>OX940959.1:26234053-26884662 GCA_954870475.1 Euphrasia confusa
GCCCGAAGACCAAGTCAGTCAAGACCCGATCCATCGAGGAAATCTTTAGGCCGACTTTTCCTGCTAGACATAGAGCAAACTAAGTTCACTCCAATGAATTGCTTATATAGATATTTAAAGAACAGTATGTCCAAATACTACGTCACTTTGCAACTGTCAACAACTAACCTCACCTTGCTCTACCTCATGGTTCCATTGACAAAATAAATGGCTGTGGGTAGAGGTAGCCAGTTGCGGCCTACTACCCTTCAAAAGGCACCCATGCAGAGAGATGTCCTCAAGGCCTTAAATCTATCCGAAGCAAGTGGTTTAGTGAAGAAGTCTGAGAGTTGATTCTCCGTAGGCACATGTTCCATGACCAACTTACCCCGTTCTACCAAGTCTCGAATGAAGTGATGTCGTATATCAATATGCTTGGTCTTTGAGTGTTGTACCGGATTCTGACTTATCTTTATAGCACTTTGGTTGTCACAATACAAGGTTAACGGCGTGCTATGAATTTGATAGTCGGCAAGCATTTGTTGAAGCCATAGCATTTGGGTACAACAACTCCCGGCAGCCACATACTCGGATTCGGCGGTGGATAGAGCAATGCAATTTTGCTTCTTGCTATGCCATGAGACAAGGTTGTTTCCTAAGAAGCAACACCCTCCACTAGTACTCTTCCTTTCATCATTGTCACCTGCCCAATCAGCATCTGCAAAACCAACAAGGTAAGACGAAGTATCTTTAGTATACCATAAACCAAGGTTGGTAGACCCGGCCACATAACGAAGGATACGCTTCACGGCGACGAGATGCTCTTCCTTTGGTTGAGCTTGGTAGCGTGCATAGAGGCACACACTATACATGATGTCTGGTCGGGTTGCTGTGAGGTAGAGCAGGCTACCAATAAGAGATCTGTAGAGAGATATATCAACATCTTTGCCCTTCTCCGCTCTACTCAGCTTGTCAGTGGTAGCAATAGGAGTATTCATGGGTTTAGCATCCGCCATGTCGAATTTCTTGAGCATATTGACAGCATACTTAGTCTGAGAGACAAACATGCCATCCGGTCGTTGAGAAATTTGAAGACCAAGGAAGTGACTTAGCTTCCCCTCCAAGCTCATTTGAAAAGAGGAAGCCATGGCATCAGTAAATTCCTTAACCAAGCGGTCATGGGTAGCACCGAACACAATGTCATCCACATAGATCTGAGCAATAAGCATTTCATTATTGACGATTTTGATGAAGAGAGTAGTGTCGGCATTCCCACGAGTGAATCCAAGCTTCAAAAGAAAATCTGTGAGGCAGCTATACCATGCACGAGGTGCTTGCTTTAACCCGTAGAGGGCCTTGTGAAGGAGGTAGACATGATCCGGCTTGTGAGGATCCACAAACCCCTTAGGTTCTTCAACATATGCTTCTTCATCCAACACTCCATTGAGGAAGGCCGCCTTCACATCCATTTGTCGTAACGGAATATTTTTGTAGCACGCCACCGCAATAAGTAACCGGATTGATTCTATGCGTGCCACAGGAGCAAAGGTCTCTTCAAAGTCTATTCCCTCCACTTGAGTGTACCCTTGAGCAACTAGACGTGCCTTGTTGCGCACTATTTGATTGAACTCATTGGTTTTGTTCTTGTAGATCCACTTGGTACCAATGACATTGACACCCTTTGGTCGAGGGACCAATGACCAAACTTTGTTTCTCTCAAACTCATTCAACTCTTCCTGCATAGCCGCAATCCAAAAATCATCGAGAATGGCCTCCTTTATGTTTTTGGGCTCAATTTCGGAAACAAAGCTCATTATACCCACATCCGGAGATAGGAGAGCCAAATTAGAGAACGTGTTGGGGTAGCTAGCGGGCAATGTGTCGGTGGAGTTAGTAGAACGAGTGACACGTTGATTTAGATTCCCAATCATTTGTTGGTCTGGGTGTCTTTTTCGGATATATGCAGGAGGACCCGAGTTCGGAACTCCGGTAGAGGTAGAAGCTCCAGTGGTACCCATGGCAGGGTTAGAAGGACTCCGGTTCACCCCTTCATCATTATCCTCTGAAGGAGTAGGATCACAAGAGTTGTGATTATTATCATTTGGTAGTATGGGTGGTCCAACACCCTGATCTACCTCCCCCTCAACTAATACTTCTGCTATGGGTAGAACAGGAGCAGACACTGGTTGGTGCGAGGTAGACTTGGATGAACTCTCGTTGAAGTGATGTTCATCAAACTTGATGTTAGTCGATTCTTGCACGGTCTTCGTTCGCAAGTTGAATACCCGGTAAGCATGGCTGTTGAGTGAGTATCCAACGAAAATAGCTTTGTCCGACCTCGCATCAAACTTCTTCAAGGCATCTCTGTCATTCAAAATGTAGCATATGCACCCATAGACACGAAGATGAGCTACGTTCGGTTTCTTAGAGGTGAGTAGTTCATAGGCCGTACATTGAGTCCCGGCACGAATACTTATTCGATTCACCACATAGCAAGCCGCACTCAAGGCTTCTGCCCAAAAACCCTTAGCCATACCCGCGGCCACCAACATTACTCGTGCCATTTCTTGTAGAGTCCTGTTCTTCCTCTCTACGATCCCATTTTGTTGTGGAGTCTTTGGTGCAGAGAATTCATGGTGAATTCCTTTGCGGGTGCAATACTCAACGAACACCCCATTTTGGAACTCACCTCCATGGTCACTTCGAATGCGTTGGACCCGTTTGGCGTATGTGGTACGAATGCGTCGAGCTAGGGACCTGAAGGCTTCAAACGCCTCGTCCTTGGTTCCAAGGAAATTTACCCAAGTGTACCTCGAGAAGTCATCCACAATGACAAGAGTGTACCACTTATTTCCCAAACTTTGTACTTCCATGGGCCCCATGAGGTCCATATGGAGTAGCTCAAAACATTCTGTGGTGCGGTTATGGGTAGAGATAGCGGGATGAGGAGCTCTAGTTTGTTTACCCATTTGACATTCACCACACACTCTCTTGTCAATCTTTGGCAAGCTATCTATGCCTCTGACAGCCTTTATTTGAACCAACTTCTCAAGATTCCGAAGGCTCGTATGACCAAGCCTTTGGTGCCAGATATCAATCTCGTCATGGGTAGAGGCACTTAGGCATGCCTCATTGATGGCATAACAGTTGTTCTTCGCACGTGCTGCTGTGAGAATGCACTCTCCCTTAGCGTTGTACACTTCACAGCTCTCCTTATTGAACTTCACATTAAGTTCATCATCGCAAAGTTGGCTAATGCTTATGAGATTGGCACATAGCCCATCCACCAAGAGAACATTCTTGAGTGCTGGTAGACCCTTCACATTCAAAGTTCCACTCCCAATTATACTCCCCTTTGCCCCACCTCCATAAGTGACGGGGCCTCCGGAGTGAGGAACAAAGTCAACCAAAGAGTCTTTAGTTCCGGTCATATGCCTAGAACACCCACTATCAAAATACCACGTCTCCTTTGTGGTACCCTTCGCCACAGTAAATGCGACATTGCATGTCACCTCTTGTTTTCTTCTCCATACTTGCTTTGGCTTGATATTTGTAGCTGTGGGTAGAGCAGCTTTAATTCTCCAGACCTGATTGGCCTTGACATACGATTGCTTGGCAATTGGTCTCCATACTTGTCTAACAGCCATAACATGAGTGCTCAATACTTCAGCACGCTTGTAGCAATAAGGTTTGATATGCCCTTTCATCCCGCAATAGTGGCATACATAAAATCGCTTGTAGTGGGTAGAAGGAGTCTTCTTTTTGTGAGTGGTCATGCCCTTAGCAGGGTTTGACAAAGAGGTAGCACCGGAAGATCGGAATTTCAAAGTCGATTTAGTTGTAGAGTTGGAGAGCTTAGATCGATTGGATACATTCCGAGTGAAAGTTTTCTTGTCATGGGTAGACCCGGATTTACTCACGGGTAGAGCAAATGTAGAGACCGGTGTCAACGAGGACATTGAAGCATTTTGGGGCAATGGATTGGAAGGTCGTTTGAGAATTTGAATATTGGATGTAGAAGCCACATTGCCTTTGGGTGCATGAACACCCTTTGGCTTGGCCTCATTCGATTTAGTGATAGCTTTATCTCTACCATGCACAAACTTAGGAAAAACATAAGGAGAGTCGGAGTAGACAGAATCAAATGTTTCCTTAAATCCAAGCCCAAAGTGCTTGGTGTTAACACAGTTCAACATGTTATCAAGTTTGGAAGTGCCAGTGTTAAGCTTTTGAAAGAGACAATTTGCAACATCAAGTTTGTCTTTCACTTGGTAGAGCTCCTTGGTACGCATAGCATAGCCTTCTTCCATCTTTGCAAGGGAGTCTCTCAGGAAGTCCTTCTCCGTGTCTTCCTTGTTCACAATGGCTTCCAGCTCACTCGCCTTCTTCAATGCCCTCTCCAACTCCAGCTTCACGATCTCGAACTCTCTCTTGCTCACCCTCTCAGAATCGAGGGTAGACTCAGCATCCTTCTTGGTCATGCCCCCAGCCAGAGATCTGGGGGTAGAACTAGCACCCTTCTCAGTAGTACCTGCAACCACAGAGGTATAGCAAAAGATATTTTCATGAGTAGCCAAGTCATCTTGATCTACCTCATACTCCTCATCACTCTCATCTTCAATGGCACTGAGAAGTGCATTGACTTCATTCGGCTCCACCTTCCTTCCTTTGTCTTCCTCAGAGGAGTACAACTCATCATCTCCATCAAACACCAAGTAACTCACATCCATGTTGTTCTTCCGATGCAAGTTCGGACATTCATTCTTCACGTGTCCCATCCCCTTGCACTCAAAGCATTTGATTTTAGACATATCCTTGCTAGGGGCGCCACTGACAAACTTCCGACTTGGGGTATACCCACTGCGGTTAGTGGCGGGTGGAGTAGAGAAGGAATTCCCAGGGCTCCTCTGATTTCGGAATTGCTTAAACCTCCTCTTCCTTTTGATTTCTTGACGAACAAGGTAGCTCACGGCATCTTGGATGGCTATGAACTTGTCTGGATTAGGAGAGTCAAGGAGTGATAGAGCTTCACTCTCATCATCGGAGTCTTCGGCAAGAAAAGCATTATTCTCGGGAGAGAGTGGAGAGTGGGTAGAACTGGCCCTGTTGGGGTTAGAGCTAGAGGCATTCTGAGAAATAGAGAGAGCCTTCATAGAGTTCTCGAATGGAGTCATGGTGAACGACTTATCTTTCAATTTGAGGTTCAACTCATAATTCTTCAAATGGCTCATGATCTCGTTGTAGTCGCCCGATAGCCCAAGCTTCGTATCCTCCATGGTGGTAACCTTGACGCTAAACTTCTCTGTCACACCTCGTAGAACCTTGGTGCAAATGAGCGGTGGAGGGATAGGGTCTCCAAGTTCTTGGCATTCGCTCACGATAGCCATGATCTTATTGAAGAAGGAATCAAGGTCTTCATCTTCCCTCATTTCGAGCCGGTGGAAGGTAGTAGTAAGACCTCTGATCTTGGACCTTTTGATGCTGTCACTCCCTTCACACATCCGCTCCAAGGTATCCCACACATGCTTGGCCGATGTGAGATGCCTTACCACAGAGAACATGTGGACATCTGTGAGATCAGTAATAATGTGGATGGCCTTAGAGTTGAAGGTAGCGGCTTCATGTTCGGCCGTAGTCCATGTAGACTCATCCTTTGCGATCGTGTCGCCATCTTTGTCTACTACTGTTGGTGCTTGCCATCCGGTTAGCACCGCTCCCCAGACGCGTGAGTCCACATTCTTCAACTTCAATCTAGTCTTGCTCTTCCAGTAGGAGTAGTTCGTTGAGTTGAGAATAACGGGCTTGACGACGGTGAATGACTCCATTTTAGAATCTCTTCCTAGGATCACACCAAAGGTGGTGAACTTGCTCTGATACCAATTGAAATTGTGTATTTTGTACTTGGTTCTACCTAGAACAGAATAATAAAGGGTAGAGTACAAAGACTTAACACAATTTGGAGATTCTAAAGAAAACTCTTTTGTATTACTTGTAAAGGGTTGAACCACTTACAAACACATCTACAAAATTCTAGCGAATCTTGTAGAAAGGTCACACGACCAAAAACTAAGTCTATGTAGAACTAATCTAGCGACTCGTACTACCAAGACTAAACTGACAATAGAGCCGGAGCTTTCTAGCGAAGTCTCTCGGTCTACAAATTTTCTCTCTCTAGAAAATGTCAAATCAAATCGTTAGTAATGAATTCCAACTACCCGCTATTTATAGGTGTCGAGAAATAGGGTTTCCGGAATTCACGCTTAATGGGCCGAGCCCAAAACATCTTCATGGAATATTCGAGATTCCATTTTTTCGTGCTTGACGAACCCAGCTCTACGCACTACCACACTAACGTGTCTTCGTGCTACAAGCTCGTGGCGGGCATAGCTGGAATACTTGATGTATTTGTTGGACTACAATTCTTCTAGCGAAGTCTTCTAGTCATACCCATAGCTGGCTTCATTCCTTAGCAGTCATTCGTCCAGCTGTATGTATAGCTATGCTTGCACCGCGTCCGTCAAGGTGTTAATTCTGATTCAATGTCTTCACCATAAGACTTGAACTCTCTGATTTGTAGTGCGTTGATAAACTCGCAATTCTCTCTGATCCACGTTGAACCACGTTGATTGAATAGCTCGTTCTATGCTTACGCACTGATGCAACTCCATGTTGTTTGTAATGGCCAAGTCTGCTTGCTCCATGCTGATGAACCGTGGTCACGCGTTGAGCCACTTGTTAATTCCACAGTATAACCAGCTCGTTCTATGTAAGCCTAGCAGACTTGTATGAATTATTGAAAGGAAAACATACAAACATAAAACATGAATTTACTACAAAACAAAGTGTATAGTTCAACGTAGTTCAAGCAAGAACAACGTGGTTCTATGTTGAACTAGGAAGAACTACACACTAACAGAAACGCATTTAACATGCAGAAATGGGAAGTTCCTCATCTATGCAGAACTTCAACCTTCAAAATTCTTTTCGGGTATCTAACGTAGCGCAAACTCAGACTTTTCCTCCTATTAGAAATTTGAATTTTGACTTTGCCGCTGTCCAAACAGGTATGTATCTTCGAATAATAATGCAACTGTATGTCTGTATACTATTTATATAATCAATAATTTAAAATTCCGATAACCCTAATTATTGATTTCAGGAGGTCCTTCTGTTCAAGTTCCACATTGATGCAGCCCCAGAGTCGTCCATGATACAAGACCCGGTGAATGTTCCAGCTGGACCAGTGACGCGCTCGAGAGCCAAGAAGTTCAAGGCAAGCTTGTTGGCATTGATCGAGGAAGTATGGGCGCAAGAGCTATTGAAGAAACCCATCGGTGATGTGGAGAAGCCGAGCATTATCAATATGATTTCATACGAGGAGGCCGAATCAACCGAAGGTGAGGAGTTTCAAGTTGGAACCATGAAGAAGAAGCTGGAACGGAGGTCAGACGAGAGCCGAGGAAGCGCCGCGAATTTCAGCCAAGAAATTGGCCTATTGTCGGCCGACATCTTCAGAAAAGGCGTGGGACTTACAGCAGGATGAAACCGCGCCCGAAGGATGAACCCGCGGACGAAGGTCCAATGTCGGCCGACATCCTTCTTAGTGTAAATCAATGTCGGCCGACATTGAGTTCAGAAACGTGATATTTTTGGAAATCGCGGACGTGACTTTGATTTCAGCGTTTTTTAGTCCTTTTCCTCATGTTTTTAGGTTTGCCTATATATAAAGGCTGCGGAGACTTTATAGAAGACAACTTTGATATTATTGAATTATTTGTGAGGATTATTTCTCTCTCTCTTTTCGTTCTCTTTTCGATTGTGCCAAAAGAGATCAACCCGACGAATCAACGAAGCATACATACTTCGTTCGTGTGTCATACATCGAATTCCGAGTTGCTGCATCGATCTCGAGTTGGGGGTTAGGGTTCCGTCCTTAATTGACTTCTCGATTTCAGATTCAGAGGTTTGGGTTCATCCGCCAGGTATCAAATTCTATCGTTCTACTTCTTCCGCTCAATCTATCAACGAGGTACGTATCATCTGGTATCAGAGCCCAGGTTAGGGCTTCTAATTTCTGATTTCGTTACCTCGTTCATCTTTTCTTTTCGTTCTTCTTCTTCTTCCTGCTGAATCGGATCTCTTTCATCCGTAAGCACAAAAAAAAAAAAAAAAAAAAAAAAAAAAAAAAAATTATTTCTAGTCCGATTTTCGCGAAATTTTTTTTGCGAGTCTTGTTCCTGATTTTAAGTCGAATACTCAGCAATTAAAAAAAAAAAAAAAAAAAAAAAAAAAAAAAAAAAAAAAAAAAGAGTATTTTGGCGGGAAAAATTTTCTTCGACCAAGTTTTTGTGTGTGATTTCTGAGTTTTCCGGCATCGTTTTGAGCCAATTTGGTGCTATCGTATTTTTCGTTCCAATATTTTCCAAATTTTTGTCCTTTCTACGTCGTATTGTGTGTTTTTGGGGATTTTGTCGGTCCTGATCTCGTCTGGTAGATCGCGGAGTTCGATATATTGAGGGAGAATACGAGTGGTAAAAGGCAGAGTGGTGAGAACATTAGAGTGAAAAAAAGCCATACCTGAGTGAAACACGAGTGCTGAGTGAATCCCATCTTGAGTGTGATACACGAGTGTTTGTGAGGTGGTGAGGTTCTTTATTTTTATTGCTTTTATTGCTAACGTTTGCTGTGCAGGTATGTCTGAAGATACGAAAAATAAGGGGACAGCGGAGGGATCTAATAACAACGCCCAATTCCAGGCCATGTTGGATGAGAACTATAGGCGGATGGAAAGGCTCTTACAAACTGAGATGAATGTGGTACATGACCGACTCCTTGCCCTAGAGGCGAACGCTCGTCGAGAGAATCCAGAGAATCGGAGAGTCGCAATGCGCAACGTCGGTCGAGATAACCAGAATCGTCATAATGGGCGAAATCGAGATGCCAACCCCGAGGATGATGAGACTGAAGAAGATAACAACTTGAGCACCATCAAGATGACGATTCCTACTTTCATGGGGAAGAACGATCCAGAGTTGTACATCGAATGGGAGAGAAAGGTCGAGATGATGTTTGATTGCCACAACTACTCAGAGCTCAAGAAGGTGAAATTGGCGGCAATCGAATTTTCTGACTATGCCTTGGTTTGGTGGGATCAGCTGGTTGCCAGTAGGAGGAGAAATTATGAGCAGCCCATTACCACATGGGCCGGGATGAAATCTGTGATGCGAAAGAGATTTGTTCCGTCTCATTATTACCGAGAATTGTACATCAAACTGCAGAATCTACGACAGGGAACGAGGAGCGTAGATGAGTACTTTAAGGAGATGGAGGTGGCAATGATTCGGGCCAACGTTGAAGAGGATCGGGAAGCTACCATGGCTCGGTTCTTAGCTGGACTGAATTGGGAGATTCGTAATGCCGTGGAGTTGCAACCGTACGTCGAGTTAGAGGATATGGTTCACATGGCGATCAAAATTGAGAACCAGCATAAGAGGAGGGGTAGTTTTAGCAGTGCAAAGCCGAATCAGTCTTCTTGGAGATCATCCCAAGGTCCGAGTGGTTCTACACCTAAAGAGAACCAATGGAAGAGAGAGGTTCCACCTCGAGACGAGAAGAAGCCCTTCTTTAAGGGTCGTTCGGAGGGTGCAAGTTCAACAACCCAGGGCAGACCATCAAATCCTGATAGTCGCAACAGAGACAAGAAGTGCTTCAAGTGTCAAGGATTTGGGCACATTATGAGTGAGTGTCCTAACAGACGACTCATGATCTGTAGAGACGACGGAGAAGTCGTGACTGATGGTGAAGGCGAGGAGACGACACCTACAGATGTTGTAGATTCCGAGGAGGAGGAGGAGATACTAGCCATCGAGGGTAACCTGTTTGTAGCTAGGAGAGTCTTGAGTGCACATACACAGCCCGAGGAGAGGGAGCAGCGGGAGAACCTTTTCCACACGAGATGTCATGTGAAGGATAAGGTATGTAGTGTGATCATTGATGGTGGGAGTTGTACGAACGTGGTTAGTGCAAACATGGTGCAGAGATTGGAGTTACCTGAGGTGAAGCATCCAAAGCCATACCGTCTGCAGTGGTTGAATGATTGCGGTATCATTAGGGTGACCAAGCAAGTGAAGGTACCTTTCCGCATTGGCAAGTACGTGGATGAGGTGCTATGTGACGTCATCCCTATGCAAGCGAGTCACATCTTGTTGGGACGACCGTGGCAGTTCGATAGGAGAGCCATACACGACGGCTTCACCAACAAGTACTCGTTTGAGTATAACGGTAAAAAGGTATCACTTGTTCCTCTCACTCCTAAACAAGTTTACGAGGATCAAGTGCAGCTACAAAAGGAGGCAGACAAGGCATCTACCAAAGAGCAGCAATTACAGACAAAAGAGAATGCCTTGCTTCACAGAGCCTACCTTGCACGGGCTAGTGATTTAAAAGAAGCAGTGAATGAGAAGAGGCAGATGTTCGTGTTGTTGTGGAAGGGGAGCTTGGTTATTACTAACGATCTACCCCCTCTACCCCCTTCTATTCAGTTTGTTTTGCAGGAGTTCGATGATGTCTTCCCGGAGGATACACCACCAGGTCTACCACCCATCCGTGGGATAGAGCATCAGATCGATTTTGTGCCCGGAGCTGTGCTACCAAACCGCCCGGCTTACCGCACCAACCCGGAGGAAACAAAGGAGTTGGAGAAGCAAATTGGCGAGTTGTTGACCAAAGGGCACGTGAAGGAGAGCCTAAGTCCTTGTGCGGTACCTGTACTTCTCGTACCCAAGAAGGATGGATCAATGAGGATGTGTTGCGATTGCCGAGCTATCAATAACATCACGGTAAAGTATCGACATCCCATACCTAGGCTAGATGATATGCTTGATGAGTTATGTGGTTCCTGCGTGTTTTCAAAAATCGATTTACGTAGTGGGTACCATCAGATTCGGATTAAAGAAGGAGATGAATGGAAAACTGCCTTCAAAACAAAACTTGGTTTATATGAGTGGTTAGTTATGCCTTTTGGGTTGACTAACGCGCCTAGTACTTTTATGCGTCTTATGAATCATGTGTTACGTGCTTTTATTGGTAAATTTGTTGTTGTGTACTTTGATGATATCTTGGTATATAGCAAACATCATGACGAGCATGTGTTTCATTTGAGACAAGTTTTGATTGCACTTAGGCAGGAGAAGTTGTATGCTAACCGTAAGAAGTGCGTCTTTAGCACGGATAGAGTCGTTTTCCTTGGTTTTGTTGTTAGTGCACAGGGTGTACAGGTTGACGAGGAAAAGATACGAGCTATCCAAGAGTGGCCAACACCAAAGAACATTGGAGATGTACGGAGCTTCCATGGTTTGGCCAGCTTTTATCGACGGTTTGTGCCTAATTTCAGCAGCATGGCGGCACCTTTAACCGCCGTGATCAAGAAGAACGTGGAGTTCAAGTGGGGAAAGGCACAAGACGAAGCCTTCCAGAATTTGAAGGACAAGTTGACACACGCCCCGGTACTATCTCTTCCTGATTTTTCTAAATCTTTTGAGATTGAATGTGATGCTTCTGGAATTGGTATTGGTGCAGTGTTGATGCAAGAACGACGTCCGATAGCCTACTTCAGCGAGAAGCTCAATGGAGCTACTTTGAACTATCCGACGTATGACAAGGAGTTGTATGCCCTGGTGAGAGCTCTTCAGACATGGCAGCATTATCTATGGCCTCGGGAGTTCATCATTCATACCGACCATGAGTCGTTGAAGCACCTCAGGGGGCAGAACAAGTTGAACAAGCGCCATGCTAGGTGGATGGAGTTTATCGAGACGTTTCCATACGTCATCAAGTACAAGCAAGGTAAGGAGAATGTGGTAGCTGATGCCCTTTCTCGAAGGTATGCTCTAATTTCGACTTTAGATGCTAAGTTACTTGGTTTTGAACATATTAAAAGTCTATATGAGCATGATGATGATTTTGGTGAGGTTTATAAGGCATGTGAACATTCTGCTAGTGGGGATTTCTTTAGGCATGATGATTTTCTGTTTAGGAAGAATAAACTGTGTGTGCCTAAATGCTCTCTACGTGAATTACTGTTGCTTGAATCTCATGGTGGGGGGTTAATGGGACATTTTGGAATTGCTAAGACTTTATCTGTGTTGCATGAGCATTTCTTTTGGCCTCATATGAAACGTGATGTTGAGAGAATATGTGGTCGTTGTCTTACATGTAAACAGGCTAAGTCTAGAGTTAGTGCCCATGGTTTGTATACGCCTTTGCCTATTCCTGCATCACCTTGGATTGACATTTCTATGGATTTTGTGATGGGTTTACCTAGGACTAAGCGAGGTAGTGATTCTATTTTTGTAGTAGTTGATCGATTCTCTAAAATGGCACATTTTATTCCATGTCATAAAACTGATGATGCATCTCATGTGGCTGGATTATTTTTTAGAGAGATTGTTAGATTGCATGGTATGCCTAGGACTATTGTGTCTGACAGGGATTCTAAGTTTCTTAGTTATTTTTGGAAGACATTGTGGTGTAAGCTAGGTACGAAATTATTATTCTCTACTACTTGTCATCCCCAGACTGATGGTCAAACTGAGGTAGTAAATAGGACTTTGTCTACTTTACTACGTGCTATTATTAAAAAGAATATTAAGTCTTGGGAAGAGTGTTTGCCTCATGTGGAGTTTGCATATAATCGTTGTGTTCATTCTGCTACTAAATTTTCGCCTTTTGAGATTGTGTATGGTTTTAATCCTTTGACTCCTTTGGATTTATCTCCATTACCTGTGCATGAGCATACTGACCTTGATGGCCAGAAAAGGGCTGATTTTGTGAAACAGATACACGAGACGGCGAGGATGAACATAGAGAGGCGAACCAAGCAATATGCCGAGCAAGCGAACAAGGGACGTCGCAAAGTAGTGTTTGAACCTGGTGATTGGGTGTGGTTGCATATGCGCAAGGAGAGGTTTCCATTGCAGCGTCGGTCGAAGTTACTTCCTCGTGGCGATGGACCATTCCAAGTGTTGGAGCGTATCAACGACAATGCCTACAAACTGGACCTCCCAGGTGAGTACAATGTTAGTGCTACTTTCAATGTTACTGACTTGAGTTTGTTCGATGCAGGTGACGACTTGGATTTGAGGACAAATCCTTTTCAAGAGGAGGGGAATGATGCAGCCCCAGAGTCGTCCATGATACAAGACCCGGTGAATGTTCCAGCTGGACCAGTGACGCGCTCGAGAGCCAAGAAGTTCAAGGCAAGCTTGTTGGCATTGATCGAGGAAGTATGGGCGCAAGAGCTATTGAAGAAACCCATCGGTGATGTGGAGAAGCCGAGCATTATCAATATGATTTCATACGAGGAGGCCGAATCAACCGAAGGTGAGGAGTTTCAAGTTGGAACCATGAAGAAGAAGCTGGAACGGAGGTCAGACGAGAGCCGAGGAAGCGCCGCGAATTTCAGCCAAGAAATTGGCCTATTGTCGGCCGACACCAGAAATGCACTACCAGAATGTCGGCCGACATCTTCAGAAAAGGCGTGGGACTTACAGCAGGATGAAACCGCGCCCGAAGGATGAACCCGCGGACGAAGGTCCAATGTCGGCCGACATCCTTCTTAGTGTAAATCAATGTCGGCCGACATTGAGTTCAGAAACGTGATATTTTTGGAAATCGCGGACGTGACTTTGATTTCAGCGTTTTTTAGTCCTTTTCCTCATGTTTTTAGGTTTGCCTATATATAAAGGCTGCGGAGACTTTATAGAAGACAACTTTGATATTATTGAATTATTTGTGAGGATTATTTCTCTCTCTCTTTTCGTTCTCTTTTCGATTGTGCCAAAAGAGATCAACCCGACGAATCAACGAAGCATACATACTTCGTTCGTGTGTCATACATCGAATTCCGAGTTGCTGCATCGATCTCGAGTTGGGGGTTAGGGTTCCGTCCTTAATTGACTTCTCGATTTCAGATTCAGAGGTTTGGGTTCATCCGCCAGGTATCAAATTCTATCGTTCTACTTCTTCCGCTCAATCTATCAACGAGGTACGTATCACACATAGCGGTAAGGTTCGTGATACTGTGAATCCGAAAAGTAGAGTAACAGTAGTATCCGGTCAACGAAGAAAATCAAATAAAAGACTCAACGAAAATTCAACAGCCCCTCCTGCTAATGTAAATGAACGTGCCAATCCATTTCCAAGTAAGATGGTTCACGTTATAATATTTCCAACCCTAAGATGCTAAAAAACCTTAAGTTATTAATCCTATTAAATAAATATTCATTTGGAAAATCACTTCCCAGGTTATCATGACATGGGAGACCCTACATTTATATGTAACCATTGCCATGCACACTTCAGGTACGACGAGAGAATTGAGAAGTACAAGAAAAATCCCAAAACTCCGGTGTTTAGTTTGTGTTGCGCTCACGGTATGTTTTGAATTATTAAACTGAAAAAATCCCACAAATCTGGTGGACAATTTTAATGCTTAATTTTAATTTATTTATTATAGGAAAAATTGTGTTGCCCAAAATACCACAGCCACCTCAAAAATTCAAGGATTTGTTGTATGGGAATGATGCGAAGTCTAAGAAATTCCAAGGAGGGATGAGAATGTACAACATGATGTTTTCTTTCACTTCTATTGGTGGAAAGATTGACAGGTCTTTCAACACAGGAAGATCAGCTCCAATATTCAGATTGAACGGTGAAAATTATCATTTAATGGGAAGTTTGGAGCCGTATGGAACTGATAAAGTTTCGTTCGCCCAACTGTATATTTTCGACACGGACAATGAAGTGAAGCACAAGATTAACTCCGTGAGGTTAGAAACAAGTTCCTTATTTTAGAAAATTTAAATGAAAATAAAATTCATTATTAACCAATAACAGTAGGCATAGGCGTATTGTTGCTGAAAAAAATACATTAAGATTTTCATTATTAACGCAATAATTCATTATTAACGCAATAACAGTAGCAAGCATATTGTTGTTAAAAAATATACAGAAAAAATTAACGCAATAACATAGTTTGTTGCTGAAAAATACAAAGAAATTCATTATTAACACTAACAGTAGTAGCCAGCCTATTGATGCTAAAAAAAATACAGACTCCGCAGCCTATTGTTGCTGATAAAAATTAAAGACAAATTCATTATTAATGCGTTAATTTATAAATTAAAACATTTAAAAAGAAAGTTACAGCAGTTCAATAAATCAGTATATTTGATTTTAAGGGTAGAATGAAAACTTTAAAAAAATCATACTGATACAATTGTTATCCCCGTTTTAAACTTTGTGTTTTCTTTTTTGGTCGTGTAATCTCAGATCTGATCCGATTGATGATGATGCTGTGAATGATGATGCTTTGCATTCTGAAATAATTAAAATCCTCAAGGATTTGCTCGACGAACATAATGTGTTGGTACGATCATTTCGTTGCGCCAGAGATAAATGCGAACAAGATAAAACTGCTGATGTTAAGCTGAGGTTGATATCTAGGCGGAACTCTGACGGTAGAATTCATAATTTACCGCAAGCTTCTGAAGTAGCGGCTTTAATAGTTGGGGACATTGAGGATCTTGAAAAGCACAGAGATATTATAGTTGAACGTCGAACTGGACAATTAAAGCGTATTAGTGAGTTGCACTCGAGTTATTTGCCATTGCAGTATCCTTTGTTCTTTCTTTACGGAGAAGATGGATTTAGAGAAAATATCAAACATTGCAAGACATCTAGAAGCAGAGAAACTAAAGACAGAGATGTTACGATGCGGGAGTATTTTGCTTACAGGTTGGTAGAGAGGCTTTCCGATTCTCCGCATATTTTTTTTGGAAGGCGTTTGTTTCAGCAATTTATTGTTGATGCATATACAATGGTTGAGTCTTTTCGACTTACATATATGCGACACCATTAGAAGGATTTACGGTGTGATTCTTATGCTGCGTTGGGAGATGCTTTGAGCCGAGGAGAGTCTGACCCTTCCCTTACCGGAAAAAGGATTATTTTGCCGTCCTCTTTTGTCGGTGGAGCCCGTTACATGATTCAAAACTATCACGATGCGATGGCTGTGTGTAGATGGATTGGATATCCAAATTTATTTATTACATTCACATGTAATCCAAAATGGGCCGAACTTGAAATATATTTAAAGGAACGAGGTCTGAGTGCAACCGATAGGCCGGATATTGTAGCGCGGTTTTTCCATGCCAAGTTGGATAATTTTATGAGGGATATTCGTCATGAAAATTTATTCGGAGAAACTGCAGCAGGTGAGAATTGAATATTTACTATTGATTTTTTAATTAATATTGTTCACAGGCTGAATATCATTTTTGAATGGTGTTACTAATATTACACATTTTAATTTCATGCAGTTATTTATACTATTGAGTTTCAGAAACGAGGATTGCCACATGCCCATATTCTTTTGTTTATGAAAAATTTCCCTCAATCACCCACTGCTGATGTTGTTGATGCACTCATTTCCGCCGAAATTCCTAATCCGGTTGACGATCGGGAGTATTACGACGCTGTAGAAGAATTCATGATGCACGGTCCGTGTGGTACCGCGAACAAGAAATCCCCGTGTATGAATGGATCAAAGTGTACAAAGCATTTCCCGAAAAGATTTGTAAATACTACTACAGTTGATGAAGATGGTTTTGTCGTTTACAAACGAAGGAACAATGGCAACACAGTGCAAAAAAATGGCATAGAACTTGACAACAGGTACATTAATTATATAATCCCTTAATCTTTTTAGCATTATTAAATGATGTGAGTATTTTTTAGAGATGATTCTTGCCGTGTATCGACTGAATTTAATTTTAAATTGCACAGGCATGTTGTCCCTCATAACCCCGCTCTCTTGAAAAAGTACAGGGCTCACATCAACGTGGAGTGGTGCAACAGGTCACGTTCTATCAAATATTTGTTCAAATATGTTCACAAAGGAAATGATAGGACAACCGCAGTATTCTATCAATCTAACGGGGAACAACAGGGAATTCAACCCGTTGATGAAATTACGCAATACTTAGATTGTAGATACGTATCGGCAATGGAAGCATCTTGGCGGTTGTTTGCATACGAAATTCATTTCATGGAACCAAATGTCGTGAGGCTGAAGTTTCACTTGAAAGATGAACAAACTGTTGTTTATAAGGATGGATCGAATTTTGGAGAAGTTATCGCAAATTCTTCCTCTAAGGAAACAATGTTTACGTCTTGGATGATTGCAAACAAGACATTCCCCGAAAAATTAACTTATGCAGAATTTCCAACCCAATTTGTTTGGGACGATCAAGCAAATTCATGGCGGCCGAGAAAGCAAGGATTTGCCATTGGGAGATTGAATTTTATTTATCCAGGTTCTGGAGAAAAGTATTACATGAGAATGCTCTTGAATTATGTCCGCGGCCCAGAATCTTTCGAGGAAATTGCTCAATTTAACGGTGAACAATTCAAAACTTTTAAAGAAGCGTGTTATGCGCGAGGTTTACTTGAAGACGATAATGAATACGTGCATGCTATAACCGAGGCTTCACGTTGGGGATCAGGTTTCATGCTTCGATCATTGTTTGTAAATTTGCTCACATCTGACTCGGTAGTTAACCCGAAAAAAGTTTGGGAAGAATGCCGGGAATATTTAATGGACGACGTTCTTGGTAATTATCGTAAAATATTGGGACGCCCAGGTACGTAAATTTTGATTCCATTCCTGTGATTTTCGCTTTTTATGTTAATTTGAATTCAACAATGTTTTTTAATTTTTATACCTTTACGTACTGTTTTTACAATATGAAAATATTATAACTAATTAATGTTGCGCAATAGATTATGAAAATTTAAATTGAAATTTTACTTGATTATTAATTATAGTACTATTTATTGTAAACCATATATAAATAGATTATATATAAAAAAAAAATTATATATCATTATTGCGTGTTTATATCATTCTTTACATGTATCTAAGACTGTGTGATAATTATCCTTTCTTATTATCATACAGATTTGACATTAAGCGACGTTCAAATAGAAAATTTGTGTTTGCGCGACATCGAAGACCTCTTGCAGAATAAAGGGAAATCTTTACGAGATTATCCGAGTTTACCTTTCCCAGATTATGTTGACATTGCTTTCTTTGGAAATCCTCTTATCGCGAAAGAGCTAGAATACGATCGACCCAAACTCAAGGAGGATCACATCAGATATGTATCCATGTTGAACGACCAGCAGCTCATTGCTTACAATTCAATAATGGAAGCCTTGAATAAAGGGACAGGTCAGGTTTTCTTTCTGTACGGATACGGCGGTACAGGAAAAACATTCATCTGGAATACTCTCTCGGCGGCTGTTCGTTCAAGAGGAGATATCGTGTTGAATGTTGCTTCAAGTGGTATAACTTCTTTGCTCTTGCCTGGAGGGAGAACAGCTCATAGCAGATTTTCAATACCGATAAACTTGACCGATAGTTCCACGTGCAACATTCTTCAAAAAAGTAACACAGCGGAGATGATTTCAAAGACCAAGCTTATTATTTGGGATGAAGCTCCAATGATGCACAGATATGAACTAATTTGATTTGCTTACCCGTGTGTGTATATATAGGCAGCCCATTATTTATTTAGTTTGATAGGGATGCCGAAAGACTAATTTTTGGCTTAATTTATTAGTCTGAACTATATTTTTCCTACTAAAATGTGTGGCTCTCCAGTAGTATGTATCATGTATATATCCATTCTTTGTTTAATTTGGCATCCCTGTTTTGTTGTAGTCTTCATATATATAAGTCCGTTACAGTTGAAATAGATTTAATGTGAGGGGGTCGGGTCATAGTTGAACCTTAGCTATGTTTCCCGAAAGGGCCTACAGTTCGGCCCATTAAATCTTGATTAATAACTCACAAAGGCATTTGATTGTATTGTTGGAGTATTTTTTATTGATCAACAAGTGTAATTTAGAGCCAATTTCTTTTTCTTAATTAATTGGACAATGAATTGTTAATTTATGCAAATTTAAATATCAAGTTGACCGTTTTATATCCAAAATTACAGTATAGTTAAATATTGCTGAGTAAATAAATAGTGTTTCATATATTAATATATTCTTTGATAAATTATTCTAATTTAAATATTCAGATGACTAATTTTTTTTGTCCATAGGAATTGTTTTGAAGCTGAGTAAATAAATAGTACTGTTTCATATATTGATTTATTCTTTGATAAATTATTCTAATTTAAATATTCAGATGATTAATTTTTTTTGTCCATAGGAATTGTTTTGAAGCTCTTGATCGAACATTGCGGGATATTATGAGGGCGGTAAATCCTCAAGCTGATCGTATTCCATTCGGTGGGAAAGTTGTAGTCTTTGGGGGTGATTTTCGTCAGATTTTGCCGGTGATTCCGAAAGGAACAAGGCAAGATATTGTACATGCGACTATTAATTCCTCAAAGCTATGGGCCGATTGTAAAGTTTTGAAATTAACGAAAAACATGCGATTGGAAAATGCTGTTGATGGAGCAGATTTGAATGAAATGAGGGATTTCGCAAATTGGATGTCATCGATCGGGGATGGAACCGTCGGAGAGGACAATGATGGAGAAATCGAGGTTGAAATTCCTCATGATCTTCTCATTAAAAGCAATCACGATTATATAGGTTCGATTGTCGAAGAAATTTATCCTTCTTTCTGTGATCACATTGGAGACGTGGATTTTTTGCAAGGACGGGCAATTTTGGCGCCAACGTTGGAAGAAGTTGACGCAATTAATGATTATATGGTTTCAAAGCATTCCACGGAAGAGAAAATTTATCTCAGCGCAGATTCTATTGAAAATTCGGAAAAAGGCGAAAACATGTTTGATCAAATGCATTCTGTTGAATTTTTAAACACTATCAAGTGTTCAGGATTGCCCGTCTATGAACTGAAGTTAAAGGTTAGAAAACTCTTTCTTATATCAACTATATTATTTCTCTTTTAAATTATAAATTCTATATTTTATAATTAAAGATTGTTTCTTTACAAATACATTTTAAATGTTTTATTTCCTGTTTTAAAGGTTGGAGTACCGATAATGCTGTTACGAAACATTGATCATGCTGCTGGATTATGTAACGGTACTCGATTGGTGATAACCCAGCTTGGAACTTATGTTATCGAGGCTCGAGTGTTAGGAGGAAAAGTGTCCGAAGATATCGTGTATATTCCAAGAATGACACTCAGTCCATCTGATGACAGAATACCATTTCGTTTCCAGCGACGTCAGTTCCCCGTGATGGTATCTTATGCTATGACAATCAACAAAAGTCAAGGTCAATCTTTGTCCCGCGTTGGAATATATATGAAGAAACAGGTTTTTACTCATGGTCAGTTGTACGTTGCAATTTCAAGAGTCACTAATAGATCCGGTTTAAAACTATTGTGTTGCGATGAGAATGATAAACTCTCAAATAAAACCATGAATGTAGTATATAAAGAAGTATTTCATAATTTAGAATGATAAAATTCTAAAATTTTTATAATTCTTCTTTTATTCAGATTTCCCGTGAAAATATTTGAATGTGTTGTCTTTTTCATTAAACAATTAGAAAAATTATTTTTATTTTTTTTATTCTCAATTGTATTAGAAGATTTTTTTATAGCATCAACCCCTTTCTATTTGATAAAAATTATAATATTATAACACTTAATATAAAATAATGAATTATTATGAATTAAAGGCAAAAAAAATTAAATGATTGTATTGGTTATTTAAAATTGTTATA
This sequence comes from Euphrasia confusa, assembly GCA_954870475.1. NCBI lineage: Eukaryota > Viridiplantae > Streptophyta > Magnoliopsida > Lamiales > Orobanchaceae > Euphrasia > Euphrasia confusa. The sequence continues at coordinate 26,254,811 of OX940959.1, forward strand.
CATTGAATTATTATTATATTTATATGTTTAATACATATTAAACTTCTTAAAATCACGAAAATTATAAAAAAATAATTTTATTTATAAATTATTAATAAAATTATAGTTTTGTTCCGTGCGATGAAAACTAAAAAAAATTAATTGTATTTATAAATTATTAATAAAATTATAGTTTTGTTCCGTGCATCGCACGGGCCAGTTATTACTAGTTCTGAATAAATTGGTTGTTGAAAAATCATGAAGCCCGACTCACAAGTTTTTATTCCATTTCCTGAAGAAATGCGACTCAAACTCAAAATTATGAATGTGGTTGTGAAAAAAAAAATGGCGTGGTAATATTCATGGTGAAAGTAGAGAATGTGAAAATTATAACTTTCATAATCATGTTTGGTATTCGCCATAAAATAAAACTAAGAATGAAGAAAGTATGGTGAAAAAGACATTCTCCACATTCCATTAATCAAGTTTGCTCTTGCAGTAGCAATATTATTTGCATGATTTTAAGAAATATTCTCAACTCATATCATGTCTACTGGTAGTAGAACAAAATAATGGGATTGATGAATAATTATGAGATATGATCAACTAGTTGTATACTATTGCCTGAAGCAATTGTAAATGAACATGAAAATAGTTATGTTCGTGGATGAGGACGCATAAGTATATATGAACGAGACAGTTGTCATGGAAAATCTCATGAACAAAATAATTGATAAATAAGGTGTGTGAAGTGAAATTCCAAAAATGTGGAATAAATTGGCATTGTGTGCGTACTTGTCGTACGACCAAACATCCTGTTGATCTCTACCAAAAATCTAAAGAAAAGGTAGAGACGAATCTTGCTAATTTCAATTGTCAAGTTTTAAAGATTATGATGACAATATTGATCATGTAATTGGCAATAACGTGATTAAAAGTAAATGTACTGACAAAATGATTATCTATGAGATAGCATAATCACTCATACATTACTTCGTGACATTTGTAGAAAATAATGTCAATACAAATTATGGTGCATCTAATATTGATGAAAGCTCCGGAAGAGCTAGAATTAATATTTTATACGTATATTTTAGCAAATCGAGATATCCATTGCAATGCAAAATAATGTATGGAAATTTGCATAACTTATTTTTAATCTGACGAAACAAAAATCGACATACTGAATTAATTGAGACATTGGTTCTCAATTTCGAATTTAGTCGATTATTTTCTTAATGCTTGTTATATATAATCTAGACGTGTTATTCCTGAAGAATACACAATTGGTATATTTCTGGGAGAATGATACACAATACAAAATATTCTTGAAGAATATTTTATGAATAAAGTAGCACAATATATATTGCTTAAAGAGCAATGTAAGAGATTATTAAATTTGATAAATATTCCTAAAGAATATTTGATTTGATTATTCGTCAATAAAGTTTTAATGACACGAGCATTTTGATCCCCGAAGGATCATTGGTAAAAAAAATAAAAAAAATACTGTTATGCAAATTATGACATATTAAGAGTGGGCTCCGGAAGAGCTTTACTAATTATCTCCACGAGTACTATAAATGTACTTAAAGATGAAAATGGTGCATATCATGATTGTGCGTGAAAATGAATAAAACATTTCCCATCTGCGAATTAATATGCAACTTATATTCATATCACCACTCTATAGCGTATTTTTATGAACGGGCATAATAGAAAAATGTATATTAAATATCTTGAGCCCACGATCCAGAAGATCAAATTACAGCAATTACGCTGATTTGCATATTTAAGGAAGATCATTTCCAAGCATTAGGGGGAGATAAGAATATAAAAGATATAAATGCCGAGAAATTTTATTGAATGAAAACGGTCTTCAATTCTAGATCCACGCACCAATCAATTGAACCCAAAGTTCATGAAAATAAGTAACTTGCAATATTCAGCAAGTAATCTGCCAAATTAATGAAGATGTGACAAAATCACATATATTTGTGATAAAATGAACTATAAGAGTTCAAATACCAAAGAGATCAACTCAAATGTTGATTCTAATATACGCCTGAAGCGTAGTAGATCGATCTTAAGATATAAAATAAAACTCGCGGAAAAACAAAGAAATTAAGTCACACTCAAAATCTCCCGAAGAGAGTTAGATGGAAATCCCATTGAAAAAGCATGTGCACATGATAATAGAAAATCGTGGGATTGCGGAACAACCAAATTAAATATTTTGGGAAATGATGAAAGATTTGGTTGATAGAATTGTCATCAACATGGAAAAAGTCGCCAACGACATATTTGTCTCAAGAATTTGCTCTAGAAAATTTGGATCCAAAGCTTAAATCAATGATAGTGTGCCAGCAGCATTCGGAAAATAAGAAACGAGCAATTGAGGCTGAGCATGACTCGCTAAATAGAAAAAATATTTTGATTCTATAATACACACCTCAAAATATTATCCCAGAAGGATATATGTGGGTGTTCGTACGAAAAACGAGTAATGACGTGGTGAGATATAAAAGCGATATTAGTTGCTCAAGAGTTTTTCGCAGAAACTCGATATTTTTAAGTATGATGACATTAAGTTCCGCTACATAATATGTCTGGCAGCAACAATGATAAATATATGCATCAAATGTATGATTTGACCATGTAGAAGTTATTAGAAAGATACATAAATGAAAATCCTAGATTGATTTTAAAATTTCTGATATGAAAGGAAGAAAATCAGAATATGTACAATATCATATTACTATGTCATTATGGACACAAATGATATTGAAGATAAGGTCCCGAAGACCAGTCAGTCAGTGATTGCACTCTTTTTCCCTCTACTAAGTTTTTTTCCCACGGGGTTTTCTTAGTTAAAGGTTTTTAACGAGACAATCACCACAATATAAATGTGAATGTCGTGTACTCTTTTCCTCGAGTATTTTTTTCCTACAAGGTTTTATAACGAGGTTTTTAACGAGGCATGTACATCACTCGATAATAATTAATGGGGACATCAGAATATTTCATATGAGTTTGTTTTCGAGATAAACTGAGGTATTGAACCTGAAGTTCAAATGATTGTGAATTGAAGTTCACATTATTGTTCATTTGTCAAGAAATGTATATTGAACACTAGATGCATTTAATATACTCCATAAGAGTCACCGGCCGGTTATAGCAATTGCGAATGCTCTAGTCAATATAGATGTCTGGTAAAGGCATGTTCCTGAAGAACGAAAAATATACAATAATACAAATGAATATGAAACTCGACAACTCGAAGGTTGGGTCCTGAAGACCAAAATTTATATTTGAATAACTAAGTTTTTCGTATATGGTTTTATTAGTTACAGGTTTTAATGAAAAAGATTGATCACCAATAAGTACTTTCAAGAAGTCAAAGATCTTCGGTGATTACAATCAGGGGAGCAAGTTGTACTCTTTTTCCTTCGTCGAGGTTTCATCCCACTGGGTTTTCCTGGCAAGGTTTTAACGAGGCAACAATCTTGTAAATAGTCATTCAAGGGGGAGTGTTATGAATATATTAATTATTGAATAACTAGTTTACCCTTTCTTGGTGAACAAGACAGAAACCCTACTTTGTATCTTATATAAAGGGGTCTCTGCATATGAATGAATATAACAATCTTATTCTCCTCTCATATTGTCTCTCTTTATACTCTATTATTATCTCTCAATTTCTTTTGAGTTTATAACACTTTACAAATTCATAAACTATTGAATACCTATAGATTTTAATTGATTTTTTAAAATCCAAGTTGAATACCCTAAGAGATTTTAATAGACTAAAAAATCCAAGTTGAATACCCTAAGATTTTAATAGACTTTTTAAAATTCAGATTGAATAACTCCAAACTTTAAAAGTCTTAAAAAATCCAACGAAATCTCAAACCAATACACCTTTATTAAAGTACAAAAACAAATTCTTTTTTGAAAGATCAAAAATTAAATAAAGTCGGGAATGTAAAAGAAGACACTTAGACTACAAATTAGTTTAACACCAAACAAGCACGCAATTTTTTATAATTATTGTGATTTAGATATAACAAGGGAAGATCGACAAATCCACACAATTTACCCTACTATATATGTCCCGGATTATACCAAACATAACATATACTTAGACACAACATAACGAAATCAAAATAGTTGGCATATGTTATCTAGCTCCTCTTCTTAATCTTCTTCCCTTTGGTCTCTTTGACTAAGTTGATTTTGAACGGAATGAAGGCCTTCCCACCCATAAAGCCTCTTAAAGCCTCTGGTATTTCTACCCCGTCTTCTTTTTGGTTATTCTCAAGGATGCAACATATTGTCCTCTCGGTGGCCGTGAGTGTAGAGTTCAACATGTGCACGTATTTCTTGGACTTATCACTACCCTGTATACGACCATTCATGAAGAGTTAATCCTTATGTGAAAGGCACAAAATTCAAGTGTGCTCATGGAAAGCAAATACTAAAAGTGGGATTGGAGAGCATCTGTATACGACCATTCATGAAGAGTTAATCCTTATGTGAAAGGCACAAAATTCAAGTGGGCTCATGGAAAGCAAATACTAACAGTGGGATTGGAGAGCATCATCATTTTTTTCGCGAGATAGTTTTGTGTGAAGAAATAATTATATTAAGGTAGTGAAGAATTTTCAAATGAAAAATGAATGATGATATCTCATATTGATAATTAGATGTATGAGTGTGAAAGTAGAGGGAAATTAGAAATAATTAAATTAAGGCGGTGAAGAATTTTCAAATGAAAAATGAATGATGATATCCCATATTGATAATTAGATGTACGAGAGTGAGAGTAAAGGGAAATTTGTAGTAATGATTCTACATTTTGGAAGTGATTGTACAGAAAAAGTAAAACGTGAATTTTTGAAAGTCTAATTAGAAAACCATATATTTGGGGCTTAAAAAAACAGAAGTGTAACTAACTCTAGTAAGACTAGAGGGGTAGCTTTGTAATTTTATCCCCATATTTTGAAATTTTTATTGTTCTAGTGGTTCCAGCAATCCACAGCGGTATTACCATTATTTATGTAAGCAACATAGGTTATAGCAAACAATAGAACAAGAAAACTATTTTTTCACCTTTTTTTGCCCATATCGAATTTCTAATCTTCTTGACTGATAATCAGTGCAGTTTGAGCAGGAAACTAGTTCTCTATATGTCTTTGATGCCGGGAACCACCCTTCCAAGTCGTACTTCTTTGCAGCTGCATCATTCAGTGCACCGGAGACGATCGACACAACTTGATACGGAATATTCAGCTTCTCACGGAATAATTAATAAACATGAAACACAACTTCGAGTAAATACTAAATCTATCACAAATGTAAGTAAGGTGTAAGGACTAAATGAGAAATTCAACCAGAAGGATATACCAGTCTGTAGAAATCCTCGGAGTTTTTTAGCATCTCTTCATGCATGTCCCAAGAATCAGTACCATTTGGACTGGTTATGCAGAATTGTTCCACCTTTTCAAATTGATGAACACGGAATATTCCAAGAGTATCCCGACCATGTGAACCTGCTTCTTTACGGAAGCACGAAGAATATCCAGCATATCTGATACAACGCATAATATCAAACACCATAGAGAATGGGATTAACAATAAAACCAGAACTACAATGTGACCAGAAAATTAATTAGGGTACAATACATAAAATAACAAATACCGCAATGGTAGTTGAGAAGGATGAATCCAATCGTCTATATGGTATGCACATAGTGGTTGTTCAGCTGTGGCAATCAGATATTTGTCCTCACCGTCTCCACTTACCTGCAGCAATGTTAAAAACAAATAATAAAAAAATCATAGTGTAGAAACATAAGAAGCAAAAAAAGGTCTTGCATATGACAAAAACTTACATTACAACATAAAATCATTCTAAAACAACACAAGCACCACATAGTTATTCATCCACATTTACATTAGTTTTTCACATAATTACAATCCATGTCATCTATTCATCTATTGTTTAAAAATGTAGTAGCATACACTATATTTTCCACCTTGATGCTATTAAAAGATTCGCTGCACAGGGGTGGTAGGTCAATCCGTAGGTGGGATAAACACACAGACACAAGTTCAATCAATTAGCTAACACAAAAATAAGGGAAGTGCGGTTTATTTTTTCAAGAACTAGGCTACAGAATCAAATAGGTATAAACTCAAGATTTCAATTAACACTTAATCGGGTCCACTAAAACGACATCGAATTGCTTTTTCTTTCTATTTTATCTTTCAAAGGAAATTTTGGTTACTTCATATCTGCATTTCATACAATTTATTTATAACTTTGCTAAGATATTATACCAAGCAAAATAAGCCACCTTGTAAAGTTCCTCGTCAAACTGAGCCAACTGAGCACACTTGGCCATAATATCTTTCCTCATGAAGAAAGGAGTTCGCATATGAGTAGAGCCTCTCTTCTCCAGAAAATCAAGACCAAAGTTGATTAGAGCTTGATTAAGTTTTACACCATCCCCTTTGAGATAGTAGCCTCGGCCTCCCGCAACATTTGAACCTAAAAGATTCAAATATGGTTTGTATAAGCAAGGGAAGTAATTTATCAAAATAGATAAAGAAAGTTTACGAAAAATCAAACAAATGCACCAAAGATATGGGCTGCACATTCACAATCAAAGATGAAGTTGTAGCATTCACGTCATATTGAAGATGAGAGAATAGGCATCAAAATGGGCAAAGTTCAATCAAAACCAAACCAAACCAAGAAAACTGAAACCGAACCAAGTCAATCAAAACGGAGATGATGTTTGGTTAAGTGGAAATTGAAAAATATGCAGTTAAGTGGAAATCATTCCAGATTACTTTGTTGAATTATTGGGATTGTTAATGGATCTTTACCTAGTCCATATAAAAATGTTATCATTTAGTTCATATTGGGTGATGTTTCTACTTATAGAAGATACGACAAGGAAATCACAAAAAAATGATATCCGAATGAATATAAATACATATGTATATAGTATTAGAATATATAAAAGATGTATATAGAATTAGAATATATAAAAGACGACTAATAAAATCAAATAACTTATTCAATTCATTGGGATTGATATTTGATAATGTCAGTACCTTTCTTTAAATCTGCGATTCCAAGAAGCTCAACAAGCTCCACGTGATTCATCAGCTTTGGCTCAGTACGCTTCTCTCCCCATGACCGGATAACGACATTATTGTCCTAGAAAATAATTTGCTAGTCACCGGAAAACTTACCAATCACGTGATAGCAATATATTCAAAGAATGAAAAATATAAAAATACTAAAACAAACCTCATTTATGCCAATGGGGACTGAATCATGCACCAGGTTTGGAATAACACGCAATTTAGACTGCACGGAAAATAGGGCCTCCAGGACCTCAGTCTCCTTCTTCACTATAAGTTCTTTGTTCTCCTCAGTAGCAGAAATCATTTCGCTAGCATCCGCTTTCGCCTGAATGAACAGATAAAGAACATGCGTGCGAGTTAAGGGGCATGCACCTATGGTGAAAGTAGCACATATCTCATTCAACATATAATACGAATTCAACAAGGCCTCACATCACACGAGAATGTATAAAAAACACAATGAATTATTCTATATTTACTTTCCAAACAAACAACCATGGTTCTGAAACACGGTGTCAATATATATATATATATATATATATATTTAACAAGTTGAGTTTGAGACTGTTCGATATTAAACTATGAAATCTAGCAAAACTCACAATTTTGAGGTTTTTAATCTCTTCGGTAATCCTGTCTCTGTCTGTCCTCAATCTATCCAGCTCGAATTGGCCTGAAACAATAGAAACACTTATAGGAAAAGAACAACACACGAATCGGGTAAATGCGATGTATTAGAATCAACATTGATCAGATAGTTACATATCCGCAAATGTTCGTCGAGCACAATGACTTCATCTACTAGGTGAACAGGGTCAAAACGGCGCCGCTGCGACTTCCGGATTATCTCGGGGTCGCCGCCTTTCTCTTTACGAAAGAGATTAATGTCCAGCATACTTTGTAATCCTCGCCGCCGCCGTATTCAGATCAGTGTTTTGGGAACAGAGGAGACGCCGATTCTCACTAGGGGTGGGCGTTTGGTCCCAAAATCCCGATCTCGTCCCGATCCCGTTCTTAAATGGGACGAGACGAGACGGGATTGAAATATAAAAAGTGTTAATCCCGTACCGTCCCGATCCCGGATTAAAATAATGGGACGGGAGCGGGATTAGTTAAATAAATCCCGTAAGATCCCGTCCCGTCCCGTTATATATTTATATATATTAAAAATATATTTTTTAATTATTTATAATATACTAATGTATTTAATTTTACCTAATTTGTAAGAAATAAATTTTACAATACTAAAATTTAAACAAAATCAAACAATTATGATTTTTATTAAAAGATAATAATATGTTTTATAATAAATAATTAAACTAAGTGTATAAATTTGTTTTTAGAAGTATATAATATTTTTTTATTGAAATTAGTTACATTAAATGGGATCCCGTTTTAATCCCGGTCCCGTCCCATTTTTTTCGGGATCCCGAACTGACGGGATCAATTTTTAAAAAGTGTGATCCCGTCCCGATCCCGTCCCGTTCAAAAATTTATGGGACGAGACCGGGATGAGGTAAATCCCGTCCCATCCCGGCCCATGCCCACCCCTAATTCTCACACACAACTAAACTTTGGGAAATAAATTAGGGTTTTTACGGTAGATGTGTAGAGTGGGCTGATGACCAAAATGGATCTTGGGCGGGCCGGATGTATCAGAATTGGACTTCATTCTGGGCCCATCTCGCATGTCTAACTTTGCTTTAAGTTAAAAAAAATTACAAAAATAATACTCTCCAGATTTATTAAGTAAAATGTATTTTTTAAATTAATAAATAAAATAATTTTAACTAAAATTATATTTATTAAAGTAAAAAAACAAATTCTTTTTTGAAAGATCAAAAATTAAATAAAGTCGGGAATGTAAAAGAAGACACTTAGACTACAAATTAGTTTAACACCAAACAAGCACGCAATTTTTTATAATTATTGTGATCAAGATATAACAAGGGAAGATCGACAAATCCACACAATTTACCCTACTATATATGTCCCGGATTTTACCAAACATAACATATACTTAGAACACAACATAACGAAATCAAAATAGTTGGCATATGTTATCTAGCTCCTCTTCTTAATCTTCTTCCCTTTGGTCTCTTTGACTAAGTTGATTTTGAACGGAATGAAGGCCTTCCCACCCATAAAGCCTCTTAAAGCCTCTGGTATTTCTACCCCGTCTTCTTTTTGGTTATTCTCAAGGATGCAACATATTGTCCTCTCGGTGGCCGTGAGTGTAGAGTTCAACATGTGCACGTATTTCTTGGACTTATCACTACCCTGTATACGACCATTCATGAAGAGTTAATCCTTGTGTGAAAGGCACAAAATTCAAGTGTGCTCATGGAAAGCAAATATTAAAAGTGGGATTGGAGAGCATCTGTATACGACCATTCATGAAGAGTTAATCCTTATGTGAAAGGCACAAAATTCAAGTGGGCTCATGGAAAGCAAATACTAACAGTGGGATTGGAGAGCATCATCATTTTTTTCGCGAGATAGTTTTGTGTGAAGAAATAATTATATTAAGGTAGTGAAGAATTTTCAAATGAAAAATGAATGATGATATCTCATATTGATAATAAGATGTATGAGTGTGAAAGTAGAGGGAAATTAGAAATAATTAAATTAAGGCGGTGAAGAATTTTCAAATGAAAAATGAATGATGATATCCCATATTGATAATTAGATGTACGAGAGTGAGAGTAAAGGGAAATTTGTAGTAATGATTCTACATTTTGGAAGTGATAGTACAGAAAAAGTAAAACGTGAATTTTTTAAAGTCTAATTAGAAAACCATATATTTGGGGCTTAAAAAAACAGAAGTGTAACTAACTCTAGTAAGACTAGAGGGGTAGCTTTGTAATTTTATCCCCATATTTTGAAATTTTTATTGTTCTAGTGGTTCCAGCAATCCACAGCGGTATTACCATTATTTATGTAAGCAACATAGGTTATAGCAAACAATAGAACAAGAAAACTATTTTTTCACCTTTTTTTGCCCATATCGAATTTCTAATCTTCTTGACTGATAATCAGTGCAGTTTGAGCAGGAAACTAGTTCTCTATATGTCTTTGATGCCGGGAACCACCCTTCCAAGTCGTACTTCTTTGCAGCTGCATCATTCAGTGCACCGGAGACGATCGACACAACTTGATACGGAATATTCAGCTTCTCACGGAATAATTAATAAACATGAAACACAACTTCGAGTAAATACTAAATCTATCACAAATGCAAGTAAGGTGTAAGGACTAAATGAGAAATTCAACCAGAAGGATATACCAGTCTGTAGAAATCCTCGGAGTTTTTTAGCATCTCTTCATGCATGTCCCAAGAATCAGTACCATTTGGACTGGTTATGCAGAATTGTTCCACCTTTTCAAATTGATGAACACGGAATATTCCAAGAGTATCCCGACCATGTGAACCTGCTTCTTTACGGAAGCACGAAGAATATCCAGCATATCTGATACAACGCATAATATCAAACACCATAGAGAATGGGATTAACAATAAAACCAGAACTACGATGTGACCAGAAAATTAATTAGGGTACAATACATAAAATAACAAATACCGCAATGGTAGTTGAGAAGGATGAATCCAATCGTCTATATGGTATGCACATAGTGGTTGTTCAGCTGTGGCAATCAGATATTTGTCCTCACCGTCTCCACTTACCTGCAGCAATGTTAAAAACAAATAATAAAAAAAATCATAGTGTAGAAACATAAGAAGCAAAAAAGGTCTTGCATATGACAAAAACTTACATTACAACATAAAATCATTCTAAAACAGCACAAGCACCACATAGTTATTCATCCACATTTACATTAGTTTTTCACATAATTACAATCCATGTCATCTATTCATCTATTGTTTAAAAATGTAGTAGCATACACTATATTTTCCACCTTGATGCTATTAAAAGATTCGCTGCACAGGGGTGGGAGGTCAATCCGTAGGTGGGATAAACACACAGACACAAGTTCAATCAATTAGCTAACACAAAAATAAGGGAAGTGCGGTTTATTTTTTCAAGAACTAGGCTACAGAATCAAATAGGTATAAACTCAAGATTTCAATTAACACTTAATCGGGTCCACTAAAACGACATCGAATTGCTTTTTCTTTCTATTTTATCTTTCAAAGGAAATTTTGGTTACTTCATATCTGCATTTCATACAATTTATTTATAACTTTGCTAAGATATTATACCAAGCAAAATAAGCCACCTTGTAAAGTTCCTCGTCAAACTGAGCCAACTGAGCACACTTGGCCATAATATCTTTCCTCATGAAGAAAGGAGTTCGCATATGAGTAGAGCCTCTCTTCTCCAGAAAATCAAGACCAAAGTTGATTAGAGCTTGATTAAGTTTTACACCATCCCCTTTGAGATAGTAGCCTCGGCCTCCCGCAACATTTGAACCTAAAAGATTCAAATATGGTTTGTATAAGCAAGGGAAGTAATTTATCAAAATAGATAAAGAAAGTTTACGAAAAATCAAACAAATGCACCAAAGATATGGGCTGCACATTCACAATCAAAGATGAAGTTGTAGCATTCACGTCATATTGAAGATGAGAGAATAGGCATCAAAATGGGCAAAGTTCAATCAAAACCAAACCAAACCAAGAAAACTGAAACCGAACCAAGTCAATCAAAACGGAGATGATGTTTGGTTAAGTGGAAATTGAAAAATACGCAGTTAAGTGGAAATCATTCCAGATTACTTTGTTGAATTATTGGGATTGTTAATGGATCTTTACCTAGTCCATATAAAAATGTTATCATTTAGTTCATATTGGGTGATGTTTCTACTTATAGAAGATACGACAAGGAAATCACAAAAAAATGATATCCGAATGAATATAAATACATATGTATATAGTATTAGAATATATAAAAGATGTATATAGAATTAGAATATATAAAAGACGACTAATAAAATCAAATAACTTATTCAATTCATTGGGATTGATATTTGATAATGTCAGTACCTTTCTTTAAATCTGCGATTCCAAGAAGCTCAACAAGCTCCACGTGATTCATCAGCTTTGGCTCAGTACGCTTCTCTCCCCATGACCGGATAACGACATTATTGTCCTAGAAAATATTTTGCTAGTCACCGGAAAACTTACCAATCACGTGATAGCAATATATTCAAAGAATGAAAAATATAAAAATACTAAAACAAACCTCATTTATGCCAATGGGAACTGAATCATGCACCAGGTTTGGAATAACACGCAATTTAGACTGCACGGAAAATAGGGCCTCCAGGACCTCAGTCTCCTTCTTCACTATAAGTTCTTTGTTCTCCTCAGTAGCAGAAATCATTTCGCTAGCATCCGCTTTCGCCTGAATGAACAGATAAAGAACATGCGTGCGAGTTAAGGGGCATGCACCTATGGTGAAAGTAGCACATATCTCATTCAACATATAATACGAATTCAACAAGGCCTCACATCACACGAGAATGTATAAAAAACACAATGAATTATTCTATATTTACTTTCCAAACAAACAACCATGGTTCTGAAACACGGTGTCAATATATATATATATATATATATATATATATATATATATATATATATTTAACAAGTTGAGTTTGAGACTGTTCGATATTAAACTATGAAATCTAGCAAAACTCACAATTTTGAGGTTTTTAATCTCTTCGGTAATCCTGTCTCTGTCTGTCCTCAATCTATCCAGCTCGAATTGGCCTGAAACAATAGAAACACTTATAGGAAAAGAACAACACACGAATCGGGTAAATGCGATGTATTAGAATCAACATTGATCAGATAGTTACATATCCGCAAATGTTCGTCGAGCACAATGACTTCATCTACTAGGTGAACAGGGTCAAAACGGCGCCGCTGCGACTTCCGGATTATCTCGGGGTCGCCGCCTTTCTCTTTACGAAAGAGATTAATGTCCAGCATACTTTGTAATCCTCGCCGCCGCCGTATTCAGATCAGTGTTTTGGGAACAGAGGAGACGCCGATTCTCACACACAACTAAACTTTGGGAAATAAATTAGGGTTTTTACGGTAGATGTGTAGAGTGGGCTGATGACCAAAATGGATCTTGGGCGGGCCGGATGTATCAGAATTGGACTTCATTCTGGGCCCATCTCGCATGTCTAACTTTGCTTTAAGTTAAAAAAAATTACAAAAATAATACTCTCCAGATTTATTAAGAAAAATGTATTTATTAAATTAATAAATAAAATAATTTTAACTAAAATTATATTTATTAAAGTAAAAAAACAAATTCTTTTTTGAAAGATCAAAAATTAAATAAAGTCGGGAATGTAAAAGAAGACACTTAGACTACAAATTAGTTTAACACCAAACAAGCACGCAATTTTTTATAATTGTTGTGATCAAGACATAACAAGGGAAGATCGACAAATCCACACAATTTACCCTACTATATATGTCCCGGATTTTACCAAACATAACATATACTTAGAACACAACATAACGAAATCAAAATAGTTGGCATATGTTATCTAGCTCCTCTTCTTAATCTTCTTCCCTTTGGTCTCTTTGACTAAGTTGATTTTGAACGGAATGAAGGCCTTCCCACCCATAAAGCCTCTTAAAGCCTCTGGTATTTCTACCCCGTCTTCTTTTTGGTTATTCTCAAGGATGCAACATATTGTCCTCTCGGTGGCCGTGAGTGTAGAGTTCAACATGTGCACGTATTTCTTGGACTTATCACTACCCTGTATACGACCATTCATGAAGAGTTAATCCTTATGTGAAAGGCACAAAATTCAAGTGTGCTCATGGAAAGCAAATACTAAAAGTGGGATTGAAGAGCATCTGTATACGACCATTCATGAAGAGTTAATCCTTATGTGAAAGGCACAAAATTCAAGTGGGCTCATGGAAAGCAAATACTAACAGTGGGATTGGAGAGCATCATCATTTTTTTCGCGAGATAGTTTTGTGTGAAGAAATAATTATATTAAGGTAGTGAAGAATTTTCAAATGAAAAATGAATGATGATATCTCATATTGATAATTAGATGTATGAGTGTGAAAGTAGAGGGAAATTAGAAATAATTAAATTAAGGCGGTGAAGAATTTTCAAATGAAAAATGAATGATGATATCCCATATTGATAATTAGATGTACGAGAGTGAGAGTAAAGGGAAATTTGTAGTAATGATTCTACATTTTGGAAGTGATTGTACAGAAAAAGTAAAACGTGAATTTTTGAAAGTCTAATTAGAAAACCATATATTTGGGGCTTAAAAAAACAGAAGTGTAACTAACTCTAGTAAGACTAGAGGGGTAGCTTTGTAAATTTATCCCCATATTTTGAAATTTTTATTGTTCTAGTGGTTCCAGCAATCCACAGCGGTATTACCATTATATATGTAAGCAACATAGGTTATAGCAAACAATAGAACAAGAAAATTATTTTTTCACCTTTTTTTGCCCATATCGAATTTCTAATCTTCTTGACTGATAATCAGTGCAGTTTGAGCAGGAAACTAGTTCTCTATATGTCTTTGATGCCGGGAACCACCCTTCCAAGTCGTACTTCTTTGCAGCTGCATCATTCAGTGCACCGGAGACGATCGACACAACTTGATACGGAATATTAAGCTTCTCACGGAATAATTAATAAACATGAAACACAACTTCGAGTAAATACTAAATCTATCACAAATGCAAGTAAGGTGTAGAGACTAAATGAGAAATTCAACCAGAAGGATATACCAGTCTGTAGAAATCCTCGGAGTTTTTTAGCATCTCTTCATGCATGTCCCAAGAATCAGTACCATTTGGACTGGTTATGCAGAATTGTTCCACCTTTTCAAATTGATGAACACGGAATATTCCAAGAGTATCCCGACCATGTGAACCTGCTTCTTTACGGAAGCACGAAGAATATCCAGCATATCTGATACAACGCATAATATCAAACACCATAGAGAATGGGATTAACAATAAAACCAGAACTACGATGTGACCAGAAAATTAATTAGGGTACAATACATAAAATAACAAATACCGCAATGGTAGTTGAGAAGGATGAATCCAATCGTCTATATGGTATGCACATAGTGGTTGTTCAGCTGTGGCAATCAGATATTTGTCCTCACCGTCTCCACTTACCTGCAGCAATGTTAAAAACAAATAATAAAAAAATCATAGTGTAGAAACATAAGAAGCAAAAAAGGTCTTGCATATGACAAAAACTTACATTACAACATAAAATCATTCTAAAACAGCACAAGCACCACATAGTTATTCATCCACATTTACATTAGTTTTTCACATAATTACAATCCATGTCATCTATTCATCTATTGTTTAAAAATGTAGTAGCATACACTATTTTCCACCTTGATGCTATTAAAAGATTCGCTGCACATGGGTGGGAGGTCAATCCGTAGGTGGGATAAACACACAGACACAAGTTCAATCAATTAGCTAACACAAAAATAAGGGAAGTGCGGTTTATTTTTTCAAGAACTAGGCTACAGAATCAAATAGGTATAAACTCAAGATTTCAATTAACACTTAATCGGGTCCACTAAAACGACATCGAATTGCTTTTTCTTTCTATTTTATCTTTCAAAGGAAATTTTGGTTACTTCATATCTGCATTTCATACAATTTATTTATAACTTTGCTAAGATATTATACCAAGCAAAATAAGCCACCTTGTAAAGTTCCTCGTCAAACTGAGCCAACTGAACACACTTGGCCATAATATCTTTCCTCATGAAGAAAGGAGTTCGCATATGAGTAGAGCCTCTCTTCTCCAGAAAATCAAGACCAAAGTTGATTAGAGCTTGATTAAGTTTTACACCATCCCCTTTGAGATAGTAGCCTCGGCCTCCCGCAACATTTGAACCTAAAAGATTCAAATATGGTTTGTATAAGCAAGGGAAGTAATTTATCAAAATAGATAAAGAAAGTTTACGAAAAATCAAACAAATGCACCAAAGATATGGGCTGCACATTCACAATCAAAGATGAAGTTGAAGCATTCACGTCATATTGAAGATGAGAGAATAGGCATCAAAATGGGCAAAGTTCAATCAAAACCAAACCAAACCAAGAAAACTGAAACCGAACCAAGTCAATCAAAACGGAGATGATGTTTGGTTAAGTGGAAATTGAAAAATATGCAGTTAAGTGGAAATCATTCCAGATTACTTTGTTGAATTATTGGGATTGTTAATGGATCTTTACCTAGTCCATATAAAAATGTTATCATTTAGTTCATATTGGGTGATGTTTCTACTTATAGAAGATACGACAAGGAAATCACAAAAAAATGATATCCGAATGAATATAAATACATATGTATATAGTATTAGAATATATAAAAGATGTATATAGAATTAGAATATATAAAAGACGACTAATAAAATCAAATAACTTATTCAATTCATTGGGATTGATATTTGATAATGTCAGTACCTTTCTTTAAATCTGCGATTCCAAGAAGCTCAACAAGCTCCACGTGATTCATCAGCTTTGAGCCCTTTCTTTAAATCTGCGATTCCAAGAAGCTCAACAAGCTCCACGTGATTCATCAGCTTTGGCTCAGTACGCTTCTCTCCCCATGACCGGATAACGACATTATTGTCCTAGAAAATATTTTGCTAGTCACCGGAAAACTTACCAATCACGTGATAGCAATATATTCAAAGAATGAAAAATATAAAAATACTAAAACAAACCTCATTTATGCCAATGGGAACTGAATCATGCACCAGGTTTGGAATAACACGCAATTTAGACTGCACGGAAAATAGGGCCTCCAGGACCTCAGTCTCCTTCTTCACTATAAGTTCTTTGTTCTCCTCAGTAGCAGAAATCATTTCGCTAGCATCCGCTTTCGCCTGAATGAACAGATAAAGAACATGCGTGCGAGTTAAGGGGCATGCACCTATGGTGAAAGTAGCACATATCTCATTCAACATATAATACGAATTCAACAAGGCCTCACATCACACGAGAATGTATAAAAAACACAATGAATTATTCTATATTTACTTTCCAAACAAACAACCATGGTTCTGAAACACGGTGTCAATATATATATATATATATATATATATATATATATATATATATATATATATATATTTAACAAGTTGAGTTTGAGACTGTTCGATATTAAACTATGAAATCTAGCAAAACTCACAATTTTGAGGTTTTTAATCTCTTCGGTAATCCTGTCTCTGTCTGTCCTCAATCTATCCAGCTCGAATTGGCCTGAAACAATAGAAACACTTATAGGAAAAGAACAACACACGAATCGGGTAAATGCGATGTATTAGAATCAACATTGATCAGATAGTTACATATCCGCAAATGTTCGTCGAGCACAATGACTTCATCTACTAGGTGAACAGGGTCAAAACGGCGCCGCTGCGACTTCCGGATTATCTCGGGGTCGCCGCCTTTCTCTTTACGAAAGAGATTAATGTCCAGCATACTTTGTAATCCTCGCCGCCGCCGTATTCAGATCAGTGTTTTGGGAACAGAGGAGACGCCGATTCTCACACACAACTAAACTTTGGGAAATAAATTAGGGTTTTTACGGTAGATGTGTAGAGTGGGCTGATGACCAAAATGGATCTTGGGCGGGCCGGATGTATCAGAATTGGACTTCATTCTGGGCCCATCTCGCATGTCTAACTTTGCTTTAAGTTAAAAAAAATTACAAAAATAATACTCTCCAGATTTATTAAGAAAAATGTATTTATTAAATTAATAAATAAAATAATTTTAACTAAAATTATATTTATTAAAGTAAAAAAACAAATTCTTTTTTGAAAGATCAAAAATTAAATAAAGTCGGGAATGTAAAAGAAGACACTTAGACTACAAATTAGTTTAACACCAAACAAGCACGCAATTTTTTATAATTGTTGTGATCAAGACATAACAAGGGAAGATCGACAAATCCACACAATTTACCCTACTATATATGTCCCGGATTTTACCAAACATAACATATACTTAGAACACAACATAACGAAATCAAAATAGTTGGCATATGTTATCTAGCTCCTCTTCTTAATCTTCTTCCCTTTGGTCTCTTTGACTAAGTTGATTTTGAACGGAATGAAGGCCTTCCCACCCATAAAGCCTCTTAAAGCCTCTGGTATTTCTACCCCGTCTTCTTTTTGGTTATTCTCAAGGATGCAACATATTGTCCTCTCGGTGGCCGTGAGTGTAGAGTTCAACATGTGCACGTATTTCTTGGACTTATCACTACCCTGTATACGACCATTCATGAAGAGTTAATCCTTATGTGAAAGGCACAAAATTCAAGTGTGCTCATGGAAAGCAAATACTAAAAGTGGGATTGAAGAGCATCTGTATACGACCATTCATGAAGAGTTAATCCTTATGTGAAAGGCACAAAATTCAAGTGGGCTCATGGAAAGCAAATACTAACAGTGGGATTGGAGAGCATCATCATTTTTTTCGCGAGATAGTTTTGTGTGAAGAAATAATTATATTAAGGTAGTGAAGAATTTTCAAATGAAAAATGAATGATGATATCTCATATTGATAATTAGATGTATGAGTGTGAAAGTAGAGGGAAATTAGAAATAATTAAATTAAGGCGGTGAAGAATTTTCAAATGAAAAATGAATGATGATATCCCATATTGATAATTAGATGTACGAGAGTGAGAGTAAAGGGAAATTTGTAGTAATGATTCTACATTTTGGAAGTGATTGTACAGAAAAAGTAAAACGTGAATTTTTGAAAGTCTAATTAGAAAACCATATATTTGGGGCTTAAAAAAACAGAAGTGTAACTAACTCTAGTAAGACTAGAGGGGTAGCTTTGTAAATTTATCCCCATATTTTGAAATTTTTATTGTTCTAGTGGTTCCAGCAATCCACAGCGGTATTACCATTATATATGTAAGCAACATAGGTTATAGCAAACAATAGAACAAGAAAATTATTTTTTCACCTTTTTTTGCCCATATCGAATTTCTAATCTTCTTGACTGATAATCAGTGCAGTTTGAGCAGGAAACTAGTTCTCTATATGTCTTTGATGCCGGGAACCACCCTTCCAAGTCGTACTTCTTTGCAGCTGCATCATTCAGTGCACCGGAGACGATCGACACAACTTGATACGGAATATTCAGCTTCTCACGGAATAATTAATAAACATGAAACACAACTTCGAGTAAATACTAAATCTATCACAAATGCAAGTAAGGTGTAGAGACTAAATGAGAAATTCAACCAGAAGGATATACCAGTCTGTAGAAATCCTCGGAGTTTTTTAGCATCTCTTCATGCATGTCCCAAGAATCAGAACCATTTGGACTGGTTATGCAGAATTGTTCCACCTTTTCAAATTGATGAACACGGAATATTCCAAGAGTATCCCGACCATGTGAACCTGCTTCTTTACGGAAGCACGAAGAATATCCAGCATATCTGATACAACGCATAATATCAAACACCATAGAGAATGGGATTAACAATAAAACCAGAACTACGATGTGACCAGAAAATTAATTAGGGTACAATACATAAAATAACAAATACCGCAATGGTAGTTGAGAAGGATGAATCCAATCGTCTATATGGTATGCACATAGTGGTTGTTCAGCTGTGGCAATCAGATATTTGTCCTCACCGTCTCCACTTACCTGCAGCAATGTTAAAAACAAATAATAAAAAAAATCATAGTGTAGAAACATAAGAAGCAAAAAAGGTCTTGCATATGACAAAAACTTACATTACAACATAAAATCATTCTAAAACAGCACAAGCACCACATAGTTATTCATCCACATTTACATTAGTTTTTCACATAATTACAATCCATGTCATCTATTCATCTATTGTTTAAAAATGTAGTAGCATACACTATATTTTCCACCTTGATGCTATTAAAAGATTCGCTGCACAGGGGTGGGAGGTCAATCCGTAGGTGGGATAAACACACAGACACAAGTTCAATCAATTAGCTAACACAAAAATAAGGGAAGTGCGGTTTATTTTTTCAAGAACTAGGCTACAGAATCAAATAGGTATAAACTCAAGATTTCAATTAACACTTAATCGGGTCCACTAAAACGACATCGAATTGCTTTTTCTTTCTATTTTATCTTTCAAAGGAAATTTTGGTTACTTCATATCTGCATTTCATACAATTTATTTATAACTTTGCTAAGATATTATACCAAGCAAAATAAGCCACCTTGTAAAGTTCCTCGTCAAACTGAGCCAACTGAGCACACTTGGCCATAATATCTTTCCTCATGAAGAAAGGAGTTCGCATATGAGTAGAGCCTCTCTTCTCCAGAAAATCAAGACCAAAGTTGATTAGAGCTTGATTAAGTTTTACACCATCCCCTTTGAGATAGTAGCCTCGGCCTCCCGCAACATTTGAACCTAAAAGATTCAAATATGGTTTGTATAAGCAAGGGAAGTAATTTATCAAAATAGATAAAGAAAGTTTACGAAAAATCAAACAAATGCACCAAAGATATGGGCTGCACATTCACAATCAAAGATGAAGTTGTAGCATTCACGTCATATTGAAGATGAGAGAATAGGCATCAAAATGGGCAAAGTTCAATCAAAACCAAACCAAACCAAGAAAACTGAAACCGAACCAAGTCAATCAAAACGGAGATGATGTTTGGTTAAGTGGAAATTGAAAAATATGCAGTTAAGTGGAAATCATTCCAGATTACTTTGTTGAATTATTGGGATTGTTAATGGATCTTTACCTAGTCCATATAAAAAAGTTATCATTTAGTTCATATTGGGTGATGTTTCTACTTATAGAAGATACGACAAGGAAATCACAAAAAAATGATATCCGAATGAATATAAATACATATGTATATAGTATTAGAATATATAAAAGATGTATATAGAATTAGAATATATAAAAGACGACTAATAAAATCAAATAACTTATTCAATTCATTGGGATTGATATTTGATAATGTCAGTACCTTTCTTTAAATCTGCGATTCCAAGAAGCTCAACAAGCTCCACGTGATTCATCAGCTTTGGCTCAGTACGCTTCTCTCCCCATGACCGGATAACGACATTATTGTCCTAGAAAATATTTTGCTAGTCACCGGAAAACTTACCAATCACGTGATAGCAATATATTCAAAGAATGAAAAATATAAAAATACTAAAACAAACCTCATTTATGCCAATGGGGACTGAATCATGCACCAGGTTTGGAATAACACGCAATTTAGACTGCACGGAAAATAGGGCCTCCAGGACCTCAGTCTCCTTCTTCACTATAAGTTCTTTGTTCTCCTCAGTAGCAGAAATCATTTCGCTAGCATCCGCTTTCGCCTGAATGAACAGATAAAGAACATGCGTGCGAGTTAAGGGGCATGCACCTATGGTGAAAGTAGCACATATCTCATTCAACATATAATACGAATTCAACAAGGCCTCAGAGAATGTATAAAAAACACAATGAATTATTCTATATTTACTTTCCAAACAAACAACCATGGTTCTGAAACACGGTGTCAATATATATATATATATATATATTTAACAAGTTGAGTTTGAGACTGTTCGATATTAAACTATGAAATCTAGCAAAACTCACAATTTTGAGGTTTTTAATCTCTTCGGTAATCCTGTCTCTGTCTGTCCTCAATCTATCCAGCTCGAATTGGCCTGAAACAATAGAAACACTTATAGGAAAAGAACAACACACGAATCGGGTAAATGCGATGTATTAGAATCAACATTGATCAGATAGTTACATATCCGCAAATGTTCGTCGAGCACAATGACTTCATCTACTAGGTGAACAGGGTCAAAACGGCGCCGCTGCGACTTCCGGATTATCTCGGGGTCGCCGCCTTTCTCTTTACGAAAGAGATTAATGTCCAGCATACTTTGTAATCCTCGCCGCCGCCGTATTCAGATCAGTGTTTTGGGAACAGAGGAGACGCCGATTCTCACACACAACTAAACTTTGGGAAATAAATTAGGGTTTTTACGGTAGATGTGTAGAATGGGCTGATGACCAAAATGGATCTTGGGCGGGCCGGATGTATCAGAATTGGACTTCATTCTGGGCCCATCTCGCATGTCTAACTTTGCTTTAAGTTAAAAAAAATTACAAAAATAATACTCTCCAGATTTATTAAGAAAAATGTATTTATTAAATTAATAAATAAAATAATTTTAACTAAAATTATATTTATTAAAGTAAAAAAACAAATTCTTTTTTGAAAGATCAAAAATTAAATAAAGTCGGGAATGTAAAAGAAGACACTTAGACTACAAATTAGTTTAACACCAAACAAGCACGCAATTTTTTATAATTGTTGTGATCAAGACATAACAAGGGAAGATCGACAAATCCACACAATTTACCCTACTATATATGTCCCGGATTTTACCAAACATAACATATACTTAGAACACAACATAACGAAATCAAAATAGTTGGCATATGTTATCTAGCTCCTCTTCTTAATCTTCTTCCCTTTGGTCTCTTTGACTAAGTTGATTTTGAACGGAATGAAGGCCTTCCCACCCATAAAGCCTCTTAAAGCCTCTGGTATTTCTACCCCGTCTTCTTTTTGGTTATTCTCAAGGATGCAACATATTGTCCTCTCGGTGGCCGTGAGTGTAGAGTTCAACATGTGCACGTATTTCTTGGACTTATCACTACCCTGTATACGACCATTCATGAAGAGTTAATCCTTATGTGAAAGGCACAAAATTCAAGTGTGCTCATGGAAAGCAAATACTAAAAGTGGGATTGAAGAGCATCTGTATACGACCATTCATGAAGAGTTAATCCTTATGTGAAAGGCACAAAATTCAAGTGGGCTCATGGAAAGCAAATACTAACAGTGGGATTGGAGAGCATCATCATTTTTTTCGCGAGATAGTTTTGTGTGAAGAAATAATTATATTAAGGTAGTGAAGAATTTTCAAATGAAAAATGAATGATGATATCTCATATTGATAATTAGATGTATGAGTGTGAAAGTAGAGGGAAATTAGAAATAATTAAATTAAGGCGGTGAAGAATTTTCAAATGAAAAATGAATGATGATATCCCATATTGATAATTAGATGTACGAGAGTGAGAGTAAAGGGAAATTTGTAGTAATGATTCTACATTTTGGAAGAGATTGTACAGAAAAAGTAAAACGTGAATTTTTGAAAGTCTAATTAGAAAACCATATATTTGGGGCTTAAAAAAACAGAAGTGTAACTAACTCTAGTAAGACTAGAGGGGTAGCTTTGTAAATTTATCCCCATATTTTGAAATTTTTATTGTTCTAGTGGTTCCAGCAATCCACAGCGGTATTACCATTATATATGTAAGCAACATAGGTTATAGCAAACAATAGAACAAGAAAATTATTTTTTCACCTTTTTTTGCCCATATCGAATTTCTAATCTTCTTGACTGATAATCAGTGCAGTTTGAGCAGGAAACTAGTTCTCTATATGTCTTTGATGCCGGGAACCACCCTTCCAAGTCGTACTTCTTTGCAGCTGCATCATTCAGTGCACCGGAGACGATCGACACAACTTGATACGGAATATTCAGCTTCTCACGGAATAATTAATAAACATGAAACACAACTTCGAGTAAATACTAAATCTATCACAAATGCAAGTAAGGTGTAGAGACTAAATGAGAAATTCAACCAGAAGGATATACCAGTCTGTAGAAATCCTCGGAGTTTTTTAGCATCTCTTCATGCATGTCCCAAGAATCAGTACCATTTGGACTGGTTATGCAGAATTGTTCCACCTTTTCAAATTGATGAACACGGAATATTCCAAGAGTATCCCGACCATGTGAACCTGCTTCTTTACGGAAGCACGAAGAATATCCAGCATATCTGATACAACGCATAATATCAAACACCATAGAGAATGGGATTAACAATAAAACCAGAACTACGATGTGACCAGAAAATTAATTAGGGTACAATACATAAAATAACAAATACCGCAATGGTAGTTGAGAAGGATGAATCCAATCGTCTATATGGTATGCACATAGTGGTTGTTCAGCTGTGGCAATCAGATATTTGTCCTCACCGTCTCCACTTACCTGCAGCAATGTTAAAAACAAATAATAAAAAAAATCATAGTGTAGAAACATAAGAAGCAAAAAAGGTCTTGCATATGACAAAAACTTACATTACAACATAAAATCATTCTAAAACAGCACAAGCACCACATAGTTATTCATCCACATTTACATTAGTTTTTCACATAATTACAATCCATGTCATCTATTCATCTATTGTTTAAAAATGTAGTAGCATACACTATATTTTCCACCTTGATGCTATTAAAAGATTCGCTGCACAGGGGTGGGAGGTCAATCCGTAGGTGGGATAAACACACAGACACAAGTTCAATCAATTAGCTAACACAAAAATAAGGGAAGTGCGGTTTATTTTTTCAAGAACTAGGCTACAGAATCAAATAGGTATAAACTCAAGATTTCAATTAACACTTAATCGGGTCCACTAAAACGACATCGAATTGCTTTTTCTTTCTATTTTATCTTTCAAAGGAAATTTTGGTTACTTCATATCTGCATTTCATACAATTTATTTATAACTTTGCTAAGATATTATACCAAGCAAAATAAGCCACCTTGTAAAGTTCCTCGTCAAACTGAGCCAACTGAGCACACTTGGCCATAATATCTTTCCTCATGAAGAAAGGAGTTCGCATATGAGTAGAGCCTCTCTTCTCCAGAAAATCAAGACCAAAGTTGATTAGAGCTTGATTAAGTTTTACACCATCCCCTTTGAGATAGTAGCCTCGGCCTCCCGCAACATTTGAACCTAAAAGATTCAAATATGGTTTGTATAAGCAAGGGAAGTAATTTATCAAAATAGATAAAGAAAGTTTACGAAAAATCAAACAAATGCACCAAAGATATGGGCTGCACATTCACAATCAAAGATGAAGTTGTAGCATTCACGTCATATTGAAGATGAGAGAATAGGCATCAAAATGGGCAAAGTTCAATCAAAACCAAACCAAACCAAGAAAACTGAAACCGAACCAAGTCAATCAAAACGGAGATGATGTTTGGTTAAGTGGAAATTGAAAAATATGCAGTTAAGTGGAAATCATTCCAGATTACTTTGTTGAATTATTGGGATTGTTAATGGATCTTTACCTAGTCCATATAAAAATGTTATCATTTAGTTCATATTGGGTGATGTTTCTACTTATAGAAGATACGACAAGGAAATCACAAAAAAATGATATCCGAATGAATATAAATACATATGTATATAGTATTAGAATATATAAAAGATGTATATAGAATTAGAATATATAAAAGACGACTAATAAAATCAAATAACTTATTCAATTCATTGGGATTGATATTTGATAATGTCAGTACCTTTCTTTAAATCTGCGATTCCAAGAAGCTCAACAAGCTCCACGTGATTCATCAGCTTTGGCTCAGTACGCTTCTCTCCCCATGACCGGATAACGACATTATTGTCCTAGAAAATATTTTGCTAGTCACCGGAAAACTTACCAATCACGTGATAGCAATATATTCAAAGAATGAAAAATATAAAAATACTAAAACAAACCTCATTTATGCCAATGGGGACTGAATCATGCACCAGGTTTGGAATAACACGCAATTTAGACTGCACGGAAAATAGGGCCTCCAGGACCTCAGTCTCCTTCTTCACTATAAGTTCTTTGTTCTCCTCAGTAGCAGAAATCATTTCGCTAGCATCCGCTTTCGCCTGAATGAACAGATAAAGAACATGCGTGCGAGTTAAGGGGCATGCACCTATGGTGAAAGTAGCACATATCTCATTCAACATATAATACGAATTCAACAAGGCCTCACATCACACGAGAATGTATAAAAAACACAATGAATTATTCTATATTTACTTTCCAAACAAACAACCATGGTTCTGAAACACGGTGTCAATATATATATATATATATATATATATATATATATTTAACAAGTTGAGTTTGAGACTGTTCGATATTAAACTATGAAATCTAGCAAAACTCACAATTTTGAGGTTTTTAATCTCTTCGGTAATCCTGTCTCTGTCTGTCCTCAATCTATCCAGCTCGAATTGGCCTGAAACAATAGAAACACTTATAGGAAAAGAACAACACACGAATCGGGTAAATGCGATGTATTAGAATCAACATTGATCAGATAGTTACATATCCGCAAATGTTCGTCGAGCACAATGACTTCATCTACTAGGTGAACAGGGTCAAAACGGCGCCGCTGCGACTTCCGGATTATCTCGGGGTCGCCGCCTTTCTCTTTACGAAAGAGATTAATGTCCAGCATACTTTGTAATCCTCGCCGCCGCCGTATTCAGATCAGTGTTTTGGGAACAGAGGAGACGCCGATTCTCACACACAACTAAACTTTGGGAAATAAATTAGGGTTTTTACGGTAGATGTGTAGAATGGGCTGATGACCAAAATGGATCTTGGGCGGGCCGGATGTATCAGAATTGGACTTCATTCTGGGCCCATCTCGCATGTCTAACTTTGCTTTAAGTTAAAAAAAATTACAAAAATAATACTCTCCAGATTTATTAAGAAAAATGTATTTATTAAATTAATAAATAAAATAATTTTAACTAAAATTATATTTATTAAAGTAAAAAAACAAATTCTTTTTTGAAAGATCAAAAATTAAATAAAGTCGGGAATGTAAAAGAAGACACTTAGACTACAAATTAGTTTAACACCAAACAAGCACGCAATTTTTTATAATTGTTGTGATCAAGACATAACAAGGGAAGATCGACAAATCCACACAATTTACCCTACTATATATGTCCCGGATTTTACCAAACATAACATATACTTAGAACACAACATAACGAAATCAAAATAGTTGGCATATGTTATCTAGCTCCTCTTCTTAATCTTCTTCCCTTTGGTCTCTTTGACTAAGTTGATTTTGAACGGAATGAAGGCCTTCCCACCCATAAAGCCTCTTAAAGCCTCTGGTATTTCTACCCCGTCTTCTTTTTGGTTATTCTCAAGGATGCAACATATTGTCCTCTCGGTGGCCGTGAGTGTAGAGTTCAACATGTGCACGTATTTCTTGGACTTATCACTACCCTGTATACGACCATTCATGAAGAGTTAATCCTTATGTGAAAGGCACAAAATTCAAGTGTGCTCATGGAAAGCAAATACTAAAAGTGGGATTGAAGAGCATCTGTATACGACCATTCATGAAGAGTTAATCCTTATGTGAAAGGCACAAAATTCAAGTGGGCTCATGGAAAGCAAATACTAACAGTGGGATTGGAGAGCATCATCATTTTTTTCGCGAGATAGTTTTGTGTGAAGAAATAATTATATTAAGGTAGTGAAGAATTTTCAAATGAAAAATGAATGATGATATCTCATATTGATAATTAGATGTATGAGTGTGAAAGTAGAGGGAAATTAGAAATAATTAAATTAAGGCGGTGAAGAATTTTCAAATGAAAAATGAATGATGATATCCCATATTGATAATTAGATGTACGAGAGTGAGAGTAAAGGGAAATTTGTAGTAATGATTCTACATTTTGGAAGAGATTGTACAGAAAAAGTAAAACGTGAATTTTTGAAAGTCTAATTAGAAAACCATATATTTGGGGCTTAAAAAAACAGAAGTGTAACTAACTCTAGTAAGACTAGAGGGGTAGCTTTGTAAATTTATCCCCATATTTTGAAATTTTTATTGTTCTAGTGGTTCCAGCAATCCACAGCGGTATTACCATTATATATGTAAGCAACATAGGTTATAGCAAACAATAGAACAAGAAAATTATTTTTTCACCTTTTTTTGCCCATATCGAATTTCTAATCTTCTTGACTGATAATCAGTGCAGTTTGAGCAGGAAACTAGTTCTCTATATGTCTTTGATGCCGGGAACCACCCTTCCAAGTCGTACTTCTTTGCAGCTGCATCATTCAGTGCACCGGAGACGATCGACACAACTTGATACGGAATATTCAGCTTCTCACGGAATAATTAATAAACATGAAACACAACTTCGAGTAAATACTAAATCTATCACAAATGCAAGTAAGGTGTAGAGACTAAATGAGAAATTCAACCAGAAGGATATACCAGTCTGTAGAAATCCTCGGAGTTTTTTAGCATCTCTTCATGCATGTCCCAAGAATCAGTACCATTTGGACTGGTTATGCAGAATTGTTCCACCTTTTCAAATTGATGAACACGGAATATTCCAAGAGTATCCCGACCATGTGAACCTGCTTCTTTACGGAAGCACGAAGAATATCCAGCATATCTGATACAACGCATAATATCAAACACCATAGAGAATGGGATTAACAATAAAACCAGAACTACGATGTGACCAGAAAATTAATTAGGGTACAATACATAAAATAACAAATACCGCAATGGTAGTTGAGAAGGATGAATCCAATCGTCTATATGGTATGCACATAGTGGTTGTTCAGCTGTGGCAATCAGATATTTGTCCTCACCGTCTCCACTTACCTGCAGCAATGTTAAAAACAAATAATAAAAAAAATCATAGTGTAGAAACATAAGAAGCAAAAAAGGTCTTGCATATGACAAAAACTTACATTACAACATAAAATCATTCTAAAACAGCACAAGCACCACATAGTTATTCATCCACATTTACATTAGTTTTTCACATAATTACAATCCATGTCATCTATTCATCTATTGTTTAAAAATGTAGTAGCATACACTATATTTTCCACCTTGATGCTATTAAAAGATTCGCTGCACAGGGGTGGGAGGTCAATCCGTAGGTGGGATAAACACACAGACACAAGTTCAATCAATTAGCTAACACAAAAATAAGGGAAGTGCGGTTTATTTTTTCAAGAACTAGGCTACAGAATCAAATAGGTATAAACTCAAGATTTCAATTAACACTTAATCGGGTCCACTAAAACGACATCGAATTGCTTTTTCTTTCTATTTTATCTTTCAAAGGAAATTTTGGTTACTTCATATCTGCATTTCATACAATTTATTTATAACTTTGCTAAGATATTATACCAAGCAAAATAAGCCACCTTGTAAAGTTCCTCGTCAAACTGAGCCAACTGAGCACACTTGGCCATAATATCTTTCCTCATGAAGAAAGGAGTTCGCATATGAGTAGAGCCTCTCTTCTCCAGAAAATCAAGACCAAAGTTGATTAGAGCTTGATTAAGTTTTACACCATCCCCTTTGAGATAGTAGCCTCGGCCTCCCGCAACATTTGAACCTAAAAGATTCAAATATGGTTTGTATAAGCAAGGGAAGTAATTTATCAAAATAGATAAAGAAAGTTTACGAAAAATCAAACAAATGCACCAAAGATATGGGCTGCACATTCACAATCAAAGATGAAGTTGTAGCATTCACGTCATATTGAAGATGAGAGAATAGGCATCAAAATGGGCAAAGTTCAATCAAAACCAAACCAAACCAAGAAAACTGAAACCGAACCAAGTCAATCAAAACGGAAATGATGTTTGGTTAAGTGGAAATTGAAAAATATGCAGTTAAGTGGAAATCATTCCAGATTACTTTGTTGAATTATTGGGATTGTTAATGGATCTTTACCTAGTCCATATAAAAATGTTATCATTTAGTTCATATTGGGTGATGTTTCTACTTATAGAAGATACGACAAGGAAATCACAAAAAAATGATATCCGAATGAATATAAATACATATGTATATAGTATTAGAATATATAAAAGATGTATATAGAATTAGAATATATAAAAGACGACTAATAAAATCAAATAACTTATTCAATTCATTGGGATTGATATTTGATAATGTCAGTACCTTTCTTTAAATCTGCGATTCCAAGAAGCTCAACAAGCTCCACGTGATTCATCAGCTTTGGCTCAGTACGCTTCTCTCCCCATGACCGGATAACGACATTATTGTCCTAGAAAATATTTTGCTAGTCACCGGAAAACTTACCAATCACGTGATAGCAATATATTCAAAGAATGAAAAATATAAAAATACTAAAACAAACCTCATTTATGCCAATGGGGACTGAATCATGCACCAGGTTTGGAATAACACGCAATTTAGACTGCACGGAAAATAGGGCCTCCAGGACCTCAGTCTCCTTCTTCACTATAAGTTCTTTGTTCTCCTCAGTAGCAGAAATCATTTCGCTAGCATCCGCTTTCGCCTGAATGAACAGATAAAGAGCATGCGTGCGAGTTAAGGGGCATGCACCTATGGTGAAAGTAGCACATATCTCATTCAACATATAATACGAATTCAACAAGGCCTCACATCACACGAGAATGTATAAAAAACACAATGAATTATTCTATATTTACTTTCCAAACAAACAACCATGGTTCTGAAACACGGTGTCAATATATATATATATATATATATATATATATATATATATATATATATATATATATATATATATATATTTAACAAGTTGAGTTTGAGACTGTTCGATATTAAACTATGAAATCTAGCAAAACTCACAATTTTGAGGTTTTTAATCTCTTCGGTAATCCTGTCTCTGTCTGTCCTCAATCTATCCAGCTCGAATTGGCCTGAAACAATAGAAACACTTATAGGAAAAGAACAACACACGAATCGGGTAAATGCGATGTATTAGAATCAACATTGATCAGATAGTTACATATCCGCAAATGTTCGTCGAGCACAATGACTTCATCTACTAGGTGAACAGGGTCAAAACGGCGCCGCTGCGACTTCCGGATTATCTCGGGGTCGCCGCCTTTCTCTTTACGAAAGAGATTAATGTCCAGCATACTTTGTAATCCTCGCCGCCGCCGTATTCAGATCAGTGTTTTGGGAACAGAGGAGACGCCGATTCTCACACACAACTAAACTTTGGGAAATAAATTAGGGTTTTTACGGTAGATGTGTAGAATGGGCTGATGACCAAAATGGATCTTGGGCGGGCCGGATGTATCAGAATTGGACTTCATTCTGGGCCCATCTCGCATGTCTAACTTTGCTTTAAGTTAAAAAAAATTACAAAAATAATACTCTCCAGATTTATTAAGAAAAATGTATTTATTAAATTAATAAATAAAATAATTTTAACTAAAATTATATTTATTAAAGTAAAAAAACAAATTCTTTTTTGAAAGATCAAAAATTAAATAAAGTCGGGAATGTAAAAGAAGACACTTAGACTACAAATTAGTTTAACACCAAACAAGCACGCAATTTTTTATAATTGTTGTGATCAAGACATAACAAGGGAAGATCGACAAATCCACACAATTTACCCTACTATATATGTCCCGGATTTTACCAAACATAACATATACTTAGAACACAACATAACGAAATCAAAATAGTTGGCATATGTTATCTAGCTCCTCTTCTTAATCTTCTTCCCTTTGGTCTCTTTGACTAAGTTGATTTTGAACGGAATGAAGGCCTTCCCACCCATAAAGCCTCTTAAAGCCTCTGGTATTTCTACCCCGTCTTCTTTTTGGTTATTCTCAAGGATGCAACATATTGTCCTCTCGGTGGCCGTGAGTGTAGAGTTCAACATGTGCACGTATTTCTTGGACTTATCACTACCCTGTATACGACCATTCATGAAGAGTTAATCCTTATGTGAAAGGCACAAAATTCAAGTGTGCTCATGGAAAGCAAATACTAAAAGTGGGATTGAAGAGCATCTGTATACGACCATTCATGAAGAGTTAATCCTTATGTGAAAGGCACAAAATTCAAGTGGGCTCATGGAAAGCAAATACTAACAGTGGGATTGGAGAGCATCATCATTTTTTTCGCGAGATAGTTTTGTGTGAAGAAATAATTATATTAAGGTAGTGAAGAATTTTCAAATGAAAAATGAATGATGATATCTCATATTGATAATTAGATGTATGAGTGTGAAAGTAGAGGGAAATTAGAAATAATTAAATTAAGGCGGTGAAGAATTTTCAAATGAAAAATGAATGATGATATCCCATATTGATAATTAGATGTACGAGAGTGAGAGTAAAGGGAAATTTGTAGTAATGATTCTACATTTTGGAAGTGATTGTACAGAAAAAGTAAAACGTGAATTTTTGAAAGTCTAATTAGAAAACCATATATTTGGGGCTTAAAAAAACAGAAGTGTAACTAACTCTAGTAAGACTAGAGGGGTAGCTTTGTAAATTTATCCCCATATTTTGAAATTTTTATTGTTCTAGTGGTTCCAGCAATCCACAGCGGTATTACCATTATATATGTAAGCAACATAGGTTATAGCAAACAATAGAACAAGAAAATTATTTTTTCACCTTTTTTTGCCCATATCGAATTTCTAATCTTCTTGACTGATAATCAGTGCAGTTTGAGCAGGAAACTAGTTCTCTATATGTCTTTGATGCCGGGAACCACCCTTCCAAGTCGTACTTCTTTGCAGCTGCATCATTCAGTGCACCGGAGACGATCGACACAACTTGATACGGAATATTCAGCTTCTCACGGAATAATTAATAAACATGAAACACAACTTCGAGTAAATACTAAATCTATCACAAATGCAAGTAAGGTGTAGAGACTAAATGAGAAATTCAACCAGAAGGATATACCAGTCTGTAGAAATCCTCGGAGTTTTTTAGCATCTCTTCATGCATGTCCCAAGAATCAGAACCATTTGGACTGGTTATGCAGAATTGTTCCACCTTTTCAAATTGATGAACACGGAATATTCCAAGAGTATCCCGACCATGTGAACCTGCTTCTTTACGGAAGCACGAAGAATATCCAGCATATCTGATACAACGCATAATATCAAACACCATAGAGAATGGGATTAACAATAAAACCAGAACTACGATGTGACCAGAAAATTAATTAGGGTACAATACATAAAATAACAAATACCGCAATGGTAGTTGAGAAGGATGAATCCAATCGTCTATATGGTATGCACATAGTGGTTGTTCAGCTGTGGCAATCAGATATTTGTCCTCACCGTCTCCACTTACCTGCAGCAATGTTAAAAACAAATAATAAAAAAAATCATAGTGTAGAAACATAAGAAGCAAAAAAGGTCTTGCATATGACAAAAACTTACATTACAACATAAAATCATTCTAAAACAGCACAAGCACCACATAGTTATTCATCCACATTTACATTAGTTTTTCACATAATTACAATCCATGTCATCTATTCATCTATTGTTTAAAAATGTAGTAGCATACACTATATTTTCCACCTTGATGCTATTAAAAGATTCGCTGCACAGGGGTGGGAGGTCAATCCGTAGGTGGGATAAACACACAGACACAAGTTCAATCAATTAGCTAACACAAAAATAAGGGAAGTGCGGTTTATTTTTTCAAGAACTAGGCTACAGAATCAAATAGGTATAAACTCAAGATTTCAATTAACACTTAATCGGGTCCACTAAAACGACATCGAATTGCTTTTTCTTTCTATTTTATCTTTCAAAGGAAATTTTGGTTACTTCATATCTGCATTTCATACAATTTATTTATAACTTTGCTAAGATATTATACCAAGCAAAATAAGCCACCTTGTAAAGTTCCTCGTCAAACTGAGCCAACTGAGCACACTTGGCCATAATATCTTTCCTCATGAAGAAAGGAGTTCGCATATGAGTAGAGCCTCTCCTCTCCAGAAAATCAAGACCAAAGTTGATTAGAGCTTGATTAAGTTTTACACCATCCCCTTTGAGATAGTAGCCTCGGCCTCCCGCAACATTTGAACCTAAAAGATTCAAATATGGTTTGTATAAGCAAGGGAAGTAATTTATCAAAATAGATAAAGAAAGTTTACGAAAAATCAAACAAATGCACCAAAGATATGGGCTGCACATTCACAATCAAAGATGAAGTTGTTGCATTCACGTCATATTGAAGATGAGAGAATAGGCATCAAAATGGGCAAAGTTCAATCAAAACCAAA
Organism: Euphrasia confusa; assembly: GCA_954870475.1. Taxonomy (NCBI): domain Eukaryota; kingdom Viridiplantae; phylum Streptophyta; class Magnoliopsida; order Lamiales; family Orobanchaceae; genus Euphrasia; species Euphrasia confusa. Next base: position 26,288,947 of record OX940959.1, read on the forward strand.
CCAAACCAAGAAAACTGAAACCGAACCAAGTCAATCAAAACGGAGATGATGTTTGGTTAAGTGGAAATTGAAAAATATGCAGTTAAGTGGAAATCATTCCAGATTACTTTGTTGAATTATTGGGATTGTTAATGGATCTTTACCTAGTCCATATAAAAATGTTATCATTTAGTTCATATTGGGTGATGTTTCTACTTATAGAAGATACGACAAGGAAATCACAAAAAAATGATATCCGAATGAATATAAATACATATGTATATAGTATTAGAATATATAAAAGATGTATATAGAATTAGAATATATAAAAGACGACTAATAAAATCAAATAACTTATTCAATTCATTGGGATTGATATTTGATAATGTCAGTACCTTTCTTTAAATCTGCGATTCCAAGAAGCTCAACAAGCTCCACGTGATTCATCAGCTTTGGCTCAGTACGCTTCTCTCCCCATGACCGGATAACGACATTATTGTCCTAGAAAATATTTTGCTAGTCACCGGAAAACTTACCAATCACGTGATAGCAATATATTCAAAGAATGAAAAATATAAAAATACTAAAACAAACCTCATTTATGCCAATGGGGACTGAATCATGCACCAGGTTTGGAATAACACGCAATTTAGACTGCACGGAAAATAGGGCCTCCAGGACCTCAGTCTCCTTCTTCACTATAAGTTCTTTGTTCTCCTCAGTAGCAGAAATCATTTCGCTAGCATCCGCTTTCGCCTGAATGAACAGATAAAGAACATGCGTGCGAGTTAAGGGGCATGCACCTATGGTGAAAGTAGCACATATCTCATTCAACATATAATACGAATTCAACAAGGCCTCACATCACACGAGAATGTATAAAAAACACAATGAATTATTCTATATTTACTTTCCAAACAAACAACCATGGTTCTGAAACACGGTGTCAATATATATATATATATATATATATATATATATATATATATATATATATATATATATATATATATATATATATATATATATATATATATATATATATATATATATATATATATATATATATATATTTAACAAGTTGAGTTTGAGACTGTTCGATATTAAACTATGAAATCTAGCAAAACTCACAATTTTGAGGTTTTTAATCTCTTCGGTAATCCTGTCTCTGTCTGTCCTCAATCTATCCAGCTCGAATTGGCCTGAAACAATAGAAACACTTATAGGAAAAGAACAACACACGAATCGGGTAAATGCGATGTATTAGAATCAACATTGATCAGATAGTTACATATCCGCAAATGTTCGTCGAGCACAATGACTTCATCTACTAGGTGAACAGGGTCAAAACGGCGCCGCTGCGACTTCCGGATTATCTCGGGGTCGCCGCCTTTCTCTTTACGAAAGAGATTAATGTCCAGCATACTTTGTAATCCTCGCCGCCGCCGTATTCAGATCAGTGTTTTGGGAACAGAGGAGACGCCGATTCTCACACACAACTAAACTTTGGGAAATAAATTAGGGTTTTTACGGTAGATGTGTAGAGTGGGCTGATGACCAAAATGGATCTTGGGCGGGCCGGATGTATCAGAATTGGACTTCATTCTGGGCCCATCTCGCATGTCTAACTTTGCTTTAAGTTAAAAAAAATTACAAAAATAATACTCTCCAGATTTATTAAGAAAAATGTATTTATTAAATTAATAAATAAAATAATTTTAACTAAAATTATATTTATTAAAGTAAAAAAACAAATTCTTTTTTGAAAGATCAAAAATTAAATAAAGTCGGGAATGTAAAAGAAGACACTTAGACTACAAATTAGTTTAACACCAAACAAGCACGCAATTTTTTATAATTGTTGTGATCAAGACATAACAAGGGAAGATCGACAAATCCACACAATTTACCCTACTATATATGTCCCGGATTTTACCAAACATAACATATACTTAGAACACAACATAACGAAATCAAAATAGTTGGCATATGTTATCTAGCTCCTCTTCTTAATCTTCTTCCCTTTGGTCTCTTTGACTAAGTTGATTTTGAACGGAATGAAGGCCTTCCCACCCATAAAGCCTCTTAAAGCCTCTGGTATTTCTACCCCGTCTTCTTTTTGGTTATTCTCAAGGATGCAACATATTGTCCTCTCGGTGGCCGTGAGTGTAGAGTTCAACATGTGCACGTATTTCTTGGACTTATCACTACCCTGTATACGACCATTCATGAAGAGTTAATCCTTATGTGAAAGGCACAAAATTCAAGTGTGCTCATGGAAAGCAAATACTAAAAGTGGGATTGAAGAGCATCTGTATACGACCATTCATGAAGAGTTAATCCTTATGTGAAAGGTACAAAATTCAAGTGGGCTCATGGAAAGCAAATACTAACAGTGGGATTGGAGAGCATCATCATTTTTTTCGCGAGATAGTTTTGTGTGAAGAAATAATTATATTAAGGTAGTGAAGAATTTTCAAATGAAAAATGAATGATGATATCTCATATTGATAATTAGATGTATGAGTGTGAAAGTAGAGGGAAATTAGAAATAATTAAATTAAGGCGGTGAAGAATTTTCAAATGAAAAATGAATGATGATATCCCATATTGATAATTAGATGTACGAGAGTGAGAGTAAAGGGAAATTTGTAGTAATGATTCTACATTTTGGAAGAGATTGTACAGAAAAAGTAAAACGTGAATTTTTGAAAGTCTAATTAGAAAACCATATATTTGGGGCTTAAAAAAACAGAAGTGTAACTAACTCTAGTAAGACTAGAGGGGTAGCTTTGTAAATTTATCCCCATATTTTGAAATTTTTATTGTTCTAGTGGTTCCAGCAATCCACAGCGGTATTACCATTATATATGTAAGCAACATAGGTTATAGCAAACAATAGAACAAGAAAATTATTTTTTCACCTTTTTTTGCCCATATCGAATTTCTAATCTTCTTGACTGATAATCAGTGCAGTTTGAGCAGGAAACTAGTTCTCTATATGTCTTTGATGCCGGGAACCACCCTTCCAAGTCGTACTTCTTTGCAGCTGCATCATTCAGTGCACCGGAGACGATCGACACAACTTGATACGGAATATTCAGCTTCTCACGGAATAATTAATAAACATGAAACACAACTTCGAGTAAATACTAAATCTATCACAAATGCAAGTAAGGTGTAGAGACTAAATGAGAAATTCAACCAGAAGGATATACCAGTCTGTAGAAATCCTCGGAGTTTTTTAGCATCTCTTCATGCATGTCCCAAGAATCAGAACCATTTGGACTGGTTATGCAGAATTGTTCCACCTTTTCAAATTGATGAACACGGAATATTCCAAGAGTATCCCGACCATGTGAACCTGCTTCTTTACGGAAGCACGAAGAATATCCAGCATATCTGATACAACGCATAATATCAAACACCATAGAGAATGGGATTAACAATAAAACCAGAACTACGATGTGACCAGAAAATTAATTAGGGTACAATACATAAAATAACAAATACCGCAATGGTAGTTGAGAAGGATGAATCCAATCGTCTATATGGTATGCACATAGTGGTTGTTCAGCTGTGGCAATCAGATATTTGTCCTCACCGTCTCCACTTACCTGCAGCAATGTTAAAAACAAATAATAAAAAAAATCATAGTGTAGAAACATAAGAAGCAAAAAAGGTCTTGCATATGACAAAAACTTACATTACAACATAAAATCATTCTAAAACAGCACAAGCACCACATAGTTATTCATCCACATTTACATTAGTTTTTCACATAATTACAATCCATGTCATCTATTCATCTATTGTTTAAAAATGTAGTAGCATACACTATATTTTCCACCTTGATGCTATTAAAAGATTCGCTGCACAGGGGTGGGAGGTCAATCCGTAGGTGGGATAAACACACAGACACAAGTTCAATCAATTAGCTAACACAAAAATAAGGGAAGTGCGGTTTATTTTTTCAAGAACTAGGCTACAGAATCAAATAGGTATAAACTCAAGATTTCAATTAACACTTAATCGGGTCCACTAAAACGACATCGAATTGCTTTTTCTTTCTATTTTATCTTTCAAAGGAAATTTTGGTTACTTCATATCTGCATTTCATACAATTTATTTATAACTTTGCTAAGATATTATACCAAGCAAAATAAGCCACCTTGTAAAGTTCCTCGTCAAACTGAGCCAACTGAGCACACTTGGCCATAATATCTTTCCTCATGAAGAAAGGAGTTCGCATATGAGTAGAGCCTCTCCTCTCCAGAAAATCAAGACCAAAGTTGATTAGAGCTTGATTAAGTTTTACACCATCCCCTTTGAGATAGTAGCCTCGGCCTCCCGCAACATTTGAACCTAAAAGATTCAAATATGGTTTGTATAAGCAAGGGAAGTAATTTATCAAAATAGATAAAGAAAGTTTACGAAAAATCAAACAAATGCACCAAAGATATGGGCTGCACATTCACAATCAAAGATGAAGTTGTTGCATTCACGTCATATTGAAGATGAGAGAATAGGCATCAAAATGGGCAAAGTTCAATCAAAACCAAACCAAACCAAGAAAACTGAAACCGAACCAAGTCAATCAAAACGGAGATGATGTTTGGTTAAGTGGAAATTGAAAAATATGCAGTTAAGTGGAAATCATTCCAGATTACTTTGTTGAATTATTGGGATTGTTAATGGATCTTTACCTAGTCAATATAAAAATGTTATCATTTAGTTCATATTGGGTGATGTTTCTACTTATAGAAGATACGACAAGGAAATCACAAAAAAATGATATCCGAATGAATATAAATACATATGTATATAGTATTAGAATATATAAAAGATGTATATAGAATTAGAATATATAAAAGACGACTAATAAAATCAAATAACTTATTCAATTCATTGGGATTGATATTTGATAATGTCAGTACCTTTCTTTAAATCTGCGATTCCAAGAAGCTCAACAAGCTCCACGTGATTCATCAGCTTTGGCTCAGTACGCTTCTCTCCCCATGACCGGATAACGACATTATTGTCCTAGAAAATATTTTGCTAGTCACCGGAAAACTTACCAATCACGTGATAGCAATATATTCAAAGAATGAAAAATATAAAAATACTAAAACAAACCTCATTTATGCCAATGGGGACTGAATCATGCACCAGGTTTGGAATAACACGCAATTTAGACTGCACGGAAAATAGGGCCTCCAGGACCTCAGTCTCCTTCTTCACTATAAGTTCTTTGTTCTCCTCAGTAGCAGAAATCATTTCGCTAGCATCCGCTTTCGCCTGAATGAACAGATAAAGAACATGCGTGCGAGTTAAGGGGCATGCACCTATGGTGAAAGTAGCACATATCTCATTCAACATATAATACGAATTCAACAAGGCCTCACATCACACGAGAATGTATAAAAAACACAATGAATTATTCTATATTTACTTTCCAAACAAACAACCATGGTTCTGAAACACGGTGTCAATATATATATATATATATATATTTAACAAGTTGAGTTTGAGACTGTTCGATATTAAACTATGAAATCTAGCAAAACTCACAATTTTGAGGTTTTTAATCTCTTCGGTAATCCTGTCTCTGTCTGTCCTCAATCTATCCAGCTCGAATTGGCCTGAAACAATAGAAACACTTATAGGAAAAGAACAACACACGAATCGGGTAAATGCGATGTATTAGAATCAACATTGATCAGATAGTTACATATCCGCAAATGTTCGTCGAGCACAATGACTTCATCTACTAGGTGAACAGGGTCAAAACGGCGCCGCTGCGACTTCCGGATTATCTCGGGGTCGCCGCCTTTCTCTTTACGAAAGAGATTAATGTCCAGCATACTTTGTAATCCTCGCCGCCGCCGTATTCAGATCAGTGTTTTGGGAACAGAGGAGACGCCGATTCTCACACACAACTAAACTTTGGGAAATAAATTAGGGTTTTTACGGTAGATGTGTAGAGTGGGCTGATGACCAAAATGGATCTTGGGCGGGCCGGATGTATCAGAATTGGACTTCATTCTGGGCCCATCTCGCATGTCTAAATTTGCTTTAAGTTAAAAAAAAATTACAAAAATAATACTCTCCAGATTTATTAAGAAAAATGTATTTTTTAAATTAATAAATAAAATAATTTTAACTAAAATTATATTTAGGAGGGTGTATTCGATTCGGATTTTGTTGGATTTTTATAGATTTTAAAAAGTCCTTAAATTTTGAAAATCCATGGAGTATTTGCAGAGTTTGACCGACTTTTGTTATTGATTTGTACGGATTTTCATAGATTTTAAAAGATTTTGGAATATGCGTTTTTCATTGATTTACATAAATTTTCATAAACTTTCAGGCATTACTTATTGATATAACCTTCATATGAAACACATTCTTCTATAAAAAAAATTAATTCAAATTATTAAAAAAAATATTAATATAGTATCATTTAATATCATTAAATTTTTAAATATATCTTTAATTATTTTTATCTTAAAAAAATATTTTTAATTTTTTGAAAATTTTATTGATATTTAAAACATAGTTTTTATTTAAAATATTAATTTTTTTTCTTTTTCAAAGTATCTTTTTCTAAATTTTTTTTATTTTGTTTTTTTATTTAATTATATAATTTTTTTAAATTTTTATTGTTTTTTAAAAATAATTTTGTTGATTAAAAGAAATTCTATTTTTTTTATTTTGTTCTTTTTATTTAATTTATATATTTATTTTAAGTTTTTATTATTTTTAAAAATTATTTAGTTGATTAATAGGAATTCATAGAAATCTCTCTTAATTACGAGAAATTTTGGAAGATAGAATTGCTTTGTATTTTTAAAAAAAAATCCTTTAAAATCCATTAATCTTTACAAATTCATAAACTATTGAATGGAAGATAGAATTGCTTTGTATTTTTAAAAAAAAATCCTTTAAAATCCATTAATCTTTACAAATTCATAAACTATTGAATACCTACAGATTTTAATTGATTTTTTAAAATCCAAGTTGAATACCCTAAGATTTTAATAGACTTTTAAAATCCGTAATACCTCCAAACTTTAAAAGTCTTAAAAAATCCAACAAAATCTCAAACCAATACACCCTTATTAAAATAAAAAAACAAATTCTTTTTTGAAAGATCAAAAATTAAATAAAGTCGGGAATGTAAAAGAAGACACTTAGACTACAAATTAGTTCAACACCAAACAAGCACGCAATTTTTTATAATTATTGTGATCAAGATATAACAAGGGAAGATCGACAAATCCACACAATTTACCCTACTATATATGTCCCGGATTTTACCAAACATAACATATACTTAGAACACAACATAACGAAATCAAAATAGTTGGCATATGTTATCTAGCTCCTCTTCTTAATCTTCTTCCCTTTGGTCTCTTTGACTAAGTTGATTTTGAACGGAATGAAGGCCTTCCCACCCATAAAGCCTCTTAAAGCCTCTGGTATTTCTACCCCGTCTTCTTTTTGGTTATTCTCAAGGATGCAACATATTGTCCTCTCGGTGGCCGTGAGTGTAGAGTTCAACATGTGCACGTATTTCTTGGACTTATCACTACCCTGTATACGACCATTCATGAAGAGTTAATCCTTATGTGAAAGGCACAAAATTCAAGTGTGCTCATGGAAAGCAAATACTAAAAGTGGGATTGGAGAGCATCTGTATACGACCATTCATGAAGAGTTAATCCTTATGTGAAAGGCACAAAATTCAAGTGGGCTCATGGAAAGCAAATACTAACAGTGGGATTGGAGAGCATCATCATTTTTTTCGCGAGATAGTTTTGTGTGAAGAAATAATTATATTAAGGTAGTGAAGAATTTTCAAATGAAAAATGAATGATGATATCTCATATTGATAATTAGATGTATGAGTGTGAAAGTAGAGGGAAATTAGAAATAATTAAATTAAGGCGGTGAAGAATTTTCAAATGAAAAATGAATGATGATATCCCATATTGATAATTAGATGTACGAGAGTGAGAGTAAAGGGAAATTTGTAGTAATGATTCTACATTTTGGAAGTGATTGTACAGAAAAAGTAAAACGTGAATTTTTGAAAGTCTAATTAGAAAACCATATATTTGGGGCTTAAAAAAACAGAAGTGTAACTAACTCTAGTAAGACTAGAGGGGTAGCTTTGTAATTTTATCCCCATATTTTGAAATTTTTATTGTTCTAGTGGTTCCAGCAATCCACAGCGGTATTACCATTATTTATGTAAGCAACATAGGTTATAGCAAACAATAGAACAAGAAAACTATTTTTTTCACCTTTTTTTGCCCATATCGAATTTTTAATCTTCTTGACTGATAATCAGTGCAGTTTGAGCAGGAAACTAGTTCTCTATATGTCTTTGATGCCGGGAACCACCCTTCCAAGTCGTACTTCTTTGCAGCTGCATCATTCAGTGCACCGGAGACGATCGACACAACTTGATACGGAATATTCAGCTTCTCACGGAATAATTAATAAACATGAAACACAACTTCGAGTAAATACTAAATCTATCACAAATGTAAGTAAGGTGTAAGGACTAAATGAGAAATTCAACCAGAAGGATATACCAGTCTGTAGAAATCCTCGGAGTTTTTTAGCATCTCTTCATGCATGTCCCAAGAATCAGTACCATTTGGACTGGTTATGCAGAATTGTTCCACCTTTTCAAATTGATGAACACGAAATATTCCAAGAGTATCCCGACCATGTGAACCTGCTTCTTTACGGAAGCACGAAGAATATCCAGCATATCTGATACAACGCATAATATCAAACACCATAGAGAATGGGATTAACAATAAAACCAGAACTGCAATGTGACCAGAAAATTAATTAGGGTACAATACATAAAATAACAAATACCGCAATGGTAGTTGAGAAGGATGAATCCAATCGTCTATATGGTATGCACATAGTGGTTGTTCAGCTGTGGCAATCAGATATTTGTCCTCACCGTCTCCACTTACCTGCAGCAATGTTAAAAACAAATAATAAAAAAATCATAGTGTAGAAACATAAGAAGCAAAAAAGGTCTTGCATATGACAAAAACTTACATTACAACATAAAATCATTCTAAAACAGCACAAGCACCACATAGTTATTCATCCACATTTACATTAGTTTTTCACATAATTACAATCCATGTCATCTATTCATCTATTGTTTAAAAATGTAGTAGCATACACTATATTTTCCACCTTGATGCTATTAAAAGATTCGCTGCACAGGGGTGGGAGGTCAATCCGTAGGTGGGATAAACACACAGACACAAGTTCAATCAATTAGCTAACACAAAAATAAGGGAAGTGCGGTTTATTTTTTCAAGAACTAGGCTACAGAATCAAATAGGTATAAACTCAAGATTTCAATTAACACTTAATCGGGTCCACTAAAACGACATCGAATTGCTTTTTCTTTCTATTTTATCTTTCAAAGGAAATTTTGGTTACTTCATATCTGCATTTCATACAATTTATTTATAACTTTGCTAAGATATTATACCAAGCAAAATAAGCCACCTTGTAAAGTTCCTCGTCAAACTGAGCCAACTGAGCACACTTGGCCATAATATCTTTCCTCATGAAGAAAGGAGTTCGCATATGAGTAGAGCCTCTCTTCTCCAGAAAATCAAGACCAAAGTTGATTAGAGCTTGATTAAGTTTTACACCATCCCCTTTGAGATAGTAGCCTCGGCCTCCCGCAACATTTGAACCTAAAAGATTCAAATATGGTTTGTATAAGCAAGGGAAGTAATTTATCAAAATAGATAAAGAAAGTTTACGAAAAATCAAACAAATGCACCAAAGATATGGGCTGCACATTCACAATCAAAGATGAAGTTGTTGCATTCACGTCATATTGAAGATGAGAGAATAGGCATCAAAATGGGCAAAGTTCAATCAAAACCAAACCAAACCAAGAAAACTGAAACCGAACCAAGTCAATCAAAACGGAGATGATGTTTGGTTAAGTGGAAATTGAAAAATATGCAGTTAAGTGGAAATCATTCCAGATTACTTTGTTGAATTATTGGGATTGTTAATGGATCTTTACCTAGTCCATATAAAAATGTTATCATTTAGTTCATATTGGGTGATGTTTCTACTTATAGAAGATACGACAAGGAAATCACAAAAAAATGATATCCGAATGAATATAAATACATATGTATATAGTATTAGAATATATAAAAGATGTATATAGAATTAGAATATATAAAAGACGACTAATAAAATCAAATAACTTATTCAATTCATTGGGATTGATATTTGATAATGTCAGTACCTTTCTTTAAATCTGCGATTCCAAGAAGCTCAACAAGCTCCACGTGATTCATCAGCTTTGGCTCCAGTACGCTTCTCTCCCCATGACCGGATAACGACATTATTGTCCTAGAAAATATTTTGCTAGTCACCGGAAAACTTACCAATCACGTGATAGCAATATATTCAAAGAATGAAAAATATAAAAATACTAAAACAAACCTCATTTATGCCAATGGGGACTGAATCATGCACCAGGTTTGGAATAACACGCAATTTAGACTGCACGGAAAATAGGGCCTCCAGGACCTCAGTCTCCTTCTTCACTATAAGTTCTTTGTTCTCCTCAGTAGCAGAAATCATTTCGCTAGCATCCGCTTTCGCCTGAATGAACAGATAAAGAACATGCGTGCGAGTTAAGGGGCATGCACCTATGGTGAAAGTAGCACATATCTCATTCAACATATAATACGAATTCAACAAGGCCTCACATCACACGAGAATGTATAAAAAACACAATGAATTATTCTATATTTACTTTCCAAACAAACAACCATGGTTCTGAAACACGGTGTCAATATATATATATATATATATATTTAACAAGTTGAGTTTGAGACTGTTCGATATTAAACTATGAAATCTAGCAAAACTCACAATTTTGAGGTTTTTAATCTCTTCGGTAATCCTGTCTCTGTCTGTCCTCAATCTATCCAGCTCGAATTGGCCTGAAACAATAGAAACACTTATAGGAAAAGAACAACACACGAATCGGGTAAATGCGATGTATTAGAATCAACATTGATCAGATAGTTACATATCCGCAAATGTTCGTCGAGCACAATGACTTCATCTACTAGGTGAACAGGGTCAAAACGGCGCCGCTGCGACTTCCGGATTATCTCGGGGTCGCCGCCTTTCTCTTTACGAAAGAGATTAATGTCCAGCATACTTTGTAATCCTCGCCGCCGCCGTATTCAGATCAGTGTTTTGGGAACAGAGGAGACGCCGATTCTCACACACAACTAAACTTTGGGAAATAAATTAGGGTTTTTACGGTAGATGTGTAGAGTGGGCTGATGACCAAAATGGATCTTGGGCGGGCCGGATGTATCAGAATTGGACTTCATTCTGGGCCCATCTCGCATGTCTAAATTTGCTTTAAGTTAAAAAAAATTACAAAAATAATACTCTCCAGATTTATTAAGAAAAATGTATTTTTTAAATTAATAAATAAAATAATTTTAACTAAAATTATATTTAGGAGGGTGTATTCGATTCGGATTTTGTTGGATTTTTATGGATTTTAAAAAGTCCTTAAATTTTGAAAATCCATGGAGTATTTGCAGAGTTTGACCGACTTTTGTTATTGATTTGTACGGATTTTCATAGATTTTAAAAGATTTTGGAATATGCGTTTTTCATTGATTTACATAAATTTTCATAAACTTTCAGGCATTACTTATTGATATAACCTTCATATGAAACACATTCTTCTATAAAAAAAATTAATTCAAATTATTAAAAAAAATATTAATATAGTATCATTTAATATCATTAAATTTTTAAATATATCTTTAATTATTTTTATCTTAAAAAAATATTTTTAATTTTTTGAAAATTTTATTGATATTTAAAACATAGTTTTTATTTAAAATATTAATTTTTTTTCTTTTTCAAAGTATCTTTTTCTTAATTTTTTTTATTTTGTTTTTTTATTTAATTATATAATTTTTTTTAAATTTTTATTGTTTTTTAAAAATAATTTTGTTGATTAAAAGAAATTCTATTTTTCTTATTATATATTTATTTTAAGTTTTTATTATTTTTAAAAATAATTTAGTTGATTAATAGGAATTCATAGAAATCTCTCTTAATTACGAGAGATTTTGGAAGATAGAATTGCTTTGTATTTTTAAAAAAAAAATCCTTTAAAATCTATTGACTTATAAAATCTTTACAAATTCATAAATTATTGAATACCTATAGATTTTAATTGATTTTTTAAAATCCAAGTTGAATACCCTAAGATTTTAATAGTCTACCACGATGCAACAAACCGTTATGTATAACTTGTTTTACTTATTAGATGTATTTCTTTATCGATCATTATACTTGTGAATTCTTGAACTTAGTAGTATCTATTCAAAAAGGGATTTAAAAGGTCGAAATTGATTTGATCAATTATAGTTGGAGGAGTAGACCTCCCGACCTAAGAATCGATCTTAAATGATACAACTAAGCTAACCTTTCTGGATAAAGGATAGAATTCGGACAAACATTGAGAATGATTTATGATTAATGCAGTAACATGTGTAATTAGAAAGGTATGAGTCGTTCTTTAAAAGAATACTCGAAGATGGATTAGAATACTTGATGTGCCATAAAAGCAAAGTGTTTTTCAGTAGACACAAAGCTATTATGGGGAACCTTCAAAGTATATCCGTTGGAAGCCTGCGACTTATTCGCGGAGGCTATTACCTATCTAAATAACACATAGCATAAATCAAAAAATTGAGATTAAGTCTCAAAGGACTACACCATACACTGGAGTGTAGACATGGTGTGTCAGAAATAAGAAATGGAATTCTAATAGTAAAAGGACAAGTTTGTTCGGAACTACCTATGTTCTATGGATAATTCTGGATACAAAGGCACATTCAATGTGGTTGTAGAATATCCTAGAAGAACAAGTAATTGTATGTTCAATAGTACTATGAACCAGAGGGTTGTCCTCGCCCGGTTCTTAGAGGAAGACTATTAGATGAACTACAATGCCCTAACTGACAAGGTACTTTGAAATGAGGAAAAGGAAAGACTGAGAACCAGCCTAACCGAGTAGTAGTACACCACTAACTGCACCTAATGTTATTACTGTTATACACCGGAACGCCATTGCAGTGGGAGGTTGTTAAGCAACCGGAGATGTTCATAAGACTGGAGGAGTTTTTGAGCTCTGGATCTAGTAGACATGAAATCGATCCCTAGTTCTGCATAGGGGGCAGTACTAATCTAAATGTGCCTTCTTGGATAGCAATAAGTATTATTGTTAAGAGGCAAGATCATTTAGAAGTACAAGCTTAGTAAATCTATTTATGGATTGTCACAAAGCTGTAAATTGTGGAACTTGCGATTGATGAGATACTCCATTAGATGGATTCATCAAAGGGCATAGACAAGGAAAGGTGTATTAGAGACGTAATGGAAACAGAGTGGTGTTTCTCGGAATTTTTATGTAGATAACACTTCATCGTTGGCAACAATGTAAAAGTGTTGTCAGACATAAAATAGAGGTTATCTAAATGAATCAAGATATAAGATTAAGATGAAGTTAGATCATGTTCTTAGAATCTTTCGATCTCTAGATAAGAACATTTGTACTTCTCTTAAGATATCTTATGCGATTATGGTTTGTTTTAAGCATGCATAATTCTGAGAAAGGTTATTGCCTTTCGGGAACATAATGCATCTATCTAAAGGTATGTGTCTTGAACACATGAAGGAGATAGATATAGACAAAGCAGTTTCCTACTCTTCGAGTGTGGAGAGCTTTGTAGATGCAGTGTTGTAAAACAAGAACCTGATATCAACTATGCGGTTAGCGTAGTGGGAGGATATCAAAGTAATCTAGATAAGAGATATTCGAATGCTGTAAAAGTACTTGGAAGTACTGGCTTACGGAGCAAGACGAAATCTTCTTGGATTACAGCTTCTCAGATCCAAAATCAGAGAAAGAGCAGTGTAAGTCGATATCAGGCTATGTGTTCACTTTAAAAGAGGTGGAACCTAAAGATGAAAGAGTGATGAGCGTAATGCTTCTCGGACTCTATCATAAACCGAATAGCAGCCTCAGAGGCAGCGGAAGTTTTGGTTAGATTCCGGGATGACCTCTGAGCTTGGATATGATTCTTGGTTCACCAAAGGCTATGTATATAGCGGTGCATGGTAAACCGGAAGAAGTCATAAGTTCAAAAGGTGATGATAACACATAGAGCAAGTACCACCTGATTCGAGTCATCGTCTAGGGAGACGACGCAGTAGTCACCAAGATAACTTCAGAGCGGCAACCTAGATTGCTCATTCACATAATACTTCTGGGAAGTATAACTTAAGCACGTGATGAGTATGGGAGTCGGGAGTTTGGAGGAAATGACTAGACCTTAGTACAAGTGGGAGATTGTTGGAGTTGTGTACTTAATGTCTAGATTTAAGTATCGGTAAACTCCCGGTCATAGCATTTAACTTATTTAATTAATAAACAATTATTTGTATTTAATTAATTATTAATTAAACATGCAAAATATAGTCCTGGATTTTATACGTTGTAGTTAGTATGGTGTGTATGGACACACAGAAGATCATACTATCGGTTACTCGTATTTAATCAAACAGTTGCTCACGACCTAGATGGACCCAGACCAATCCATCGGTAAAGTCGTTGTGTGAGAGAGAAAATAATTTATCTTAATTATTTTATCACACTTGTACACTTGGTGTATTGGGCGGATCGCTTGAGATTTATTGATTAGGATTGCCTTGGATAATCAATTTAAATCTCAGAGTATTTTATTCTTAATCCCCGATATTATTGCGGGTGTGTATATTTAATATTAGAGACTTTGATTTTCCAAAGGAATTAACCGATTTAATTATTGGGTTAATTACCGGTAAAATTGGGTCGCTATATTTTATATATGACATGCCGTGAATACTTGACGGGAAAGTGTATCCCGGAAGGGGTTATAATATCCCCGAGATGAGTTCATAAGGAATTATTGTGTAAACCTCATGAGTGGATTCGTTCCGCACAATAATTAAGGTTGAACGGTACTAGTCTCGGATATAAGAGATGAATATAATTTATTGAGCAATAAATAAATTTATTCATGGATATTTAAATCTTAAATACACGGAATAAATAATACTACCGGAGAAATATTATTTGATATAATATGGTTTAATATTGGGAGTGCAATTAATTTATATAGTGGAAAATAAATTAATTAATATTGATAAGGATTAATAGATTTGGGCTGGGCTCAATTTAATCTTCAATATTGGAAGCCCAATATTCCACCTCCTTTTGATCCCCTACGTAGCCTATAAAAGCAATACATGGTCTTCACAATTCATTAACCTAAGATACGCCAATCATAAAGTCTTGAAGAGTGAAGGAGATCCATAGGAGTTCGATAGATCGTCGCCCACACGACGTTCGGACGAGGTGCAAGGAATACGTAGGAAGATCGCAAGGTCATCAACACGTTAATTCGTTTCTCCGTACAACGAATCGAGGTAATATAATCGTAAACCCCCTCTATGATTATATGTTCGTTAATTGTGATGTATACATGAACAAGACGATCCGGGAACGTCGAGACCGGGATACGGGGATCACGCGATCCCCGTCGGGATCGAACAAGGGGCGGCGAACCCTAGGGTTCGACCGCCGGCGCGCGGGCGCGAGGGGAAGCCCCGGCTGGACGCCGGGGCAAGCGATCGACGTGAAGTCGATCGCTGGGGGTTCAGCCGTGGGCTGGTGCCACGGCGGACGAACCCCCTCGGCCACCCTCGCCCGGTGGCGTGCGCAAAGGGAGACGCCGCGGCTGGGGGCGATCGAGCCCTTCGCTCGATCGCCGGGGGGGACTGCCGCGGCTGGTGGCTCCCCCCGCCTCCTGTGATGGCAGTGAGTCGCCGGACTCACCGCCCGGGGCTGCCGGAGCAGCCCACGCGATCGAACGCGATCGCGAGCCCCTCGGTGGGGCTCGGCTAGGGTTTCGGCCGCGGGTTCATCCCGCGGCGATGCTCGGGTCGAGCTCCGGACACCGTGGTGCTCGTGTTCGTGGTTTCCGGCGACGGGGTTTCAGTCGGGTTATCGTTTTCGCATTAATTTTTGATAGCCCGGGACATCGAATCCCAGCAATTGGTATCAGAGCGTTTGGTTTCGTGTTCATGTATATGTTCGATTATTGTTCTACCTTGCAGGGATTTCCGGCTATCATGGTTGGATTTAATTATTGTGTTAATTAATTATCATGATTATTCGTTTATTAAACTCTTGGACATGTCGAGATTCGTTTTATGTGGATGAATGTTTGTAATAGTAAAAATTCGGGTGTTGACCGAATTTAGGATTTATTATTACGTTCTATGTTTTTCCGGAAAATGTATAGGGTCGATTTCATGTTTAGAATCGATACCGGATAGTGTAATTTAAATTCTTGTAATTTATTTACGTTGGATCGATGCCGAATAAAGACCGCCGGAGAAGACGAAGTGATGGAGATGAGCTAGGGCTCGGATCGACCAACCCCATGGTCGATCCATGAGGATCGATCGACCCTCACATGGAGGAGCCGCCGGCAAGGGTGGTCGGCCACCTCCTAGGCGTGGGTCGAGGGTGGCGTGGGGACTCCCACCCCATGCTATCCCGGTCCAGAAATTTACTTTCCTATTTTAATTCGGTTTTCTTATTTTGATTATTTCTTTTATGGAATATTCATGGAATAGGAAAAGAATTAATTTAGTATTAAATTTATTTTCCTATTTGATTATTCCTACTCATGGGAATATTCATGGATTAGGAATAAAATAAATTTGGAAAGTATAAGAGTCCTAAATTATTTTATTTCCTTATTTCATTATGGATATCATCTAGAATATTCCAAGAGTATCTTGGATAGATTATTCTAGAGATTTAATGGAGTGGAAAAGGAAAATAAAAATAAATAAAAGTATTAATAATATTTAATTTTATTTTTGATATATTCAATTGACTTAATTTTCGAATTAAGTAACTTTTGGATTAGTTGAAAATAAATAGATTTAAATATTGGAGATTAATATTCTCGTCACATGGAGCATTCAAGAAACGAAGACTGAAGACTAGAAGATGCATATGAAGATGGAATAAAGCCATGATAGTCGGGAAAATAATTTTCTAGCATTATTTTGACTATGTGCTTTATTGCTTGTATGCATGCTATATGTGTTTATTCCATGCACTAGATAGCGTATCCCTTTATTGTAAAAAGCTAAGTGGGAGAGGGGATGGAAACATTCCCATGGTCTCCATTGCTGTTCTCTTGGTGACTCTTATGGACTTTCGAAGTTCGTATAGAAGAGTCATTGGAAGAGAATTCTTGTAATTCCTTTTACAAGAAACATTGATCAAGTTTATCAAACAATGCCTAATTTGTCTTTCTGAAACTGACTTCAAGTCGACTCATTCTCACCCCGGGGAGTGGAATGGAGCCAAAGCCACTTGGTCATGTGGATGACACAAATTAGAGACCTTCGTACCATTCTTTGATAGATGGATCGATTGTCTGCTCGGCTCCCTCATTTATGAGAGATAGGGTCGTTCGCATGGTGAATCACTGGTTAGAAACTTCGAGTTTCACTTATGATTCTCCGAGTCTTGATTTGCGGAAATCGAATGGTTCTTGTAATTGGGAGTCAATTATAAAAATCTCTTGGTGTAGTAAACGTCCACACCACGTGGCTTGCTATGCTAACGGATTTTGGATTAATTGCTGTAGACAGTTATAAGTAATTGTGAAGAGTTGTGAAATTGTCGTAAACGTCCACACCACGTGGCTTGCGGTGATGTAGCAATTCCAAACGATGTACTTTAGTGATGAGTAATGGTTTACACTTAGATACGCGTTATTGTTGGAATTCGATATCCCGGGTTATTTAAATTGCGGAACCGATAACCCGAACGAACCCTTCGCCGGAGATCACACGAACATCGACTCATCCGACGAAGTCCGGGCTTTGGAGACCACGCGCCCGAAGGCGCGCAATCCGCCCCCACCCGAACCCCCGCGAGCCGGGTTCACGCGATCGAACATCGCGTTCGATGGGGCTGCATCCGGCAGCCCCCAGCAGCAGGTCCGGCGACATGCTGCCCGCCGTCGAGGAGTCCCCACCGTCGCGGTGGGGAGGTGACGGCACCAGCCCGTCACCGCCGGCGATCGCTCCCAGCGATCGCCCCCTCGGCCGAGGCCGAGGGTTCTCCTTCGCGCGCCGAACCCTAGGCGTGCGGTCCACGCGGTCCGGTGGCTTCGCCACCACCGCGTGGTCCCTCGTCTAATCCGGGTTCGATCCTTCGGATCTTGTTTTTCGATAATTGATCAATAAACTAGAATTAAATTGCGGAAATTTAATTCACCTTTCGATTCGTTGTGCGGAGAAACGAGATCTTATGATGACCTTGAGATCTTCCCACGTATTCCTTGCACTTGTTCGAACGTCGGGTGGGCGACGATCCTCCGAACAGTATGGATCTCCTTCTCTCCTTTCTCTCTCTAGAATTGTGATCTTCAAGTTATGAGAATAGAGAAGACCATGTAGTGCTTTTATAGGCTACGTAGGGGATCAAAAGGAGGTGGAATATTGGGCTTCCAATAATAGTGATTAAATTGAGCCCAAGCCCAAATCTATTAATCCTTACTATTATTAATTAATTTATTTTCCACTATATAAATTAATTGCACTCCCAATATTAAACCATATTATATCAAATAATATTTCTCCGGTAGTATTATTTATTCCGTGTATTTAAGATATAAATATCCATGAATAAAATTAATTTATTGCTAATTAATTTATTCATCTCTTATATCCGAGACTAGTACCATTCAACCTTAATTATTATGCGGAACAAATCCACCTGCAGGGTTTACATAATAATTCCTTATGAACTCATCTCGGGGATATTATCAACCCTTACGGGATACACTTTCCCGTCAAGTATTCACGGCATGTCATATATAAAATATAGCGACCCAACTTAACCGGTAATTAACCCAATAATTAAATCGGTTAATTCCTTTGGTAAATCAAAGTCACTTATATTAAATATACACACCCGCAATAGTATCGGGGATTAAGAATAAAATACTCAGAGACTTAAATCGATTATCGCCGGCAATCCTAATCGATAAATCTCAAGCAGATCCGCTCAATACACCAAGTGTACAAGTGTGATAAAATAATCAAGATAGATTATTTTCTCTCTCACACAACGACTATACCGATGGATTGGTCCGTGTCCATCTAGGTCGTGAGCAACTGTTCGATTAAATACGAGTAACCGATAGTATGATCTTCTGTGCGCCCATGCAACACCATACTAACTACAACGTATAAAATCCAGGACTATAATTTGCATATATTTAATTATAAATAATTAAACGCAAATAATTGTTTATTTAATTAAATAAATTAATGGCAATGGATCGTGAGTTTCCGTTACTTAAATCTAGACATTAAGTACACAACTCCAACAATCTCCCACTTGTACTAAGGTCTAGTCATTTCCTCCAAACTCCCGACTCCCATACTCATCACGTGCTAAAGTTGTACTTCCAAGAAGTACTATGTGAATGAGCACTCTAGGTTGCCGCTCTGAAGTTATCTTGGTGACTACAGCGTCGTCTCCCTCGACGATGACTCGTATCAGGTGGTACTTGCACTATGTGTTATCTTACACTTATGGACTTGTGATTTCTTACCATTTGCCATTGCACCGCTATTTACATAGCCTTTGGCAAATTAAGAATCACATCTAAGTCCCAGAGATTATCCCGGAGTTATACCAAAACTTCCGCTGCCTCTGAGGCCGCTATTTGGTTACCCATGGCAGAGTCCGAAAAGCATCGTGCTTATCACTCTTCCATGTTAAAACTCCTTCTCCTTTTATAGTGAAACACATAGCCTGATCGACTTACACCGATCCTTATTTGATTAGAAATCTAAGAGAGTGTAATCCAAAGGAAATGCTCGTCTGCTTCGTAATCCAGAACACAGTTTCCAGTACTTCGAAAGTACTTAAAATGTTCATTACATCAGTCGAGTATTCCTTTCCAGGATTACCTTGATATCCTCCCACTATGCTAACCGCACAGCCGATATCAGGTTCTTGTTTTCAACAATGCATTTATTAAGCTTTCCTCACTGTAAGTGTAGGAATCCGCTTTCATTGCTTCTATTTCCTTTTGTGTTCCAAAACACATATCCTTAGATAGATGCATTCCGTCTCTGAAAGGTAACGAACCTTTCTCGGAATCTTGCATGTTAAAACGAACCATAATCGTATAAGATATCTAGAGAAGTACAATGTTCTTTTCTTGAGATCCTAGATCTTAAGAACATGCTCTAACTTCTTCTTTATCTCATATATCGATTTTTCTAGACAATCATCATTTTATGTCTGACAACATCTTTACATTGTTGCCAATGATAAAATGTTATCTACATAAAACCCGAGAAACACCACCTTGTTTTCCATCACGTTTCCAATACACACAATTCGTCTATGCTTTTGATGAATCCATAAAATGGACTATCTCATCAATTTTCAAGTACCACGAACTCAACGCTTTGTTCCAATCCATAAATGGATCAACTAAGCTTGTACTCTAAATGATCTTACCTCTTAGCAATAATCCTTATTGCTTTCCAAGAAGGCACATTTAGATCTAGTACCGCCTTCATGTAGATTCAGGGATTGATTTCATGTATACTAGGTCCAGAGTTCAAAACTCTCCCAGTCTTATGAATATCTCCGGTTGTCAAACAACCTCCCACTACAATGGCATTCCGGTGTATAACAGTAATAACAGTAGGTGCAGTTAGTGGTGTATCGCTACTCGGTTCGGCTGGTTCTAAGTCTTAATCGTTTTCTCTCTCTTCAGAAGTATCATGTCATTTTGGGCTTGTGGTTCATCTAATAGTCTTCCTCTAAGAACCGGGTGTTAGAACTTATAACGTCCTTCTGGTTCATAGTACTATCGAACACACACCTTTTGTTCTTCTAGGATATTCTACAACCACATTTGAATGTGCCGTTGTTTCCAAGACATATCCATAGAACATAGGTAGTTCCGTTTAACTCATGCTTTTACTATTTCTATTAGAGTTCCATTTCTTATTTCCGACACACCAATCCTACAGAAGACTGTATGGTGTAGTCACTTGGGATCCAATCCCAAGCTCTGATCATAAATCAGAGTTAATCAATTCTAATACTTGTCCGGATCTTATATCTTATATCCATAAAGGATTGCTTAGTCGTATTATCTTCCAAATTAGATTCTTAGGTCGGAAGGTCCACTCCTTCAACTTAATTGATCTTACAATCAATTTTCGACCTTTGAACTTCTCATTTGAATAAATATGACTTAGCATAAGAATCCACAAGCATAAATGATTAAATAAAGAAATCTCTTATTAGTAAAACGAGTTATATATAACGGTTCGTTGCATCGTGGTGGACTCAGGATTCATCATTTATATATTGCTAGCTAATGTACCAAAATAGATAATATCATTATTTCTTCTTATAACCATCAAATGATTAAAAGAAATAAAATATCCATTTATTAGAAATCCAGAACAAAGTTCTTTCTAATTTGAAAGGTTCATAAAAGCAATAACCCAAAATGAAAATCCTATAAAATGTCCTCCACTGCAACTGCTGCCTCCTCTACAGCATTGCCCATGTAGACTACGATTTCTTCTTTTCTAAGTCGTCGGGTTTCCTGGAACCTTTGCATTTAGAATGCACATAGCGTCAGTGGTTCCATATCTACACACCAGGTTCCGGTAGATAATACCACTGACTATGTTTCACGACTAAAGAAAATTTCGTACTTTCTTTGAGAGGATGATCAGACTTCCAGTACCCAGACTGTTTGCATCAAGCCTCATGGCTTTCTCGTCCCATCTAGTGGTCCAAAAGGAACCACTGGGTTTCTTTGCTTCCTTGTCCTCTCCCCCGATTCATGCCTTTAGGTTCGAAACCTTTGGCATTGGCTACAAGAGCTTGCGATTTCCGTCTCAACTCGTCTAAAAGGTCAATCATCTCAAAAACGTTTTTAAGCGTTTCCTCGAAGTGACTGGCCTTTATGAGTATCCTCATCGCTTCTTGTCTAGCCGCCTATGTCAATAGGCTCGGGAGGACAAAGCTCACTGAGTACTAACTAGTACTCTTTAACAGTTTGGGTAATGTCTAGATCTCTATTCCAATCATTACATTTAGGGACCAGTGAGTTAAAATCCTTACGTATCACATAAAGTGGGTTCAAGGCCATTTCCTAATCTATGAGCACATATAACAACAAACAATCGATTTAATCTCCGATATTATCTCCCTCAAATAATATCATTAAACCACTAATCACATCTAAAATCCCATCAGGTAAGGCAAGCCACGTGGTGTGGACGTTTACCCACCCAAACGACTTAGCAATTAGATTTTCTTTGGTCATACATCACTTATAGCGGAACCTCGTGGGGAGGAATACTATAATGCGTATCTAAGTGTAAACCATTACTCAGTACCAAAGTAAATTACTTGGAATTGCTACATCACCGCAAGCCACGTGGTGTGGACGTTTACGATAACTTCACAACTCTTCATAATTACTTACAACTGTCTACATCAATTAATCCAAAGTCCGTCAGCATAGCAAGCCACGTGGTGTGGACGTTTACTACACTAAGAGACTTTTATAATTGACTCCCAATTACTTGATCCATTTAATCTTGTAAATCAAGACGTGGAGAATCATAAGTGTAACTCGAAGTTTCTAACCAGTGATTCACCATGCGAACAACCCTATCTCTCATAAATGAGGGAGCCGAGCAGACAATCGACCCATCTATCAAAGAATGGCACGAAGGTCTCTAATTTGTGTCCTCTACATGACCAAGTGGCTTTGGCTCCATTCCACTCCCCGGGGTGAGAATGAGTCGACTTGAAATCAGCTTTGGAAAGACAAATTAGGCATTGTTTGATAAACTTAATTAATGTTTCTCGTAAAAGGAATTACAAGAATTCTCCTCCAATGACTTATCTATATGAACTTCAGAAGTCCATAAAAGTCACCAAGAGAACAGCAATGGAGACCATGGCAATGTTTCCATTCCCTCTCCCACTTAGCTTTTTACAATAAAGGGATACGCTATCTAATGCATAATTAAATACACATAAGCATAATAACAAACATACATTTCATGCAAGTACGTACACAAATAATCAAATAATTGCTCAAGTAAAAATTATTTCTCGACTATTCGTACCTTGATGAATTCCAGCATGCTTTCCTTGAGTCTGCATTCTACGTCTTGAATACTTTGTCGAGTGACGGAAAAATTCTTTGATTCTCATATTTAATTTATTTTAAATAAAATCCAAGATTCCAATTCAAAGTAAATTTGAATCAATCTAATGATTTTAAATGAAATACTCCAATTAAATAAAATCAATTCCATTGATTTCCATATTTAATTCTATTTTAAATAAAATCCAAGATTTTCCAATCCAAAATAAATTTTGAATTAATCTAAAGATTTTAAATAAAATACTTAAATTAAATAAAATCAATATTATTAAAATCCATTGATTTCCATATTTAATTCTATTCTAAATAAAATCCAAGATTTTCCAATCCAAAATAAATTTTGAATTAATCTAATGATTTTAAATAAAATACTTAAATTAAATAAAATCAATATTATTAAAATCCATTGATTTCCATATTTAATTCTAT
The DNA here is from genome assembly GCA_954870475.1 of Euphrasia confusa. NCBI lineage: Eukaryota > Viridiplantae > Streptophyta > Magnoliopsida > Lamiales > Orobanchaceae > Euphrasia > Euphrasia confusa. The sequence goes on from OX940959.1 coordinate 26,312,787, forward strand.
TCTAAATAAAATCCAAGATTTTCCAATCCAAAATAAATTTTGAATTAATCTAATGATTTTAAATAAAATACTTAAATTAAATAAAATCAATATTTTAATAATTTCTCAATCCTATTTAGATTAGATCTCAAGAATCCTTATCAAAATCGAATTTTGATTCTTCTTAAGACTTCTAATCCAAGTAGATATAGTATATCTAGAGAAACTAGGATTTTCTTTCATAATTTAACTCTCCATCTAATTCCATTATTTAATTCCATAATTAAGAAATCTAATCCAAATAGAATTTGAATTAATTCCAAAATTATATTAAATAAAATTAGAAAGATTAAATTATTTCCAGAAAGATCGGATTTACCGGGACGAACCGAAAATCGAATTTCCGGTCGACCCAATCGAACCCATCGAAACCACTTCCATGCGTATCAATTAATTGGCTCCATGCATGCAAAAGCATACAAACCATTAATCTCATGCATATGCCACGACATGTCATGCATCATCGTGCATGTAGGACCATTGACCAAGCATTATGAATTAATTCATACAGTCCATATGCAAACGCAAATTGCATGATATACAGCAGCGGGAAAAATACCCAGAAGCTGCATCTTCGACCGATTGTCTTGCCGACGCCCGCGTGTACCTTTGCCGGAGCAGCCGACTCCCGGTATGACGCCGCCACCGACGTCACGCCATCGACTACGCTTCAGCAACACGCCCAGCCGCTGCCTCACGCAGACCGAGATCGCAGCGAAGCCGCGACTCACGTCCCGCGTTCACGCGACCGCCGAGCACAACCGCCGGCTGCCGGCGATCCACCACCACTGTTGGCACACGCCGACATGCCCAGCCATGCCCTTGCTCACGTACAGCAACACACGCAGCCCCTTTCCGAGCCCACGGTCGATTAATACCGGTTCGATTATTCCGAAAAACCCTCGATTTTAATAATTTATTTTTCCGTCCAACACAATTCATACGAGAGAGAAAAACAAGTACGTAGAACAAATATAGCACAATAATTTAACGCAATTAAATTAATCTATGGCTATAAACAACGATAATCGATTATCGAAACAATTAACGAAAAACGTAACCGTACGCTCTGATACCAATTGTTGGAATTCGATATCCCGGGTTATTTAAATTGCGGAACCGATAACCCGAACGAACCCTTCGCCGGAGATCACACGAACATCGACTCATCCGACGAAGTCCGGGCTTTGGAGACCACGCGCCCGAAGGCGCGCAATCCGCCCCCACCCGAACCCCCGCGAGCCGGGTTCACGCGATCGAACATCGCGTTCGATGGGGCTGCATCCGGCAGCCCCCAGCAGCAGGTCCGGCGACCTGCTGCCCGCCGTCGAGGAGTCCCCACCGTCGCGGTGGGGAGGTGACGGCACCAGCCCGTCACCGCCGGCGATCGCTCCCAGCGATCGCCCCCTCGGCCGAGGCCGAGGGTTCTCCTTCGCGCGCCGAACCCTAGGCGTGCGGTCCACGCGGTCCGGTGGCTTCGCCACCACCGCGTGGTCCCTCGTCTAATCCGGGTTCGATCCTTCGGATCTTGTTTTTCGATAATTGATCAATAAACTAGAATTAAATTGCGGAAATTTAATTCACCTTTCGATTCGTTGTGCGGAGAAACGAGATCTTATGATGACCTTGAGATCTTCCCACGTATTCCTTGCACTTGTTCGAACGTCGGGTGGGCGACGATCCTCCGAACACTATGGATCTCCTTCTCTCCTTTCTCTCTCTAGAATTGTGATCTTCAAGTTATGAGAATAGAGAAGACCATGTAGTGCTTTTATAGGCTACGTAGGGGATCAAAAGGAGGTGGAATATTGGGCTTCCAATAATAGTGATTAAATTGAGCCCAAGCCCAAATCTATTAATCCTTACTATTATTAATTAATTTATTTTCCACTATATAAATTAATTGCACTCCCAATATTAAACCATATTATATCAAATAATATTTCTCCGGTAGTATTATTTATTCCGTGTATTTAAGATATAAATATCCATGAATAAAATTAATTTATTGCTAATTAATTTATTCATCTCTTATATCCGAGACTAGTACCATTCAACCTTAATTATTATGCGGAACAAATCCACCTGCAGGGTTTACATAATAATTCCTTATGAACTCATCTCGGGGATATTATCAACCCTTACGGGATACACTTTCCCGTCAAGTATTCACGGCATGTCATATATAAAATATAGCGACCCAACTTAACCGGTAATTAACCCAATAATTAAATCGGTTAATTCCTTTGGTAAATCAAAGTCACTTATATTAAATATACACACCCGCAATAGTATCGGGGATTAAGAATAAAATACTCAGAGACTTAAATCGATTATCGCCGGCAATCCTAATCGATAAATCTCAAGCAGATCCGCTCAATACACCAAGTGTACAAGTGTGATAAAATAATCAAGATAGATTATTTTCTCTCTCACACAACGACTATACCGATGGATTGGTCCGTGTCCATCTAGGTCGTGAGCAACTGTTCGATTAAATACGAGTAACCGATAGTATGATCTTCTGTGCGCCCATGCAACACCATACTAACTACAACGTATAAAATCCAGGACTATAATTTGCATATATTTAATTATAAATAATTAAACGCAAATAATTGTTTATTTAATTAAATAAATTAATGGCAATGGATCGTGAGTTTCCGTTACTTAAATCTAGACATTAAGTACACAACTCCAACAGTTATAGTATTCTTCACCACGAAGTTACGCTATAATCGATGTATGACCAAAGAAAATCTAATTGCTAAATCATTTAGGTGGGTAAACGTCCACACCACGTGGCTTGCCTTACCTGATGGGATTTTAGACGCAATTAGTAATTTAATGATATTATTTGAGGGAGATAATATCGGCATTAAATTGATTGTTTGTTTACATGTGCTTATAGGTTTAGAGAATAGCTATGAATCCACTTTCTATGATACTCAAGGAACAAAAACTCACTGGTCCCAATTACATTGATTGGAAGAGAAATTTAGACATTGTCCTGACTGGTGAAAAGTACAAGTTTGTACTCTATGAGCAATGCCCTGCTGAACCCACGGCTGCGTCAACTGATGAGGAAAAGGAAACATATCGGAAGTGGAAAAGGCTGATGAAATGGCTAGGTGCTATATTTTGGCTTCTATGTCAAATGTACTCCAAACTCAGCACCAGTCAATGAACACTGCCGAGGATATGTTGTTTAACCTCAAGGAGATGTTTGGGCATCATGACCGTGCGGGTAGGCAAGAAGCCATGAGAGTCCTCATGTCGACTACTCAATCTGAAGGAACGCCCGTTGGGGACCACGTTCTTAAGATGATGAGTCTGTTGAATGAATTGGAGGTCCTAGGAGCTATGATTGATGGTGAGACGCAAGTCGACATCATACTCCAGTCTCTGGCCCCTAGTTTTGAGCAGTTTTGTATGAGTTATAATATGGGTAAACTATCTTATACTCTTGCGCAACTCCTGACTGAACTGAAGGCGGCAGAGGGGATCTACAAGAAGGGCAAGTCTCAAGCGCTTGTAGCTAGCTACCAAGTCAAAAAGCTTGAAAGCTGTTGGAGGTAGGGGCAAGAAAAGGAAGCAAGCCTGGAAACCCAGTGGTGCCAAGAGGAATGGACCACGAGTGGGGGCTAGTAAGCCAAGGGTCAAGTGCTTCCGATGCAACAAGTCTGGACACTGGAAGTCTGAATGTCCTCTCAGAGGTACAAATTTTTCTTTAGTCGTAAAAACATAGTCAGCGGTATTATCTACCAGAATTCTGGTGTGTAGATATGGAACCACTGACGGTATGTGCATTGTTTTGAATGCAGGGGTTCCAGAAAACCCGGCGACTTAGAGAAGAAGAGTTCGAGTCTACATGGGCGAAGCTGTTGGGGTAGCAGCGGTTGCAGTGGAAGACATTTATCTGCTTTTAGTAGTTTTAGGATTTCATTTCAAGGTTATTGCTTTATGTACCCCTTTATTTAGAAAAAGAACTTTTGTTCTGTTTTTTTCTTTATTAATGAATGGATATTTATTTCTTTAATCATTCAGTGATTTAGATAAGAAATAATGGTATTATCTATTCTGGTACATTAAGATAGCAATATATGAATGATGAATCCTTAGTCTACCACGATGCAACAAACCGTTATGTATAACTTGTTTTACTTATTAGATGTATTTCTTTATCGATCATTATACTTGTGAATTCTTGAACTTAGTAGTATCTATTCAAAAAGGGATTCAAAAGGTCGAAATTGATTTGATCAATTATAGTTGGAGGAGTGGACCTCCCGACTTAAGAATCGATCTTAGATGATACAACTAAGCTAACCTTTCTGGATAAAGGATAGAATTCGGACAAGCATTGAGAATGATTTATGATTAATGCAATAACATGTGTAATTAGAAAGGTACGAGTCGTTCTTTAAAAGAATACTCGAAGATGGATTAGAATACTTGATGTGCCATAAAAGCAAAGTGTTTTTCAGTAGACACAAAGCTATTATGGGGAACCTTCAAAGTATATCCGTTGGAAGCCTGCGACTTATTCGCGGAGGCTATCACCTATCTAAATAACACATAGCATAAATCAAAAAATTGAGATTAAGTCTCAAAGGACTACACCATACACTGGAGTGTAGACATGGTGTGTCAGGAATAAGAAATGGAATTCTAATAGTAAAAGGACAAGTTTGTTCGGAACTACCTATGTTCTATGGATAATTCTGGATACAAAGGCACATTCAATGTGGTTGTAGAATATCCTAGAAGAACAAGTAATTGTATGTTCAATAGTACTATGAACCAGAGGGGTGTCCTCGCCCGGTTCTTAGAGGAAGACTATTAGATGAACTACAATGCCCTAAGTGACAAGGTACTTTAAAATGAGGAAAAGGAAAGACTGAGAACCAGCCTAACCGAGTAGTAGTACACCACTAACTGCACCTAATGTTATTACTGTTATACACCGGAACGCCATTGCAGTGGGAGGTTGTTAAGCAACCGGAGATGTTCATAAGACTGGAGGAGTTTTTGAGCTCTGGATCTAGTAGACATGAAATCGATCCCTAGTTCTGCATAGGGGGCAGTACTAATCTAAATGTGCCTTCTTGGATTGCAATAAGTTTTATTGTTAGATGGATTCATCAAAGGGCATAGACAAGGAAAGGTGTATTAGAGACGTAATGGAAACAGAGTGGTGTTTCTCGGAATTTTTATGTAGATAACACTTCATCGTTGGCAACAATGTAAAAGTGTTGTCAGACATAAAATAGAGGTTGTCTAAATGAATCAAGATATAAGATTAAGATGAAGTTAGATCATGTTCTTAGAATCTTTCGATCTTTAGATAAGAACATTTGTACTTCTCTTAAGATATCTTATGCGATTATGGTTTGTTTTAAGCATGCATAATTCTGAGAAAGGTTATTGCCTTTCGGGAACATAATGCATCTATCTAAAGGTATGTGTCTTGAACACATGAAGGAGATAGATATAGACAAAGCAGTTTCCTACACTTCGAGTGTGGAGAGCTTTGTAGATGCAGTGTTGTAAAACAAGAACCTGATATCAACTATGCGGTTAGCGTAGTGGGAGGATATCAAAGTAATCTAGATAAGAGATATTCGAATGCTGTAAAAGTACTTGGAAGTACTGGCTTACGGAGCAAGACGAAATCTTCTTGGATTACAGTTTCTCAGATCCAAAATCAGAGAAAGACCATTGTAAGTCGATATCAGGCTATGTGTTCACTTTAAAAGAGGTGGAACCTAAAGTTGAAAGAGTGATGAGCGTAATGCTTCTCGGACTCTATCATAAACCGAATAGCAGCCTCAGAGGCAGCGGAAGTTTTGGTTAGATTCCGGGATGACCTCTGAGCTTGGATATGATTCTTGGTTCACCAAAGGCTATGTATATAGCGGTGCATGGTAAACCGGAAGAAGTCATAAGTTCAAAAGGTGATGATAACACATAGAGCAAGTACCACCTGATTCGAGTCATCGTCTAGGGAGACGACGCAGTAGTCACCAAGATAACTTCAGAGCGGCAACCTAGATTGCTCATTCACATAATACTTCTGGGAAGTATAACTTAAACACGTGATGAGTATGGGAGTCGGGAGTTTGGAGGAAATGACTAGACCTTAGTACAAGTGGGAGATTGTTGGAGTTGTGTACTTAATGTCTAGATTTAAGTATCGGTAAACTCCCGGTCATAGCATTTAACTTATTTAATTAATAAACAATTATTTGCATTTAATTAATTATTAATTAAACATGCAAAATATAGTCCTGGATTTTATACGTTGTAGTTAGTATGGTGTGTATGGACACACAGAAGATCATACTATCGGTTACTCGTATTTAATCAAACAGTTGCTCACGACCTAGATGGACCCGGACCAATCCATCGGTATAGTCGTTGTGTGAGAGAGAAAATAATTTATCTTAATTATTTTATCACACTTGTACACTTGGTGTATTGGGCGGATCGCTTGAGATTTATTGATTAGGATTGCCTTGGATAATCAATTTAAATCTCAGAGTATTTTATTCTTAATCCCCGATATTATTGCGGGTGTGTATATTTAATATTAGAGACTTTGATTTTCCAAAGGAATTAAACGATTTAATTATTGGGTTAATTACCGGTAAAATTGGGTCGCTATATTTTATATATGACATGCCGTGAATACTTGACGGGAAAGTGTATCCCGGAAGGGGTTATAATATCCCCGAGATGAGTTCATAAGGAATTATTGTGTAAACCTCATGAGTGGATTCGTTCCGCACAATAATTAAGGTTGAACGGTACTAGTCTCGGATATAAGAGATGAATATAATTTATTGAGCAATAAATAAATTTATTCATGGATATTTAAATCTTAAATACACGGAATAAATAATACTACCGGAGAAATATTATTTGATATAATATGGTTTAATATTGGGAGTGCAATTAATTTATATAGTGGAAAATAAATAAATTAATATTGATAAGGATTAATAGATTTGGGCTGGGCTCAATTTAATCTTCAATATTGGAAGCCCAATATTCCACCTCCTTTTGATCCCCTACGTAGCCTATAAAAGCACTACATGGTCTTCACAATTCATTAACCTATGATACGCCAATCATAAAGTCTTGAAGAGTGAAGGAGATCCATAGGAGTTCGATAGATCGTCGCCCACACGACGTTCGGACGAGGTGCAAGGAATACGTAGGAAGATCGCAAGGTCATCAACACGTTAATTCGTTTCTCCGTACAACGAATCGAGGTAATATAATCGTAAACCCCCTCTATGATTATATGTTCGTTAATTGTGATGTATACATGAACAAGACGATCCGGGAACGTCGAGACCGGGATACGGGGCTCACGCGATCCCCGTCGGGATCGAACAAGGGGCGGCCAAACCCTAGGGTTCGACCGCCGGCGCGCGGGCGCGAGGGGAAGCCCCGGCTGGACGTCGGGGCAAGCGATCGACGTGAAGTCGATCGCTGGGGGTTCAGCCGTGGGCTGGTGCCACGGCGGACGAACCCCCTCGGCCACCCTCGCCCGGTGGCGTGCGCAAAGGGAGACGCCGCGGCTGGACGCCGCAGCTGGGGGCGATCGAGCCCTTCGCTCGATCGCCGGGGGGGACTGCCGCAGCTGGTGGCTCCCCCCGCCTCCTGTGATGGCGGTGAGTCGCCGGACTCACCGCCTGGGGCTGCTGGAGCAGCCCACGCGATCGAACGCGATCGCGAGCCCCTCGGTGGGGCTCGGCTAGGGTTTCGGCCGCGGGTTCATCCCGCGGCGATGCTCGGGTCGAGCTCCGGACACCGTGGTGCTCGTGTTCGTGGTTTCCGGCGACGGGGTTTCGGTCGGGTTATCGTTTCCGCATTAATTTTTGATAGCCCGGGACATCGAATCCCAGCAATTGGTATCCGAGCGTTTGGTTTCGTGTTCATGTATATGTTCGATTATTGTTCTACCTTGCAGGGATTTCCGGCTATCATGGTTGGATTTAATTATTGTGTTAATTAATTATCATGATTATTCGTTTATTAAACTCTTGGACATGTCGAGATTCGTTTTATGTGGATGAATGTTTGTAATAGTAAAAATTCGGGTGTTGACCGAATTTAGGATTTATTATTACGTTCTATGTTTTTCCGGAAAATGTATATGGTCGATTTCATGTATAGAATCGATATCGGATAGTGTAATTTAAATTCTTGTAATTTATTTACGTTGGATCGATGCCGAATCGAGACCGCCGGAGAAGACGAAGTGACGGAGATGAGCTAGGGCTCGGATCGACCAACCCCATGGTCGATCCATGAGGATCGATCGACCCTCACATGGAGGAGCCGCCGGCAAGGGTGGCCGGCCACCTCCTAGGCGTGGGTCGAGGGTGGAGTGGGGACTCCCACCCCATGCTATCCCGGTCCGGAAATTTACTTTCCTATTTTAATTCGGTTTTCCTATTTTGATTATTTCTTTTATGGAATATTCATGGAATAGGAAAAGAATTAATTTAGTATTAAATTTATTTTCCTATTTGATTATTCCTACTCATGGGAATATTCATGGATTAGGAATAAAATAAATTTGGAAAGTATAAGAGTCCTAAATTATTTTATTTTCTTATTTCATTATGGATATCATCTAGAATATTCCAAGAGTATCTTGGATAGATTATTCTAGAGATTTAATGGAGTGGAAAAGGAAAATAAAAATAAATAAAAGTTTTAATAATATTTAATTTTATTTTTGATATATTCAATTGACTTAATTTTCGAATTAAGTAACTTTTGGATTAATTGAAAATAAATAGATTTAAATATTGGAGATTAATATTCTCGTCACATGGAGCATTCAAGAAACGAAGACTGAAGACTAGAAGATGCATATGAAGATGGAATAAAGCCATGATAGTCGGGAAAATAATTTTCTAGCATTATTTTGACTATGTGCTTTATTGCTTGTATGCATGCTATATGTGTTTATTCCATGCACTAGATAGCGTATCCCTTTATTGTAAAAAGCTAAGTGGGAGAGGGGATGGAAACATTCCCATGGTCTCCATTGCTGTTCTCTTGGTGACTCTTATGGACTTTCGAAGTTCGTATAGACGAGTCATTGAAGGAGAATTCTTGTAATTCCTTTTACAAGAAACATTGATCAAGTTTATCAAACAATGCCTAATTTGTCTTTCTGAAACTGACTTCAAGTCGACTCATTCTCACCCCGGGGAGTGGAATGGAGCCAAAGCCACTTGGTCATGTGGATGACACAAATTAGAGACCTTCGTACCATTCTTTGATAGATGGATCGATTGTCTGCTCGGCTCCCTCATTTATGAGAGATAGGGTCGTTCGCATGGTCAATCACTGGTTAGAAACTTCGAGTTTCACTTATGATTCTCCGAGTCTTGATTTGCGGAAATCGAATGGTTCTTGTAATTGGGAGTCAATTATAAAAATCTCTTGGTGTAGTAAACGTCCACACCACGTGGCTTGCTATGCTAACGGATTTTGGATTAATTGCTGTAGACAGTTATAAGTAATTGTGAAGAGTTGTGAAATTGTCGTAAACGTCCACACCACGTGGCTTGCGGTGATGTAGCAATTCCAAACGATGTACTTTAGTGCTGAGTAATGGTTTACACTTAGATACGCGTTATAGTATTCTTCACCACGAAGTTACGCTATAATCGATGTATGACCAAAGAAAATCTAATTGCTAAATCATTTAGGTGGGTAAACGTCCACACAACGTGGCTTGCCTAACCTGATGGGATTTTAGACGCAATTAGTAATTTAATGATATTATTTGAGGGAGATAATATCGGCATTAAATTGATTGTTTGTTTACATGTGCTTATAGGTTTAGAGAATAGCTATGAATCCATCTATGATACTCAAGGAACAAAAACTCACTGGTCCCAATTGTTGGAATTCGATATCCCGGGTTATCAAAATTGCGGAACCGATAACCCGAACGAACCCTTCGCCGGAGATCACACGAACGCCGACTCATCCGCCGGAGTCCGGACTTTGGAGACCACGCGCCCGAAGGCGCGCAATCCGCCCCCACCCGAACCCCCGCGAGCCGGGGTTCGCATAATCGAGATGATCGATCGCACGCCGGCGATCGATCGGGGTGGGGCTGCCCAGCAGCCCCCGCGGCGGGTCCGGCGACCCGCCGCCACCAGGAGGCCCCCGCCTTCACGGCGGGGTAGGGCACGGCTCCAGCCCGTGCCCAGCGATCGATCCCGTGGATCGATCGCACACCCTCGGCCCAGCCGAGGGTTCGCCCTCCACGCCCCATGGCCGAAACCCTAGCGGGCGCACGCCGCGGTCCGGTGGCTTCGCCACCACCGCGCGTTCGTCCGTCTATTCCGGGCTTCGATTTTCGGATCTTCGTCCTACGGTATTCTCGATAAACACAAATCGAACAATAATCAAGGGGGTGAGAATTGTACCTACGATTCGTTGTTCGGAGAAACGAAATCGATGACCTCGTGATCTTCCCGCGTATTCCTTGCACTCCGTTCGAACGTCGGGTGGGCGACGAGCTATCGAACTCTATGGATCCTCTTCACTCTTCAAGACTTTATGATTGGCGTATCTTAGGTTGTGAAGAAGTGAAGACCATGTAGTGCTTTTATAGGCTACGTAGGGGATCAAAAGGAGATTAAATATTGGGCTTCTAATATTGAAAATTAAATTGGGTCCAACCCAAATCCATTAATTCTTATCAATATTAATTTTATTTATTTTCCACTATATAAATAAAATTGCACTCCCAATATTAATCCATATTATATCAAATAATATTTCTCCAACTTAGTATTATTTATTCCGTGTATTTAAGATTTAAATATCCATGAATAAAATTTATTTATTGCTTAATAAATTTATTCATCTCTTATATCCGAGAATAGTACCACTCAACCTTATTTATTATGCGGAACAAATCCACTCGCGAGGTTTACATAATAAATCCTTATAAGCTCATCTCGGGGATATTATCAACCCTTCCGGGATACACTGTCCCTTCAAGAATTCTGTAACGCCCCGTATTTTTAAAACAGCGGAAGGTGTTAACTTTTGAAAATAACAGTTAATAAAGTGCGGGCGCTACCAAAATTTACATTTAAAAACTCATTTTCAACATGAAATTAAATATCAGAACAAGTGAAAATATTTAATAAAGAACATATATTTATTTAAAGCAAACTAAATATCCCCAAAGGAAATTTTTTAATGTGAAAACTTGTTTAACTAAATAAAAATTATAATGGAATTGAATTAACTGAAAATAAGTAATTAAGATTCATCCCTCGTCATCCTACTCGCTCGGCATCCTCATTGGTACCTGAAAAGGGGGTCGCTGAAGGTGTGAGCTCAACACGCTCAGTAGGACAATTACCTCATTTAAATACATGGATCAAATATATGCATAATCTACATGAACATGACATGAATGAATAGCAATGCGTTTACTGAATGAATATGAATGCACTGCAAGTTGGGCCAATCACTGCGCTGATCCCCTTCGACCCTTTTCCTCGGTCTCCGGTTACAACGAAAACGTATTTTTAATTTTATAAATCGATTGCCCAACTACTGCGTTGGTCCCCTTCGACCCTTTTCCCCGGTCTCAGGTTACAACGATGAAATGAATGCACTGCGCTGGTCCCCTTCAACCCTTTTCCTCGGTCTCAGGTTACAACGAATGAAATGAACTGCGCTATAAGCACGTCGACCTTTTTATCGGTCTCCGACTACAACGAATATGTAAATGCATGGATATTAAATCACATAATGCGCACACAGAGAACACACATAGTGAAACACGTAAATAAACAAAGCAACCCTTCAACATTGTACCTACCTCAATTTGCTGTGGCATGAATGTGCAAATCCAAAGTGCGTCTAAGACTTTAGAGGACTGAACTAGCAACTCTTTAAACTTCAGGGCTGAATGTATAATTTTAAGATTTAATGTGGAGTAAATAATATTATTTTAATTTAATAAAAGAGTGGCCCATAGTTACCTTTAAGTCCAAGGACTTGTTTGCAATTTCTCCTTATTTAATGAATTCGGTCGTGAGGATAATTTAGAAATTGTGAACAGAAGCTCTTACTTTCCTAATCTTCCCCCTTTTCTTCTTCAACAAAAGACAATTCCTTCTTCGTCAGCCTTGAACTACTAAGGTGGGGCCCACTACTGAATTTGCGTCTTATCTCGAAGGTGGTTATTCGACGAGAACAGAGTTTTGGATGGGGGTGGTGCAGCGGCTATTCTCAATCGGACGAGCAGATTGGTTTGGGGTTCTTAGTTACGTCTTCGATCTACGGCTGGACGAAACTCATCGAAAGGTTTTGGGGTTTGAAGGAACGTGATTCAGGGATGAGTTTTAGTTGTTTTAGGGGTTTAGATTTAGAGATGGGTTTTCGAGTTATGAGGGTACTACAACTGGTATTCTTGGGCAGATTGGGAAGAGGCTTATGGCTGGTTTAACTATAGGCTCCGAATTCTTGGGCAGATCCGAATTCAACTATAGGCTCCCGAAAGGCAAAGGGTGAGAGGTGGTATTTATAACGGTAATTAGGGTTGTGTACACGACATGGTGTTGGAGAACTAGAGTAGGTTTCTTGGAAAACAATTAAATCATATAATCTTTGAAATTGAGAGTTTTAATTTTAATAAGAGTTAGTATTGGTTCGAGTCTTACGGTTATGGGCTAAATATGTAGTATTTGAGATTATATTTATTTGGTTGGATCACTAATGTATTGATTATATATATATAATTATATAATTATAATTAATGTTTAAAATTAATAATTTATTACAATATACTCTATTTGTAATTAGCTTTAATTTAATAGATTAGATTATAAATTGGTAAATTTAATTATAGAAATTTAAGGTTTTAGTAAATAAAATTTTGGGTTGTTACAAATTCACGGCATGCCATATATAAAATATAGTGACCCAACTTAACCGGTAATTAACCCAATAATTAAATCGGTTAATTCCTTTGGTAAATCAAAGTCACTTATATTAAATATACACACCCGCAATTGTTTCAGGGATTAAGAATAAAATACTCCGAGACTTAAATCAATTATCACAGAGCAATCCTAATTGATAAGTCTCAAGCGATCCGCTCAATACACCCAGTGTACAAGTGTGATAAAATAATTAAGATAAATTATTTTCTCTCTCACACAACGACTATACCGATGGATTGGTCCGTGTCCATCTAGGTTGTGAGCAACTGTTCGATTAAATACGAGTAACCGATAGTATGATCTTCTGTGTGCCCATGCAACACCATACTAACTACAACGTATAAAATCCAGGACTATAATTTGCATGTATTTAATTAACAATAATTAAAAGCAAATGAATGTCTGTAATAGATAGGTAAATGAAAGTGCATACAGAGTTCAGAATACTCAAATCTAGACATTAAGTATACTACTCCATCAATCTCCCACTTATACTAAGGTCTAGTCTTATCCTCCAAACTTCTGACTCCCAAACCCTCCAAGTGCTTGTAATATACTTCCTTAGGAAGTATCTTGGTGAAAGGGTCCGCTAGGTTGTCTTCCGAAGCTATCTTGGTGACTATCGCATCGCCCCTCTTGACGATGTCTCGAATCAGGTGGTACTTGCGCTCTATGTGTTTTGTAGCACTATGGGACCGTGGTTCCTTACTGTTTGCCACTGCACCGCTATTGTCACAATAAATTGTCATAGCCTTGGGCAAACTCGGAATCACATCTAAGTCCTGGAGGAAATTAAGGAACCACACTGACTCTTTCGCGGCCTCTGAGGCTGCAACATATTCAGCTTCCATGGTAGAGTCCGAAATGCACTTTTGCTTAACACTCTTCCATGATACGGCTCCACCTCCCAAAGTGTACACATAGCCTGACGTCGACTTACGCCGGTCCTTATCAGCTTGGAAATCCGAATCTGTGTAACCCAAAGGAATCAGATTGTCTGCACTGTATCTCAGAACATAATCCTTAGTATTTCGCAAATACTTGAAAATGCTCTTTACGACAGTCCAATGAGCCTTTCCAGGGTTACTCTGATATCTCGCTACTATGCTGTTGGAAATCGATATCCCGGAATTAATAAATTAATTAAAATTAATTATCTAATTAATTCCGACCGAAGTCCTTTGGAGATCGAATATTCGGAGTTGTAAAATTGCGGAACAACAACTCCAATCGACTCCCGGTTGCCGGAACATCTCGCCACGAACCACCACGAAGCCGGACTCAACCAAACAAGCCGCCGCGGGGACAGCCCGCGGCTGTCCGGTCGAGCCCCCGCATGGGGCTCGCGGCTGTCCTTGGCAGCCGCCTAGGGCTGCCCTTGGCAGCCCGCCGGGCATGTCCGAACCCTCGCGGACAGCCCCATCTTGAACCCTAGCAGCAGCCGAGCCACCGCCGTTCGAACGAGGCGCGCGCACGTCACCGGACGTGCGCTAGGGTTCAGCCCGCTAGGCACGCCCCAGCTGCCCCCCGGCTGATCGAGCTCCAGCCACGGTCGAACCCGTGGCTCACGATCAGCCCAGCTCCCGCCAGCCACCGCCGCGCGAGCGGCGGTCCAGCCGCGCGAGCGGCTGCCTCTCCGCGCGAGCGGAGACAGCCCCGCGCGAGCGGCGCTAGGCGTCCAGCCGGCGTGCTCACGGGGATCCACCCTTTGCCGTGGATTCCTAGCCGCGGCGGTCCGGGGATCCTCGATCCCCATCGCCCGACACATCCTCGGTTTGGATCTCCGTCCCTCGGATCTTGGTTCACGATATTTTTACGATAATTAAACGATAAAATCATAAAGAGGGTTTTACGATTTACCTCGTTCTCGTTGTTCGGAAAAACGTAGAACTCAATTTGACGACCTTGAGATCTTCCCACGTATTCCTTGCACTAGCCCGGACGTCGTGTGGGCGACGATCTACCGAACTCCATGGATCTCCTTCACGAACTCTCTAGACTAATCAAGTATGATTATCTTGTCTTGTCTAATTGTGAAGACCATGTAGTGCTTTTATAGGCTACGTAGGGGATCTTAAGGAGGTGGAATATTGGGCTTTCAACATTGAAGATTAAATTGAGCCCAATGCTCAAGTCCATTAATCCTTATCAATATTAATTAATTCTATTTTCCACTATATAAAATTAATTGCACTCCCAATATTAAACCATATTATGTCAAATAATATTTCTCCGGTAGTATTATTTATTCCGTGTATTTAAGATATAAATATCCATGAATAAAATTAATTTATTGCTAATTAATTTATTCATCTCTTGTATCCGAGACTAGTACCATTCAACCTTAATTATTATGCGGAACGAATCCACCTGCAGGGTTTACATAATAATTCCTTATGAACTCATCTCGGGGATATTATCAACCCTTACGGGATACACTTTCCCGTCAAGTATTCACGGCATGTCATATATAAAATACAGTGACCCAACTTAACCGGTAATTAACCCAATAATTAAATCGGTTAATTCCTTTGGTAAATCAAAGTCACTTATATTAAATATACACACCCGCAATAGTATCGGGGATTAAGAATAAAATACACTAAGACTTAAATCGATTATCGCCGGCAATCCTAATCGATAAATCTCAAGCAGATCCGCTCAATACACCAAGTGTACAAGTGTGATAAAATAATTAAGATAAATTATTTTCTCTCTCACACAACGACTATACCGATTGATTGGTCCGTGTCCATCTAGGTCGTGAGCAACTGTTCGATTAAATACGAGTAACCGATAGTATGATCTTCTGTGCGCCCATGCTTGCACCATACTAACTACAACGTATAAAATCCAAGACTATGATTTGCATATATTTAATTATAAATAATTAAACGCAAATAATTGTTTATTTAATTAAATAGATTAGTGGCAATGGATCGTGAGTCTCCGTTACTTAAATCTAGACATTAAGTACACAACTCCAACAATCTCCCACTTGTACTAAGGTCTAGTCATTTCCTCCAAACTCCCAACTCCCATACTCATCACGTGCTTAAGTTGTACTTCCAAGAAGTACTATGTGAATGAGCAATCTAGGTTGCCGCTCTGAAGTTATCTTGGTGACTACAGCGTCGTCTCCCTTGACGATGACTCGTATCAGGTGGTACTTGCACTATGTGTTATCTTACACTTATGGACTAGTGATTTCTTACCATTTGCCATTGCACCGCTATTTACATAGCCTTTGGCAAATTTAGAATCACATCTAAGTCCCAGAGATTATCCCGGAGTTATACCAAAACTTCCGCTGCCTCTGAGGCCGCTATTTGGTTACCCATGGCAGAGTCCGAAAAGCATCGTGCTTATCACTCTTCCATGTTAAATTAAAACTCCTTCTCCTTCAATAGTGAAACACATAGCCTGATATCGACTTACACTGGTCCTCATTCGATTAGAAATCTAAGAGAATGTAATCCAAAGGAAAAACTCGTCTGCTTCGTAGTCTAGAATAGTACTTCGAAAGTACTTTTACAGCAGTCGAATATTCCTTTCCAGGATTACCTTGATATCCTCCCACTATGCTCACCGCATAGCCGATATCAGGTTCTTGTTTCCAACATTGCATTTATTAAGCCTTCCACACTCCAAGTGTAGGAAACCGCTTTAATTGCTTCTATCTCCTTTTGTGTTCCAAAACACATATCCTTAGATAGATGCATTCCGTATCTGAAAGGTAACGAACCTTTCTCGGAATCTTGCATGTTAAAACGAACTATAATCATATATATGTAAGATGTCCAGGAGAAGCACAACTTCTTCCTATATCTTTCATAATGATTTATCCAGACAACCATCATTTCATGTCTGATTACATCTTTACATTGTTGCCAATGATAAAATGTTATCTACATAAAAACCCGAGAAACACCACCTTGTTTCCATCACGTTTCCAATACACACTATTCGTCTATACTTTGATGAATCCATAAAATGGACTATCTCATCAACTTGCAAGTACCACGAACTCAATGCTTTGTTCCAATCCATAAATGGATCAACTAAGCTTGTACTCTAAATGATCTTGCCTCTTAGCAATAAACCTTATTGCTTTCTAAGAGAGCACATTTAGATCTAGTACTGCCTCTATGTAGATCCAGGGATCGATTTCATGTATACTAGGTCCAGAGTCCGAAGACTCTCCTAGTCTTATGAATATCTTCAGTTGTCACACAACCTCCCACTACAACGGCATTCCGGTGTATAAACAGTAATAACAGTAGGTGCAGTTAGTGGTGTACCGCTACTCGGTTCGGCTGGTTCTAAGTCTTAATCTCTCTCTCTCATTTCAAAGTATTACGTCACTTTGGGCTTGTGGTTCATCTAATAGTCTTCCTCTAAGAACCGGGCGTTAGAACTTATAACGTCCTTCTGGTTCATAGTACTATTGAACACACATCTTTTGTTCTTCTAGGATATTCTACAACCGCATTGAATGCGCCGTTGTTCCCAGACATATCCATAGAACATAGGTAGTTCCGTATAACTCATGCTTTTACTATTTCTATAAGAGTTCCATTTCTTATTTCCGACACACCATTTCTCCACAAGAGTGTATGGTGTAGTCATTTGGGATCAAATCCCAATCTCTGATCAGTATGCCATGCATTCCTCAGACAGGAACTTGCCTCCGCGATTAGATCGCAGGCTTTCAATGGATATAACAAGATATAACATGATGGTTCCCCACAATAGCTTTGTGTCCATTGACTTGTCAAAAAACTTTGCTTTTGTGGCACATCAGGTATGCTAATCCATTCTTTCGAGTAATCATAAAATGAAGTACTCGTACCTTATTGTCTGAGTAAACAAAGGTCTGCACACATCAGAGTCAATCAATTCTTATACTTGTCCGGATCTTATATCTTATATCCATAAAGGATTGCTTAGTCATGTTATCTTCCAAATTAGATTCTTAGGTCGGAAGGTCCACTCCTTCAACTTAATTGATCTTACGATCAATTTTCGACCTTTGAACTTCTTATTTGAATAAATATGACTTAGCATAAGAATCCACAAGTAAAATTGATTTAATAAAGAAATCTCTTATCAGTAAAACGAGTTATATATACTACGGTTCGTTGCATTGTGGTGGACTCAGGATTCATCATTTATATATTGCTAGCTAATGTACCAAAATAGATAATATCATTATTTCTTCTTATAACCATTAAATGATTAAAAGAAATAAAATATCCATTTATTAGAAATCCAGAACAAAGTTCTTTCTAATTTGAAAGGTACATAAAAGCAATAACTCAAAATGAAATCCTATAAAATGTCCTCCACTGCAACAGCTTCCTCCTCTACAGCATTGCCCATGTAGACTACGATTTCTTCTTTTCTAAGTCGTTAGGTTTCCTGGAACCCTTGCATTTAAAATGCACATACCGTCAGTGGTTCCATATCTACACACCAGGTTCCGGTAGATAATACCACTGACTATGTTTTACGATTAAAGAAGATTTCGTACTTTCTTTGAGAGGATAATCAGACTTCCAGTACCTAGACTGTTTGCATCGAGAACACTAGCCTATTGGCTTTCTCGCCCCATCTCGTGATCCAAGAAACTTAGGACCACTGGGTTTCTTTGCTTGCTTTTCCTTTCCCCAGATTTTGCCTTTAGGTTCGAAACCTTTGGCATTGGCTACAAGAGCTTGCGATTTCCGTCTCAACTCTTCTAAAAGGTCAATCATCTCAAAAACGTGTTTAAGCGTTTCCTCGAAGCGACTGGCCTTTATGAGTATCCTCATCGCTTCTTGTCTAGCCGCCTATGTCATGTCTAAACATCTCCTTGAGTTTGAACATGATAAAATCAGTTCTTTCCTCAACAGTCGAGACATTAGTTGGTTCGGGAGAACAAAGCTCACTGAGTACAAACTTGTACTCTTTAACAGTCTAGGCAATGTCTAGATCTCTATTCCAATCAATACATTTAGGGACCAATGAGTTAAATTCCTCAAGTATCACATAAAGTGGGTTCAAAGCCATCCATAATCTATGAGCACATATAACAACAAACAATCGATTTAATCTCCGATATTATCTCCCTTAAATAATATCATTAAACCACTAATCACATCTAAAATCCCATCAGGTAAAGCAAGCCACGTTCGTGTGGACGTTTACCCACCCAAATGATTTAGCAATTAGATTTGCTTCGGTCGTACATCATTATAGCGTTACTTCGTTGGGAAGAATACTATAAAGCGTACCTAAGTGTAAACCATTACTCAGTACTAAGAAGATTGTTTGAGACACGTATATTCACCGCAAGCCACGTTCGTGTGGACGTTTACGTTAACATACGCTCCTTCACTCCCTTCTATAACTGTCTACATCAATTAATCCAAGATCCCATTCAGCATAGCAAGCCACGTTCGTGTGGACGTTTACTACACCAAAAGATCTTTATAATTGACATCCAATTACTTGAATCATTTAATCTTGTAAATCAAGACGCGGAGAATCATAAGTGAAACTCGAAGTTTCTAACCAGTGATTCACCATGCGAACAACCCTATCTCTCATTAGATGAGGGAGCCGAGCAGACAATCGATCCATCTATAAAAGAATGGTACGAAGGTCTCTTATTTGTGTCCTCTACATGACCAAGTGGCTTTGGCTCCATTCCACTCCCCGAGGTGAGAATGAGTCGACTTGAAATCAGCTTTGGAAAGACAAATTAGGCATTGTTTGATAAACTTAATCAATGTTTCTTGTAAGAGGAATTGCAAGAACTCTCCTCCAATAACTTATCTATACAAACTTCAAAAGTTCATAAAAGTCACCAAGAGAGCAGCAATGGAGACCATGGGTATGTTTCCATACCCTCTCCCACTTAGCTTTTTACAATAAAGGGATACGCTATCTAATGCATAATTAAATACACATAAGCATGCATACATGAAATAAAGCACATAGAATATTATCACATAGTCAAAATAATACTAGAATATTATTTTCCGACTATTATGGCTTTATCGCATCCCCGTACGCATCTTCTAGTCTTCAGTTTCGTTCTTGAATGCTCCATGTGACGAGAATATTAATTCCAATATTTAAATCTATTTATTTTCAATTAATCCAAAAGTTACTTAATTCGAAAATTAAGTCAATCGAATATATCAAAAATAAAATTAAATATTATTAATATTTTTATTTTCCTTTCTAATTCTATTAAATCTTTAGAATCCTATCCAAGTAAAACTTGGAACATTCTAGAAGATTTCTATAATAGAATAAGGAAATAAAATAAATTAGGACTTCTAATCCTTCCAAATTAATTCCTTTCCTAATCTATTAAAAATTCCATAAGGAATAATTAAATAGGGAAAATTAATTAAGGACTCTTAAAACTTTCCAAATTAATTATTTTCCTAATCCATTTAAAATTCCATAAAGGAATAATAAAATAGGAAAAATAAATTAATTCCAAATTTATTCCTTTCCTATTCCATGAAAATTCCCAAGAATAGGAATAATCAATGAGGAAAAATAAATTTAATACTAAATTAATTCTTTTCCTATTCCATGAATATTCCATAAAAGAAATAATCAAATAGGAAAACCGAATTAAAATAGGAAAGTAAATTTCCGGATCGGGATAGCATGGGGTGGGAGTCCCCACGCCACCCTCGACCCACGCCTAGGAGGTGGCCGGCCACCATCGCCGGCGGCTCCTCCATGCACGGATCGATCGATCCTCATGGATCGACCATGGGGATGGTCGATCCAAGCCCTAGCCTCCTCTCGTCACTTCGTCTTCTCCGGCGGTCTCGATTCATCGATCCAACGCAAAATAAATTACAATTTAATTTTACACTATCCGGTATCGATTCTATACATGAAATCGACCCTATACATTTTCCGGAAAAAACGAAGAACAATAATAATAAACCTAAATTCGGTCAACCCCCAAATTTTTACTATTACAAGCATTCACCACCAAAAACGAATCTCGACATGTCCGAGAGTTTAATAAAAATTATGACAATAATTAACGAAGAATTATATCTAGCCATAATAGTCGGAAACCCTGCAAGGTAGAACAATTTATCGAAAAATACCGTGAACTAAAACCAACGCTCTGATACCAGTTGTTGGAAATCGATATCCCGGAATTAATAAATTAATTAAAATTAATTATCTAATTAATTCCGACCGAAGTCCTTTGGAGATCGAATATTCGGAGTTGTAAAATTGCGGAACAACAACTCCAATCGACTCCCGGTTGCCGGAACATCTCGCCACGAACCACCACGAAGCCGGACTCAACCAAACAAGCCGCCGCGGGGACAGCCCGCGGCTGTCCGGTCGAGCCCCCGCATGGGGCTCGCGGCTGTCCTTGGCAGCCGCCTAGGGCTGCCCTTGGCAGCCCGCCGGGCATGTCCGAACCCTCGCGGACAGCCCCATCTCGAACCCTAGCAGCAGCCGAGCCACCGCCGTTCGAACGAGGCGCGCGCACGTCACCGGACGTGCGCTAGGGTTCAGCCCGCTAGGCACGCCCCAGCTGCCCCCCGGCTGATCGAGCTCCAGCCACGGTCGAACCCGTGGCTCACGATCAGCCCAGCTCCCGCCAGCCACCGCCGCGCGAGCGGCGGTCCAGCCGCGCGAGCGGCTGCCTCTCCGCGCGAGCGGAGACAGCCCCGCGCGAGCGGCGCTAGGCGTCCAGCCGGCGTGCTCACGGGGATCCACCCTTTGCCGTGGATTCCTAGCCGCGGCGGTCCGGGGATCCTCGATCCCCATCGCCCGACACATCCTCGGTTTGGATCTCCGTCCCTCGGATCTTGGTTCACGATATTTTTACGATAATTAAACGATAAAATCATAAAGAGGGTTTTACGATTTACCTCGTTCTCGTTGTTCGGAAAAACGTAGAACTCAATTTGACGACCTTGAGATCTTCCCACGTATTCCTTGCACTAGCCCGGACGTCGTGTGGGCGACGATCTACCGAACTCCATGGATCTCCTTCACGAACTCTCTAGACTAATCAAGTATGATTATCTTGTCTTGTCTAATTGTGAAGACCATGTAGTGCTTTTATAGGCTACGTAGGGGATCTTAAGGAGGTGGAATATTGGGCTTTCAACATTGAAGATTAAATTGAGCCCAATGCTCAAGTCCATTAATCCTTATCAATATTAATTAATTCTATTTTCCACTATATAAAATTAATTGCACTCCCAATATTAAACCATATTATGTCAAATAATATTTCTCCGGTAGTATTATTTATTCCGTGTATTTAAGATATAAATATCCATGAATAAAATTAATTTATTGCTAATTAATTTATTCATCTCTTGTATCCGAGACTAAGACCATTCAACCTTAATTATTATGCGGAACGAATCCACCTGCAGGGTTTACATAATAATTCCTTATGAACTCATCTCGGGGATATTATCAACCCTTACGGGATACACTTTCCCGTCAAGTATTCACGGCATGTCATATATAAAATACAGTGACCCAACTTAACCGGTAATTAACCCAATAATTAAATCGGTTAATTCCTTTGGTAAATCAAAGTCACTTATATTAAATATACACACCCGCAATAGTATCGGGGATTAAGAATAAAATACACTAAGACTTAAATCGATTATCGCCGGCAATCCTAATCGATAAATCTCAAGCAGATCCGCTCAATACACCAAGTGTACAAGTGTGATAAAATAATTAAGATAAATTATTTTCTCTCTCACACAACGACTATACCGATGGATTGGTCCGTGTCCATCTAGGTCGTGAGCAACTGTTCGATTAAATACGAGTAACCGATAGTATGATCTTCTGTGCGCCCATGCTTGCACCATACTAACTACAACGTATAAAATCCAAGACTATGATTTGCATATATTTAATTATAAATAATTAAACGCAAATAATTGTTTATTTAATTAAATAGATTAGTGGCAATGGATCGTGAGTCTCCGTTACTTAAATCTAGACATTAAGTACACAACTCCAACATATGCCAACGGCATAACAGATATCAGGCCTCGTGCATAACATTGCATACATTAAGCTTCCCACAGCCGAAGCGTAGGGAACCGCTTTCATGTCATCTTTCTCCTTCTGTGTCTGAGGACACATTTCCTTAGAAAGATAAGTTCCTTTACTGAAGGGCAGATCACCCTTCTTGGAATCTTGCATGTTAAAACGAGCTAGAATCGTGTCTATGTAAGATTGCTGGGAAAGACACAATGTTCTATTCCGGCGATCCCTTATAACTTTGATCCCTAGAACATGTCCAACTTCTCCCAAATCTTTCATATCGAATTGTCTAGACAACCATCCCTTTATGTCTGATAACATCTTTACACTGTTGCCAATGAGAAGTATGTCATCTACATAAAGCACGAGAAACACCACCGCTTTCCATCACGTTTCCAATACACACACGATTCGTCCATGCTTTGAATGGATCGATTAAGGTTGCACACTAGATGATCTCGCCCCTTAGCAATGAATCCTTCTGGTTGTTTCATATAAATCGTCTCGTCAAGACTTCCATTAAGGAAAGCTGTCTTGACATCCATTTGCCACACCTCATAATCCATATGAGCTGCTATGGATAAGAGAATCCGGATTGACTTTATCTTGGCTACCGGCGAGAAGGTCTACTCATAATCGATTCCCTCTTTCTGAGTATATCCTTTCGCAACAAGCCGAGCTTTAAAGGTTTCAACCTTTCCGTCAGATCCTCTCTTTCTCTTGTAGACCCATTTACACCCAATTGGCTTTACGCCGCTTGGTGGTTCTACAAGATCCCAGACTTTATTAGAATCCATAGATTCTATTTCGGATTTCATCGCTTTCTTCCAAGAAGGCGCATCTATATCTTGTACCGCCTCATCATAGGTCCAGGGATCGACTTCATGAACTCCGGGTGCCGAGTCCGAAGACTCACCCAGTCCAATCCATCTGTCCGGTTGTTTAACAACCCTCCCACTACGACGGCGTTCCGGTGTATTAACAGTGACAGTATTAGGTGCAGGTTCTAGTGGTGTATCTATACTCGGTTCGGCTGTATCCAGGTCTTCCTCGTTACCTCTCAACTCATCAAGTATTATGTCACTTTTGGGCTTGTGGTCCATGACATAGTCTTCCTCTAGGAACCGAGCGTTAGTACTTATAACGATCTTCTGGTCCGTAGGACTATAGAACATGCCACCCTTAGTTCCTTTCGGGTATCCTACAAACAGCCGTATTTATGATCTAGGTTCTAACTTATCGGCGCCTTGTCGCAACACATGTGCTGGACATCCCCAGATCCGAATGTGTTTCAAGTTAGGCTTACGCCCACTCCACAATTCCATGGGTGTAGTTGGCACCGTTTTGGTCGGAACCCTATTCAGAATGTACGCCGCTGTTTCCAAGGCAAGTCCCCAGAACATAACAGGTAAATCCGAGTAACTCATCATCGATCGCACCATCTCCATAAGAGTCCTATTCCTTCTTTCTGACACACCATTCTGCTGAGGAGTATATGGTGAAGTCAGCTGGGATTCAATCCCATTCTCTGCCAAGTATGCCTTGAATTCTCCAGACAGGTACTCGCCTCCGCGATCAGATCGCAGGCATTTTATGGATTTACCACGAAGGTTCTCCACAAGAGCTTTGAATTCCTTGAACTTGTCAAAAGAATCACTCTTGTGGCGCATCAGGTAAATATATCCATACCTTGAGTAATCATCAGTAAAGGTGATGAAATACTCGTACCCTCCCCTTGC
This sequence comes from Euphrasia confusa, assembly GCA_954870475.1. Taxonomy (NCBI): domain Eukaryota; kingdom Viridiplantae; phylum Streptophyta; class Magnoliopsida; order Lamiales; family Orobanchaceae; genus Euphrasia; species Euphrasia confusa. The sequence goes on from OX940959.1 coordinate 26,337,640, forward strand.
CTGAGTAGACATAGATCCGCATACATCAGAGTGAATCAAATCCAATACTTGTTCAGCTCTACGTCCTTTACCAGAAAAAGAACGCTTGGTCATTTTACCCTCCAAACATGATTCGCAGGTTGGAAGGTCCTCTCCTTCTATGCCGCTAATGAGACCATCAGCTTTCAACCTTTGAATTCTATTCGAATTAATATGACCTAGCCTTAGATGCCACAAGTATAATTGATTCATTTTAGAAGGTTCCTTTCTCTTATTGGTGTTCGTAGATGTGTTATTACTCTCGGTTAGTTGCACCGTGTTAGACTCAGGATTCAGAATATACAAATCGTCCACCAATGTACCAGAACAGACAATCTCACTATTTCTTCTTATGACCACAGAGTGATCAAAAGAAACAGAATATCCATTCAGAATTAACTTAGAAACTGAAATTAAATTCTTTCTAAAATTCGGTACATAAAGACAATTTTGTAAAACTAAAACCCTATCACTACTAAAGCGTAAGTGAACGTCTCCCACTGCAACAGCCGCCACCTTCGCGGCATTGCCCATGTAGACCACGATCTCTCCCTCTCTAAGTCTCCGGGTTTCCTGGAACCCCTGCAATGAATTGCAGACATGGTCAGTGGCGCTCGTATCTACACACCAGGTGCTGGTAGATATCACCGCTGACAATGTTTCAGTGACTAAGGAAAATTTCGTACCTTTGATGAGAGGACAATCAGACCTCCAGTGCCCAAACTGCTTGCATCGAAAGCACTTGCCAGAAGGCTTGCCTTTCCCAATCCGTGGCTTTGAGCCACTGGGTTTCTTTGCATGCTTTTCCTCTAGCCTTGCCACAAAAGCTTGTGATTCTCTTAACTTACGCACAAACTCCGCTCTCGTTGAATCCTTTTTAAGGGACTCATTGAGAGAGAATTCTGTGAGTATGTTAATCATCTCTTGCCCGGCTTCCACGCTATGTCTGAACATCATCCTGAGGTCATTTCGAATGTCCTCATCAGTTGGGACAACAGTGGATTCGGAAAGCTCAACAGTCTGGACAATGTCCAGATTTCGTTCCCAATCATCACCATATGGAACCGGTGAGTTTTCATCCTTAAGTATATCACAAAGTGGGGTCACAGTCATTCTTAACCTATAAGCACATAAAACAAACAAACAATTTAATATCCGATATTATCTCCCTTAAATAATATCATTAAATCACTAATCACATCTAAAATCCCATCAGGTAAGGCAAGCCACGTGGTGTGGACGTTTACCCACCAAAATGATTTAGCAATTAGATTTTCTTTGGTCATACATCAATTATAGCGTGACCTCGTGGGGAGGAATACTATAACGCGTATCTAAGTGTAAACCATTACTCAGTACCAAAATAAGTTACTTGGAATCGCTACATCACCGCAAGCCACGTGGTGTGGACGTTTACGATAACTTCACAACTCTTCATAATTACTTACAACTGTCTACATCAATTAATCCAAAGTCCGTCAGCATAGCAAGCCACGTGGTGTGGACGTTTACTACACTAAGAGACTTTTATAATTGACTCCCAATTACTTGATCCATTTAATCTCGTAAATCAAGACGCGGAGAATCATAAGTGAAACTCGAAGTTTCTAACCAGTGATTCACCATGCGAACAACCCTATCTCTCATAAATGAGGGAGCCGAGCAGACAAACGACCCATCTATCAAAGAATGGCACGAAAGTCTCTAATTTGTGTCCTCTACATGACCAAGTGGCTCTGGCTCCATTCCACTCCCCGGGGTGAGAATGAGTCGACTTGAAATCAGCTTTGGAAAGACAAATTAGGCATTGTTTGATAAACTTAATCAATGTTTCTCGTAAAAGGAATTACAAGAACTCTCCTCTAATGACTTATCTATATAAACTTCAAAAGTTTATAAAAGTCACCAAGAGAGCAGCAATGGAGACCATGGGTATGTTTCCATACCCTCTCCCACTTAGCTTTTTATAATAAAGGGATACGCTATCTAGTGCATAAAATAAACACATATAGCATGCATACATGTAATAAAGCACATAGTATTATCACATAGTCAAAATAATACTAGAATATTATTTTCCGACTATTATGGCTTCATCACATCCCCGTACGCATCTTCTAGTCTTCAGTCTTCGTTTCTTGAATGCTCCATGTGACGAGAATATTAATATCCAATATTTAAATCTATTTATTTTCAATTAATCCAAAAGTTACTTAATTCGAAAATTAAGTCAATTGAATATATCAAAAATAAAATTAAATATTATTAATATTTTTATTTATTTTATTTTCTTTTTCCACTTCATTAAATCTCTAGAATAATCTATCCAAGATACTCTTGGAATATTCTAGATGATATCCATAATGAAATAAAGAAATAAAATAATTACTTAGGACTCTTCTACTTTCCAAATTTATTTTATTCCTAATCCATGAATATTCCCATGAGTAGGAATAATCAAATAGGAAAAATAAATTAATGCTAAATTAATTCTTTTCTATTTTTTATGAATATTCCATAAAGAAATATTCAAAATAGGAAACCGAATTAAATTAGGAAAGCGAATTTCCGGTAGGAGTAGCACGGGTTGGGAGACCCCGAGCCACCCCCACCATCGCCCGACCGCCGCCTAGGGCACGCCGCCGCCGCCCAGCCCACGCGCCACCACCACTGGTGGCCGGCGTGGCCGGGACTCCCGCGGACAGCCTGTTGGAAATCGATATCCCGGGCTATTAAAATTATGCGGAACCGATAGCCCGACCGAAATCCTTCATCGCCGAAGATTGAATCCCGACTCATCCGCAGAAGTCCGACCTTCGGAGACTACGCGCCCGAAGACACGCAGACCGCCCCCAGCCGATTTTCTCCCGCGAGTCGGATCCACGAACGCGAACCACCGCACGAGCCGGGGCCCGACCGAAAACCCAGCGAGGCCCGAAGGCCGCGAGCGTCCAGCCGAGCCCCCGTACGGGGCTCGCGATCATCTTCGCGATGATCGCTGGGGATGCGCGAGGCATCCCCGGGGCTGCTCGTAGCAGCCCCGCAGCGGGTCGCGTGACCCGCTGCTCAACGCGCTGGGCTCGTCCCAGCGCTCCGCTGCGGGAAACCCCGCAGCACGCTACGAGTCGCTGCGGGTTACCCCCGCAGCTCCCAGCGATCGAGCCTACGGGCTCGATCGACCCCTCGGCCCCCAGCCGAGGGTGTTCGCGCTGAACGCGCCGCCGACGACGGAGGTCGGCGGATCCTCCCGCCGTGGCACCAGCCCACGGCGGATCCCCGACGATCGAACCCTAGGTTCGATCGTGTGCCTCGGCTTCCAGCCGAGGCTCACCTCTCGCGTCGCGCGTTCCCGGCGGTTGAACCCTAGGTTCGACCGCCCCTCTCGATCCTCGACGGGGATCTCGAATCCCCGTCCCCGAGGTTCGTCGTTTATCTGGATCGTGTGTTCATGTATATACTACAATTAATCACACAAAATCATAGAAGAGGGTTTATGATTTATTACCTTCGATTCGTTGTACGGAGAAACGAATTTACGCGTTGATGACCTTGCGATCTTCCCACGTATTCCTTGCACCTTGTCCGAACGTCGTGTGGGCGACGATCTATCGAACACCTTATGGATCTCCTTCACTCTTCAAGACTTTATTGTTGGCGTAACTTAGGTTGTCAAAGTGAAGACCATGTAGTGCTTTTATAGGCTACGTAGGGGATCATAAGGAGAATAAATATTGGGCTTCCAATATTGAAAATTAAATTGGGTCCAACCCAAATCCATTAATTCTTATCAATATTAATTTTATTTATTTTCCACTATATAAATAAAATTGCACTCCCAATATTATTCCATATTATATCAAATAATATTTCTCCGGTAGTATTATTTATTCCGTGTATTTAAGATTTAAATATCCATGAATAAATTTATTTATTGCTCAATAAATATTATTCATTTCTTATATCCGAGAATAGTACCGTTCAACTTTAATTATTATGCGGATTAAATCCACCTGCAGGGTTTACATAATAATTCCTTATGAACTCATCTCGGGGATATTATCAACCCTTACGGGATACACTTTCCCGTCAAGTATTCACGGCATGTCGTATATAAAATATAGTGACCCAACTAAACCGGTAATTAACCCAATAATTAAATCGGTTAATTCCTTTGGAAAATCAAAGTCACTTATATTAAATATACACACCCGCAATAATATCGGGGATTAAGAATAAAATACTCTGAGATTTATATTGATTATCCAAGGCAATCCTAATCAATAAATCTTAAGCGATCCGCCCAATACACCAAGTGTACAAGTGTGATAAAATAATTAAGATAAATTATTTTCTCTCTCACACAACGACTATACCGATGGATTGGTCCGTGTCCATCTAGGTCGTGAGCAACTGTTCGATTAAATACGAGTAACCGATAGTATGATCTTCTGTGTGCCCATGCAACACCATACTAACTACAACGTATAAAATTCAGGACTATATTTTGCATAATTAATAAAAAATAATTAAATGCAAATAATTGTTCATTAATTAAATAGGTTAAATGCTATGACCGGGAGTTTACCGATACTTAAATCTAGACATTAAGTACACAACTCCAACAATCTCCCACTTGTACTAAGGTCTAGTCATTTCCTCCAAACTCCCGACTCCCATACTCATCACGTGCTTAAGTTATACTTCCCAAAAGTATTATGTGAGTGAGCAACCTAGGTCGCCGATCTGAAGTTATCTTGGTGACTACTGCGTCGTCTCTCTGACGATGATTCGTATCAGGTGGTACTTGCTCTATGTGTTATCATCACCTTTTGAACTTATGACTTCTTCCAGTTCTCCACGCACCGCTATTTACATAGCCTTTGGTGAACCAAGAATCATATCCAAGTTCAGAGGTTATTCCGGAATCTAACCAAAACTTCCGCTGCCTCTGAGGCTGCTATTCGGTTTATGAAAGAGTCCGAGAAGCATTACGCTTATCACTCTTTCATCCTTAGGTTCCACCTCTTCTAAAAGTGAACACATAGCCTGATATCGACTTACACTGGTCTTTCTCCGATTTTTGGATCTGAGAAACTGTAATCTAAGAAGATTTCGTTTTTCTAGTAATCCAGATTACTTTGATATCCTCCCACTACGCTAACCGCATAGTTGATATCAGGTTCTTGTTTTATAACACCGCATTCACAAAGCCCTTTATACTCGAAGTGTAAGAATCTGCTTTGTCTATATCCATCTCCTTCATGTGTTCAAGACACATACCTTAGATAGATGCATTCTGTTCTAGAAAGGCAATAACCTTTCTCAGAATTGTGCATGTTTTAAAACAAACCATAATCGTATAAGATATCTAAAGAGAAGTACAAATGTTCTTATCTAGAGATCGAAAGATTTCTAAGAACATGATCTAACTTCTTCTTAATCTTATATCTCGATTTATTTAGACAACCCCTATTTTATATCTGACAACGCTTTTACATTGTTGCCAATGATGAAGTGTCATCTACACAAAATTCCGAGAAACACCACTTTGTTTCCATTACGTCTCCAATACACCAATCTTGTCTATGCTTCTTGATGAATCCATAAAAAGGACTATCTCATCAATTTGCAAGTTCACAAGTTCCAGCTTTGTGGTAATCCATAAATGGATTTACTAAGCTTGTACCTCTTAAATGATCTTGCCCCTTTAACAATAATAAATTATTGCTATCCAAGTAGGCACATTTAGTTTAGTACTGCCTCCTATGCAGAACTAGGGATCGATTTCATGTCTACTAGATCCAGAGTTAAAACTCCTCCAGTCTTATGAACATCTCTGGTCGCTTAACAACCTCCCACTGCAATGGCGTTCCGGTGTATAACAGTAATAACATTAGGTGCAGTTAGTGGTATACTACTCGGTTAGGCTGGTTCTCAGCCTTCTCTTTCCTCATTATAAGGTACCTTGTCCGTTAGGGCATTGTAGTTCATCTAATAGTCTTCTTCTAAGAACCGGGTGAGGACACCCTTCTGGTTCGTAGTACTATTGATCATACAATTACTTGTTCTTCTAGGATTTTCTACAACCAGCCGTTGTATCCAGAAAATTCCATAGAACATAGGTAGTTCCGATCAAACTTGTCCTTTTACTATTAGAATTCCATTTCTTATTCCCGACACACCATGTCTACACATCAGTGTATGGTGCAGTCATTTGAGACTTAATCTCAATCCTTGATTTATGCTATGTGCTCTTTAGATAGGTAGTGGCCTCCGCGAACAAGTCGCAGGCTTCTAACGGATATACTTTGAAGGTTCCCTACAATAGCTTTGTGTTAAACACTTCGCTTTTATGGCACATCAAGCAATCTAATCCATCTTCAAGTATTCCTTTAAAGGAAACTACTTACACCTTTCTAATTACACATATGTCTGCATATATCATCTTTGATCATTCTCAATACTTGTCCGAATTCCATCCTTTATCTAGAAAGGTTAACTTAGTTGTATCTTCTTCCAAAAAAATTTGATTCTTAGGTCGGGAGGTCCATTCCTCCAACTATAATTGAATAAATCAATTTCGACCTTTTGAATCCTCTTTTGAATAAATACTATTAAGTTCAAGAATTCACAAGTATAATGATTGATAAAGAAATACATCTAATAAGTAAAACAAGTTTATATAACGGTTTGTTGCATCGTGGTAGACTAAGGATTCATCATTCATATATTGCTATCTAATGTACCAGAATAGATATCGCCATTATTTCTTATCTAAATCATTAAATGATTAAAGAAATAAAATATCCATTAATAATAGAAAACCAGAACAAAAGTTCTTTCTAAAATAAAAGGTACAAAGCAATAATTTTGAAATGAAATCCTATAACTATCAAACAGATAGATAAATGTCTTCCACTGCAACCGTTGCTTCCTCAACAGCTTCGCCCATGTGGACTCGAACTCTTCTTATCTAAGTTGCTGGGTTTTCTGGAACCCCTGCATTTAGAATGCACATACCGTCAGTGGTTCCATATCTACACACCAGAATTCTGGTAGATAATACCACTGACTATGTTTTACGACTAAAGAAAAAATTCGTACCTTTCAGAGGACAAGATGTAGACCCCCAGTACTCAGACTGCTTCCCTTGGGGATATTTGCCAGAAGGCTTCTTTATCCCACCCTTTGGTCCAAGTCCCTTAGGACCAACGGACCCCCTTGTCTTCTTCTCCTTGCCTTTAGGTCCAAAACCTTTGGCTTTGGCTATAAGAGCTTGCGATTGTTTCAACTCGTCTAAAAGATCCATCATCTCAAAAACATGATCAAGTGTTTCATCGAAGTAACAGATCTTTATGAGTATCCTCATCGCCTCTTTTCTAGCCTCCCCATCATGTCCAAACAACAACTTGAGTTTAAGCATGACATCATGATTAATGGCTAATGAACGAGCACTATCCCATTTTTCAAAGTCAAAAAACTCATCCTCAGTCGAGTTAATGGTGAGTCCAGGAGGACAAGTTTCACTGAGTACGTCTTTGTACTCCTTTGCAGTCTGAGCAATGTCTAACTCTTCTTTCCATTCAATACAGTATGGAACCAGTGCGTTAAATTCCTCAAGTATCATCTCAAGTGGATTCATAGCAATTATCTAAACCTATAAGCACATTTAAACAAACAATTAATTTAATATCCGACGTTATCTCCCTGGAATAACATCATTAAATCACTAATTACGTCTGAAATCCCATCAGGTAAGGCAAGCCACGTGGTGTGGACGTTTACCCACCCAAATGATTTAGCAATTAGATTTTCTTTGGTCATACATCAATTATAGCGTAACTTCGTGGGGAAGAATACTATAACGCGCATCTAAGTGTAAACCATTACTCAGCACTAAAGTAAATCGTTTGGAATTGCTACATCACCGCAAGCCACGTGGTGTGGACGTTTACGATAATTTCACAACTCTTCACAATCACTTATAACTGTCTACATCAATTAATCCAAAATCCGTTAGCACAGCAAGCCACGTGGTGTGGACGTTTACTACACTAAGAGACTTTTATAATTGACTCCCAATTACAAGATCCATTAGATTTTGTAAATCAAGACTCGGAGAATCATAAGTGAAACTCGAAGTTTCTAACCAGTGATTCGCCATGCGAGCGACCCTATCTCTCATAAATGAGGGAGCCGAGCAGACAAACGACCCATCTATCAAAGAATGGCACGAAGGTCTCTAATTTGTGTCATCCACATGACCAAGTGGCTCTGGCTCCATTCCACTCCCCGGGGTGAGAATGAGTCGACTTGAAGTCAGTTTCAGAAAGACAAATTAGGCATTGTTTGATAAACTTAATCAATGTTTCTTGTAAGAGGAATTACAAGAATTCTCCTCCAATGACTTGTCTATATGAACTTCGAAAGTCCATAAAAGTCACCAAGAGAACAGTGATGGAGACCATGGGAATGTTTCCATCCCCTCTCCCACTTAGCTTTTTACGATAAAGGGATACGCTATCTAGTGCATAAAATAAACACATATAGCATGCATGAAAGCAATAAAGCACATAGATCACATAGTCAAAATAATGCTAGAAAATTATTTTCCCGACTATCATGGCTTTATCTTCATATGCATCCTCTAGTCTTCAGTCTTCATTTCTTGAATGCTCCATGTGACGAGAATATTAATTTCCAATATTTAAATCTATTTATTTTCAATTAATCCAAAAGTTACTTAATTCGAAAATTAAGTCAATTGAATATATCAAAAATAAAATTAAATATTATTAATATTTTTATTTATTTATTTTCCTATCTAGTTCTATTAAATCTCTAGAATAATCTATCCAAATAAAATTTGGAATATTCTAGAAGACATCTATAATAGAACAAGGAAATAAATAAATTAGGACTCGCCACTTTCCAAATTTATTTTTATTCCTAATCCATGAATATTCCCAAGAGTAGGAATAATCAAATAGGAAAAATAAATTTTAGTACTAAATTAATTAAATTTCTAATCCATGAATATTTCCATAAAGGAAATAAAACAAATAGGAATAAAATTAATTCAATTAATTCTCTTCCTAATCCAAAATAGGAAAGTCGAATTAATTTAGGAAAGTCGGATTATGGTAGGAGTAGCACGGGTTGGGAGTCCCCGCACCACCCCCACCGTCGACCGCCGCCCGGGAGGAGCACCGCCGCCGCCCCCAGCCCACGCGCCACCACCACCGGTGGCCGGCGTGGCCGGAAGCTCCCACGGACAGCCCCTCGCCCGGCGATCGATCCATGGGGTCGATCATGAGGATGATCGGCCCCTTCGTCCATTGTCATCTTCGTCACACCTTCTTCGTCTTCCGGCGATCGTCTCAACATCGAACCAACGTAATAAAATTACAAGAATTAAATTACACTATCCGGTATCGATTCTATACATGAAATCGATCCTATACATTTTCCGGAAAATAAAGTGCGTAATAATAAATCCTAAATTCGGTCAACCCCCGAATTTTTACTATTACAAACATTCATCCACACAAAACGAATCTCGACATGTCCGAGAGTTTAATAATCATGATAATTAATAAAAAAAAACAATTAATTAAATCCAACCATGATAGCCGGAAATCCTGCAAGGTAGAACAATAATCGAGCATATACATGAACACGAAACCAAACGCTCTGATACCATTTGTTGGAAATCGATATCCCGGGCTATTAAAATTATGCGGAACCGATAGCCCGACCGAAATCCTTCATCGCCGAAGATTGAATCCCGACTCATCCGCAGAAGTCCGACCTTCGGAGACTACGCGCCCGAAGACACGCAGACCGCCCCCAGCCGATTTTCTCCCGCGAGTCGGATCCACGAACGCGAACCACCGCACGAGCCGGGGCCCGACCGAAAACCCAGCGAGGCCCGAAGGCCGCGAGCGTCCAGCCGAGCCCCCGTACGGGGCTCGCGATCATCTTCGCGATGATCGCTGGGGATGCGCGAGGCATCCCCGGGGCTGCTCGTAGCAGCCCCGCAGCGGGTCGCGTGACCCGCTGCTCAACGCGCTGGGCTCGTCCCAGCGCTCCGCTGCGGGAAACCCCGCAGCACGCTACGAGTCGCTGCGGGTTACCCCCGCAGCTCCCAGCGATCGAGCCTACGGGCTCGATCGACCCCTCGGCCCCCAGCCGAGGGTGTTCGCGCTGAACGCGCCGCCGACGACGGAGGTCGGCGGATCCTCCCGCCGTGGCACCAGCCCACGGCGGATCCCCGACGATCGAACCCTAGGTTCGATCGTGTGCCTCGGCGTCCAGCCGAGGCTCACCTCTCGCGTCGCGCGTTCTCGGCGGTTGAACCCTAGGTTCGACCGCCCCTCTCGATCCTCGCCGGGGATCTCGAATCCCCGTCCCCGAGGTTCGTCGTTTATCCGGATCGTGTGTTCATGTATATACTACAATTAATCACACAAAATCATAGAAGAGGGTTTATGATTTATTACCTTCGATTCGTTGTACGGAGAAACGAATTTACGCGTTGATGACCTTGCGATCTTCCCACGTATTCCTTGCACCTTGTCCGAACGTCGTGTGGGCGACGATCTATCGAACACCTTATGGATCTCCTTCACTCTTCAAGACTTTATTGTTGGCGTAACTTAGGTTGTCAAAGTGAAGACCATGTAGTGCTTTTATAGGCTACGTAGGGGATCATAAGGAGAATAAATATTGGGCTTCCAATATTGAAAATTAAATTGGGTCCAACCCAAATCCATTAATTCTTATCAATATTAATTTTATTTATTTTCCACTATATAAATAAAATTGCACTCCCAATATTATTCCATATTATATCAAATAATATTTCTCCGGTAGTATTATTTATTCCGTGTATTTAAGATTTAAATATCCATGAATAAATTTATTTATTGCTCAATAAATATTATTCATTTCTTATATCCGAGAATAGTACCGTTCAACTTTAATTATTATGCGGATTAAATCCACCTGCAGGGTTTACATAATAATTCCTTATGAACTCATCTCGGGGATATTATCAACCCTTACGGGATACACTTTCCCGTCAAGTATTCACGGCATGTCGTATATAAAATATAGTGACCCAACTAAACCGGTAATTAACCCAATAATTAAATCGGTTAATTCCTTTGGAAAATCAAAGTCACTTATATTAAATATACACACCCGCAATAATATCGGGGATTAAGAATAAAATACTCTGAGATTTATATTGATTATCCAAGGCAATCCTAATCAATAAATCTTAAGCGATCCGCCCAATACACCAAGTGTACAAGTGTGATAAAATAATTAAGATAAATTATTTTCTCTCTCACACAACGACTATACCGATGGATTGGTCCGTGTCCATCTAGGTCGTGAGCAACTGTTCGATTAAATACGAGTAACCGATAGTATGATCTTCTGTGTGCCCATGCAACACCATACTAACTACAACGTATAAAATCCAGGACTATATTTTGCATAATTAATAAAAAATAATTAAATGCAAATAATTGTTCATTAATTAAATAGGTTAAATGCTATGACCGGGAGTTTACCGATACTTAAATCTAGACATTAAGTACACAACTCCAACACAGCCCGCCTAGGGCCGCGGGTCGATCGATCCCCTCGGGATCGATCATGGGGATTGATCGATCCCGGTCCTTCGTCCCCTCGTCACTTCGTCTTCTCCGGCGGTCTTCGATTCGTCGATCCAATCGCAAAATAAATTTACAAAATCTAAATTACAATTCCGGTATCGATTCTATACACGAAATCGACCCTATACATTTTCCGGAAAAACATGAACATAATAATAAATCCTAAATTCGGTCAACCCCCGAATTTTTACTATTACAAGCATTCACCACCAAAAACGAATCTCGACATGTCCGAGAGTTTAATAAAGCCAACAATCATGACAAAATAAATTAAACGAGCAATAAATTAAGCCATAATAGTCGGAACCCTGCAAGGTAGAACAATATTATCGAAAATACCGCGAACGTAAACCACGCTCTGATACCAATTGTTGGAATTCGATATCCCGGGTTATCAAAATTGCGGAACCGATAACCCGAACGAACCCTTTGCCGGAGATCACACGAACGCCGACTCATCCGCCGGAGTCCGGACTTTGGAGACCACGCGCCCGAAGGCGCGCAATCCGCCCCCACCCGAACCCCTGCGAGCCGGGGTTCGCACAATCGAGATGATCGATCGCACGCCGGCGATCGATCGGGGTGGGGCTGCCCAGCAGCCCCGGCGGCGGGTCCGGCGACCCGCCGCCACCAGGAGGCCCCCGCCTTCACGGCGGGGTAGGGCACGGCTCCAGCCCGTGCCCAGCGATCGATCCCGTGGATCGATCGCACACCCTCGGCCCAGCCGAGGGTTCGCCCTCCACGCCCCATGGCCGAAACCCTAGCGGGCGCACGCCGCGGTCCGGTGGCTTCGCCACCACCGCGCGTTCGTCCGTCTATTCCGGGCTTCGATTTTCGGATCTTCGTCCTACGGTATTCTCGATAAACACAAATCGAACAATAATCAAGGGGGTGAGAATTGTACCTACGATTCGTTGTTCGGAGAAACGAAATCGATGACCTCGTGATCTTCCCGCGTATTCCTTGCACTCCGTTCGAACGTCGGGTGGGCGACGAGCTATCGAACTCTATGGATCCTCTTCACTCTTCAAGACTTTATGATTGGCGTATCTTAGGTTGTGAAGAAGTGAAGACCATGTAGTGCTTTTATAGGCTACGTAGGGGATCAAAAGGAGATTAAATATTGGGCTTCTAATATTGAAAATTAAATTGGGTCCAACCCAAATCCATTAATTCTTATCAATATTAATTTTATTTATTTTCCACTATATAAATAAAATTGCACTCCCAATATTAATCCATATTATATCAAATAATATTTCTCCAACTTAGTATTATTTATTCCGTGTATTTAAGATTTAAATATCCATGAATAAAATTTATTTATTGCTTAATAAATTTATTCATCTCTTATATCCGAGAATAGTACCACTCAACCTTATTTATTATGCGGAACAAATCCACTCGCGAGGTTTACATAATAAATCCTTATTAGCTCATCTCGGGGATATTATCAACCCTTCCGGGATACACTGTCCCTTCAAGAATTCACGGCATGCCATATATAAAATATAGTGACCCAACTTAACCGGTAATTAACCCAATAATTAAATCGGTTAATTCCTTTGGTAAATCAAAGTCACTTATATTAAATATACACACCCGCAATTGTTTTAGGGATTAAGAATAAAATACTCCGAGACTTAAATCAATTATCACAGAGCAATCCTAATTGATAAGTCTCAAGCGATCCGCTCAATACACCAAGTGTACAAGTGTGATAAAATAATTAAGATAAATTATTTTCTCTCTCACACAACGACTATAACGATGGATTGGTCCGTGTCCATCTAGGTCGTGAGCAACTGTTCGATTAAATACGAGTAACCGATAGTATGATCTTCTGAGTGCCCATGCAACACCATACTAACTACAACGTATAAAATCCAGGACTATAATTTGCATGTATTTAATTAACAATAATTAAAAGCAAATGAATGTCTGTAATAGATAGGTAAATGAAAGTGCATACAGAGTTCAGAATACTCAAATCTAGACATTAAGTATACTACTCCATCACCAATTACATTGATTGGAAGAGAAATTTAGACATTGTCCTGACTGCTGAAGAGTACAAGTTTGTACTCTATGAGCAATGCCCTGCTGAACCCACGGCTGCGTCAACTGATGAGGAAAAGGAAACATATCGGAAGTGGAAAAAGGCTGATGAAATGGCTAGGTGCTATATTTTGGCTTCTATGTCAAATGTACTCCAAACCCAGCACCAGTCAATGAACACTGCCGAGGATATGTTGTTTAACCTCAAGGAGATGTTTCGGCATCATGACCGTGCGGGTAGGCAAGAAGCCATGAGAGTCCTCATGTCGACTACTCAATCTGAAGGAACGCCCGTTGGGGACCACGTTCTTAAGATGATGAGTCTGTTGAATGAATTGGAGGTCCTAGGAGCTATGATTGATGGTGAGACGCAAGTCGACATCATACTCCAGTCTCTGGCCCCTAGTTTTGAGCAGTTTCGTATGAGTTATAATATGGGTAAACTATCTTATACTCTTGCGCAACTCCTGACTGAACTGAAGGCGGCAGAGGGGATCTACAAGAAGGGCAAGTCTCAAGCGCTTGTAGCTACCAAGTCCAAAAGCTTGAAAGCTGTTGGAGGTAGGGGCAAGAAAAGGAAGCAAGCCTGGAAACCCAGTGGTGCCAAGAGGAATGGACCACGAGTGGGGGCTAGTAAGCCAAGGGGCAAGTGCTTCCGATGCAACAAGTCTGGACACTGGAAGTCTGAATGTCCTCTCAGAGGTACGAATTTTTCTTTAGTTGTAAAAACATAGTCAGCGGTATTATCTACCAGAATTCTGGTGTGTAGATATGGAACCACTGACGGTATGTGCATTGTTTTGAATGCAGGGGTTCCAGAAAACCCGGCGACTTAGAGAAGAAGAGTTCGAGTATACATGGGCGAAGCTGTTGGGGTAGCAGCGGTTGCAGTGGAAGACATTTATCTGCTTTTAGTAGTTTTAGGATTTCATTTCAAGGTTATTGCTTTATGTACCCCTTTATTTAGAAAAAGAACTTTTGTTCTGTTTTTTTCTTTATTAATGAATGGATATTTATTTCTTTAATCATTCAGTGATTTAGATAAGAAATAATGGTGTTATCTATTCTGGTACATTAAAATAGCAATATATGAATGATGAATCCTTAGTCTACCACGATGCAACAAACCGTTATGTATAACTTGTTTTACTTATTAGATGTATTTCTTTATCGATCATTATACTTGTGAATTCTTGAACTTAGTAGTATCTATTCAAAAAGGGATTCAAAAGGTCGAAATTGATTTGATCAATTATAGTTGGAGGAGTGGACCTCCCGACCTAAGAATCGATCTTAGATGATACAACTAAGCTAACCTTTCTGGATAAAGGATAGAATTCGGACAAGCATTGAGAATGATTTATGATTAATGCAGTAACATGTGTAATTAGAAAGGTACGAGTCGTTCTTTAAAAGAATACTCGAAGATGGATTAGAATACTTGATGTGCCATAAAAGCAAAGTGTTTTTCAGTAGACACAAAGCTATTATGGGGAACCTTCAAAGTATATCCGTTGGAAGCCTGCGACTTATTCGCGGAGGCTATCACCTATCTAAATAACACATAGCATAAATCAAAAAATTGAGATTAAGTCTCAAAGGACTACACCATACACTGGAGTGTAGACATGGTGTGTCAGGAATAAGAAATGGAATTCTAATAGTAAAAGGACAAGTTTGTTCGGAACTACCTATGTTCTATGGATAATTCTGGATACAAAGGCACATTCAATGTGGTTGTAGAATATCCTAGAAGAACAAGTAATTGTATGTTCAATAGTACTATGAACCAGAGGGGTGTCCTCGCCCGGTTCTTAGAGGAAGACTATTAGATGAACTACAATGCCCTAAGTGACAAGGTACTTTAAAATGAGGAAAAGGAAAGACTGAGAACCAGCCTAACCGAGTAGTAGTACACCACTAACTGCACCTAATGTTATTACTGTTGGAAATCGACTACCCGGGACGAGTACGTTCGACTACTCGAACATCCGGACACGCCCAGTCGACCTCCAGCGTGCCTACTGTGCTCACGACGAAGCCCCAGGCCCGGTTTACGCCCAGCCATCATGCCCGAAGCACAACCGCGCAAAACCGAGGGGCTGCTGACCTCTGTGTCGTCCGACACCATCTGGTGTCGTCCGACAAGTCCATGTCGGCCGACATGAAATGCCGTCGGCCGACAGCGTCGCGAACAGCAGCGCAACGCTGCTGTTCCGGGTCCGTTTCTGGTGCGTTTTTCCGTTTCCGACCACCGTTCCGGCAACCAGAAGTCGCCCAGTGATCACGGAACACATACCACGGTCCTCGGAACTCGATCGGAGGTTTGTTGTATGATTACGTACGAAAAGAATCGAAATAATGCGGAAATAGGGTTTCGATTTCTTATACCTTTGATGCGTGATTCGGAGAAGCCGAATAGGCGAACACCCTGAGATCTTCTAGTGTGTATCCTAGCCCTCGACGCCGGACGTTGTGTGGGCAACGATCCACCGGAGTCTTCTCTTCTTCTTCTCTCTCAAACCCTCTTTTTCACGTTTTAATTATTCTGTCTCCAAAAATATATTTGCGCTAGCAAATTAATTTCTACAGAATTAATTATTCTGTCTCCAGAAATATATTTGCGCTAGCAAATTAATTTCTACAGAAATAAAAACACTGCGCTAATCTAAATTAATTAAGCAGAGAAGAAAATAATTGCGCTAACAAAATAATTTCTCCACAGAATTAATTATAGCGGCGTTTCGTCGGTTAAGAGAAGAGAGATTGAGGGGTATATATAGGCCACACCAGGGACCTTAGGACAATTAATTAATTAGGCTAAATTGTAATTTAATTAAACCGGTGTCCTTAAAAGAAAACCTTTAATTAAATCCAATTTTAATTATAATTAATTCCACTATAAAATTATAATTGAATTCCCAATTAATTAATCTATATTATTTTACCAATAATATTTCCGCCGAAATTACATATACGACTTTCCCCGTGTTTAAGATATCGAACGTCCACGAATTTATTTAATTACTAATAATTAAATTAATTCGTTTCTTATTATCCGAGACTAGTACCACTCATCCTTATTATCATGTGGAACGAATCCACCTGCAGGGTTTACATGATAAACTTTATGAGCTCATCTCGGGGACGTCATCAACCCGATAAACGGGACACGGTTTCCTGTCTATAATCTATAGCATGCCGTGCGTACAATTACGATCCCCAATTTACCGAGAATCTCGACTAATCATTTAGTCTCACTCATTGGCAAGTCAAAGAACCGAGAATTGGACACACGCACCTATAATTATATAGGGATTAAGAATTCGTATATCCGTAATATCTGAGGTCTAGTTCGATTACTGCGATTAGTATAAATTGAACGCCCTCCCGTGGTCCTGCTCAATACACCAAGTGTACGAGTGTAACATGATAGTCAAGACCGACTATCTACCAGTCACACTACGACGTACCGATGGATTGTCCCTGTCCATCTAAGTCGTGAGCTACTGTTCGATAGTATACGAGTAACCGACAGTATGATCTTCCGCGTGTCTCCTCACGCCATACTGTCTACAACGTATACATCAAGGACTATTGCATTAAATGCAATCATGCTTGAATCATATCTCGAATTAAGGTATAGATAAGGAGTTCCGTATTTGCACTAAACTAGACATTTAGAATACAACTCCATCAATCTCCCACTTATACTAAAAGTCTAGTCGCCCTCTCCCAAACATCAGATTCCCATAACCTCATCACGCCTACCCAACGCTTTCGCTGGAAGTGCCTCTGTGAACGGGTTTTACCAGGTAATCCTCTCGATGCTATCTAGGTGACAACTGCATCGTCTTACTAGACGATCTCTCGAATCAGGTGGTACTTGCGCTCTACGTGTTATCTCCCACTGTGGACTCGTGGCATTTCAAGTTTGCCAATACCGCTATTCAAAATAGCTTTGGGTGAACTAGAAACCACATCTAAGTCCCTTAGGAAGTTCTGGAGCCACACTGACCTTTTAACTGCCTCAGAGGCCGTTATCCTTTCAGTTTCCATGGTAGAGTCCGTAATGCATCGCTGCTTTACATTCTTCCATGTGACTGCTCCACTTCACAGTGAGAACACATAGCCTGACTTCGACTTTCAACTCTCCCTGTTTGATTTGGAAATCCAATTCTATGTAATCCAATGGAAATAACTTGACTGCTTTGTAACTCAGAACATAATTCCTGGTCCTCTGCAGGAGCCTAAACATGTTCTTTACATCAGTCGAGTGATCCTTTCAGGATTACTATGATATCTCACCACCATGCCCACGGCATAGTAGATATCAATCTCGTGCATAGCATTACATACATTAAGCTTCCCATCATTAAGGTGCAGGGAACTGTTTACTCTTCATCTATCTCCTTTATTGTGTCGGACACAAAACTTTAGATAGATGAATTCCACATCTAAAAGGTGAAGACCTTTCTTGGAATTCTGTATGCTGCAACGAGTAGGAATTGTATTTATGTATGAGACTCGAGATAAGTTCTATGTTCTTTTCTGGCGATCCTTTATAACTTTGATCCCAAGAACATTCCCGACTTCTCCTAAGTCTCTTACATTGAATTACTCGGACAACCATCCCTTTATGTCCGATAACATCTTTCATATTGTTGCCAATTTAGAAGGATGTCGTCTACATAAATAATGAGAAAAAACCACATCTTTTCTGTCACATCTTTATTACACACAGGACCTAAACATGCCTTGAATGAATCTATGAAATGGATTTTCTCATAGGTCCGCATGTGTCCAAGATCTTGAAGCTTCCTTCAATCCTAAGATTGATTAAGCTTGCTTACCGAATGCTCTTGGCTCTTTTCGATGAATCTCTCTGGCTGTCCCACACAGATGGCCTCGTCAAGACTTCGATTTAGGAAATCTGTCTTGACTTCCATCTTCCATGTGAAGACAAAAGAATCCTGATCGACTTTTGCCAAGACTGAGCATCTTGATCTTTCAGCGTCTCGTCATAGATCCAGGGTTCGGCTTCATGTTCTCCAGGTAACAAGTCCGAAGACTCACCTATAAACATGAACCTGTTGGGTTGTCTAACAACCCTCCCACTACGACGACGCTCCGGTGTATCTTTAGTGACTAAAGATTATAGTAGTGAACTACTCAGTTAGGCTGGTTTTAAGTTTTGATCAGTCCCTCTAAGCACATTAAGTATTACTCTACTCTTGGGCTTGTGATCTTGCATATATATATAGTCCATGTCTAAGAACCGAACATTGATGCAATCAACGAACATCTGGTCCTTTGGACTATATTACATATCTCAATTCGTTTTCTTAGGGTATCCTATAAACAGCCGAATATCTGTACAAGTTTCCAAAGGAATCAAGTTCAGGATAAACGCCGCTGTTTCCAAGCCATATCCCAAAACCGAATTAGGTAACTCCGAATAACTCATTGTCTACTTTCCCATATCTATAAGAGTCCTATTCCTTCTTTACAACACATTATTTTGCCGAGGCATAAATGGTGTAGTCTGTCGGGGTTTAATCCCATTTTCTGATAAGTATGCCTTACTCCTCAAAGAGGTCTGCATATATCAGAGCGAATCAACTCTAGTACTTTCTTGGATCTATGCCCTTTAACCGTAAAGGGTTGCCTGGTCATTTAAACTTCCAAGTATGATTCGAAGGTTGGAAAGTCCTTTCCTTCAACCTAGCTGAGTAGTCCATCAGCTTTCACCCTTTGAATCGTACTCAAGTTAAAATGATCTAGCCTAAGATTCCATAAGTACATTTGATTCATCCTAGAAGGATCTTTACTCTTATAGGGGTTCGACAATGTGTTATTTTCTCCGGTATGTTGCATCGTGGGAGAATATGGATTTTGTATTAAATTGTCTGTCAATGTACCAGAATGAATAACAACCCCGTTTCCTACTCTGAAAAGTATGAAACTATCAGAAGAAACAGAATATCCATTCTGTTGGAATTCGATATCCCGGGTTATCAAAATTGCGGAACCGATAACCCGAACGAACCCTTCGCCGGAGATCGCACGAACGACGACTCATCCGCCGGAGTCCGAGCTTTGGAGATCACGCGCCCGAAGGTACGTGATCCGCCCCCACCCGAAACCCCCGCGAGCCGCGCCCACGCGATCGAACATCGCGTTCGATGGGGCTGCATCCGGCAGCCCCCAGCAGCAGGTCCGGCGACCTGCTGCCCGCCGTCGAGGAGCCCCCACCGTCGAGGTGGGGAGGTGATGGCACCAGCCCATCACCGCCGGCGATCGCTCCCAGCGATCGCCCCCTCGGCCGAGGCCGAGGGTTTCTCCTCCCGCGCGCCGAGCCCTAGGCGTGTGGTCCACGCGGTCCGGTGGCTTCGCCACCACCGCGTGGTCCTCCGTCTAATCCGGGTTCGATCCTTCGGATCTTGGTTCTACGGTATAATCGATAAATCAAAATCGAATAATATCAAGTAGATTAGATATTGTACCTTTCGATTCGTTGTTCGGAGAAACGAAATCAAGATGACCTTTGAATCTTCCCACGTATTCCTTGCACTCCGTTCGAACGTCGGGTGGGCGACGATCTATCGAACTCCTATGGATCTCCTTCAACTCTCTAGAATATCAAGTATGATAATCTTGTCTTATGATTTATGAAGGCCATGTAGTGCT
Source organism: Euphrasia confusa (assembly GCA_954870475.1). Taxonomy (NCBI): domain Eukaryota; kingdom Viridiplantae; phylum Streptophyta; class Magnoliopsida; order Lamiales; family Orobanchaceae; genus Euphrasia; species Euphrasia confusa. Next base: position 26,358,093 of record OX940959.1, read on the forward strand.
TTTATAGGCTACGTAGGGGATCTAAAGGAGGTGGAATATTGGGCTTCTAATATTGAAGATTAAATTGAGCCCAATGCTCAAGTCCATTAATCTTTATCAATATTAATTAATTTATTTTCCACTATATAAATTAATTGCACTCCCAATATTAAACCATATTATATCCATATAATATTTCTCCGGTAGTATTATTTATTCCGTGTATTTAAGATATAAATATCCATGAATAAAATTTATTTATTGCTTAATAAATTTATTCATCTCTTTTATCCGAGACTAGTACCACTCAACCTTATTTATTATGCGGAACAAATCCACTCGCGAGGTTTACATAATAAATCTTTATGAGCTCATCTCGGGGATATTATCAACCCTTCCGGGATACACTGTCCCGTCAATAATTCACGGCATGCCATATATAAAATATAGTGACCCAACTCAACCGGTAATTGACCCAATAATTAAATCGGTCAATTCCTTTGGAAAATCAAAGTCACATATATTAAATATACACACCCGCAATTGTATCGGGGATTAAGAATAAAACACACTGAGTCTCAAATCAATTATCGCCGAGCAATCCTAATTGATGAGTCTCAATCGATCCGCTCAATACACCAAGTGTACAAGTGTGATAAGATAATCAAGACAAATTATCTTCTCTCTCACACAACGACTATACCGATGGATTGGTCCGTGTCCATCTAGGTCGTGAGCAACTGTTTGATTAAATACGAGTAACCGATAGTATGATCTTCTGTGCGGGCCCGACACACCATACTAACTACAACGTATAAAATCTAGGACTATAATTTGCATGTATTTAATTAATAATAATTAAAAGCAAATGAATGTCTGTAATAGATAGGTAAATGAAAGTGCATACAGAGTTCAGAATACTCAAATCTAGACATTAAGTATACTACTCCATCAATCTCCCACTTATACTAAGGTCTAGTCTTATCCTCCAAACTTCTGACTCCCAAACCCTCCAAGTGCTTGTTATATACTTCGCTAGGAAGTATCTTGGTGAAAGGGTCCGCTAGGTTGTCCTCCGAAGCTATCTTGGTGACTATCGCATCGCCCCTCTTGACGATGTCTCGAATCAGGTGGTACTTGCGCTCTATGTGTTTCGTAGCACTATGGGACCGTGGTTCCTTACTGTTTGCCACTGCACCGCTATTGTCACAATAAATTGTCATAGCTTTGGGCAAACTCGGAATCACATCTAAGTCCTGGAGGAAATTAAGGAACCAAACTGACTCTTTCGCTGCCTCTGAGGCTGCAACATATTCAGCTTCCATGGTAGAGTCTGAAATGCACTTTTGCTTAACACTCCTCCATGACACGGCTCCACCTCCCAAAGTGTACACATAGCCTGATGTCGACTTTCGTCGGTCCTTATCAGCTTGGAAATCCGAATCCGTATAACCCAAGGGAATCAGATTGTCTGCTCCGTAACTCAGAACATAATCCCTAGTATTTCGCAAATACTTGAAAATGCTCTTTACGGCAGTCCAATGAGCCCTTCCAGGGTTACTCTGATATCTCGCTACTACGCCAACTGCATAGCAGATATCAGGCCTTGTGCATAACATTGCATACATCAAGCTTCCCACTGCCGAAGCGTAGGGAACTGCTTTCATTTCATCTTTCTCCTTTTGTGTCTGAGGACACATCTCCTTAGAAAGATAAGTTCCTTTGCTGAAGGGTAGATCACCCTTCTTGGAATCTTGCATGTTAAAACGAGCCAGAATCGTGTCTATGTAAGATTGCTGGGATAGGTACAATGTTCTATTCCGGCGATCCCTTATAACCTTGATCCCTAGAACATGCCCGACTTCTCCCAAATCTTTCATATCGAATTGTCTAGACAACCATCCCTTTATGTCTGATAACATTTTCACACTGTTGCCAATGAGAAGAATGTCGTCTACATAAAGCACGAGAAACACCACTTTCTTCCCATCACGTTTCCAATACACACACGATTCGTCCATGCTTTGACGGAATCCAAAAGATTGGACTACTTCGTCAAACCGCAGGTTCCACGATCTCGAGGCTTGTTTCAATCCATAAATGGATCGATTTAGCTTGCACACTAGATGATCTCGCCCCTTAGCAATGAATCCTTCTGGTTGTTTCATATAAATCGTCTCGTCAAGACTTCCATTTAGGAAAGCTGTCTTGACATCCATTTGCCACACCTCATAATCCATATGAGCTGCTATGGATAAGAGAATCCGGATCGACTTTATCTTGGCTACCGGCGAGAAGGTCTCCTCATAATCGATTCCCTCTTTCTGAGTATATCCTTTCGCAACAAGCCGAGCTTTAAAGGTTTCAACCTTTCCGTCAGATCCTCTCTTTCTCTTGTAGACCCATTTACATCCAATTTGCTTTACGCCGTTTGGCGGTTCTACAAGATCCCAGACTTTATTAGAATCCATAGATTCAATTTCGGATCTCATCGCTTTCTTCCAAGAAGGCGCATCTATATCTTGTACCGCTTCATCATAGGTCCAGGGATCGATTTCATGAACTCCAGGTCCAGAGTCCGAAGACTCACCCAGTCCAATCCATCGGTCTGGTTGCTTAACAACCCTCCCACTACGACGGCGTTCCGGTGTATTAATAGTGACAGTAGGTGCAGGTTCTAGTGGTGTATCACTACTCGGTTCGGCTGTATCTAGGTCTTCCTTGTTTCCTCTCAACTCATCAAGTATAATGTCACTCATGGGCTTGTGGTCCATGACATAGTCTTCCTCTAAGAACCGAGCGTTAGTACTTATAACGATCTTCTGGTCCGTAGGACTATAGAACATGCCACCCTTAGTTCCTCTAGGATATCCTATAAACAACCGCACTTCAGTACGAGGTTCTAATTTATCGGCACCTACCTTCAACACATGTGCAGGGCACCCCCAGATCCGAACGTGTCTTAAGCTAGGCTTGCGCCCGCTCCATCGTTCCATGGGTGTTGAAGGAACCGTTTTTGATGGAACCAAGTTTAGAATGTGCGCTGCCGTTTCTAAGGCATATCCCCAGAACATGATAGGTAAGTCCGAGTAACTCATCATTGATCGCACCATTTCCATAAGAGTCCTATTCCTTCTTTCCGACACACCATTCTGCTGGGGAGTATATGGTGATGTCATTTGGGAATCAATCCCATTCTCTGCCAAGTATGCCTTGAATTCTCCAGACAGGTACTCGCCTCCGCGATCAGATCGCAGGCATTTAATGGATTTACCTTGAAGGTTCTCCACAAGAGCCTTGAATTCCTTGAACTTGTCAAAGGACTCGCTCTTGCGGCGCATCAAGTATACAAATCCATACCTTGAGTAATCATCAGTGAAAGTGATGAAGTACTCGTACCCTCCCCTTGCCTGAGTAGACATAGGTCCGCATACATCAGAGTGAATCAAATCCAATACTTGTCCAGCTCTATGTCCTTTACCAGAAAAAGAACGCTTGGTCATTTTACCCTCCAAACAGGATTCGCAGGTTGGAAGGTCCTCTCCTTCTATGCCGCTAATGAGACCATCAGCTTTCAACCTTTGAATTCTATTCGAATTAATATGACCTAGCCTTAGATGCCACAAGTATAATTGATTCATTTTAGAAGGTTCCTTTCTCTTATTGGTGTTCGTAGATGTGTTATTACTCTCGGTTAGTTGCATCGTGTTAGACTCAGGATTTAGAACATACAAATCGTCTACCAATGTACCAGAACAGATAATCTCACTATTTCTTCTTATGACCACAGAGTGATCAAAAGAAACAGAATATCCATTCATAATAAGTTTAGAAACCGAAATTAAATTCTTTCTAAAGTTGGGTACATAAAGACAATTTTGTAAAACTAAAATCCTATCACTACTGAAGCGTAAGTGAACGTCTCCCACTGCAACAGCCGCCACCCTTGCAGCATTGCCCATGTAGACCACGATCTCTCCCTCTCTAAGTCTCCGGGTTTCCTGGAACCCCTGCAATGAATTGCAGACATGATCAGTGGCCCCCGTATCTACACACCAGGTGCTGGTAGATAACACCACTGATAATGTTTCAGTGACTAAGGAAAATTTCGTACCTTTGATGAGAGGACAATCAGACCTCCAGTGCCCAAACTGCTTGCATCGATAGCACTTGCCTCGCGGCTTGCTCTTCCCAATCCGTGGTTTAGAACCACTGGGTTTCTTTGCACGCTCCTCCTCTAGCCTTTCCACAAAAGCTTGTGATTTCCTTAACCTACGCACAAACTCCGCTCTTGCCGAATCCTTTTTAAGGGACTCATTGAGAGAGAAATCTGTGAGTATGTTAATCACCTCTTGTCCAGCTTCCACGCTATGTCTCAACATCATCCTGAGGTCATTTCGAATGTCCTCATCAGTTGGGACAACAGTGGGTTCGGAGGGCTCAACAGTCTGAACAGTGTCCAGATTTCGTTTCCAATCAGTACTATATGGAACCAGTGAGTTTTCATCTTTAAGTATATCACAAAGTGGGGTCACAGTCATTCCTAACCTATAAGCACATAAAACAAACAAACAATTTAATATCCGACATTATCTCCCTTAAATAATATCATTAAATCACTAATCACATCTAAAATCCCATCGAGTAAGGCAAGCCACGATAGTGTGGACGTTTACCCACCCAAATGATTTAGCAATTAGATTTCCTTTGGTCGTACATCATCAATAGCGTTACCTCGATGGGAGGAATACTATTAAGCGTACCTAAGTGTTAACCATCGCTCAGTACTAAGAAGTTTGTTTGAGATTCGCATATCACCGCAAGCCACGATAGTGTGGACGTTTACGTTGACACACGGATCCCCACTCCCTTCTATAACTGTCTACATCAATCGATCTAAAGTCCCATTCAATATAGCAAGCCACGATAGTGTGGACGTTTACTATACCAAAAGACTTATACGATTGAAATCCAACTACCTGATCCATTTAATCTTGTAAATCAAGACGTGGAGAATCATAAGTGAAACTCGAGGTTTCTAACCAGTGATTCACCATGCGAGCAACCCTATCTCTCATAAATGAGGGAGCCGAGCAGACAATCGATCCATCTATCAAAGAATGGTACGAAGGTCTCTAATTTGTGTCCTCTACATGACCAAGTGGCTCTGGCTCCATTCCACTCCCCGGGGTGAGAATGAGTCGACTTGAAATCAGCTTCGGAAAGACAAATTAGGCATTGTTTGATAAACTTAATCAATGTTTCTCGTAAGAGGAATTACAAGAACTCTCCTTCAATGACTTATCTATACAAACTCCAAAAGTTTATAAAAGTCACCAAGAGAGCAGCAATGGAGACCATGGGTATGTTTCCATACCCTCTCCCACTTAGCTTTTTACAATAAAGGGATACGCTATCTAGTGCATAAAATAAACACATATAGCATGCATACATGTAATAAAGCACATAATATTATCACATAGTCAAAATAATTACTAGAATATTATTTTCCGACTATTATGGCTTTACTCCATCCCCGTACGCATCTTCTAGTCTTCAGTCTTCGTTTCTTGAATGCTCCATGTGACGAGAATATTAATATCCAATATTTAAATCTATTTATTTTCAATTAATCCAAAAGTTACTTAATTCGAAAATTAAGTCAATCGAATATATCAAAAATAAAATTAAATATTATTAATATTTTTATTTTATTTTCTTTTTCCACTTCATTAAATCTCTAGAATAATCTATCCAATATTACTTGGAATATTCTAGATGATATCCATAATGAAATAAAGAAATAAAATAATTAAGACTTTTCTACTTTCCATATTAATTAGTTTCCTAATCCATGAATATTTCCATAAAATAGAAATAATCAACTTAGGAATCCTAATTAATTCCAAATTGATTATTTTCCTAATCCATGAGACTTCCCAAAAATAGGAATTCTTAAATAGGAAAAACCCGAACCAATTAGGAAAGAAAATATCCGGACGGGGATAGCACGGGGTGGGGATCCCCGCGCCACCCATCGACCGCCGCCCTCGAGCCGCCGCCGTCCAGCCCACGCGCCACCTCCCTTGGTGGCCGGCGTGGCCGGAGCTCCCGCGGGCAGCTCCCTCTTGGCATGGGTCGATCGTCCTCGTGGGATCGACCATGGGGATGGTCGATCCTTGTCCTCTTCCTCATGATCATCTTCTTCGTCACGCGTCTTTTCCGGCGGTCGTTTCGGCATCGATCCAACGCAAAATAAATTACAAAATAAATTTTACACTATCCGGTATCGATTCTATACATGAAATCGACCCTATACAATTTCCGGAAAAACGTAGAACGTAATAATAAATCCTAAATTCGGTCAACCCCCGAATTTTTACTATTACAAGCATTCACCACCAAAAACGAATCTCGACATGTCCGAGAGTTTAATCAATCCAACATTCATGACAAAATAAATTAACAAAAATTAATTAAGCCATAATAGTCGGAATCCCTGCAAGGTAGAACAATTTTATCGAAAATACCGCGAACGTAAACCACGCTCTGATACCAATTGTTGGAATTCGATATCCCGGGTTATCAAAATTGCGGAACCGATAACCCGAACGAACCCTTCGCCGGAGATCGCACGAACGACGACTCATCCGCCGGAGTCCGAGCTTTGGAGATCACGCGCCCGAAGGTACGTGATCCGCCCCCACCCGAAACCCCCGCGAGCCGCGCCCACGCGATCGAACATCGCGTTCGATGGGGCTGCATCCGGCAGCCCCCAGCAGCAGGTCCGACGACCTGCTGCCCGCCGTCGAGGAGCCCCCACCGTCGAGGTGGGGAGGTGATGGCACCAGCCCATCACCGCCGGCGATCGCTCCCAGCGATCGCCCCCTCGGCCGAGGCCGAGGGTTTCTCCTCCCGCGCGCCGAGCCCTAGGCGTGTGGTCCACGCGGTCCGGTGGCTTCGCCACCACCGCGTGGTCCTCCGTCTAATCCGGGTTCGATCCTTCGGATCTTGGTTCTACGGTATAATCGATAAATCAAAATCGAATAATATCAAGTAGATTAGATATTGTACCTTTCGATTCGTTGTTCGGAGAAACGAAATCAAGATGACCTTTGAATCTTCCCACGTATTCCTTGCACTCCGTTCGAACGTCGGGTGGGCGACGATCTATCGAACTCCTATGGATCTCCTTCAACTCTCTAGAATATCAAGTATGATAATCTTGTCTTATGATTTATGAAGGCCATGTAGTGCTTTTATAGGCTACGTAGGGGATCTAAAGGAGGTGGAATATTGGGCTTCTAATATTGAAGATTAAATTGAGCCCAATGCTCAAGTCCATTAATCCTTATCAATATTAATTAATTTATTTTCCACTATATAAATTAATTGCACTCCCAATATTAAACCATATTATATCCATATAATATTTCTCCGGTAGTATTATTTATTCCGTGTATTTAAGATATAAATATCCATGAATAAAATTTATTTATTGCTTAATAAATTTATTCATCTCTTTTATCCGAGACTAGTACCACTCAACCTTATTTATTATGCGGAACAAATCCACTCGCGAGGTTTACATAATAAATCTTTATGAGCTCATCTCGGGGATATTATCAACCCTTCCGGGATACACTGTCCCGTCAATAATTCACGGCATGCCATATATAAAATATAGTGACCCAACTCAACCGGTAATTGACCCAATAATTAAATCGGTCAATTCCTTTGGAAAATCAAAGTCACATATATTAAATATACACACCCGCAATTGTATCGGGGATTAAGAATAAAACACACTGAGTCTCAAATCAATTATCGCCGAGCAATCCTAATTGATGAGTCTCAATCGATCCGCTCAATACACCAAGTGTACAAGTGTGATAAGATAATCAAGACAAATTATCTTCTCTCTCACACAACGACTATACCGATGGATTGGTCCGTGTCCATCTAGGTCGTGAGCAACTGTTTGATTAAATACGAGTAACCGATAGTATGATCTTCTGTGCGGGCCCGACACACCATACTAACTACAACGTATAAAATCTAGGACTATAATTTGCATGTATTTAATTAATAATAATTAAAAGCAAATGAATGTCTGTAATAGATAGGTAAATGAAAGTGCATACAGAGTTCAGAATACTCAAATCTAGACATTAAGTATACTACTCCATCACATTCTAAGTCAATTTAGAAATCCGAAATGAAATTTCTTTCTAAATACCGGCACATAAAGACAATTTATTAGAACTAAAATCCTACCGTTAAAACCATTTAACATCTCCCACTGCAACGGTTGTTACCTTAACAGTATTGCCCATGTAGGTTATGACTTCTTCCTTTCTAAGTCTCCGGGTTTCCTGGAACCCCTGCATTTAGGTGCAGACATGATAAGTGGTTCCCGTATCCACACACCAGGTACTGGCAGATACTACCACTAAACATGTTTCGGTGACTAAGGAAGAGTCAACTTCTTGTTGCTTTAGAAGAAAATTAAAACTACCAGTATCCAGACTGCTTACAACGGAAGCACTTGCCCCTTGGGCTTGCTTGTCCCATTCCGTGTTCCAGATATATTAGGCCCACTGGGTTTCCGTATTTGCTTCTTCTTCCTTTTGCCGCCCGGAGGCCTAGGAAGAGCCAATTTCTCAACCACAAGTGCTTGAGAGCCCTTAAAGATTCCCTCAGCCGCTTGAAGTTCAATCAGGAGTTCCGCCAATGAGTAAGACCCCTTATTCATGTTATAGTTCAGGCGGAACTGCTCAAAACTTCTCGGCAGAGACTGGAGCACAATATCGACTTGGGTTACCCCATCGATAACTGATCCTAGAATCTATATCTCATTCAGATAGCACATCATCCTAAGAACGTGATCCCTCACGGGCGTTCCTTCGGATGCGATGGCCGTCATGGGTTGCCTCATTGCATTTTGCCCGGCTGTCCTGTCCTGATAACCAAAAAAGCTTCTTGAGGTTAAGCATCATATCATAGGTAATGGTCATGGCTTGATCCCGATGTCGCAGTACATTTGACATGAAAGCCATAATGTAGCTCCGCGTCATCTCAGAGCCTTGATCCATTTCCATGAGCTTCCTTTCCTCAGGAGTGGAAGCATCATTTGGTTCAGCAGGTCAATTGACTTGGAGTACATAATTTTACTCCTCTGCAGTTAGGACAATGTCCAAGTTTCTTCTTTAATCCATACAAAACAGGTTCAGTGAGTTTGTTGACTTTTAATGGGAATAATACCATATAAAACAAACAATGAGTTTAATTCGATATCATTTCCCTCAAGTGATATCATTAAACTACCAATCATTTCCAAAATCCCATCAGACTAGCATGCCACGTTCTTGTGGACGTATACTAATCCAAACGATTTTATAATTGGATTTTTACTTCGGTCGTACATCATTATAGCAGTGACTCCGATGGGGAGGATACTATAAAGAGTACCTAAGTGTATACCATTTCTCAGTACTAAGTCCACCGCTCGGGAACTACATGCCCACCGCAAGCCACGTTCTTGTGGACGTTTACGTTGACATGCGGTCCTCCACGACTTTCTATAACTGTCGAGCCTCAATTAATCCTAAAGTTCCGTTCCCATCTAGCAAGCCACGTTAGTGTGGACGTTTACTAAAACAAACAACTTTATTAATTGAATCCCATTTATTTAAATGTCATAGAGTCTCAATTAACCCAAAGTACCGTTTCCATTTAGCAAGCCACGATAGTGTGGACGTTTACTAAAACAAACAACTTTGTTAATTGACTCTTACATTAAATTTCACAATTTTATTATTCAAAGCTTGATATCTCGTAAGTGAAACTCGAAGTTTCTAACCAGCGATCAATCATGCAATTGAGCCCTATCTCTCACTAGGTGAGGGAGCCAACCAGACAATCGATCTAGTCATCGAATGACTCGAATGTCTCTAATCTGTGTCATCGACATAAGCAAGCGCTTTGGCTCCATTCCACTCCCCGGGGTGAGAATGAGTCGAGTTGAACTTAGTCTTTGAAAAACAGATTAGGCACTTGCTTTTGAAAAATATAATTGTTCGATTTTTATAAGTGGAATTGAATTCGAATTTTGATCCAGTGATATCCGTGTATCGACTTTATCCGATAGGGAGGATGACACTAAAGCCAACTCGTAAGTCAATACACATCACATTCAAAACAGAGAATGGAGACCGCGGGATTGTTTCCAATCCCTCTCCCACTTAGTATTTTACGATTGAGGGATAACATGCATAAAATAATTAAGCATAATAAAAGGCACGTAAATCACATAAAAAGCAATTAACGTGGCCCCGATTATTATGGCCTTAAGTATTCTCCAATGCACGTCTCTTGGAACTTCATCTCGTTGCTCGTCTCGATCTCGGTCCACCACCGACTCGCTCGAGGGTCAAGAGACGAACTCCTCCCACTGGAGCCTCGTCTCGAGCCTCGTTGAGTCGTCCGTGGGGTCGAACGAACCCCAGCCCCGCTGCTGCCCGTCGCGAACACGGGGTGTGTTCGATGGCTGCCCGTTGCCGGTTCGCCCTCCTCGATCCTCGTTTCTCCGGGTTTTGGTCTCGTCTCGATCCACCAAAATTAGTAAGAAAAATTACAAGAATAAATCTACTAAATCCGGCATCGATCCTATACAAGGTGATCGACCCTATACATGCCCGGAAACGACGAAATAAATAAATAAACCTAACGACTCAACCCGTCGTTTTTATCTATTACAAACAAGCAACGTTATTCCAAAAACAAAACAATCTCGACAAGCCAGAGAGTTTAATAAAACCACAAAATTAAAGCACAACATCCATCACAACATTGGCCATAATAATCGGGTTCATCCTGCATCACAAAACGTACGAACAATACAACAAACCGATAAACCGGCTCTGATACCAATTGTTGGAAATCGACTACCCGGGACGAGTACGTTCGACTACTCGAACATCCGGACACGCCCAGTCGACCTCCAGCGTGCCTACTGTGCTCACGACGAAGCCCCAGGCCCGGTTTACGCCCAGCCATCATGCCCGAAGCACAACCGCGCAAAACCGAGGGGCTGCTGACCTCTGTGTCGTCCGACACCATCTGGTGTCGTCCGACAAGTCCATGTCGGCCGACATGAAATGCCGTCGGCCGACAGCGTCGCGAACAGCAGCGCAACGCTGCTGTTCCGGGTCCGTTTCTGGTGCGTTTTTCCGTTTCCGACCACCGTTCCGGCAACCAGAAGTCGCCCAGTGATCACGGAACACATACCACGGTCCTCGGAACTCGATCGGAGGTTTGTTGTATGATTACGTACGAAAAGAATCGAAATAATGCGGAAATAGGGTTTCGATTTCTTATACCTTTGATGCGTGATTCGGAGAAGCCGAATAGGCGAACACCCTGAGATCTTCTAGTGTGTATCCTAGCCCTCGACGCCGGACGTTGTGTGGGCAACGATCCACCGGAGTCTTCTCTTCTTCTTCTCTCTCAAACCCTCTTTTTCACGTTTTAATTATTCTGTCTCCAAAAATATATTTGCGCTAGCAAATTAATTTCTACAGAATTAATTATTCTGTCTCCAGAAATATATTTGCGCTAGCAAATTAATTTCTACAGAAATAAAAACACTGCGCTAATCTAAATTAATTAAGCAGAGAAGAAAATAATTGCGCTAACAAAATAATTTCTCCACAGAATTAATTATAGCGGCGTTTCGTCGGTTAAGAGAAGAGAGATTGAGGGGTATATATAGGCCACACCAGGGACCTTAGGACAATTAATTAATTAGGCTAAATTGTAATTTAATTAAACCGGTGTCCTTAAAAGAAAACCTTTAATTAAATCCAATTTTAATTATAATTAATTCCACTATAAAATTATAATTGAATTCCCAATTAATTAATCTATATTATTTTACCAATAATATTTCCGCCGAAATTACATATACGACTTTCCCCGTGTTTAAGATATCGAACGTCCACGAATTTATTTAATTACTAATAATTAAATTAATTCGTTTCTTATTATCCGAGACTAGTACCACTCATCCTTATTATCATGTGGAACGAATCCACCTGCAGGGTTTACATGATAAACTTTATGAGCTCATCTCGGGGACGTCATCAACCCGATAAACGGGACACGGTTTCCTGTCTATAATCTATAGCATGCCGTGCGTACAATTACGATCCCCAATTTACCGAGAATCTCGACTAATCATTTAGTCTCACTCATTGGCAAGTCAAAGAACCGAGAATTGGACACACGCACCTATAATTATATAGGGATTAAGAATTCGTATATCCGTAATATCTGAGGTCTAGTTCGATTACTGCGATTAGTATAAATTGAACGCCCTCCCGTGGTCCTGCTCAATACACCAAGTGTACGAGTGTAACATGATAGTCAAGACCGACTATCTACCAGTCACACTACGACGTACCGATGGATTGTCCCTGTCCATCTAAGTCGTGAGCTACTGTTCGATAGTATACGAGTAACCGACAGTATGATCTTCCGCGTGTCTCCTCACGCCATACTGTCTACAACGTATACATCAAGGACTATTGCATTAAATGCAATCATGCTTGAATCATATCTCGAATTAAGGTATAGATAAGGAGTTCCGTATTTGCACTAAACTAGACATTTAGAATACAACTCCATCAATTACTGTTATACACCGGAACGCCATTGCAGTGGGAGGTTGTTAAGCAACCGGAGATGTTCATAAGACTGGAGGAGTTTTTGAGCTCTGGATCTAGTAGACATGAAATCGATCCCTAGTTCTGCATAGGGGGCAGTACTAATCTAAATGTGCCTTCTTGGATAGCAATAAGTATTATTGTTAAGAGGCAAGATCATTTAGAAGTACAAGCTTAGTAAATCTATTTATGGATTGTCACAAAGCTGTAAATTGTGGAACTTGCGATTGATGAGATACTCCATTAGATGGATTCATCAAAGGGCATAGACAAGGAAAGGTGTATTAGAGACGTAATGGAAACAGAGTGGTGTTTCTCGGAATTTTTATGTAGATAACACTTCATCGTTGGCAACAATGTAAAAGTGTTGTCAGACATAAAATAGAGGTTGTCTAAATGAATCACGATATAAGATTAAGATGAAGTTAGATCATGTTCTTAGAATCTTTCGATCTCTAGATAAGAACATTTGTACTTCTCTTAAGATATCTTATGCGATTATGGTTTGTTTTAAGCATGCATAATTCTGAGAAAGGTTATTGCCTTTCGGGAACATAATGCATCTATCTAAAGGTATGTGTCTTGAACACATGAAGGAGATAGATATAGACAAAGCAGTTTCCTACACTTCGAGTGTGGAGAGCTTTGTAGATGCAGTGTTGTAAAACAAGAACCTGATATCAACTATGCGGTTAGCGTAGTGGGAGGATATCAAAGTAATCTAGATAAGAGATATTCGAATGCTGTAAAAGTACTTGGAAGTACTGGATTACGGAGCAAGACGAAATCTTCTTGGATTACAGTTTCTCAGATCCAAAATCAGAGAAAGACCATTGTAAGTCGATATAAGGCTATGTGTTCACTTTAAAAGAGGTGGAACCTAAATATGAAAGAGTGATGAGCGTAATGCTTCTCAGACTCTATCATAAACCGAATAGCAGCCTCAGAGGCAGCGGAAGTTTTGGTTAGATTCCGGGATGACCTCTGAGCTTGGATATGATTCTTGGTTCACCAAAGGCTATGTATATAGCGGTGCATGGTAAACCGGAAGAAGTCATAAGTTCAAAAGGTGATGATAACACATAGAGCAAGTACCACCCGATTCGAGTCATCGTCTAGGGAGACGACGCAGTAGTCACCAAGATAACTTCAGAGCGGCAACCTAGATTTCTCATTCACATAATACTTCTGGGAAGTATAACTTAAGCACGTGATGAGTATGGGAGTCGGGAGTTTGGAGGAAATGACTAGACCTTAGTACAAGTGGGAGATTGTTGGAGTTGTGTACTTAATGTCTAGATTTAAGTATCGGTAAACTCCCGGTCATAGCATTTAACTTATTTAATTAATAAACAATTATTTGCATTTAATTAATTATTAATTAAACATGCAAAATATAGTCCTGGATTTTATACGTTGTAGTTAGTATGGTGTGTATGGACACACAGAAGATCATACTATCGGTTACTCGTATTTAATCAAACAGTTGCTCACGACCTAGATGGACCCGGACCAATCCATCGGTATAGTCGTTGTGTGAGAGAGAAAATAATTTATCTTAATTATTTTATCACACTTGTACACTTGGTGTATTGGGCGGATCGCTTGAGATTTATTGATTAGGATTGCCTTGGATAATCAATTTAAATCTCAGAGTATTTTATTCTTAATCCCCGATATTATTGCGGGTGTGTATATTTAATATTAGAGACTTTGATTTTCCAAAGGAATTAACCGATTTAATTATTGGGTTAATTACCGGTAAAATTGGGTCGCTATATTTTATATATGACATGCCGTGAATACTTGACGGGAAAGTGTATCCTGGAAGGGATTATAATATCCCTGAGATGAGTTCATAAGGAATTATTGTGTAAACCTCATGAGTGGATTCGTTCCGCACAATAATTAAGGTTGAACGGTACTAGTCTCGGATATAAGAGATGAATATAATTTATTGAGCAATAAATAAATTTATTCATGGATATTTAAATCTTAAATACACGGAATAAATAATACTACCGGAGAAATATTATTTGATATAATATGGTTTAATATTGGGAGTGCAATTAATTTATATAGTGGAAAATAAATTAATTAATATTGATAAGGATTAATAGATTTGGGCTGGGCTCAATTTAATCTTCAATATTGGAAGCCCAATATTCCACCTCCTTTTGATCCCCTACGTAGCCTATAAAAGCACTACATGGTCTTCACAATTCATTAACCTAAGATACGCCAATCATAAAGTCTTGAAGAGTGAAGGAGATCCATAGGAGTTCGATAGATCGTCGCCCACACGACGTTCGGACGAGGTGCAAGGAATACGTAGGAAGATCGCAAGGTCATCAACACGTTAATTCGTTTCTCCATACAACGAATCGAGGTAATATAATCGTAAACCCCCTCTATGATTATATGTTCGTTAATTGTGATGTATACATGAACAAGACGATCCGGGAACGTCGAGAACGGGATACGGGGATCACGCGATCCCCGTCGGGATCGAACAAGGGGCGGCCGAACCCTAGGGTTCGGCCGCCGGCGCGCGGGCGCGAGGGGAAGCCCCGGCTGGACGCCGGGGCAAGCGATCGACGTGAAGTCGATCGCTGGGGGTTCAGCCGTGGGCTGGTGCCACGGCGGACGAACCCCCTCGGCCACCCTCGCCCGGTGGCGTGCGCAAAGGGAGACGCCGCGGCTGGACGCCGCGGCTGGGGGCGATAGAGCCCTTCGCTCGATCGCCGGGGGGGACTGCCGTGGGCTGGTGCCGCGGCTGGTGGCTCCCCCCGCCTCCTGTGATGGCGGTGAGTCGCTGGACGCCGCGGCTGGGGGCGATAGAGCCCTTCGCTCGATCGCCGGGGGGACTGCCGTGGGCTGGTGCCGCGGCTGGTGGCTCCCCCCGCCTCCTGTGATGGCGGTGAGTCGCCGGACTCACCGCCTGGGGCTGCCGGAGCAGCCCACGCGATCGATCGCGATCGCGAGCCCCTCGGTGGGGCTCGGCTAGGGTTTCGGCCGCGGGTTCATCCCGCGGCGATGCTCAGGTCGAGCTCCGGACACCGTGGTGCTCGTGTTCGTGGTTTCCGGCGACGGGGTTTTGGTCGGGTTATCGTTTCCGCATTAATTTTTGATAGCCCGGGACATCGAATCCCAGCAAGTACACCATTTCACAATGGAATCACTGTGGACTACTCAGGTCAGAGGAAATTGCTCGACAGTCAATGAAATAGTATTATGACTCGAAATCTTAAATACTATTCCAGTCGGGTCTGTTCGATTCATTAGCTCCCAGCTAATATCTATGTAATTGTACTTTATGTCCCACATCACTAGCCCATGAAGCGGAGCTATAGTACACATTATAATCTAGTTCATTGTATTATCGGTTTGTCCGTACTCGATTATACGAACCAGGAACAACTATATGATTCAAGTATATCAGTTCAACCATTGAGACTTCATTATGCGGTAAGTCGACCTCATAACCCATATGAGTGAAATTACCAAAATCTCCAAAAGTATCTAATACAGTAATAGAAATCACAACCCATCTCTAAGATGTCTGATCTCTATTGCAGTCGTGAAAGCCTAAAGCTCAAACTGCTGGAGAGGTTTAGAAAGCGGGTTTGCAACCTTACCAAAAGTTGCAACTTTATTATCTCGATGTCTCCACAAAACTATCTCATAGACATGTGGAGCTTCCTAGCTCATTGGCTTGCGCGATAATTCTACTATAAATAGAGAACTATCGGATGGGTTGAGCTAGCTATGCCACCTAGTTCATTCAAGAACTTTCAAATCTTAACTGCCAACATTATTGCATCAAATGCAATAGTGTACTCAGCTTCTGTAGTTTAATCAGCTATATTGCATTGCATGGAACTATTCCAGCAAATTTCACCTCTAACCAAACAAAATATATAATTAGATTAAAATCAGAAATTATCTTAGTCTGTTTTGAAGTTAGCATTCAAACAACTTGTTAATATCAACTCTTTTTGTCTTCCAAAGACAACAAAATATTCTTTAGTCCATCTAAGGTACATAAGAATATTCTTGGCCGCAGTCTAATGCGCCTCACCTGGGTTTCCTTGAAATCGAATCGTCATGCTAAAAGCATACGATACGTCCAGTCGTGTACATATCATGGCGTACATTACAAATCCTATTGCCGAAGCATAATGAATGTTTTCCATCCTCTTTTGCTCATCAAGTCCCGTAGGGCCTTGCATCTTGCTAAGAGATGTGCCATGACTCATGGGAATGAGACCCCTTTTGGCGTCTTTCATTCTGAACTTATCAACTACCTTATCAATATAGGTCACTTGACTAAGTTCAAACATCCTTTTAGATCTGTTCCGACAGATCTTGATGCCCAATATGTATTGTGCTTCTCCAAGATCCTTTATTTAAAAAACATATTCCAAGCCATTCTTTAACAGAATTAAGCATAGGAATATTGTTTCTAATAAGGAGTATGTCATCGACATACAACACAATGTATACAACGTAACTCCCACTATTCTTCTTGTAAAACAAGACTCTTCCGAGTTCCTCTGAAATCCAAAACCCAGTATGGATTCATTGAACTGAAGATTGCTACTCCGATATGCTTTGCTTTATTCCATAAATGGAATTATAAGATTGCATAATTTCTCAGCCTTATTAGGATCGATAAAACTCTTTGGCTGTGTCAAAACACATTCTCTTCTAGAATCCAATTCAAGAAGTTAGTTTTAACATCCAATATTACCATAACTCATTATCAAGACGAGTAGCAATGGCTAAGATAATCTGAATGATTTAATCAAAGCAACTGGTGAAAGTTTTTCCATAATCCACCTTGTGAATAAAACTTTTACCATCAACCTTGCTTTGAAAACCCTAGGTTTTCTATCTATATGTTTAGATCTTAAAGATCTATTATCATTCATTGGGTCTGACCCCATGATGCAAATATATCAAGTTCCAAACTTGATTATCAGATATTGATATCATCTCAGATTTCATGGCACCATGCAAATTTTCAGTAGCTGGACTCGTCATAGCTTGGAATTAGGTCGAAGGTTCACCGCTTTCCAAAAGCATGAATTCATATCTCTCATTGGTCACAATATCTAAGTATTTGAATAATAGAGATAGATCTATGCCTTCCGGACCTACGAGGGCTGGTATGGCTTCCAAAACCATAAGAATACTCTCAACCCAGTCTTGAGTATTCATCATTGGTTGTTTTACTTGAACCTCGTTCAAGACAACCGAGCTCCCACTGACTTTCTAGGAAAGATAACTCTTTTCAAGAAAATCATCATCTCGAGCAACAAAACATTGTTCTCAAATAGTTCGTAGAAGTTGTACCCTCAAGTTTCATAAAGAAACGTCTATCTGATTTGGGTTCAAGCTTTGTAGAGATAAATCTCTTCATAGAAGATATAGAACCTCAAATCTTGATGTAAGACAATTTAGGAACCCTCCCTTTTCATACCTAGTATGGTGTCTTACCAACAGCTTTTGAACGTGTCATATTCAGTGTATAGGTTGAAGTCAAGAAATGTGTAATTTCCAAAAGAGATATGTAGTTCACTTAGACCCACATCGATCGAACTATATCTAATAGAGTTCGTTTTTTCCTTTCCGAAACATAACCTTCATGTGATTGTGTACTTATAGTTATCACATACTCCAATATGGATCATCCCTAATAAGTCACTCACACGTTCTCCTTTCTCCAAGAAAGATGACATTGTTATTTTGTCCATTAAACATCATTCACAAGTATCAAATGACTCCAAGTCAAATGATTCTAGAATGCCTTCTTAAAAGAGGCATCGTTACATGTTTAGATTTCGATCTAATCAACAATGTTATAGTTATGTCTCATTGAGACTTATACGATTTGGCCTTTGGTTTTTAATGTTATATATATGATTTGTTGAGTTAAAGTATACATAAAAATGTAATTATCATACCAAAACAAAGAATAGTTCAAAATTGAAATAGTTACCAAACTATTTAAATAGTGAAAAACTAATCCATCAGTATCCAATACTGAACCAACATTTATTGTTTATTGAAGGTACGAAAAATACATAGTTATAATACTTAAAAAAAGGCCCTAAGACACAACAACATCATATGATCCTACAGCTAATGCAACGACATTCGCTCCATTTCTAGCCCGTAGATCGACATTTCTACTTTCCAAACTCCTACTTCTGTGTAGTTCCTTCACTTACAATTGTGAGAACCACAAATGGCATCCAATACCGAAGAAGTAAAATTTGCGAAATTTAATGTATATAACATTAATACTTGAAGATGAAGCAACCCCGTTCTTCACATCTTCTTTGAACTTTGGGCAAATTCAATTATTCCCAAGAATTGACTCTTATTCGAATTCCCGTTCATAATTATCCCAATATAAAAAACGTGATAAATCGTAAGTGAAAAGTCGAAGTTTTCTAACCAGCGATATTATCATGCAATTGAAGCCCTATCTCTCATAAAATATGAGGGAGCCAACCAGACAATCGGTGTGGCTCCAGAACTTCCTAAGAGACTTAGGTGTGGTTTCTAGTTTACACAAAGCTATTTTGAATAGCAGTGTTGGCAAACTTGAAATGCCACAAGTCCACAGTGGGAGATAACACGAAGAGCGCAAGTACCACCTGATTCGAGAGATCGTCTAGTAAGACGATGCAGTTGTCACCTAGATAGCATCAAGAGGATTGCCTGGTAAACCCGTTCACAGAGGGTCTTCCAGCAAAAGCGTTGGGTAGGCGTGATGAGGTTATGGGAATCTGATGTTTGGGAGAGGGCGACTAGACTTTTAGTATAAGTGGGAGATTGATGGAGTTGTATTCTAAATGTCTAGTTTAGTGCAAATACTGAACTCCTTATCTATACCTTAATTCGATATATGATTCAAGCATGATTGCATTTGTTGGAGTTGTGTACTTAATGTCTAGATTTAAGTAACGGTAAACTCCCGGTCATAGCATTTAATCTATTTAATTAATAAACAATTGTTTGGGTTTAATTATTGATAATTAAATATATGCAAATCATAGTCCTGGATTTTATACGTTGTAGTTAGTATGGTGTGTCGGGCCCACACAGAAGATCATACTATCGGTTACTCGTATTTAATCAAACAGTTGCTCACGACCTAGATGGACACGGACCAATCCATCGCTATAGTCGTTGTGTGAGAGAGAAAATAATTTGTCTTAATTATTTTATCACACTTGTACACTTGGTGTATTGAGCGGATCGTTTGAGATTTATCGATTAGGATTGCCGGCGATAATCAATTTAAGTCTCAGAGTATTTTATTCTTAATCCCCGATACTATTGCGGGTGTGTATATTTAATATAAGTGACTTTGATTTACCAAAGGAATTAACCGATTTAATTATTGGGTTAATTACCGGTTAAGTTGGGTCACTATATTTTATATATGACATGCCGTGAATACTTGACGGGAAAGTGTATCCCGTAAGGGTTGATAATATCCTCGAGATGAGTTCATAAAGAATTATTGTGTAAACCTCATGAGTGGATTCGTTCCGCACAATAATTAAGGTTGAATGGTACTAGTCTCGGATATAAGAGATGAATAAATTAATTAGCAATAAATTAATTTTATTCATGGATATTTAAATCTTAAATACACGGAATAAATAATACTACCGGAGAAATATTATTTGATATAATATGGTTTAATATTGGGAGTGCAATTAATTTATATAGTGGAAAATAAATTAATTAATATTAATGGGAGATTAATAGATTTGGGCTCGGGCTCAATTTAATCATTAATATTGGAAGCCCAATATTCCACCTCCTTTAGATCCCCTACGTAGCCTATAAAAGCACTACATGGTCTTCACTTTGTCATAACAATAAGACAAGATTATCATACTTGATATTCTAGAGAGTTGAAGAGGATCCATAAGTTTGGAGGATCGTCGCCCACCCGACGTTCAAGCTAGTGCAAGGAATACGTGGGAAGATTCAAAGGTCTTCAATTGATTCCGTTTCTTCGCACGACGAAAAAAAAGGTATGATCATAAAACTCCTTGTGTGATTTTATGTGATTTAATTGTAATATGTACATGAACACAAGATCCGGGAAAACGTATGAACTTCGGGGACGGGGATTCGAGATCCCCGGCGAAGATCAAGACAAACCCTCGGCTGGGAGCCGAGGGAGTCGATCGAACCCTAGGGTTCGATCGTGTGGCGCGAAGGAGCAGCTCCGGCTGGACGCCGGGGCGGGCGATCGATCGCCGAGGCAAGCCGCGGCAGTCCGCTGGGCGGACGGTGCCCCTCCGGCGATGGCGGTGAGTGTTGGAGTTGTGTACTTAATGTCTAGATTTAAGTAACGGAAACTCACGATCCATTGCCACTAATCTATTTAATTAAATAAACAATTATTTGCATTTAATCATTTATAATTAAATATATGCAAATTATAGTCCTGAATTTTATACGTTGTAGTTAGTATGGTGTGTATGGACACACAGAAGATCATACTATCGGTTAGTCGTATTTAATCGAACAGATGCTCACGACCTAGATGGACACGGACCAATCCATCGGTATAGTCGTTGTGTGAGAGAGAAAATAATTTGTCTTAATTATTTTATCACACTTGTACACTTGGTGTATTGGGCGGATCGTTTGAGATTTATCGATTAGGATTGCTGGAGATAATCGATTTAAGTCTCCGTGTATTTTATTCTTAATCCCCGATATTATTGCGGGTGTGTATATTTAATATAAGTGACTTTGATTTACCAAAGGAATTAACCGATTTAATTATAGGGTTAATTACCGGTTAAGTTGGGTCACTATATTTTATATATGACATGCCGTGAATATTGACGGGAAAATGTATCCCGTAAGGGTTGATAATATCCCCGAGATGAGTTCATAAGGAATTATTATGTAAACCCTGCAGGTGGATTCATTCCGCATAATAATTAAGGTTGAATGTATTGGAGTAGTATACTTAATGTCTAGATTTGAGTATTATGAACTCCTTGTACACTTTCATTTACCTATTAAATACAAACATTCATTTGCTTTTAATTATTGTTAATTATATATATGCAAATTATAGTCCTGGATTTTATACGTTGTAGTTAGTATGGTGTGCGACGTCACACAGAAGATCATACTATCGGTTACTCGTATTTAATCGAACAGATGCTCATGACTTAGATGGACACGGACCAATCCATCGGTATAGTCGTTGTGTGAGAGAGAAAATAATTTGTCTTAATTATTTTATCACACTTGTACACTTGGTGTATTGAGCGGATCGATTGAGACTCATCAATTAGGTTTGCTCGACGATAATTGATTTGAGACTCAGTGTATTTTATTCTTAATCCCCGATACAATTGCGGGTGTGTATATTTAATATAAGTGACTTTGATTTTCCAAAGAATTTGACCGGTTTAATTATTGGGTCAATTACCGGTTAAGTTGGGTCACTATATTTTATATATGGCATACCATGAATTATTGACGGGACAGTGTATCCCGGAAGGGTTGATAATATCCCCGAGATGAGCTCATAAGGATTTATTATGTAAACCTCGCGAGTGGATTTAATTCCGCATAATAAATAAGGTTGAGTGGTACTAGTCTCGGATAAAAGAGATGAATAAATTTATTAAGCAATAAATAAATTTTATTCATGGATATTTATATCTTAAATACACGGAATAAATAATACTACCGGAGAAATATTATTTGGATATAATATGGTTTAATATTGGGAGTGCAATTAATTTATATAGTGGAAAATAAATTTAATTAATATTGATAAGGATTAATGGACTTGAGCATTGGGCTCAATTTAATCTTCAATATTGGAATCCCAATATTCCACCTCCTTTAGATCCCCTACGTAGCCTATAAAAGCACTACATGACCTTCATAAATCATAAGACAAGATTATCATACTTGATATTCTAGAGAGTTGAAGGAGATTTATAGGAGTTCGATAGATCGTCGCCCACCCGACGTTCGAACGGAGTGCAAGGAATACGTGGGAAGATTCAAAGGTCATCTTGATTTCGTTTCTCCGAACAACGAATCGTAGGTATGATATCTAAACTAACTTGATATTATTCGATTTTGGTTTATCGAGAATACCGTAGAACGAAGATCCGAAAGTTCAAACCCGGAGTAGACGGACGATCACGCGGTGGTGGCGAAGCCACCGGACCGTGTGGATCGACCCGCCTAGGGTTCGGCGGGCGCGGAGGAGGCGACCCTCGGCTGGGCCGAGGGCGCGCGGTCGATCACAAGGATCGACCGCCGGGGCGCGGGCTGGAGCCGCACCCCACCCCACCTCGACGGTGGGGATCTCCAGGCGGCGGCGAGTCGCCGGACTCGCCGCGGGGGCTGCCGATGCAGCCCCACCCCGATCGATCGCCGGCGTGCGATCGATCCTTCGATCGTGTGAACCTCGGCTCGCGGGGGTTCGGCTAGGGGCGGGCCGCGTGCCTTCGGGTGCGTGGTCTCCAAAGGCCGGACTCCGGCGGATGAGTCGGCGTTCATGTGATCTCCGGCGATGGGTTTTTGATCGGACTATGATTTCCGCAAATTTTAATAGCCCGGGATATCGAATTCCAACAATTGGTATCAGAGCGTGGTTTACGTTCGCGGTATTTTCGATAAAATTGTTCTACCTTGCAGGGTTTCCGACTATTATGGCTTAATTAATTTTTGTTAATTTATTTTGTCATAATTATTGGTTTGATTAAACTCTCGGACATGTCGAGATTCGTTTTTGGTGGTGAATGCTTGTAATAGTAAAAATTCGGGGGTTGACCGAATTTAGGATTTATTATTACGTTCTACTTTTTTCCCGAAATTGTATAGGGTCGATTTCATGTATAGAATCGATACCGGATAGTGTAAAATTTATTTTGTAATTTATTTTGCGTTGGATCGATGCCGAAACGACCGCCGAAGAAGACGTGTGACGAAGGAGATGATCGTGAGGGCCATGGAGGATCGAACCATCGAAGGAGAGGCGCCGAATTCGCGCCTCCCGGCGGCGATACCACCGGCGGTGGTGGTGCGCCGGCTAGGTGGCGGCGGCGGAGGTCCTCGGCCGGCGATGGCGGTCCGGTGGGGGCGCGGGGGTCCTCGTGATCTTCGTGCTCTCCCGGTAAATTCACTTTCCTAATTGATTCGGGTTTTTCCTATTTGAGTATTCCTATTTTTGGGAATTCTCATGGATTAGGAAAAGAATTAATTGGAATTAATTTTATTTCCTTATTCTATTATAGAAGTCTTCTAGAGAATTCCGAGTTCTACTTGGAATAGGATCCTAAAGATTTAATAGAATTGGAAAAGAATAAAAGTTAATTTAGGATTGATTTATTTCCTAATTGATTATTCCTATTTTATGGGAATTTTCATAGTAATGGAAATTAATTAATCTTGGAAAGTAGAAGGGTCCTAAATTATTTTATTTCCTTATTTCATTATGGAAATTATCTAGAATATTCCAAGTGGGTCTTGGATAGATTATTCTAGAGATTTAATGAAGTAGAAAGGGAAGATAAAATAAATAAAAATATTAATAATATTTAATTTTATTTTTGATTTATTCGATTGACTTAATTATTATTAATTAAGTATCTTTTGGATTTATTAAAAATAAATAGATTTAAATATTGGAGATTAATATTCTCGTCACATGGAGCATTCAAGGAACGAAGACTAATGACTAGAAGATGCGTACGGAGATGGAGTAAAGCCATAATAGTCGGAAAATAATATTCTAGTAATTATTTTGACTATGTGATAATACTATGTGCTTTATTACATGTATGCATGCAATATGTGTTTACTTTTATGCACTAGATAGCGTATCCCTTTATTGTAAAAAGCTAAGTGGGAGAGGGTATGGAAACATACCCATGGTCTCCATTGCTGCTCTCTTGGTGACTTTTATAAACTTTTGAAGTTTATATGGATAGGTCATTGGAGGAGAGTTCTTGTAATTCCTCTTACGATAAACATTGATTAAGTTCATCAAACAATGCCTAATTTGTCTTTCCAAAACTGATTTCAAGTCGACTCATTCTTACCCCGGGGAGTGGAATGGAGCCAGAGCCACTTGGTCATGTCGAGGACACAAATTAGAGACCTTCGTACCATCCTTTTGAAGGTGGGTCGATTGTCTGCTCGGCTCCCTCATTTATGAGAGATAGGGTTGTTCGCATGGTGAATCACTGGTTAGAAACTTCGAGTTTCACTTATGATTCTCCGCGTCTTGATTTACAAGATCGAATGGATCAAGTAATTGGATTTCAATTGTATAAGTCTTTTGGTATGGTAAACGTCCACACTATCGTGGCTTGCTATACTGAATGGGATTTTAGATCGATTGATGTAGACAGTTATAGAAGGGAGTGAAGGATTCGTATGTCATCGTAAACGTCCACACTATCGTGGCTTGCGGTGATGCGCGAGTCTCAAACAAACTTCTTAGTACTGAGCGATGGTTAACACTTAGGTACGCTTCATAGTATTCCTCCCATCGAGGTAACGCTATTGATGATGTACGACCGAAGGAAATCTAATTGTTAAGTCATTTGGGTGGGTAAACGTCCACACTATCGTGGCTTGCCTTACCTGATGGGATTTTAGATGTGATTAGTGATTTAATGATATTATTTAAGGGAGATAATATCGGATATTAAATTGTTTGTTTGTTTTATGTGCTTATTGTTGGAAATCGATATCCCGGAATTAATAAATTTAAATAAATAAATTATCTTATCAATTCCGACCGAAATCCTTTGGAGATCGAATATCCGGATTGTCAAATTGCGGAACGACAACTCCAATCGACTCCCGGTTGCCGGAACATCCCGCCACGAACCACCACGAAGCCGGACTCAACCAAACAAGCCGCCGCGGGGATAGCCCGCGGCTGTCCGGTCGAGCCCCCGGATGGGGCTCGCGGCTGTACACGGCAGCCGCCTAGGGCTGCCCTTGGCAGCCCGCTGGGCATCCCAGCCACGCCCCGCTGATCGCCCTCAAGCCACGGTTGAACCGTGGCTAGCGATCAGCCCGCAGCCACCGCCGCGCGAGCGGCAGTCCAGCCGCGCGAGCGGCTGCCCCTCCGCGTGAGCGGAGGCAGCCCCGCGCGAGCGGCGCTCGGCGTCCAGCCGGGCTTCACGCCCTCGACCCATCCCGTCGAGCCGTTGAGCCGCCGGCGGTCCGGTGGTCTTCGACCACCACCGCCCGGTTCAACCTCGTCTAGGGTCGCGTTCTCGGATCTTGGTTCATGATATTTTTACGATAATTAAACGATAAAATCATAAAGAGGGTTTTACGATTTACCTCGTTCTCGTTGTTCGGAAAAACGAAGAACTCAATTTGACGACCTTGAGATCTTCCGACGTATTCCTTGCACTAGCTCGGACGTCGTGTGGGCGATGATCTACCGAACTCCATGGATCTTCCTCTCTACTTTCTCTCTCTCTCTAGAATTGTGATATTCAAGTTATGAGATTATGAGAATAGAGAAGACCATGTAGTGCTTTTATAGGCTACGTAGGGGAACTTAAGGAGGTGGAATATT
The DNA here is from genome assembly GCA_954870475.1 of Euphrasia confusa. Lineage (NCBI taxonomy): Eukaryota > Viridiplantae > Streptophyta > Magnoliopsida > Lamiales > Orobanchaceae > Euphrasia > Euphrasia confusa. Next base: position 26,384,421 of record OX940959.1, read on the forward strand.
GGGCTTCCAATAATAGTGATTAAATTGAGCCCAAGCCCAAATCTATTAATCCTTACTATTATTAATTATTTCTATTTTCCACTATATAAAATTAATTGCACTCCCAATATTAAACCATATTATATCAAATAATATTTCTCCGGTAGTATTATTTATTCCGTGTATTTAAGATATAAATATCCATGAATAAAATTATTTATTGCTAATTAATTTATTCATCTCTTATATCCGAGACTAGTACCATTCAACCTTAATTATTATGCGGAACGAATCCACCTGCAGGGTTTACATAATAATTCCTTATGAACTCATCTCGGGGATATTATCAACCCTTACGGGATACACTTTCCCGTCAAGTATTCACGGCATGTCATATATAAAATATAGTGACCCAACTTAACCGGTAATTAACCCAATAATTAAATCGGTTAATTCCTTTGGTAAATCAAAGTCACTTATATTAAATATACACACCCGCAATAGTATCGGGGATTAAGAATAAAATACACTGAGACTTAAATCGATTATCGCCGGCAATCCTAATCGATAAATCTCAAGCAGATCCGCTCAATACACCAAGTGTACAAGTGTGATAAAATAATCAAGACAAATTATTTTCTCTTTCACCCAACGACTATACCGATGGATTGGTCCGTGTCCATCTAGGTCGTGAACAACCGTTCGATTAAATACGAGTAACCGATAGTATGATCTTCTGTGTGGCGTCGCACACCATACTTGTTGGAGTTGTGTACTTAATGTCTAGATTTAAGTAACGGAAACTCCCGATCCATTGCCATTAATCTATTTAATTAAATAAACAATTATTTGCGTTTAATTATTTATAATTAAATATATGCAAATTATAGTCCTGGATTCTATACGTTGTAGTTAGTATGGTGTGCATGGGCACACAGAAGATCATACTATCGGTTACTCGTATTTAATCGAACAGTTGCTCACGACCTAGATGGACACGGACCAATCCATCGGTATAGTCGTTGTGTGAGAGAGAAAATAATTTATCTTAATTATTTTATCACACTTGTACACTTGGTGTATTGGGCGGATCGTTTGAGATTTATCGATTAGGATTGCCGGCGATAATCGATTTAAGTCTCAGTGTATTTTATTCTTAATCCCCGATACTATTGCGGGTGTGTATATTTAATATAAGTGACTTTGATTTTCCAAAGGAATTGACCGGTTAAATTACTGGGTCAATTACCGGTTAAGTTGGGTCGCTATATTTTATATATGACATGCCGTGAATACTTGACGGGAAAGTGTATCCCGTAAGGGTTGATAATATCCCCGAGATGAGTTCATAAGGAATTATTATGTAAACCCTGCAGGTGGATTTAATCCGCATAATAATTAAGGTTGAACGGTACTATTCTCGGATATAAGAAATGAATAATATTTATTGAGCAATAAATAAATTTATTCATGGATATTTAAATCTTAAATACACGGAATAAATAATACTACCGGAGAAATATTATTTGATATAATATGGATAAATATTGGGAGTGCAATTTTATTTATATAGTGGAAAATAAATAAAATTAATATTGATAAGAATTAATAGATTTGGGTTGGACCCAATTTAATTTTCAATATTAGAAGCCCAATATTTAATCTCCTTTTGATCCCCTACGTAGCCTATAAAAGCACTACATGGTCTTCACAATTCATTAACCTAAGATACGCCAATCATAAAGTTCTTGAAGAGTGGAGGAGATCCATGGAGTTCGGTAGATCGTCGCACACACGACGTCCGGGCTAGTGCAAGGAATACGTGGGAAGATCTCAAGGTCATCAATTGAGTTCTTCGTTTTTCCGAACAACGAGAACGAGGTAAATCGTAAAACCCCCTTTATGATTTAATCGTTTTAATTATTGTAAAAATCCCGTGAACTAAGATCCGTGAACGCGACCCATGTCGATGTTGAACCGGGCGGTGGTGATCGAAGATCACCGGACCGCCGGCGGCTCAACGGCTCGAGCATGAGAGGGTCGAGGGGGCGTGAGCCTCGGCTGGACGCCGAAGGACTCGAACGCACGGGCTCGGCCGCGAGCTACGGGTTTTCCCGTAGCGGATTCGCGGGCTGTCCGAGCCCTCCCCGTGTACGCTCGCAGCGAGCTGCGAGTTTTCTCGCAGCGGACTCGCGTGCGATGCGAGTCCACGCACGGGGCTGTACGAGCCGAACTCCAGCGCACGTCCGGTGACGTGCGCACGCCCCGATCGAACAAGCGGCGGCTCGGGCCGCTGCTAGGGTTTGATGTGGGCTGTCCGGGAGGGTTCGGCCATGCCCGACGGGCTGCTACGAGCAGCCCTAGGCGGCTGCTGTGTTCAGCCGCGAGTCCTTCGCGAGGGCTCGACCGAACAGCCCGGGCTATCCCCGTGGTTAGGGTTTGGTTGAGTCCGGCTTCGCGTGGTGGTTCGTGGCGGGATGTTCCGGCAACCGGGAGTCGATTGGAATTGTCGTTCCGCATTGACAATTCCGGATATTCGATCTCCAAAGGATTTCGGTCGGAATTAATTAGATAATTAATTTTAATTAATTTATTAATTCCGGGATATCGATTTCCAACAAATGGTATCAGAGCGTTGGTTTTAGTTCACGGTATTTTTCGATAAATTGTTCTACCTTGCAGGGTTTCCGACTATTATAATTGTTCTTAATTATTGTCATAATATTGTTCTTGATTATTAAACTCTCGGACATGTCGAGATTCGTTTTATGTGTGGTGAATGCTTGTAATAGTAAAAATTCGGGGGTTGACCGAATTTAGATTTATTATTACGTTCTACTTTTTCCGGAAAATGTATAGGGTCGATTTCATGTATAGAATCAATACCGGATAATTGTATTTAAATTCTTGTAATTTATTTACGTTGGTTCGAGAACGAGACGATCGCCGGAAGAAGAAGACGATGTGACGAGGGAGACGAAGGGACGAGGGATCGATCATCATGATCGACCCCATGAAGGATCGAGCCCTAGGCGAGGGGGCTGCCCGCGGAACTCCTCGGCCACGCCGGCCACCAATGGTGGTGGCGCGTGGGCTGGGGTGGCGGCGGCATGCTTCTCCGAAGGGTGGTCGACGGTGGTGGTAGGGCGCGGGGACTCCCAACCCGTGCTCTTCCGCCGAGATCCAACTTTCCTATTTTAATTCGTTTTTCCTATTTGATTATTTCTTTTATGAAATATTCATGGAATAAGAAAAGAATTAATTTAGTATTAAATTTATTTTCCTATTTGATTATTCCTACTCATGGGAATTTTCATGGATTAGGAAAAGAATAAATTTAGAATTAATTTGTTTTTCCTATTTAATTATTCCTTTATGGAATTTTTAATGGATTAGGAAAATAATTAATTTGGAAAGTTTTGAAAGTCCTTAATTAATTTTTCCTATTTAATTATTCCTTTATGGAATTTTTAATAGATTAGGAAAAGAATTAATTTGGAAGGATTAAGAGTCCTAATTTATTTTATTTCCTTATTCTATTATAGAGGTCTTCTAGAATATTCCAAGTTTACTTGGATAGACTATTCTAAAGATTTAATAGAATTAGAAAGGAAAATAAATAAATAAAATATTAATAAAATTTAATTTTATTTTCGATATATTCGATTGACTTAATTTTCGAATTAAGTAACTTTTGGATTAATTGAAAATAAATGGATTTAAATATTGGATATTAATATTCTCGTCACATGGAGCATTCGAGAAACGAAGACTGAAGACTAGAAGATGCGTACGGGGATGCGATAAAGCCATAATAGTCGGAAAATAATATTCTAGTATTATTTTGACTATGTGATAATATTTTATGTGCTTTATTTCATGTATGCATGCTTATGTGTATTTAATTATGCATTAGATAGCGTATCCCTTTGTTATAAAAAGCTAAGTGGGAGAGGGTATGGAAACATACCCATGGTCTCCATTGCTGCTCTCTTGGTGACTTTTATAAACTTTTGAAGTTTATATAGATAAGTCATTGGAGGAGAGTTCTTGTAATTCCTCTTACGAGAAACATTGATTAAGTTTATCAAACAATGCCTAATTTGTCTTTCCAAAGCTGATTTCAAGTCGACTCATTCTCACCCCGGGGAGTGGAATGGAGCCAGAGCCACTTGGTCATGTAGAGGACACAAATTAGAGACCTTCGTACCATTCTTTGATAGATGGGTCGTTTGTCTGCTCGGCTCCCTCATTTATGAGAGATAGGGTTGTTCGCATGGTGAATCACTGGTTAGAAACTTCGAGTTTCACTTATGATTCTCCACGTCTTGATTTACAAGATTAAATGGATCAAGTGATTGGGAGTCAATTATAAAAGTCTCTTAGTGTAGTAAACGTCCACACCACGTGGCTTGCTATGCTGACGGATTTTGGATTAATTGATGTAGACAGTTGTAAGTCATTGTGAAGAGTTGTGAAGTTATCGTAAACGTCCACACCACGTGGCTTGCGGTGATGTAGCAATTCCAAACGATTTACTTTGGTACTGAGTAATGGTTTACACTTAGATACGCATTATAGTATTCCTCCCCACGAGGTTCCGCTATAAGTGATGTATGACCAAAGAAAATCTAATTGCTAAGTCGTTTGGGTGGGTAAACGTCCACACCACGTGGCTTGCCTTACCTGATGGGATTTTAGATGTGATTAGTGGTTTAATGATATTATTTGAGGGAGATAATATCGGATATTAAATCGATTGTTTGTTATTATATGTGCTCATAGATTATGGATGGCTTTGAACCCACTTTATGTGATACGTAAGGATTTTAAACTCATTGGTCCCTGGATGTATTGATTGGAATAGAGATCTGGACATTGCCCAGACTGTTAAAGAGTACAAGTTTGTACTCAGTGAGCTTTGTTCTCCCGAACCTACTAATGTCTCGACTGTTGAGGAAAGAACTGATTTTATCATGTTCAAACTCAAGGAGATGTTTAGACATGACATAGGCGGCTAGACAAGAAGCGATGAGGATACTCATAAAGGCCAGTCGCTTCGAAGAAACGCTTAAACACGTTTTTGAGATGATTGACCTTTTAGACGAGTTGAGACGGAAATCGCAAGCTCTTGTAGCCAATGCCAAAGGTTTCGAACCTAAAGGCAAAATCGGGGGAAAGGAAAAGCAAGCAAAGAAACCCAGTGGTCCTAAGTTTCTTGGATCACGAGATGGGGCGAGAAAGCCAAAAGGCTAGTATTCTCGATGCAAAAAGTCTAGGTACTGGAAGTCTGATTATCCTCTCAAAGAAAGTACGAAATCTTCTTTAGTCGTAAAACATAGTCAGTGATATTATCTACCGGAACCTGGTGTGTAGATATGGAACCACTGACGGTATGTGCATTTTAAATGCAAAGGTTCCAGGAAACCTAACGACTTAGAAAAGAAGAAATCGTAGTCTACATGGGCAATGCTGTAGAGGAGGCAGCTGTTGCAGTGGAGGACATTTTATAGGATTTCATTTTGAGTTATTGCCTTTATGTACCTTTAGAAAGAACTTTGTTCTGGATTTCTAATGAATGGATATTTTATTTCTTTTAATCATCTGATGGTTATAAGAAGAAATAAAGATAGTATCTATTCTGGTATATTAGCTAGCAATATATAAATGATGGATCCTGAGTCCACCACGGTGCAACGAACCGTAGTACAAAACTCGTTTTACTAATAAGAGATTTCTTTATTAAATCAATTATACTTGTGGATTCTTATGCTAAATTATGTTTATTCAAATAAGAAGTTCAAAGGTCGAAAATTGATATTTGATCAATTAAGTTGAAGGAGTGGACCTTCCGACCTAAGAATCTAATTTGGAAGATAACATGACTAAGCAATCCTTTATGGATATAAGATATAAGATCCGGACAAGTATAAGAATTGATTGACTCTGATGTGTGCAGACCTTTGTTTACTCAGACAATAAGGTACGAGTACTTCATTTTATGATTACTCGACAGAATGGATTAGCATACCTGATGTGCCACAAAAGCAAAGTGTTTTGACAAGTCAATGGACACAAAGCTATTGTGGGGAACCATCATGGTATATCCATTGAAAGCCTGCGATCTAATCGCGGAGGCAAGTGCCTGTCTGAGGAATGCATGGCATACTAATCAGAGATTGGGATTTGATCCCAAATGACTACACCATACACTCTTGTGTAGAAATGGTGCGTCGGAAATAAGAAATGGAACTCTTATAGAAATAGTAAAAGCATGAGTTATACGGAACTACCTATGTTCTATGGATATGTCTGGAAAACAACGGCGCATTCAACGCGGTTGTAGAATATCCTAGAAGAACAAAATATGTGTGTTCGATAGCACTATGAACCAGAAGGACGTTATAAGTTCTAACGCCCGGTTCTTAGAGGAAGACTATTAGATGAACCACAATCCCAAAGTGACGTAATACTTCGAAATGAGAGAGAGAGATTAAGACTTAGAACCAGCCGAACCGAGTAGCGGTACACCACTAACTGCACCTACTGTTATTACTGTTATACACCGGAACGCCATTGCAGTGGGAGGTTGTTAAGCAACCAGAGATGTTCATAAGACTGGAGGAGTTTTGGACTCTGGATCTAGTAGACATGAAATCGATCCCTAGCTCTGCATGGGAACTTGCGAATTGATGAGATAGTCCATTCTATGGATTCATCAAAGGACAAGGAGAGGTGTGTTAGAGACGTAATGGAAACAAGGGTGGTGTTTCTCGGAATTTTGTGTAGATAACACTTCATCATTGGCAACAATGTAAAAGTGTTGTCAGACATAAAATAGAGGTTGTCTAAATAAATCGAGATATAAGATTAAGATGAAGTTGGATCATGTTCTTAGAAATCTTTAGATCTCTAGATAAGAACATTTGTACTTCTCTTAAAATATCTTATACGATTATGGTTTGTTTTAAACATGCACAATTCTGAGAAAGGTTATTGCCTTTCGGGAACAGAATACATCTATCTAAAGGTATGTGTTTCAAACGCATAAAGGAGATAGATATAGACAAAGCAGATTCCTACACTTCGAGTGTAGAGAGCTTTGTGGATGCAATGTTGAAAAACAAGAACCTGATATCAACTATGCGGTTAGCGTAGTGGGAGGATATCAAAGAAATCTGGATAAGAGATATTCGAATGCTGTAAGAGTACTTGGAAGTACTGGATTACCAAGCAAGACGAAATCTTCTTAGATTACAGTTTTCTCAGATCCAAAAATCAGAGAAAGACCAGTGTAAGTCGATATCAGGCTATGTGTTCACTTTTAGAAGAGGTGGATACTAAAGATGAAAGAGTGATAAGCGTGATGCTTCTCGGACTCTATCATAAACCGAATAGCAGCCTCAGAGGCAGCGGAAGTTTTGGTTAGGTTCCGGAATGACCTCTGAACTTGGATATGACTCTTGGTTCACCAAAGGCTATGTACATAGCGGTGCATGGAGAACTGGAAGAAGTCATAAGTTCAAAAGGTGATGATAACACATAGAGCCAGTACCACCTGATACGAGTCATCGTCAGTGAGACGACGCAGTAGTCACCAAGATAACTTCAGAGCGGCAACCTAGATTGCTCATTCACATAATACTTCTGGAAAGTATAACTTAAGCACGTGATGAGTATGGGAGTCGGGAGTTTGGAGGAAATGACTAGACCTTAGTACAAGTGGGATATTGTTGGAGTTGTGTACTTAATGTCTAGATTTAAGTAACGGAAAATCCCGATCCATTGCCATTAATCTATTTAATTAAATAAACAATTATTTGCGTTTAATTATTTATAATTAAATATATGCAAATTATAGTCCTGGATTCTATACGTTGTAGTTAGTATGGTGTGCATGGGCACACAGAAGATCATACTATCGGTTACTCGTATTTAATCGAACAGTTGCTCACGACCTAGATGGACACGGACCAATCCATCGGTATAGTCGTTGTGTGTGAGAGAAAATAATTTATCTTAATTATTTTATCACACTTGTACACTTGGTGTATTGGGCGGATCGTTTGAGATTTATCGATTAGGATTGCCGGCGATAATCGATTTAAGTATCAGTGTATTTTATTCTTAATCCCCGATACTATTGCGGGTGTGTATATTTAATATAAGTGACTTTGATTTTCCAAAGGAATTGACCGGTTTAATTACTGGGTCAATTACCGGTTAAGTTGGGTCGCTATATTTTATATATGACATGCCGTGAATACTTGACGGGAAAGTGTATCCCGTAATGGTTGATAATATCCCCGAGATGAGTTCATAAGGAATTATTATGTAAACCCTGCAGGTGGATTTAATCCGCATAATAATTAAGGTTGAACGGTACTATTCTCGGATATAAGAAATGAATAATATTTATTGAGCAATAAATAAATTTATTCATGGATATTTAAATCTTAAATACACGGAATAAATAATACTACCGGAGAAATATTATTTGATATAATATGGATAAATATTGGGAGTGCAATTTTATTTATATAGTGGAAAATAAATAAAATTAATATTGATAAGAATTAATAGATTTGGGTTGGACCCAATTTAATTTTCAATATTAGAAGCCCAATATTTAATCTCCTTTTGATCCCCTACGTAGCCTATAAAAGCACTACATGGTCTTCACAATTCATTAACCTAAGATACGCCAATCATAAAGTTCTTGAAGAGTGGAGGAGATCCATGGAGTTCGGTAGATCGTCGCCCACACGACGTCCGGGCTAGTGCAAGGAATACGTGGGAAGATCTCAAGGTCATCAATTGAGTTCTTCGTTTTTCCGAACAACGAGAACGAGGTAAATCGTAAAACCCCCTTTATGATTTAATCGTTTTAATTATTGTAAAAATCCCGTGAACCAAGATCCGTGAACGCGACCCATGTCGAGGTTGAACCGGGCGGTGGTGATCGAAGATCACCGGACCGCCGGCGGCTCAACGGCTCGAGCATGAGAGGGTCGAGGGGGCCTGAGCCTCGGCTGGACTCCGAAGGACTCGAACGCACGGGCTCGGCCGCGAGCTACGGGTTTTCCCGTAGCGGATTCGCGGGCTGTCCGAGCCCTCCCCGTGTGCGCTCGCAGCGAGCTGCGAGTTTTATCGCAGCGGACTCGCGTGCGATGCGAGTCCACGCACGGGGCTGTACGAGCCGAACTCCAGCGCACGTCCGGTGACGTGCGCACGCCCCGATCGAACAAGCGGCGGCTCGGGCCGCTGCTAGGGTTTGATGTGGGCTGTCCGGGAGGGTTCGGCCATGCCCGACGGGTTGCTACGAGCAGCCCTAGGCGGCTACTGTGTTCAGCCGCGAGTCCTTCGCGAGGGCTCGACCGAACAGCCCGGGCTATCCCCGTGGTTAGGGTTTGGTTGAGTCCGGCTTCGCGTGGTGGTTCGTGGCGGGATGTTCCGGCAACCGGGAGTCGATTGGAATTGTCGTTCCGCATTGACAATTCCGGATATTCGATCTCCAAAGGATTTCGGTCGGAATTAATTAGATAATTAATTTTAATTAATTTATTAATTCCGGGATATCGATTTCCAACAATACTAACTACAACGTATATAATCCAGGACTATAATTTGCATATATTTAATTATAAATAATTAAATGCAAATAATTGTTTATTTAATTAAATAGATTAGTGGCAATGGATCGTGAGTTTCCTTTACTTAAATCTAGACATTAAGTACACAACTCCAACAATCTCCCACTTGTACTAAGGTCTAGTCATTTCCTCCAAACTCCCGACTCCCATACTCATCACGTGCTTAAGTTGTACTTCCAAGAAGTACTATGTGAATGAGCACTCTAGGTTGCCGCTCTGAAGTTATCTTGGTGACTACAGCGTCGTCTCCCTCGACGATGACTCGTATCAGGTGGTACTTGCACTATGTGTTATCTTACACTTATGGACTTGTGATTTCTTACCATTTGCCATTGCACCGCTATTTACGTAGCCTTTGGCAAATTAAGAATCACATCTAAGTCCCAGAGATTATCCCGGAGTTATACCAAAACTTCCGCTGCCTCTGAGGCCGCTATTTGGTTACCTATGGGAGAGTCCGAAAAGCATCGTGCTTATCACTCTTCCATGTTAAAACTCCTTCTCCTTCAATAGTGAAACACATAGCCTGATATCGACTTACACCGGTCCTCATTCGATTAGAAATCTAAAAGAATGTAATCCAAAGGAAATGCTCGTCTGCTTCGTAGTCTAGAACAGTACTTCGAAAGTACTTTTACAGCAGTCGAATATTCCTTTCCAGGATTACCTTGATATCCTCCCACTATGCTAACCGCATAGCCGATATCAGGTTCTTGTTTTCAACAATGCATTTATTAAGCTTTCCACACTCAAAGTGTAGGAAACTGCTTTCATTGCTTCTATCTCCTTTTGTGTTCCAAAACACATATCCTTAGATAGATGCATTCTGTCTCTGAAAGGTAACGAACCTTTCTCGGAATCTTGCATGTTAAAACGAACCATAATCATATATATGTAAGATGTCCAGGAGAAGTACAATGTTCTTTTCTTGAGATCCTAGATCTTAAGAACATGCTCTAACTTCTTCTTCATCTCATATATCGATTTTTCTAGACAACCATCATTTTATGTCTGACAACATCTTTACATTGTTACCAATGATAAAATGTCATCTACATAAAACCTCCGAGAAACACCACCTTGTTTCCATCACGTTTCCCATACACACGATTCGTCTATGCTTTTGATGAATCCATAAAATGGACTATCTCATCAATTTGCAAGTACCACGAACTCAATGCTTTGTTTCAATCCATAAATGGATCAACTAAGCTTGTACTCTAAATGATCTCGCCTCTTAGCAATAATCCTTATTGCTCTCCAAGAAGGCACATTTAGATCTAGTACGGCCTTCATGTAGATCCAGGGATCGATTTCATGTATACTAGGTCCAGAGTCCGAAGTCTCTCCTAGTCTTATGAATATCTCCGGTTGTCCCACAACCTCCCACTACAATGGCGTTCCGGTGTATAAACAGTGATAACAGTAGGTGCAGTTAGTGCTGTACCGCCACTCGGTTCGGCTGGTTCTAAGTCTTAATCTTTTTCTCTCATTTCAAAGTATTAAGTCACCTTGGGCTTGTGGTTCATCATATAGTCTTTCTCTAAGAACCAGGCGTTAGAACTCATTACGTCCTTCTGGTTCATAGTACTATTGAACACACATCTTTTGTTCTTCTAGGATATTCTACAACCGAATTTGAATGCGCCGTTGTTTCCAGACATATCCATAGAACATAGGTAGTTCCGTATAACTCATAATTTTACTATTTCTATAAGAGTTCCATTTCTTGTTTACGACACACCATTTCTACACAACAGTGTATGGTGTAGTCATTTGGGATCAAATCCCAATCTCTGACTAGTATGCCATGCATTCCTCAGACAGGTATTTGCCTCCGCGATCAAATCGCAGGCTACAATTGGATATACCTTGATGGTTCTCCACAATTGCTTAAAATACTTTCTTTTGTGGCACATCAGGTATTCTAATCCATTTCTCGAGTAATCATCAAATGAAGTACTCGTACCTTATTGTCTGAGTAGACATAGGTTTGCATACATCAGAGTCAATCAATTCTTATACTTGTCCGGATCTTATATCTTATATCCATAAAGGATTGCTTAGTCATATTATCTTCCAAATTAGATTCTTAGGTCGGAAGGTCCACTCCTTCAACTTAATTGATCAAATATCAATTTTCAACCTTTGAACTTCTTATTTGAATAAACATGACTCAGCATAAGAATCGACAAGTATAATTGATAAAGAAATCTCTTATTAGTAAAACGAGTTTCATACTACGGTTCGTTGCATCGTGGTTGTTGGAATTCGATATCCCGGGTTATTTAAATTTGCGGAAAACAATAACCCGATCAAACCCTTCGCCGGAGATCACATGAACGTCGACTCATCCGCCGAAGTCCGGGCTTTGGAGACCACGCGCCCGAAGGCACGCAATCCGCCCCCACCCGAACCCCCGCGAGCCGGGTTCACGCGATCGAACATCGCGTTCGATGGGGCTGCATCCGGCAGCCCCCAGCAGCAGGTCCGGCGACCTGCTGCCCGCCGTCGAGGAGCCCCCACCGTCGCGGTGGGGAGGTAACGGCACCAGCCCGTCACCGCCGGCGATCGCTCCCAGCGATCGCCCCCTCGGCCGAGCCCGAGGGTTCTCCTTCGCGCGCCGAACCCTAGGCGTGCGGTCCACGCAGTCCGGTGGCTTCGCCACCACCGCGTGGTCCCTCGTCTAATCCGGGTTCGATTCTTCGGATCTTGTTTTTCGATAATTGATCAATAAACTAGAATTAAATTGCGGAAATTTAATTCACCTTTCGATTCGTTGTGCGGAGAAACGAGATCTTATGATGACCTTGAGATCTTCCCACGTATTCCTTGCACTTGTTCGAACGTCGGGTGGGCGACGATCCTCCGAACACTATGGATCTCCTTCTCTCCTTTCTCTCTCTAGAATTGTGATCTTCAAGTTATATGAGAATAGAGAAGACCATGTAGTGTTGGAGTTGTGTACTTAATGTCTAGATTTAAGTACCGGTAAACTCCCTATCATAGCATTTAACCTATTTAATTAATGAACAATTATTTGCATTTATTATTTATGCAAAATATAGTCCTGGATTTTATACGTTGTAGTTAGTATGGTGGGGCATGGGCACACAGAAGATCATACTATCGGTTACTCGTATTTAATCGAACAGTTGCTCACGACCTAGATGGACACGGACCAATCCATCGGTATAGTCGTTGTGTGAGAGAGAAAATAATTTATCTTAATTATTTTATCACACTTGTACACTTGGTGTATTGAGCGGATCGATTGAGACTCATCAATTAGGATTGCTCGGCGATAATTGATTTGAGACTCGGAGTATTTTATTCTTAATCCCTGAAACAATTGCGGGTGTGTATATTTAGTATGAGTGACTTTGATTTACCAAAGGAATTAACCGATTTAATTATTGGGTTAATTACCGGTTAAGTTGGGTCACTATATTTTATATATGGCATGCCGTGAATTCTTGAAGGGGCAGTGTATCCCGGAAGGGTTGATAATATCCCCGAGATGAGTTCATAAGGAATTATTATGTAAACCCTGCAGGTGGATTTAATCCGCATAATAATTAAAGTTGAACGGTACTAGTCTCGGATATAAGATATGAATATTATTTATTGAGCAATAAATAAATTTATTCATGGATATTTAAATCTTAAATACACGGAATATATAATACTACCGGAGAAATATTATTTGATATAATATGGAATAATATTGGGAGTGCAATTTTATTTATATAGTGGAAAATAAATAAAATTAATATTGATAAGAATTAATGGATTTGGGTTGGACCCAATTTAATTTTCAATATTGAAGCCCAATATTTATTCTCCTTATGATCCCCTACGTAGCCTATATAAGCACTACATGGTCTTCACTTTTCAAAAGAGAATTATTAATTGACCTACGCCAATCATAAATTCTTGAGAGTGAGGAGGATCCATAGTGTTCGATAGATCGTCGCCCACACGACGTTCGGACAAGGTGCAAGGAATACGTGGGAAGATCGCAAGGTCATCAACGCGTTAATTCGTTTCTCCGTACAACGAATCTAAGGTAAAATCATAAACCCTCTTTTATGATTTCGTGTGAATTAATCGTAGTAAATACATGAACACACGATCCGGATAAACGACGATCCTCGGGGACGGGGATTCGAGATCCCCGGCGAGGATCGATAGAGGCGGTCGAACCTAGGGCTCAACCGCCGGGAGCGCGCGGACAAGGAGGATGAGCCCCGGCTGGACGCCGGGGCGTGGGGTCGACCTCAGGTCGACCACCGGGGTTCGCCGTGGGCTGGTGCCACGGCGGATGAACCCCAGCCCTCCCGTCCGGCGGCGTCGCGGGCTGAACCCTCGGCTGGAGCCGAGGGGGCGATCGAACCTAGGGTTCGATCGCCGGGTGAGCTGCGGGTTTACCCGCAGCGCCTCGTATCAAGCTGCGGGGTTTCCCGCAGCGGCGATGCGGGGAGGATCGAACCCCCCCGCGAGCAGCGAGCCCGTGAGCTCGCTGCGGGGCTGCTACGAGCAGCCCCGGGGATGCGTCGCGCATCCCCAGCGATCATCGCGAAGATGATCGCGAGCCCCGTACGGGGGCTCGGCTGGGCGCACGCAGCCTTCGGGCTTCGCTGGGCGTTCGGTCGGGCCCCGGCTCGTTCGGTGGTTCGCGTTCGTGGATTCGGCTCGCGGGAGAAAATCGGCTGGGGGCGGGCTGCGTGTCTTCGGGCGCGTAGTCTCCGAAAGTCGGACTCCTGCGGATGAGTCAGGAATCCAATCTCCGGCGATGAAGGATTTCGATCGGGTTATCGGTTCCGCTAATTTTGATAGCCCGGGATATCGATTTCCAACAATTGGTATCAGAGCGTTTGGTTTCGTGTTCATGTATATGCTCGATTATTGTTCTACCTTGCAGGATTTCCGGCTATCATTGTTGGATTTAATTAAATTTTTTTTTAATTAATTATCATGATTATTAAACTCTCGGACATGTCGAGATTCGTTTTGTGTGGATGAATGTTTGTAATAGTAAAAATTCGGGGGTTGACCGAATTTAGGATTTATTATTACGCACTTTATTTTCCGGAATATGTATAGGGTCGATTTCATGTATAGAATCGATACCGGATAGTGTAATTTAATTCTTGTAATTTTATTACGTTGGTTCGATGTTGAGACGATCGCCGGAAGACGAAGAAGGTGTGACGAAGATGACAATGGACGAAGGGGCCGATCATCCTCATGATCGACCCCATGGATCGATCTCCGGGCGAGGGGCTGTCCGTGGGAGCCTCCGCCCACGCCGGCCACCGGTGGTGGTGGCGCGTGGGCTGGGGGCGGCGGCGGTGCTCCTCCCGGGCGGCGGTCGACGGTGGGGGTGGTGCGGGGACTCCCAACCCGTGCTACTCCTACCATAACCCAACTTTCCAAATTAATTCGGGTTTCCTATTTGAGTACTTTCCTTTTAGGAAACTCTCATGCATTAGGATAAGAATTAATTTAAATTAATTTTATTTCTATTGATTTATTTCCTTCATGGAAATATTCATAGATTAGAAATTTAATTAATTTAGTACTAAATTTATTTATTTTTCCTATTTGATTATTCCTACTCATGGGAATATTCATGGATTAGGAATAAAAATAAATTTGGAAAGTGGGGAGTCCTAATTTATTTATTTCCTTATTCTATTATAGAAGTCTTCTAGAATATTCCGAGTTTAACTTGGATAGATTATTCTAGAGATTTAATAGAATTAGATAGGAAAATAAATAAATAAAAATATTAATAATATTTAATTTTATTTTTGATATATTCAATTGACTTAATTTTCGAATTAAGTAACTTTTGGATTAATTGAAAATAAATAGATTTAAATATTGGATATTAATATTCTTGTCACATGGAGCATTCAAGAACGAAGACTGAAGACTAGAAGATGCATACGGAGATGCGACAAAGCCATGATAGTCGGAAAATAATTTTTCTAGCATTATTTTGACTATGTGATACTATGTGCTTTATTGCTTGTATGCATGCTATATGTGTTTATTTTATGCACTAGATAGCGTATCCCTTTATTATAAAAAGCTAAGTGGGAGAGGGGATGGAAACATTCCCATGGTCTCCATTACTGTTCTCTTGGTGACTCTTATGGACTTTCGAAGTTCGTATAGACGAGTCATTGGAGGAGAATTCTTGTAATTCCTTTTACAAGGAACATTGATCGAGTTTATCAAACAATGCCTAATTTGTCTTTCTGAAACTGACTTCAAGTCGACTCATTCTCACCTCGGGGAGTGGAATGGAGCCAGAGCCACTTGGTCATGTGGATGACACAAATTAGAGACTTTCGTGCCATTCTTTTATAGGTGGGTCGTTTGTCTGCTCGGCTCCCTCATTTATGAGAGATAGGGTCGCTCGCATGGTGAATCACTGGTTAGAAACTTCGAGTTTCACTTATGATTCTCCGAGTCTTGATTAACGAAATCTAATGGATCCTGTAATTGGGAGTCAATTATAAAAGTCTCTTAGTGTAGTAAACGTCCACACCACGTGGCTTGCTGTGCTAACGGATTTTGGATTAATTGATGTAGACAGTTATAAGTGATTGTGAAGAGTTGTGAAATTATCGTAAACGTCCACACCACGTGGCTTGCGGTGATGTAGCAATTCCAAATGATTTACTTTAGTGCTGAGTAATGGTTTACACTTAGATACGCGTTATAGTATTCTTCCCCACGAAGTTACGCTATAATTGATGTATGACCAAAGAAAATCTAATTGCTAAATCATTTGGGTGGGTAAACGTCCACACCACGTGGCTTGCCTTACCTGATGGGATTTTAGATGTGATTAGTAATTTAATGATGTTATTCCAGGGAGATAACGTCGGATATTAAATTAATTGTTTGTTTAAATGTGCTTATAGGTTTAGAGAATGTCTATGAATCCACTTGATATGATACTTGAGGAATTTGACGCACTGGTTCCACACTGTATTGAATGGAAAGAAGAGTTAGACATTGCTCAGACTGCAAAAGAGTACAAAGACGTACTCAGTGAAACTTGTCCTCCTGGACTCACCATTAACTCGACTGAGGATGAGATTTTTGACTTTGAAAAATGGGAGAGTGCTCGTTCACTAGCCATTAATCATGATGTCATGCTCAAACTCAAGTTGCTGTTTGGACATGATGGGGAGGCTAGAAAAGAGGCGATGAGGATACTCGTAAAGATCTGTTACTTCGATGAAACACTTGATCATGTTTTTGAGATGATGGATCTTTTGGACGAGTTGAAACAATCGCAAGCTCTTATAGCCAAAGCCAAAGGTTTCGGACCTAATGGCAAAGGAAAGGAGAAGAAGACAAGGGGGTCCGGTGGTCCTAATGGACTTGGACCAAAGGGTGGGATAAAGAAGCCTTCTGGCAAACATCCCCAAGGGAAGCAGTCTGAGTACTGGGGGTCTACATCTTGTCCTCTCAAAGGTACGAATTTTTCTTTAGTCGTAAAACATAGTCAGCGGTATTATCTACCAAGAATTCTGGTGTGTAGATATGGAACCACTGACGGTATGTGCATTCTAAATGCAGGGGTTCCAGAAAACCCGGCGACTTAGATCAGAAGAGTTCGAGTCCACATGGGCGAAGCTGTTGAGGAAACAGCGGTTGCAGTGGAAGACATTTATCTATCTGTTTGATAGCTATAGGATTTCATTTCAAGATTATTGCTTTGTACCTTTTATTTTAGAAAGAACTTTTGTTCTGGATTTCTATTATTAATAGATATTTTATTTCTTTAATCATTTGATGGTTTAGATAAGAAATAATGGCGATATCTATTCTGGTACATTAGATAGCAATATATGAATAATGAATCCTTAGTCTACCACGATGCAACAAACCGTTATAACTTGTTTTACTTATTAGATGTATTTCTCTTATTAATCATTATACTTAAGAATTCTTGAACTTGGTAGTATCTATTCAAAAGGGATTCAAAAGGTCGAAATTGATTTGATCAATTATAGTTGGAGGAATGGACCTCCCGACCTGAGAATCGAATTTTGGAAGAAGATACAACTAAGTTAACCTTTCTGGATAAAGGATGGAATTCGGACAAGTATTAAGAATGATCAAAGGTGATATATGCAGACATATGTGTAATTAGAGAGATACGAGTCGTTCTTTCAAGAATACTCGAAGATGGATTAGACTACTTGTTGTGCCATAAAAGCGGAGTGTTTTCAACACAAAGCCATTATGGGGATCCTTCAAAGTATATTCATTGAAAGCCTGCGACTTGTTCGTGGAGGCTATCACCTATCTAGATGACACATAGCATAAATCAGAGATTGAGATTAAGTCTCAAACGACTGCACCATACACTGATGTGTAGACATGGTGTGTCTGGTATGAGAAATGGAATTCTAATAGTAAAAGGACAAGTTTATTCGGAACTACCTATGTTCTATGGATATTTCTGGATACAATGACGCACTCGATGTAATTGTAGAATATCCTAGAAGAACAAGTAATTGTATGTTCAATAGTACTACGAACCAGAAGGGTGTCTGCACCCGGTTCTTAGAGGAAGACTATTAGATGAACTACAATGCCCTAACTGACAAAGTACTTTATAAAAGGGAAAGAGAAGACTGAGAACCAGCCTAACCGAGTAGAAGTACACCACTAACTGCACCTAATGTTGTTACTGTTATACACCGGAACGCCATTGCAGTGGGAGGTTGTTAAGCGACCGAAGATGTTCATAAGACTGGAGGAGTTTTAACTCTGGATCTAGTAGACATGAAATCGATCCCTAGTTCTGCATAGGAGGCAGTACTAAACTAAATGTGCCTACTTGGATAGCGATAATTTATTATTGTTAAAGGGGCAAGATCATTTAGAGGTACAAGCTTAGTAAATCCATTTATGGATTACCAAAGCTGAAACTTGTGAACTTGCAAATTGATGAGATAGTCCATTTTATGGATTCATCAAGAAGCATAGACAAGATTGGTGTATTGGAGACGTAATGGAAACAAAGTGGTGTTTCTCGGAATTTTGTGTAGATAACACTTCATCATTGGCAACAATGTAAAAGCGTTGTCAGACATAAAATAGAGGTTGTCTAAATAAATCGAGATATAAGATTAAGATGAAGTTGAATCATGTTCTTAGAAATCTTTCGATCTCTAGATAAGAACATTTGTACTTCTCTTTAGATATCTCATACGATTATGGTTTGTTTTGAAACATGCACAATTCTGAGAAAGGTTATTGCCTTTCTAGAACAGAATGCATCTATCTAAGGTATGTGTCTTGAACACATGAAGGAGATGGATATAGACAAAGCAGATTCTTACACTTCGAGTGTAAAGGGCTTTGTGAATGTGGTGTTATAAAACAAGAACCTGATATCAACTATGCGGTTTGCGTAGTGGGAGGATATCAAAGTAATCTGGATAAGAGATATTCGAATGCTGTAAAAGTACTTGGAAGTACTGGATTACTAGCAAAACGAAATCCTCTTAGATTACAGTTTCTCAGATCCAAAAATCAGAGAAGGACCAGTGTAAGTCGATATCAGGCTATGTGTTCACTTTTAGAAGAGGTGGAACCTAAGGTTGAAAGAGTGATAAGCGTAATGCTTCTCGGACTCTATCATAAACCAAATAGCAGCCTCAGAGGCAGCGGAAGTTTTGGTTAGGTTCCGGAATGACCTCTGAACTTGGATATGATTCTTGGTTCACCAAAGGCTATGGACATAGCGGTGCATGGAGAACTGGAAGAAGTCATAAGTTCGAAAGGTGATGGTAACACATAGAGCCAGTACCACCTGATACGAGTCATCGTCAGAGAGACGAGCAGTAGTCACCAAGATAACTTCAGAGCGGCAACCTAGATTGCTCATTCACATAATACTTCTGGAAAGTATAACTTAAGCACGTGATGAGTATGGGAGTCGGGAGTTTGGAGGAAATGACTAGACCTTAGTACAAGTGGGAGATTGTTGGAGTTGTGTACTTAATGTCTAGATTTAAGTACCGGTAAACTCCCTATCATAGCATTTAACCTATTTAATTAATGAACAATTATTTGCATTTATTATTTATGCAAAATATAGTCCTGGATTTTATACGTTGTAGTTAGTATGGTGGGGCATGGGCACACAGAAGATCATACTATCGGTTACTCGTATTTAATCGAACAGTTGCTCACGACCTAGATGGACACGGACCAATCCATCGGTATAGTCGTTGTGTGAGAGAGAAAATAATTTATCTTAATTATTTTATCACACTTGTACACTTGGTGTATTGAGCGGATCGATTGAGACTCATCAATTAGGATTGCTCGGCGATAATTGATTTGAGACTCGGAGTATTTTATTCTTAATCCCTGAAACAATTGCGGGTGTGTATATTTAGTATGAGTGACTTTGATTTACCAAAGGAATTAACCGATTTAATTATTGGGTTAATTACCGGTTAAGTTGGGTCACTATATTTTATATATGGCATGCCGTGAATTCTTGAAGGGGCAGTGTATCCCGGAAGGGTTGATAATATCCCCGAGATGAGTTCATAAGGAATTATTATGTAAACCCTGCAGGTGGATTTAATCCGCATAATAATTAAAGTTGAACGGTACTAGTCTCGGATATAAGATATGAATATTATTTATTGAGCAATAAATAAATTTATTCATGGATATTTAAATCTTAAATACACGGAATATATAATACTACCGGAGAAATATTATTTGATATAATATGGAATAATATTGGGAGTGCAATTTTATTTATATAGTGGAAAATAAATAAAATTAATATTGATAAGAATTAATGGATTTGGGTTGGACCCAATTTAATTTTCAATATTGAAGCCCAATATTTATTCTCCTTATGATCCCCTACGTAGCCTATATAAGCACTACATGGTCTTCACTTTTCAAAAGAGAATTATTAATTGACCTACGCCAATCATAAATTCTTGAGAGTGAGGAGGATCCATAGTGTTCGATAGATCGTCGCCCACACGACGTTCGGACAAGGTGCAAGGAATACGTGGGAAGATCGCAAGGTCATCAACGCGTTAATTCGTTTCTCCGTACAACGAATCTAAGGTAAAATCATAAACCCTCTTTTATGATTTCGTGTGAATTAATCGTAGTAAATACATGAACACACGATCCGGATAAACGACGATCCTCGGGGACGGGGATTCGAGATCCCCGGCGAGGATCGATAGAGGCGGTCGAACCTAGGGCTCAACCGCCGGGAGCGCGCGGACAAGGAGGATGAGCCCCGGCTGGACGCCGGGGCGTGGGGTCGACCTCAGGTCGACCACCGGGGTTCGCCGTGGGCTGGTGCCACGGCGGATGAACCCCAGCCCTCCCGTCCGGCGGCGTCGCGGGCTGAACCCTCGGCTGGAGCCGAGGGGGCGATCGAACCTAGGGTTCGATCGCCGGGTGAGCTGCGGGTTTACCCGCAGCGCCTCGTATCAAGCTGCGGGGTTTCCCGCAGCGGCGATGCGGGGAGGATCGAACCCCCCCGCGAGCAGCGAGCCCGTGAGCTCGCTGCGGGGCTGCTACGAGCAGCCCCGGGGATGCGTCGCGCATCCCCAGCGATCATCGCGAAGATGATCGCGAGCCCCGTACGGGGGCTCGGCTGGGCGCACGCAGCCTTCGGGCTTCGCTGGGCGTTCGGTCGGGCCCCGGCTCGTTCGGTGGTTCGCGTTCGTGGATTCGGCTCGCGGGAGAAAATCGGCTGGGGGCGGGCTGCGTGTCTTCGGGCGCGTAGTCTCCGAAAGTCGGACTCCTGCGGATGAGTCAGGAATCCAATCTCCGGCGATGAAGGATTTCGATCGGGTTATCGGTTCCGCTAATTTTGATAGCCCGGGATATCGATTTCCAACATGTAGTGCTTTTATAGGCTACGTAGGGGATCTTAAGGAGGTGGAATATTGGGCTTCCAATATTGAAGATTAAATTGAGCCCAATGCTCAAGTCCATTAATCCTTATCAATATTAATTAATTCTATTTTCCACTATATAAAATTAATTGCACTCCCAATATTAAACCATATTATATCAAATAATATTTCTCCGGTAGTATTATTTATTCCGTGTATTTAAGATATAAATATCCATGAATAAAATTAATTTATTGCTAATTAATTTATTCATCTTTTGTATCCGAGACTAGTACCATTCAATCCTTCATTATTATGCGGAACAAATCCACCTGCAGGGTTTACATAATAATTCCTTATGAACTCATCTCGGGGATATTATCAACCCTTACGGGATACACTTTCCCGTCAAGTATTCACGGCATGTCTATATAAAATATAGCGACCCAACTTAACCGGTAATTAACCCAATAATTAAATCGGTTAATTCCTTTGGAAAATCAAAGTCACTTATATTAAATATACACACCCGCAATAGTATCGGGGATTAAGAATAAAATACACTGAGACTTAAATCGATTATCGCCGGCAATCCTAATCGATAAATCTCAAACGATCCGCCCAATACACCAAGTGTACAAGTGTGATAAAATAATTAAGATAAATTATTTTCTCTCTCACACAACGACTATACCGATGGATTGGTCCGTGTCCATCTAGGTCGTGAGCAACTGTTTGATTAAATACGAGTAACCGATAGTATGATCTTCTGTGTGCCCATGCAACACCATACTAACTACAACGTATAAAATCCAGGACTATGATTTGCATATATTTAATTATAAATAATTAAATGCAAATAATTGTTTATTTAATTAAATAGATTAATGGCAATGGATCGTGAGTTTCCGTTACTTAAATCTAGACATTAAGTACACAACTCCAACAATCTCCCACTTGTACTAAGGTCTAGTCATTTCCTCCAAACTCCCGACTCCCATACTCATCACGTGCTTAAGTTGTACTTCCAAGAAGTACTATGTGAATGAGCAATCTAGGTTGCCGCTCTGAAGTTATCTTGGTGACTACAGCGTCGTCTCCCTCGACGATGACTCGTATCAGGTGGTACTTGCACTATGTGTTATCTTACACTTATGGACTTGTGATTTCTTACCATTTGCCATCGCACCGCTATTTACATAGCCTTTGGCAAATTAAGAATCACATCTAAGTCCCAGAGATTATCCCAGAGTTATACCAAAGCTTCCGCTGCCTCTGAGGCCGCTTATTTGGTTACCCATGGTAGAGTCCGAAAAGCATCGTGCTTATCACTCTTCCATGTAAAACTCCTTCTCCTTCAATAGTGAAACACATAGCCTGATATCGACTTACACCGGTCCTCATTCGATTAGAAATCTAAGAGAATGTAATCCAAAGGAAATGTTTGTCTGCTGCGTAATCCAGAACATAGTTTCCAGTACTTCGAAAGTACTTAAAATGTTCATTACAGCAGTCAAGTATTCCTTTCCAGGATTACCTTGATATCCTCCCACTATGCTAACCGCATAGCCGATATCAGGTTCTTGTTTTTAACAATGCATTTATTAAGCTTTCCTCACTGAAAGTGTAGGAATCCGCTTTCATTGCTTCTATCTCCTTTTGTGTTCCAAAACACATATCCTTAGATAGATGCATTCCGTCTCTGAAAGGTAACGAACCTTTCTCGGAATTTTGCATGTTAAAACGAACCATAATCGTATAAGATATCTAGAGAAGTACAATGTTCTTTTCTTGAGATCCTAGATCTTAAGAACATGCTCTAACTTCTTCTTTATCTCATATATCGATTTTTCTAGACAACCATCATTTTATGTCTGACAACATCTTTACATTGTTGCCAATGATAAAATGTTATCTACATAAAACCCGAGAAACACCACCTTGTTTTCCATCACGTTTCCAATACACACAATTCGTCTATGCTTTGATGAATCCATAAAATGGACTATCTCATCAATTTGCAAGTACCACGAACTCAATGCTTTGTTCCAATCCATAAATGAATCAACTAAGCTTGTACTCTAAATGATCTTGCCTCTTAGCAATAATACTTAATGCTTTCCAAGAAGACACATTTAGATCTAGTACCGCCTTCATGTAGATCCAGGGATTGATTTCATGTATACTAGGTCCAGAGTTCAAAACTCTCCTAGTCTTATGAATATCTCCGGTTGTCAAACAACCTCCCACTACAATGGCATTCCGGTGTATAAACAGTAATAACAGTAGGTGCAGTTAGTGGTGTACCGCTACTCGGTTCGGCTGGTTCTAAGTCTTAATCGTTTTCTCTCTCTTCAGAAGTATCATGTCATTTTGGGCTTGTGGTTCATCTAATAGTCTTCCTCTAAGAACCGGGCGTTAGAACTTATAACGTCCTTCTGGTTCATAGTACTATCGAACACACACCTTTTGTTCTTCTAGGATATTCTACAACCACATTTGAATGTGCCGTTGTTTCCAGACATATCCATAGAACACAGGTAGTTCCGTATAACTCATGCTTTTACTATTTCTATAAGAGTTCCATTTCTTATTTCCGACACACCATTCTTACAGAGGACTGTATGGTGTAGTCACTTGGGATCCAATCCCAAGCTCTGATCATAAATCAGAGTCAATCAATTCTAATACTTGTCCGGATCTTATATCTTATATCCATAAAGGATTGCTTAGTCGTATTATCTTCCAAATTAGATTCTTAGGTCGGAAGGTCCACTCCTTCAACTTAATTGATCTTACAATCAATTTTCGACCTTTGAACTTCTTATTTGAATAAATATGACTTAGCATAAGATTCCACAAGTATAAATGATTTAATAAAGAAATCTCTTATTAGTAAAACGAGTTATGTATAACGGTTCGTTGCATCGTGGTGGACTTAGAATTCATCATTTATATATTGCTAGCTAATGTACCAAAATAGATAATATCATTATTTCTTCTTATAACCATCAAATGATTAAAAGAAATAAAATATCCATTTATTAGAAATCCAGAACAAAGTTCTTTCTAATTTGAAAGGTACATAAAAGCAATAACCCAAAATGAAATCCTATAAAATGTCCTCCACTGCAACTGCTGCCTCCCCTACAGCATTGCCCATGTAGACTACGATTTCTTCTTTTCTAAGTCGTCGGGTTTCCTGGAACCCTTGCATTTAAAATGCACATACCGTCAGTGGTTCCATATCTACACACCAGGTTCCGGTAGATAATACCATTGACTATGTTTCACGACTAAAGAAAAATTTCGTACTTCTTTTGAGAGGATAATCAGACTTCCAGTACCCAGACTGTTTGTATCGAGAATATGGCTTTCTCGTCCCATCTCGTGGTCCAAAAAGAACCACTGGGTTTCACTGAGTACTAACTAGTACTCTTTAACAGTTTGGGTAATGTCTAGATCTCTATTCCAATCATTACATTTAGGGACCAGTGAGTTAAATTCCTCAAGTATCACATAAAGTGGGTTCAAAGCCATATCCTAATCTATGAGCACATATAACAAAAAACAATCGATTTAATCTCCGATAGATTAGGATATGGCTTTGAACCCACTTTATGTGATACTTGAGGAATTTAACTCACTGGTCCCTAAATGTAATGATTGGAATAGAGATCTAGACATTACCCAAACTGTTAAAGAGTACTAGTTAGTACTCAGTGAAACCCAGTGATCGATTTAATCTCCGATATTATCTCCCTCAAATAATATCATTAAACCACTAATCACATCTAAAATCCCATCAGGTAAGGCAAGCCACGTGGTGTGGACGTTTACCCACCCAAATGATTTAGCAATTAGATTTGCTTCGGTCATACATCACTTATAGCGGAACCTCGTGGGGAGGAATACTATAATGCGTATCTAAGTGTAAACCATTACTCAGTACCAAAGTAAATTACTTGGAATTGCTACATCACCGCAAGCCACGTGGTGTGGACGTTTACGATAACTTCACAACTCTTCATAATTACTTACAACTGTCTACATCAATTAATCCAAAGTCCGTCAGTATAGCAAGCCACGTGGTGTGGACGTTTACTACACTAAGAGACTTTTATAATTGACTCCCAATTAATTGATCAATTTAATCTTGTAAATCAAGACGTGGAGAATCATAAGTGAAACTCGAAGTTTCTAACCAGTGATTCACCATGCGAACAACCCTATCTCTCATAAATGAGGGAGCCGAGCAGACAATCGACCCATCTATCAAAGAATGGCACGAAGGTCTTTAATTTGTGTCCTCTACATGACCAAGTGGCTTTGGCTCCATTCCACTCCCCGGGGTGAGAATGAGTCGACTTGAAATCAGCTTTGGAAAGACAAATTAGGCATTGTTTGATAAACTTAATTAATGTTTCTCGTAAAAGGAATTACGAGAATTCTCCTCCAATGACTTATCTATATGAACTTCAGAAGTCCATAAAAGTCACCAAGAGAACAGCAATGGAGACCATGGCAATGTTTCCATTCCCTCTCCCACTTAGCTTTTTACAATAAAGGGATACGCTATCTAATGCATAATTAAATACACATAAGCATAATAACAAACATACATTTCATGCAAGTACGTTCACAAATAATCAAATAATTACTCAAGTAAAATTATTTCTCGACTATTCGTACCTTGATGAATTCCAGCATGCTTTCCTTGAGTCTTCATTCTACGTCTTGAATACTTTGTCGAGTGACGGAAAAATTCTTTGATTCTCATATTTAATTTATTTTAAATAAAATCCAAGATTCCAATTCAAAATAAATTTGAATCAATCTAATGATTTTAAATAAAATACTCCAATTAAATAAAATCAATTCCATTGATTTCCATATTTAATTCTATTTTAAATAAAATCCAAGATTTTCCAATCCAAAATAAATTTTGAATTAATCTAATGATTTTAAATAAAATACTCCAATTAAATAAAATCAATTCCATTGATTTCCATATTTAATTCTATTTTAAATAAAATCCAAGATTTTCCAATCCAAAATAAATTTTGAATTAATCTAATGATTTTAAATAAAATACTTAAATTAAATAAAATCAATATTATATTAAAATCCATTGATTTCCATATTCAATTCTATTCTAAATAAAATCCAAGATTTTCCAATCCAAAATAAATTTTGAATTAATCTAATGATTTTAAATAAAATACTTAAATTAAATAAAATCAATATTTTAATAATTTCTCAATCCTATTTAAATTAGATCTCAAGAATCCTAATCAAAATCGAATTTTGATTCTTCTTAAGACTTCTAATCCAAGTAGGTATAGGATATCTAGAGAAATTAGGATTTTCTTTCCTAATTTAACTCTCCATCTAATTCCATTATTTAATTCCATAATTAAGAAATATAATCCAAATAGAATTTGAATTAATTCCAAAATTAAATTAAATAAAATTAGAAAGAATAAATTATTTCCGGAAATATCGGATTTACCGGGACGAACCGAAAATACAATTTCCGGTCGACCCAACATCGAACCCGCTGGACCAAAAGAACTTATGCATTAAGTTGGTTCCATGCATATGTAAACACATGCATACCAACTCGCACGTGTAGAACATGTTCCCATCAATTGACCATGCAATACGCATGTACAGCACCATGAATTAAAAGATTCATGTCGTGCATGTACATTGTGAATGAATTAATTCATTCAGCCGACTCGTCATAGCAGCCCCCGATCGTCATCTTCAGCAGCTAGCGGTCTGGTCGATCTCCGGCACGGCGTCTCCACTGACGACACATGCCATCGACCCGCTGTGCAACCACACAAAAACAGCCCGCGATCAAGTCGAGCGAAACGTCGTTCGATCGATCACGTCTGCGCTCGCGTGGACCTTTCGCCGGAGCAGCCGACTCCCGGTATGACGCCGTCACCGACGTCATGCCATCGACTACGCTCCAGCAGTAGTTCTCATGACATCGAGACCTCCGAGCCTTGGCGCACCAGCAGCCCGCGATCCGAAGCCGAAGCCGCGAACCGAAGCCGAAGCCGCCAATCGTGTAGCGGCTGAACCGCCTGGCTTCACGGCAGCGGTCGACCTCCGGCAACCACCACCACTGGTGGTTGATGCCGTCGACCTCCAGCCGCCATACAGCCCGGTCCCGCTACATGCCCTCGTCCGATCGATCCGGTTCGATTTCTCCGAAAACCCTCGATTTTTAATAATTAATTTTTCCGACAAACACAATTCACACGAGAGATAAAATCAAGTACGTAGAACAATATAGCACAATAATTTAACAATTTAAATTAATCTATGGCTATAAACAACGACAATCGATTATCGAAACAATTAACGAAAAAACGTAACCATACGCTCTGATACCAATTGTTGGAATTCGATATCCCGGGTTATTTAAATTTGCGGAAAACAATAACCCGATCAAACCCTTCGCCGGAGATCACATGAACGTCGACTCATCCGCCGAAGTCCGGGCTTTGGAGACCACGCGCCCGAAGGCACGCAATCCGCCCCCACCCGAACCCCCGCGAGCCGGGTTCACGCGATCGAACATCGCGTTCGATGGGGCTGCATCCGGCAGCCCCCAGCAGCAGGTCCGGCGACCTGCTGCCCGCC
The DNA here is from genome assembly GCA_954870475.1 of Euphrasia confusa. Lineage (NCBI taxonomy): Eukaryota > Viridiplantae > Streptophyta > Magnoliopsida > Lamiales > Orobanchaceae > Euphrasia > Euphrasia confusa. The sequence goes on from OX940959.1 coordinate 26,412,643, forward strand.
GTCGAGGAGCCCCCACCGTCGCGGTGGGGAGGTGACGGCACCAGCCCGTCACCGCCGGCGATCGCTCCCAGCGATCGCCCCCTCGGCCGAGGCCGAGGGTTCTCCTTCGCGCGCCGAACCCTAGGCGTGCGGTCCACGCAGTCCGGTGGCTTCGCCACCACCGCGTGGTCCCTCGTCTAATCCGGGTTCGATCCTTCGGATCTTGTTTTTCGATAATTGATCAATAAACTAGAATTAAATTGCGGAAATTTAATTCACCTTTCGATTCGTTGTGCGGAGAAACGAGATCTTATGATGACCTTGAGATCTTCCCACGTATTCCTTGCACTTGTTCGAACGTCGGGTGGGCGACGATCCTCCGAACACTATGGATCTCCTTCTCTCCTTTCTCTCTCTAGAATTGTGATCTTCAAGTTATATGAGAATAGAGAAGACCATGTAGTGATTTTATAGGCTACGTAGGGGATCTTAAGGAGGTGGAATATTGGGCTTCCAATATTGAAGATTAAATTGAGCCCAATGCTCAAGTCCATTAATCCTTATCAAATATTAATTAATTCTATTTTCAACTATATAAAATTAATTGCACTCCCAATATTAAACCATATTATATCAAATAATATTTCTCCGGTAGTATTATTTATTCCGTGTATTTAAGATATAAATATCCATGAATAAAATTAATTTATTGCTAATTAATTTATTCATCTTTTGTATCCGAGACTAGTACCATTCAATCCTTAATTATTATGCGGAACAAATCCACCTGCAGGGTTTACATAATAATTCCTTATGAACTCATCTCGGGGATATTATCAACCCTTACGGGATACACTTTCCCGTCAAGTATTCACGGCATGTCTATATAAAATATAACGACCCAACTTAACCGGTAATTAACCCAATAATTAAATCGGTTAATTCCTTTGGAAAATCAAAGTCACTTATATTAAATATACACACCCGCAATAGTATCGGGGATTAAGAATAAAATACACTGAGACTTAAATCGATTATCGCCGGCAATCCTAATCGATAAATCTCAAACGATCCGCCCAATACACCAAGTGTACAAGTGTGATAAAATAATTAAGATAAATTATTTTCTCTCTCACACAACGACTATACCGATGGATTGGTCCGTGTCCATCTAGGTCGTGAGCAACTGTTTGATTAAATACGAGTAACCGATAGTATGATCTTCTGTGTGCCCATGCAACACCATACTAACTACAACGTATAAAATCCAGGACTATGATTTGCATATATTTAATTATAAATAATTAAATGCAAATAATTGTTTATTTAATTAAATAGATTAATGGCAATGGATCGTGAGTTTCCGTTACTTAAATCTAGACATTAAGTACACAACTCCAACAGTGGTGGACTCAGAATTCATCATTTATATATTGCTAGCTAATGTACCAAAATAGATAATATCATTATTTCTTCTTATAACCATCAAATGATTAAAAGAAATAAAATATCCATTTATTAGAAATCCAGAACAAAGTTCTTTCTAATATTAAAGGTACATAAAAGCAATAACTTAAAATGAAATCTTTTAAAATGTCCTCCACTGCAACTGCTGCATGTTGGAATTCGATATCCCGGGTTATTTAAATTCGCGGAAAACAATAACCCGATCAAAACAATTCGCCGGAAATCACATGAACGCCGACTCATCCGCCGAAGTCCGGCCTTTGGAGACCACGCGCCCGAAAGCACGCGGCCCGCCCCCAGCCGAACCCCCGCGAGCCGGGGTTCACACGATCGAAGGATCGATCGCACGCCGGCGATCGATCGGGGTGGGGCTGCTCCCAGCAACCCCCGCGGCGAGTCCGGCGACTCGCCGCCGCCTGGAGGTCCCCACCGTCGAGGTGGGGTGGAGCGCGGCACCAGCCCGCGCTCCGGCGGTCGATCCTTGTGATCGACCGCGCACCCTCGGCCCAGCTGAGGGTCGCCTCCTCCGCGCCCGCGAACCCTAGTTCGGGTGATCGCCCGTGGTCCGGTGGCTACGCCACCACCACGCGATCGTGCGTCTAATCCGAGTTCGATGTTCGGATCTTGTTCTACGGTATTCTCGATAAATCCAAATCATATAATATCAAGTTAGTTTAGATATCATACCTACGATTCGTTGTTCGGAGAAACGAAATCAATATGACCTTTGAATCTTCCCACGTATTCCTTGCACTCCGTTCGAACGTCGGGTGGGCGACGATCTATCGAACTCCTATGGATCTCCTTCAACTCTCTAGAATATCAAGTATGATAATCTTGTCTTATGATTTATGAAGGCCATGTAGTGCTTTTATAGGCTACGTAGGGGATCTAAAGGAGGTGGAATATTGGGCTTCCAATATTGAAGATTAAATTGAGCCCACTGCTCAAGTCCATTAATCCTTATCAATATTAATTAATTTATTTTCCACTATATAAATTAATTGCACTCCCAATATTAAACCATATTATATTCAAATAATATTTCTCCGGTAGTATTATTTATTCCGTGTATTTAAGACATGAATATCCATGAATAAAATTTATTTATTGCTTAATAAATTTATTCATCTCTTTTATCCGAGACTAGTACCACTCAACCTTATTTATTATGCGGAATTAAATCCACTCGCGAGGTTTACATAATAAATCCTTATGAGCTCATCTCGGGGATATTATCAACCCTTCCGGGATACACTGTCCCGTCAAGAATTCACGGCATGCCATATATAGAATATAGTGACCCAACTTAACCGGTAATTGACCCAATAATTAAACCGGTCAATTCCTTTGGAAAATCAAAGTCACTTATATTAAATATAAACACCCGCAATTGTATCGGGGATTAAGAATAAAATACACTGAGTCTCAAATCAATTATCGACGAGCAAACCTAATTGATGAGTCTCAATCGATCCGCTCAATACACCAAGTGTACAAGTGTGATAAAATAATTAAGATAAATTATTTTCTCTCTCACACAACGACTATACCGATGGATTGGTCCGTGTCCATCTAGGTCGTGAGCATCTGTTCGATTAAATACGAGTAACCGATAGTATGATCTTCTGTGTGCCCATGCACACCATACTAACTACAACGTATAAAATCCAGGACTATAATTTGCATATATTTAATTAACAATAATCAAAAGCAAATGAATGTTCGTTATTAATAGGTAAATGAAAGTGTACAAGGAGTTCATGATACTCAAATCTAGACATTAAGTATACTACTCCATCACTGCCTCCTCTACAGCATTGCCCATGTAGACTACGATTTCTTCTTTTCTAAGTCGTCGGGTTTCCTGGAACCCTTGCATTTAAAATGCACATACCGTCAGTGGTTCCATATCTACACACCAGGTTCCGGTAGATAATGCCACTGACTATGTTTTACGACTAAAGGAAAATTTCGTACTTTGTTTGAGAGGATAATCAGACTTCCAGTACCTAGACTGTTTGCATCGAGAACTCTTGCCTCTTGGCTTTCTCGTCCCATCTCGTGGTCCAAGAAACTTAGGACCACTGGGTTTCTTTGCTTGTTTTTCCTTTCCCCCGATTTTGCCCTTAGGTTCAAAACCTTTGGCATTGGCTACAAGAGCTTGCGATTTCCGTCTCAACTCGTCTAAAAGGTCAATCATCTCAAAAACGTGTTTAAGCGTTTCCTCGAATGACTGAACTTTATGAGTATCCTCATCGCTTCTTGTCTAGCCGCCTATGTCATGTCTAAACACCAACTTGAGTTTGAACATGAGATCATAATCAGTGGTCATTGCATAAGCATTTTCCCACTTCTTAAAATCAGTCCTTTCCTCATTAGTTGAGACATTGATAGGCTCGGGAGAACAAAGCTCACTGAGTACAAACTTGTACTCTTTAACAGTTTGGGCAATGTCTAGATCTCTATTCCAATCAATATATATAGGGACCAGTGAGTTAAAATCCTTAAGTATCACAGAAAGTGGGTTCAAAGCCATATCCTAATCTATGAGCACATATAACAACAAACAATAGATTTAATCTCCGATATTATCTCCCTAAAATAATATCATTAAACCACTAATCACATCTAAAATCCCATCAGGTAAGGCAAGCCACGTTCGTGTGGACGTTTACCCACCCAAATGATTTAGCAATTAGATTTGCTTCGGTCGTACATCATTATAGCGTTACTTCGTTGGGAAGAATACTATAAAGCGTACCTAAGTGTAAACCATTACTCAGTATCTAAGAAGATTGTTTGGGATACGTTTATTCACCGCAAGCCACGTTCGTGTGGACGTTTACGTTAACATACGTTCCTTCACTCCCTTCTATAACTGTCTACATAAATTAATCCAAGATCCCATTCAGTATAGCAAGCCACGTTCGTGTGGACGTTTACTACACCAAAAGATCTTTATAATTGACTCCCAATTACTTGAATCATTCAATCTTGTAAATCAAGACGCGGAGAATCATAAGTGAAACTCGAAGTTTCTAACCAGTGATTCACCATGCGAACAACCCTATCTCTCATAAAATGAGGGAGCCGAGCAGACAATCGATCCACCTTCAAAAGGATGGTACGAAGGTCTCTAATTTGTGTCCTCGACATGACCAAGTGGCTTTGGCTCCATTCTACTCCCCGGGGTAAGAATGAGTCGACTTGAAATCAGTTTTGGAAGACAAATTAGGCATTGTTTGATAAACTTAATCAATGTTTCTCGTAAGAGGAATTACAAGAATTCTCCTCCAATGGCTTATCTATACGAACTTCAAAAGTCCATAAAAGTCACCAAGAGAACAGCAATGGAGACCATGGCATTGTTTCCAATCCCTCTCCCACTTAGCTTTTTACAATAAAGGGATACGCTATCTAATGCATAATTAAATACACATAAGCATGCATACATGAAATAAATCACATAGAATATTATCACATAATCAAAATAATACTAGAATATTATTTTCCGACTATTATGGCTTTATCGCATCCCCGTACGCATCTTCTAGTCTTCAGTCTTCGTTCTTGAATGCTCCATGTGACGGGAATATTAATTCCAATATTTAAATCTATTTATTTTTAATAAATCCAAAAGTTACTTAATTCGAAAATTAAGTCAATCGAATAAATCAAAAATAAAATTAAATATTATTAATATTTTTATTATTTTTATTTTCCTTTTCTAATTCCATTAAATCTCTAGAATCCTATCCAAGACCCACTTGGAATATTCTAGAAGATTTCCATAATGCTATAAGGAAATAAAATAATTTAGGACTCCTAATCCTTCCAAATTAATTCCTTTCCTTTTCTATTAAAAATTCCATAAAGGAATAATTAAATAAGGAAAAATTAATTAAGGACTCTTAAAACTTTCCAAATTAATTATTTTCCTAATCCATTAAAAATTCCATGAAGGAATAATTAAATAGGAAAAATAAATTAATTATAAATTTATTCATTTTCCTAATCTATGAAAATTCCCAAGAATAGGAATAATCAATAAGGAAAAATAAATTTATTCTAAATTTATTCTTTTCCTATTCCATGAGAATTCCCAAAAATAGGAATACTCAAAATAGGAAAACCGAATAATTTAGGAAAGTAAATCTTGGTTAGGAGTAGCACGGAGTGGGGATCTCCGCACCACCCCCAACCATCGACCACCCCCCGGAGGAGCACGCCGCCGCCGCCCAGCCGGCCAGCCGCCGTCGCCGGCGACCTAAGGCCGAGAAGCCCGCGGGCAGCCCCCTTGGTGGTCGATCGATTCATTGCTTGGGTCGATCATGGGGTTGATCGATCCCCGGAATCCTCCCTCTCTTCGTCTCCTCCGTCACACTTTTCCGGTCGTCGTTTCGTCCTCGATCCAACGTAAAATAAATTACAAATTTATTACTACGCTATCCGGTATCGATTCTCTACAAAACGACCTCAAACAATTTCCGGAAAAATTAAGAACAAGCATTCACCACACAAGAACAAATATCGACATCAACGAGAGTTTAATAATTAAGAGAAATATTATGACATTAATTAACAATAATTAAATCTAGCCATAATAATCGGAAACCCTGCAAGGTTGAACAATTTATCGAAAAATACCATGAACTAAAACCATCGCTCTGATACCAATTGTTGGAAATCGATATCCCGAAATTAATAAATTTAAATAAATAAATTATCTAATCAATTCCGACCGAAATCCTTTGGAGATCGAATATCCAGATTGTCAAATTGCGGAACGACAACTCCAATCGAATCCCGGTTGCCGGAACATCCCGCCACGAACCACCACGAAGCCGGACTCAACCAAACAAGCCGCCGCGGGGATAGCCCGCGGCTGTCCGGTCGAGCCCCCGGATGGGGCTCGCGGCTGTACACGGCAGCCGCCTAGGGCTGCCCTTGGCAGCCCGCTGGGCATCCCAGCCATGCCCCGCTGATCGCCCTCAAGCCACGGTTGAACCGTGGCTAGCGATCAGCCCGCAGCCACCGCCGCGCGAGCGGCAGTCCAGCCGCGCGAGCGGCTGCCCCTCCGCGTGAGCGGAGGCAGCCCCGCGCGAGCGGCGCTCGGCGTCCAGCCGGGCTTCACGCCCTCGACCCATCCCGTCGAGCCGTTGAGCCGCCGGCGGTCCGGTGGTCTTCGACCACCACCGCCCGGTTCAACCTCGTCTTGGGTCGCGTTCTCGGATCTTGGTTCATGATATTTTTACGATAATTAAACGATAAAATCATAAAGAGGGTTTTACGATTTACCTCGTTCTCGTTGTTCGGAAAAACGAAGAACTCAATTTGACGACCTTGAGATCTTCCGACGTATTCCTTGCACTAGCTTGGACGTCGTGTGGGCGACGATCTACCGAACTCCATGGATCTTCCTCTCTACTTTCTCTCTCTCTCTAGAATTGTGATCTTCAAGTTATGAGATTATGAGAATAGAGAAGACCATGTAGTGCTTTTATAGGCTACGTAGGGGAACTTAAGGAGGTGGAATATTGGGCTTCCAATAATAGTGATTAAATTGAGCCCAAGCCCAAATCTATTAATCCTTACTATTATTAATTATTTCTATTATCCACTATATAAAATTAATTGCACTCCCAATATTAAACCATATTATATCAAATAATATTTCTCCGGTAGTATTATTTATTCCGTGTATTTAAGATATAAATATCCATGAATAAAATTATTTATTGCTAATTAATTTATTCATCTCTTATATCCGAGACTAGTACCATTCAACCTTAATTATTATGCGGAACGAATCCACCTGCAGGGTTTACATAATAATTCCTTATGAACTCATCTCGGGGATATTATCAACCCTTACGGGATACACTTTCCCGTCAAGTATTCACGGCATGTCATATATAAAATATAGTGACCCAACTTAACCGGTAATTAACCCAATAATTAAATTGGTTAATTCCTTTGGTAAATCAAAGTCACTTATATTAAATATACACACCCGCAATAGTATCGGGGATTAAGAATAAAATACACTGAGACTTAAATCGATTATCGCCGGCAATCCTAATCGATAAATCTCAAGCAGATCCGCTCAATACACCAAGTGTACAAGTGTGATAAAATAATCAAGACAAATTATTTTCTCTTTCACACAACGACTATACCGATGGATTGGTCCGTGTCCATCTAGGTCGTGAGCAACCGTTCGATTAAATACGAGTAACCGATAGTATGATCTTCTGTGTGACGTCGCACACCATACTAACTACAACGTATATAATCCAGGACTATAATTTGCATATATTTAATTATAAATAATTAAATGCAAATAATTGTTTATTTAATTAAATAGATTAGTGGCAATGGATCGTGAGTTTCCTTTACTTAAATCTAGACATTAAGTACACAACTCCAACACTTATAGGTTAAGAATGACTGTGACCCCACTTTGTGATATATTTAAAGATGAAAACTCACTGGTTCCATATAGTACTGATTGGAAAAGAAATCTGGACATTGTCCAGACTGTTGAGCCTTCCAAGTCCACTGTTGTCCTAACTCATGAGGACATTTGGAATGACCTCAGAATGATGTTGAGACATAGTGTGGAAGCCGTACAAGAAGTGATTGACATACTCTATAAATTCAGTCCTCTTAAAGAGTCGCCTAAAAACGATTCCAAAAGAGCGGAACTTATAAGTATGATCAGAAAGTCACAAGCTCTTGTGGCTGAGATGGAAGTGCAAGCAAAGAAGCCCAGTAGTTCTAAACCACGGATTGGGAAGAGCAAGCCGCGAGGCAAGTGCTATCGATGCAAGCAGTCTGGGCACTGGAGGTCTGATTGTCCTCTCATCAAAGGTACGAAATTTTCCTTAGTCACTGAAACATTATCAGTGGTGTTATCTACCAGCACCCGGTGTGTAGATACGGGGGCCACTGATCATGTCTGCAATTCATTGCAGGGGTTCCAGGAAACCCGGAGACTTAGAGAGGGAGAGATCGTGGTCTACATGGGCAATGCCGCGAGGGTAGCGACTGTTGCAGTGGGAGACGTTCACCTACGCTTTAGTAGTGATAGGGTTTTAGTTTTGCATAATTGTCTTTATGTACCCAACTTTAGAAAGAATTTAATTTTGGTTTCTAAACTTATTATGAATGGATATTCTGTTTCTTTTGACCACTCTGTGATCATAAGAAGAAACAGTGAGATTATCTGTTCTGGTACATTGGTGGACGATTTGTATGTGCTAAATCCCGAGTCTAACACGATGCAACTAACCGAGAGTAATAACACATCTACGAACACCAATAAGGGAAAGGAACCTTCTAAGATGAATCAATTATACTTGTGGCATCTAAGGCTAGGTCATATTAACTCAAATAGAATTCAAAGGTTGAAAGCTGATGGTCTCATCAGCGGTGTTGAAGGAGAGGACCTTCCAACTTGCGAATCCTGTTTAGAGGGAAAAATGACTAAGCGTTCTTTTTCTGGTAAAGGACGGAGAGCTGAACAAGTATTGGATTTGATTCACTATGATGTATGCGGACCTATGTCTACTCAGGCAAAGGGAGGGTACGAGTATTTCATTACTTTCACTGATGATTACTCAAGGTATGGATTTGTATACCTGATGCGCCGCAAGAGCGAATCCTTTGACAAGTTCAAAGAGTTCAAGGCTCTTGTGGAGAACCTTCAAGGTAAATTCATTAAATGCCTGCGATCTGATCGCGGAGGCGAGTACCTGTCTGGAGAATTCAAGGCATACTTGGCAGAGAATGGGATTTATTCCCAAATGACATCACCATATACTCCCCAGCAGAATGGTGTGTCAGAAAGAAGGAATAGGACTCTTATGGAAATGGTGCGTTCAATGATGAGTTACTCGGACTTACCTGTTATGTTCTGGGGATATGCCTTAGAAACAGCAGCGCACATTCTAAACTTGGTTCCATCTAAAACGGTTCCTTCAACACCCATGGAACGATGGAGCGGGCGCAAGCCTAGCTTGAGACACGTTCGGATCTGGGGGTGCCCTGCACATGTGTTGAAGGTAGGTGCCGATAAATTAGAACCTCGTACTGAAGTGCGGTTTTTTATAGGATATCCTAGAGGAACTAAAGGTGGCATGTTCTATAGTCCTAAGGACTAGAAGATCGTTATAAGTACTAACGCTCGGTTCTTGGAGGAAGACTATGTCATGGACCACAAGCCCAAAAGTGACATAATGCTTGATGAGTTGAGAGGTAACGATAAAGACCTAGACACAGCCGAACCGAGTAGTGATACACCACTAGAACCTGCACCTACTATCACTGTTAATACACCGTAACGCCGTCGTAGTGGGAGGGTTGTTAAACAACCAGAAAGATGGATTGGACTGGGTGAGTCTTCGGACTCTGGACCTGGAGTTCATGAAATTGATCCCTGGACCTATGACGATGCAGTACAAGATATAGATGCGCCTTCTTGGAAGAAAGCGATGAAATCCGAAATTGAATCTATGGATTCTAATAAAGTCTGGGATCTTGTAGAACCACCAAACGGCGTAAAGCCAATTGGGTGTAAATGGGTCTACAAGAGAAAGAGAGGATCTGACAGAAAGGTTGAAATCTTTAAAGCTCGGCTTGTTGCGAAAGGATATACTCAGAAAGAGGGAATCGATTATGAGGAGACCTTCTCGCCGGTAGCCAAGATAAAGTCGATCCGGATTCTCTTGTCCATAGCAGCTCATATGGATTATGAGGTGTGGCAAATGGATGTCAAGACAGCTTTCCTGAATGGAAGTCTTGACGAGACGATTTATATGAAACAACCAGAAGGATTCATTACTAAGGGGCGAGATCATCTAGTGTGCAAGCTTAATCGATCAATTTATGGATTGAAACAAGCCTCAAGATCGTGGAACCTGCGGTTTGACGAAGTAGTCCAATCTTTTGGATTCAGTCAAAGCATGGACGAATCGTGTGTGTATTGGAAACGTGATGGGAAGAAGGTTGTGTTTCTCGTGCTTTATTTAGACGACATTCTTCTCATTGGCAACAGTGTGAAAATGTTATCAGACATAAAGGGATGGTTGTCTAGACAATTCGATATGAAAGATTTGGAAGAAGTTGGACATGTTCTAGGGATCAAGGTTATAAGGGATCGCCGGAATAGAACATTGTATCTTTCCCAGCAATCTTACATAGACACGATTCTGGCTCGTTTTAACATGCAAGATTCCAAGAAGGGCGAACTACCCTTCAGTAAAGGAACTTATCTTTCTAAGGAGATGTGTCCTCAGACACAGAAGGAGAAAGATGAAATGAAAGCAGTTCCCTACGCTTCGGCTGTGAGAAGCTTGATGTATGCAATGTTATGTACGAGGCCTGATATCTGCTATGCAGTTGGCGTAGTAGCGAGATATCAGAGTAACCCTGGAAAGGCTCATTGGACTGCCGTAAAGAGCATTTTCAAGTATTTGCGAAATACTAGGGATTATGTTCTAAGTTACGGGGCAGACAATCTGATTCCTTTGGGTTATACGGATTCGGATTTCCAAGTTGATAAGGACCGGCGAAAGTCGACATGAGGCTATGTGTACACTTTGGGAGGTGGAGCCGTATCATGGAGGAGTGTTAAGCAAAAGTGCATTTCGGACTCTACCATGGAAGCTGAATATGTTGCAGCCTCAGAGGCAGCGAAAGAGTCAGTTTGGTTCCTTAATTTCCTCCAGGACTTAGATGTGATTCCGAGTTTGCCCAGAGCTATGACAATTTATTGTGATAATAGCGGTGCAGTGGCAAACAGTAAGGAACCACGATCCCATAGTGCTACGAAACACATAGAGCGCAAGTACCACCTGATTCGAGTCATCGTCAAGAGGGGCGATGCGATAGTCACCAAGATAGCTTCGGAGGACAACCTAGCGGACCCTTTCACCAAGATACTTCCTAAGGAAGTATATTTTAAGCAGTTGGAGGGTTTGGGAGTCAGGTTTGGAGGATAAGACTAGACCTTAGTATAAGTGGGAGATTATTGGAGTAGTATACTTAATGTCTAGATTTGAGTATTATGAACTCCTTGTACACTTTCATTTACCTATTAAATACAAACATTCATTTGCTTTTAATTATTGTTAATTAAATATATGCATATTATAGTCCTGGATTTTATACGTTGTAGTTAGTATGGTGTGCGACGTCACACAGAAGATCATACTATCGGTTACTCGTATTTAATCGAACAGATTCTCACGACCTAGATGGACACGGACCAATCCATCGGTATAGTCGTTGTGTGAGAGAGAAAATAATTTGTCTTAATTATTTTATCACACTTGTACACTTGGTGTATTGAGCGGATCGATTGAGACTTATCAATTAGGTTTGCTCGGCGATAATTGATTTGAGACTCAGTGTATTTTATTCTTAATTCCCGATACAATTGCGGGTGTGTATATTTAATATAAGTGACTTTGATTTTCCAAAGGAATTGACCGGTTTAATAATTGGGTCAATTACCGGTTAAGTTGGGTCACTATATTTTATATATGGCATGCCGTGAATTCTTGACGGGACAGTGTATCCCGGAAGGGTTGATAATATCCCCGAGATGAGCTCATAAGGATTTATTATGTAAACCTCACGAGTGGATTTAATTCCGCATAATAAATAAGGTTGAGTGGTACTAGTCTCGGATAAAAGAGATGAATAAATTTATTAAGCAATAAATAAATTTTATTCATGGATATTTATATCTTAAATACACGGAATAAATAATACTACCGGAGAAATATTATTTGGATATAATATGGTTTAATATTGGGAGTGCAATTAATTTATATAGTGGAAAATAAATTTAATTAATATTGATAAGGATTAATGGACTTGAGCATTGGGCTCAATTTAATCTTCAATATTGGAAGCCCAATATTCCACCTCCTTTAGATCCCCTACGTAGCCTATAAAAGCACTACATGGCCTTCATAAATCATAAGACAAGATTATCATACTTGATATTCTAGAGAGTTGAAGGAGATCCATAGGAGTTCGATAGATCGTCGCCCACCCGACGTTCGAACGGAGTGCAAGGAATATGTGGGAAGATTCAAAGGTCATCTTGATTTCGTTTCTCCGAACAACGAATCGTAGGTATGATATCTAAACTAACTTGATATTATTCGATTTTGGTTTATCGAGAATACCGTAGAACGAAGATCCGAAAGTTCAAACCCGGAGTAGACGGACGATCACGCGGTGGTGGCGAAGCAACCGGACCGCGTGGATCGACCCGCCTAGGGTTCGGCGGGCGCGGAGGAGGCAACCCTCGGCTGGGCCGAGGGCGCGAGGTCGATCACAAGGATCGACCGCCGGGGCGCGGGCTGGAGCCGCACCCCACCCCACCTCGACGGTGAGGACCTCCAGGCGGCGGCGAGTCGCCGGACTCGCCGCGGGGGCTGCCGATGCAGCCCCACCCCGATCGATCGCCGGCGTGCGATCGATCCTTCGATCGTGTGAACCCCGGCTCGCGGGGGTTCGGCTGGGGGCGGGCCGCGTGCCTTCGGGTGCGTGGTCTCCAAAGGCCGGACTCCGGCGGATGAGTCGGCGTTCATGTGATCTCCGGCGATGGATTTTTGATCGGGCTATGATTTCCGCAAATTTTAATAGCCCGTGATATCGAATTCCAACAGAATGGTACTAGTCTCGGATATAAGAGATGCATAAATTAATTAGCAATAAATTAATTTTATTCATGGATATTTGTATCTTAAATACACGGAATAAATAATACTACCGGAGAAATATTATTTGATATAATATGGTTTAATATTGGGAGTGCAATTAATTTTATATAGTGGAAAATATAATTAATTAATAATAGTAAGGATTAATAGATTTGGGCTTGGGCTCAATTTAATCACTATTATTGGAAGCCCAATATTCCACCTCCTTAAGATCCCCTACGTAGCCTATAAAAGCACTACATGGTCTTCTCTATTCTCATAACTTGAAGATCACAATTCTAGAGACAGAAAGTAGAGAGGGAGATCCATGGAGTTCGGTAGATCGTCGTGAAGGTACCGGTATACCGATCCGATCGATATACCGTGTGTGCGGAAGCGTGTAAAGCAATAGATCTACTATGCCATGATCTTAGTGCACACTTAATGTGTATAAGAACACATATAAACATATATATATACACATCCAATATATATATATATATATATATATATATATATATATATATATATATATATATATATATATAAGGTTCAACGATTACTTACTTATGGTGACGAAGTGATTCGTTGATGTCGTTGAGGTGGTGTTGAGTCGATTGAACCACCTCAAATGGATCAGCCTCTCGAAGCTCTCCTTGTGAATGACCTCGTCACTCCTCTTGTCTAGATCGCCCGGATGTTGAAGCCGCACAAATGGCCCGGCCTCTACGTGTTGCACACGAACCCGGAATTGAACTTCCTTGCTTGTTCTTAAGTGATTCTCTCACTCTTTTCTCTCTATTTTAGTGGATTTTCGTGGCTGATGCAATTGTTTGTTGAAAATCTGATTTTCATCTATATAAGTGCATCATTATTCATCCCATTACACCCCTTTGTAACCTACAACATAATGGGCATCATAATGCACCATTAACATGCAAAGGGGTTACAAAGGAGGTGAAAGGTCATGCCACATACACATGCCACTATGCATTGTATGTGGTCCCACTTGCTTGTGTGGCATGCCATGTCACACTATGTGACATGCATCCATGCAAGCCATGCATCCCATGCATAGGAATTAAATCCACGTAAATATTGATTCTAAATCAATATATTTATCAAGCAATGTATATCAATATCAAGCTCGTGTGTGACCCTGTAGGTATGATTTTATCGATCAATATTATATTGTTCCCAACAATTAATATTATCGAATAATCATTTAACATCCATAGACGACCTTATGACTTTATCGATTGCACACGTAGGATCGAAGGACATATCCCAACAATCTCCCACTTGGCCTTCAGAGCCAGTGTGCTGCCAACTTCCTTTTGTCACTTTATGTCTAAGTTTGAACTTGAGGAAAGACTCGAGTCATCCTCAATCGGTTCAAACCTTTCTTGGACTTTGAGACAGACTGTAAAACCAGATTTATCACTATGATACGAATCTGGACGTGGCCACGTATTTTCCACAGTCTCGACTCTCCAAGTGGCCGGTAAGACATGTATCCCATTATAAAATGGAGGACAATCCCATCTTGTCAATCCAAGCTCTCCCACTTGCTTCCTAATATACCCAATAACAAGTTTTATAACCTCCTTTTACGAAAGGCGTTTACTTGTATCAAAGTACACCATTTCACAATGGAATCACTCTGGACTACTCAGGTCAGAGGAAATTGCTCGACAGTCAATGAAATAGTATTATGACTCGAAATCTTAAATACTATTCCAGTCGGGTCTGTTCGATCATTAGCTCCCAGCTAATATCTATGTAATTGTACTTGATGTCCCACATCACTAGCCCATGAAGCGGCGCTATAGTACACATTACAATCTAGTTCTTTGTATTATCGGTTTGTCCGTACTCGATTATACGAACCAGGAACAGCTATATGATTCAAGTATATCAGTTCAACCATTGGGACTTCATTATGCGGTAAGTCGACTTCATAACCCAATTGATATCACTTAATCATTTGGACAATTCATATAAATTAAACCATATTTATATGAAGAAATATGTATTATACATATGATTGAATGTTTACCAAATCTCCAAAAGTATCTAATACAGTAATAGAAATCACAACCCATCTCTAAGATGTATGATCTCTATTGCAGTCGTGAAAGACTTAAGCTTAGACTGCTGGAGAGGTTTAGAAAGCGGGTTTGCAACCTTATCAAAAGTTGCAACTTTATTATCTCGATGTCTCCACAAAACTATCTCCCAAATAATGTGGAACTTCCTGAGCACTAGTTTTAGATTTGTGGTGCTTTCTAGCTCATTGGCTTGCGCGATAACTCTACTACAAATAGAGAACTATCGGATGGGCTGAGCTAGTTACGCCACCAAGTTTATTCAAGAACTTTCAAATCCTAACTGCCAACATTACTGCATCCAATGCAATACTGTGCTCAGCTTCAGTAGTTTAATCAGCTATATTGCATTGCATGGAACTATTCCAGCAAATATCACCTCTAACCAGACAAAAGATATAACCAGATTAAAATTGGAAATTATCTTAGTCTGTTTTGAAGTTAGCATTCAAAGAGCTTGTTAATATCAACTCTTTTTGTCTTCCAAAGACAACAAAATATTCTTTAGTCCATCTAAGGTACATAAGAATATTCTTGGCCGCAGTCTAATGCGCCTCACCTGGGTTTCCTTGAAACTAACTCGTCATGCTCAAAGCATACGATACGTCCGGTCGTGTACATATCATGGCGTACATTATAGACCCTATTGCCGAAGCATAAGGAATGTTTTTCATCCTCTTTTGCTCATCAAGTCCCGTAGGGCCTTGCATCTTGCTAAGAGATGTGCCATGACTCATTGGAATGAGACCCTTTTTGGCGTCTTTCATTCTGAACTTATCAAGTACCTTATCAAAATAGGTCACTTGACTAAGTCCAAACATCATTTTCGATCTGTTCCGACAGATCTTGATGCTCAATATGTACTGTGCTTCTCCAAGTTCCTTTATTGAAAAACAATTTCCAAGCCATTCTTTAATAGAATTGAGCATAGAAACATTGTTTCCTATGAGGAGTATGTCATCGACATACAACACAATGTATACAACGTAACTCCCACTGTTCTTCTTGTAAAACAAGACTCTTCCGAGTTCCTCTCAAATCCAAAACCCAGTATGGATTCATTGAACTGAAGATTGCTACTC
The DNA here is from genome assembly GCA_954870475.1 of Euphrasia confusa. Classification (NCBI taxonomy): domain Eukaryota; kingdom Viridiplantae; phylum Streptophyta; class Magnoliopsida; order Lamiales; family Orobanchaceae; genus Euphrasia; species Euphrasia confusa. Next base: position 26,429,002 of record OX940959.1, read on the forward strand.
CGATATGCTTTGCTTTATTCCATAAATGGAATTATAAGATTGCATAATTTCTCAGCCTTATTAGGATCGATAAAACTCTTTGGCTGTGACAAAACACATTCTCTTCTAGAATCCAATTCAAGAAGTTAGTTTAAACATCCAATATTACCATAACTCATTATCAAGATTTGTAGCAATTACTAAGATAATCTGAATGATTTAATCAAAGCAACTGGTGAAAGTTTTTCCACAATCCACCTCGTGAATAAAACTTTTACCATCAAACTTGCTTTGAAAACCCTAGGTTTTCCATCTGACTGTTTAGATCTTAAAGATCTATTAGCATTCATTGGGTCTAACCCCGTGATCAAGTTCCAAACTTAATTATCAGATATTGATATCATCTCAGATTTCATGGCACCATGCCAATTTTCAGTAGCTGGACTCGTCATAGCTTGGAATTAGGTCGAAGGTTCACCGCTTTCCAAAAGCATGAATTCATATCTCTCATTGGTCACAATATCTAAGTATTTGAATAATAGAGATAGATTTATTCCTTTCGGACCTACGAGGGCTGGTATGGCTTCCAAAACCATAAGAATACTCTCAACCTAGTCTTGAGTATTCATCATTGGTTGTTTCACTTGAACCTCGTTCAAGACAACCGATCTCCCACTGAATTTCTAGGAAAGATAACTCTTTTCAAGAAAATCACTATCTCGAGCAACAAAAACTTTGTTCTCGAATTGGTTGTAAAAGTGGTGCCCTCGTGTTTCTTTTGGATAACCAACAAAGAAACATTTATCCGATTTGGGTTCAAGCTTTGTAGAGATATTTCTCTTCACATAAGCTTCACAACCCCAAACCTTGATATAAGACAAGTTAGGGACCTTCCCTTTCCATACCTCGTATGGTGTCTTATAATTAGCTTTTGACGGTGTCCTATTCAGTGTATAAGTTGAAGTCAAGAATTGTGTGTTCCCAAAAGAGACCAGTAGTTCATTTAGACCTCTCATCGAATGGTCGAACTATATCTAATATAGTTTGTTTTCTCTTTTCCGAAACATAACCTTCATGTGCTTGTGAACTGATAGGTTCCACATACATCAGTATGGATCATCCCTAATTAATCACTCACATGTTCTCCTTTCTCCAAGAAAGATGACATTGTTATCTTTGTCCATCAAACATCATTCACATGTATCAAATGACTCCAAGTCAAATGATTCTAGAATGCCTTCTAAAAGAAGATTCGTTATATGTTTAGATTTTGATCTAATCAACAATGTTACAGTTATGTCTCATTGAGACTTATTCGATTTGGACTTTTCACTACAAAAAAGTCGCGGATCCCCTACGGGGATCCCCTACGGCTATAAACCCGTAGGGACGCCCCTACGGCGTCCCCTACGGGAGATTCTATATTGATATCCCCTACGGCTCCCCCTACGGCTTGAGACGTAGGGGAGAATCCCGTAGGGGGTTCCCGTAGGGGCCTAGGCGGGAATGCGCGCGCCTCGTTTCCCTCCAAGAGTCCATACGGGGTCCCCTACGGGTGACCCGTAGGCTACTAGGCCCTACGGGAGACTTCCCGTAGGGGGCGAGGCGCGGAGACCCCCTACGGCGGATCCCGTAGGGGTAAGTTAATTACGCCCTACGGCTGACTAGCCCGTAGGGGCCCCTACGGGAATATCCCCGTAGGGGACAATTAAAACGGTGTCGTATTAGATTATATAAGACCCCTACGGGAATTCCCCGTAGGGGAGTCCAAAACGACACCGTTTCTGATAATACTTATGCCCTACGGGGGCAGCCGTAGGGGGCAGCCGTAGGGCTCTTCTGAATATCAGAAACGGGGCAGAGTCTTTTTTTCATTCGGTTCTTTGCGAAATAACAAAAAAGGGGTTAGGGTTTCGGGCGATTTCTGGCGACGAGGTCCTTGCTCCGGTGAATTCAAGGTCCAAGCAACTCAATCCTTCCAAAACTCGAAGTCTTTAAGGTAAGAACACGAATTTCACCCTTTTATTGGTTTAATTTTTGAAATTTTAAAATAATATGATTTTGTTAGAAATCGAGATTTTTGGTTGATTGTTAGTTGTATGGTTGTTAATGTGTTTTTCGTAGTGTATATATCATGTATTATATTGATTTTGAGTTTGAATTTTCGATTATTATGAAGTTAGGGTTTTAGAGAAAGAGGGGAGGGGCTGCGTGATAGGACGCGATTTCCGGTAATTTCGAGCTATATTCGGCGACTGTAAGCTACACTCACCTCAATCCATCCAATTCTCCAAGGTTTAAAGGTTAGAACTCAATTTTTCACTTTTAAAATTTATGTCGAGTCTCTTTGCATTTTCATGTACTGTGACTGTAATGCATTCTTTTGAAAGTAGCAACCTGTGAGTTTTCTTTTTGTTTATTTGTTTGTACTGTGACTATTTGTGACTATTTGTTTGTTGAAAGACTGTGACTATTTGTTTGTTTATCTTTTTGTTCCTATTTTCTTGTATCTTCAAATTCTTGGAAAGTGTTTTAAAAACTTGCATTTATTTTTTCTTTTAACTATTTTGTTTTATAAAAAGTGATTTAAACTTAAAAGTCATGACAATTGAATCCTAAGTTAGTTACAGTCATAACTATTTTGTATATGCATATTTATTCTTTAATCGTCCTTGGGTTTTTAGTAATAGAAAGAATACTTTATTTTGTTTTTAGTAATAGAAAGAATACTTTTTTTGGTTTTTGAAAAGAAAAATTGAAGTGAACTATTGTGTTTTAGTATGTAAGTTGCTAAATTTAAGGATATTATGCTCTATGTTTTAGTATGTATATTTTAGTATTATATGTTCTATCTATTAAAAGCTTAGACCCGTTTGAGATTTAATATCGAACTTACCATTCGATATTGAATCTTGAATTGTCCCATTTTTGGACAGTTTGAGAATGTGATTATGATGTTCTTTGTTAGTTGATATGTGTTTCGATTATGGACTTATTTTAAGATTTGGTTAGTTATTTCTCTACGTTCTCGGGTACATTGAAACACGTGTACTTAGAGAACTGTAGGGAAGTGCTGCCAAATTTTTTAAGTCCATTCGAGACACTAACTAACAAAGAACATCATATCACATTCTTGAATGGGATAGGACCCTTACCAATAAAGCAATTGCAACGCATATGTGCTGTCGAATTCATGTCAAAATCTCATTAACTTTTTTAAATGTGTGATTGTTTACTATACTTTCTTAAATGTGTATGATTGTTTACTATATATTTTTAAATGTGTATGAATGTTTATTTTGTTTAAAGATTATCGTTTTAATTCTATAGAATGAACTCTGATCGTAATTGGATGTACAAATGGAGGGTTGGCGGTTATCTGTCTAAAGAGTTTTTGGATGGAATCGAGTCATTCATTGAGTTCGCAAGAAAAAATGCTGAATGGAAAGACGGTGATAAGTTGAAATGTCCTTGTAGTCGAAAGAGGTGTAGCAATATTAATTACTTGGACACTGAGACAATCACGCGGCATCTGCTGAAGCATGGGTTTGTTCCGGGTTATCACACATGGTTATTCCACGGCGAAGGCCATCTTTATGAACAAGTTCTGAATCAGAATGTGATCCCTGTTCCAAGCCAATCAAACATTCCGGCCGATCCAAATCCATACATCGATATGATCCGTGATGCTGCTGGTCCTTCATTTAATCAGTCTGAAACAGTTGAAGAACCACCCAATCCAGAGGCTCAAAAGTTTTACGATATGTTGAAAGCAGCGAATGAACCATTGTACGAAGGATGTGAAACTCATTCGAAGTTGTCTTTTGTTGCTAGAACGATGAATATAAAGTCCGAGTGTCACATCTCAGAGAAAGGTTACGACCTATACGGATCGTTGTTCAAAGAAGTGTTGCCCAAAGGTAACTTGGTAACTGAAAACTTCTACAAGAGCAAGCATTTACTTCGAGGCATGGGTTTACCGGTTGAGAAAATTGACACGTGTATCAATAACTGCATGATATACTGGGGGAGCGAAGACCGTGACAGAAAGAGTTGTAAGATTTGTGATCATCCGCGATTCAAACCAGTGAACTCGAACAATAACAAACGGAAGAAGACAAGCATACCGTACAAGAGAATGCATTATTTTCCTTTGACGCCCCGTCTGCAACGTTTGTATGCATCTAATGCCACAGCTGCGGACATGAGGTGGCATGCCGAACATGTTGTCAAAGATGATATTATGCATCATCCATCAGATTCTATGGCTTGGAAGCATTTCAACCAAGAATATCCAGACTTCGCAGCTGATTCTCGAAATGTCAGATTAGGTTTATGTACCGATGGGTTTCAACCGTTTGGAAGTTTCGGTCAACAGTACTCTTCATGGCCCGTAATAGTCACACCTTACAATTTGCCACCGCATATGTGCATGAAAGACCAATACATGTTTTTAACCGTATTGATCCCAGGACCGAAAAATCCGAAGGACAAAATTGATGTGTTCCTACAGCCGTTGATAGCTGAATTGCTTAATTTGTGGGGAACCGGTGTTGTATCCTATGACATATCCAGAAAACAAAATTTCGTGCTTCGTGCTGCATTGTTGTGGACAATTAGTGATTTTCCAGCTTATTCGATGTTATCGGGTAGAAGTACTGCAGGTAAAGAAGCATGTCCCTACTGTATGGAACGTTCTGAAGCGTTCAGCTTACGATGCAGTGGAAAACAATCGTGGTTTGATAACCACCGGAAGTTTCTTGAAGCCGATCACCCTTTCCGAAGGAATAAGGTAAATTTTAGGAAAAACAAAGTTGTCACTACTATCCCCCCTGCTCCGCGATCCGGGACTGAAATTCTTGCCGAGATTGATCGACTAGGTCTTCTGAAAGTGACTGAACCAGATGCAGCTCTAGTTAATGCTAATATTTTCAAGACTACCGGTTGGAAAAAAAGAAGCATCTTCTGGGATTTACCGTATTGGAGCACTAATCTCATTCGACATAATCTTGATGTAATGCACATTGAGAAAAATGTTTTCGATAATGTCTTTAACACAGTCATGAATGTGAAGGGGAAAACGAAAGACACACCGAAATCGAGAGAGGAGTTAAATGATTATTGCAGACGACCTGAGTTACAAAAGAATCCTGTAACTGGAAAATATCCTGCAGCGTGTTACTGTTTGGATAAAGCTTCCAAAATACAGTTGTGCGAATGGTTGAAGGGACTAAAATTCCCAGATGGGTATGCAAGTAATCTTGGGCGATGTGTCGACATGATACAGCTGAGATTGATCGGTATGAAAAGTCATGATTGTCACGTATTTATGCAGAGATTGATTCCAATTGCTTTTCGTGATTTGCTACCGCAACCAGTCTGGAAGGCGCTAACAGAGTTGAGTTTGTTCTTTAAAGAACTGTGCTCAAGGTCGGTAGGCACTCATGATATGATCAGATTGGAGCGCGAAATACCGATAATATTGTGCAATTTGGAAAGGATCTTTCCCCCGAGTTTCTTCGATTCGATGGAGCATTTACCTGTTCACCTGCCACACGAAGCCAAAATTGGTGGCCCAGTCCAATACAGATGGATGTATCCATTCGAGAGGTACCTTCGAAAATTGAAAAATAATGTAAGAAACAAAGCTAGAGTAGAGGGTTCGATCGCGAATGCTTATCTGATTGAAGAGACTGCTACATTCATGTCATTTTACTTTGAAGATCATGTGCCTACCAGAATTAACAGTTTGGGCAGAAATGAAACACATAATGACATTGAAGGAGAGCATGTTCGTGTCGATCGACTTTCGTGCTTCATAGAGCGGGGAGAACCTTTTGGGGGAGGACAAAAAAGGTTTCTAAACACGAAAGATGTCGATGCAGCTACAATCTATGTGTTGTTGAATACCCCTGAAGTCGAAGAGTATGTGAAGTAAGTTTCAAACTACAAATCGCACCTGAAGTATTAATCAATATGTTCTTTCACTAATAACTTATTAATCTTTACTATGTCTATGTGTGTAAAAGTATATACACAGAGATGGTGAAGCAACAGGACCCGAGAATCTCAGATGCGAGGCTCAATGAAAGGCTAGACAAAGAATTTGCCAGCTGGTTTCGAGAATATGTAAGTTTGTAACTTGTTACATTTTCAGATAATGAACTTCAATTACCCGCTAATTTTATCCTTAATTAATCAAATCTGTAGGTTGCAGACCCGTCAAACAATGTTTTAAACGAAGACATTCGAAATTTAGCAATAGGACCATCTCCTTGCGTGACAGTATATCCCGGCTGTAAGGTCAACGGATATAAGTTTCACACTGCTGAATACGGGTCTAACAGAAAGTCGTCAAATATGGGTGTTTGTATACGAGGAAGTAGCTACTCCTCTGAAGATGATGACTACTATGGACTTCTAAACGAAGTTTTATATCTCGACTACACGGGAATGGTTCAAAACAGAGTCCTGATGTTCAAATGTGAATGGTTTGACCCTACACCAGCAGGCACGAGACTAGATCGGCGATACAGACTGGTCGATATCAACCACAATCGACGTTTCAGAGGCTACGAGCCATTCGTTCTGGCATCACAAGCTGAGCAAGTTTATTACTCAGCTTACCCAAGTACTCGTAGAGAGAATAAAGACTGGTGGGCAACATATAAGATAAAACCAAGGGCTTCCATAGAATATATTGAACATTTGTCAGACTCTTTTCAAGAGGAAATAATTGAAGATCACGTCCCGGTACAAGCAGACGATGTGTTGCTTGTTGGAAATCGACTACCCGGGACAAGTCCGTTCGACTACTCGAACTTCCGGACAAGCCCAGTCGACCTCCGGTCTGCCCAAGGTGTTCACGACGAAGCCCCTGACCCGAAATGCACCCAGCCATCGCACCCGAGGCACGACCGCGCAAAACGAGAGGCTTCTGGCCTCTCTGTCGTCCGACACCAGAAGGTGTCGTCCGACAAGACCATCCAATGTCGTCCGACACCAGAAGGTGTCGTCCGACAAGCCTGTCGGCCGACAGTAGAACCTGTCGTCCGACACCCGTCGCGAACAGCGGCGGGATTCGCCCGTTCTGGCTGTTCCGATGCGATTTTCTCGATCCGACTGCCACGCCTGAGGTCAGAAACCTCCCAGCAGTCCGAGAACGTCACATCCAAGCCAAGTAAACCAATCTTTGGTTCGTTGTAAAATTAACGCAATAAAGAGATCGAAGAGTGCGGAATTGAGTTTCGATCTCATACCTTTTCGGTCGATTGTTGAGACCTTAGAGCTTCTAACGTATATCTCTGATCCCGTCTCCAACCGTTGTGTGGGCAACGATCCGCTGGAGCTCTCCCGTCTATACTCTCTGTGTCTCAAACCACCGTATGAATTATTCTCTGAGAATAATTTTATTTGCGTTAACTTTTTATTTTACACAGAGAAAAGTTTTATTGCGCTAAGCAATTAATTTTCTCTGCTGAAAATAAATGTTGCGGCGAATGATAGGTTTAGAGAGGGTAAGGGAGGGGGTTTTTATAGAGCTACGTTAGGGACCTAAGGAAAAATAATTAAGGGCTAAATTGAAATATTAATTAACTTGGAATACTTAAAAGCAATTCCTTAATTAATCGATTTCAATTTTAATTATTATTCACTCCACTAAAAAATAATAATTGAATTCCCGAAATTAATTTTAATATTATTTCAACAATAATAATTCCGCCGAAATTACATATACGACTTTCCCCGTGTTTAAGATATCGAACGTCCACGAATTTATTTAATTACTAATAATTAAATTAATTCGTTTCTTATTATCCGAGACTAGTACCACTCATCCTTATTATCATGTGGAACGAATCCACCTGCAGGGTTTACATGATAAACTTTATGAGCTCATCTCGGGGACGTCATCAACCCGATAAACGGGACACGGTTTCCTGTCTATAATCTATAGCATGCCGTGCGTACAATTACGATCCCCAATTTACCGAGAATCTCGACTAATCAATTAGTCTCACTCATTGGCAAGTCAAAGAACCGAGAATTGTACACACGCACCTATAATTATATAGGGATTAAGAATTCGTATATCCGTAATATCTGAGGTCTAGTTCGATTACTGCGATTAGTATAAATCGAACGCCCTCCCGTGGTCCTGCTCAATACACCAAGTGTACGAGTGTAACATGATAGTCAAGACCGACTATCTACCAGTCACACTACGACGTACCGATGGATTGTCCCTGTCCATCTAAGTCGTGAGCTACTGTTCGATAGTATACGAGTAACCGACAGTATGATCTTCCGCGTGTCTCCTCACGCCATACTGTCTACAACGTATACATCAAGGACTATTGCATTGAATGCAATTATGCTTGAATCATATATCGAATTAAGGTATAGATAAGGAGTTCCGTATTTGCACTAAACTAGACATTTAGAATACAACTCCATCATTGCTTTTGTTAACAAATCCAAATATCAATCAAGAAGACACTGAGATGCTAGAGGATGCTGATGCACTAAATGATGATAGTGATGATCTAGGATCGTTTGATGAGGATGATGATAATATAGTGTCATCCTCAGGTAATATTGGAATGATGTGTAATATTGTTGTTAAATATGTTTGTCAATTAATATTATTGTTGTTATTGTATATGCAGATGGCGGGTCGAGGTAAACGTAGAGTTGGAGGTGGAGGTGGAGGTGTTCGCAGACTGAGTGATCGTGATGGCGATGACGACACCCTCATGCAGTCTCCTTCTTCTGGGAGTGTGCCTCCGACTCCTTCTTCTGGGAGTGTTCCTCCTACTCCTGATGCTGATCTGTCTCCTGTTGCTACTCCTCCGAGTGCAGATGCATCTTCTTCAGCTGCTCCCCCTCCTATCGAGATTTATCCAGAGGGAGGGACGTAAGTATAATTTTATTTGAATGTTAGTAACTGTTGATTTTATATATCTTTTGTTAATCATGTCTTTTTAATGTAGTTTTGTGGCTCGCAATAAGACGATCATTGCATCGGTGCTCCGAGAGATTATTGAGGCTCGTATCCACCCAGATGGATACACTCTTTCTAAGGTCCCTAAGAGTCATCAGGAGATTTATTGGACCGAGTTTCAGGTACGTGTGTTGATATTTTATTGTAGCTCGTATATATTTTATCTAACACTTTGATTTTACTAACTGTATTTATTTTGTCTGTTTTGAAGCGTCGCTTTACTTGGGATAGGAGCAGGTTCACTGTTGCTGAGATCTATAAATGGTTCAGAGCAGTGTTGATGAGGAGGTACAGCAGCCGCGTGAGCGAGTGGCGTCAGAAGTGGAGGGAATCTAGAGTGGCTCCGAGCTGTGTGCCCGATGAGGTGTGGAAGAGGTGGTTGGTGATATTCGACTCAGCCGAGTATAAAGAGAGGTCTGAGCGTAACACGAAGAACCGGATGAGTGAGCCAGATGGGCCGGGCACCGGCATTTCAAAGGCCGCTGGAGGATCTCGATCGGGCGTCCGATATGCCTTGGACATTGTAAGTTTTGTAGTTATATATATTTTTATATTTTAAATTATATATGTACTTAATTATATATGTTTTCATATTTTGAAGGCTGAGGAGTTAGGTCGACCTGCGACAGCTTTGGACGTTGCAAAACGTCTCCACACGAAGAAGGACGGGACCCCGACATCTCAGCGAGCACATCAGCTCATTGTAAGTTTATAACGTTATTCTTTCGACTATTTCTAAATTTTTGTTTTAATTATTTTTAACTAATTAAAGATTTTCCTTTTAGGCTTCGGTGGAGCAGGCTATTGAGGAGCGTCGAGCCTCTACGCAGGAGGAGCCCGATGTGGACGAGGTCTACTTGAGCGTCGCCCCGAAGAAGAAGAATAGGATCTTCGGGACGGGCACCTTAGCGAAGGTTTGGATGTTAATTTTTTCTTTATTCATAGAATCAACAAGTTATAATTGTTTACTTACGCTTCCGTCTGCTTCAGGTCTTTAGCAGCGGCTCCTCCTCATTTTCTGTGTCTTCCTCGTCTGGCCCGTCAGAGTCGGAGGAGCGCATCAGACAGACTTTGAGAGAGGAGTTCGAGCAGAGGCAGAAGGAGACCGAGGAACGTCTTGCTCGAGAGCGAGAGGCTGAGCGCGAGGCACTTGCTCGAGAGCGAGAGGCTGAGCGCGCTGCTGATCGTGCCGAGTTACAGAGGGGGTTCGCTGCGAGCTTGAAAGAGATGGAGCAGCGTTTGCGAGATGAGATGCTAGGTCGACCGCCTCCCTGATTGTAGTTTATTATGATTTGTTTGTTTAACTTCATATTTTAGCTGTGTTTGAATGATTTTGGATGTTTTTGAATGTTGTTGAATGATGTTGTGTGTTTTTGAATGGTTTTGTATGTTTTTGAATGATTTATAGTTTGTTGAATGAATTGGTATGATTCTGAAAAATTGAGTGCAGGTTTTGGGTAGGAAAACGAAAATAAGCCTGCCCCTTTTTTTTGAAATTCCCTATGGGTGAGCCGTAGGGACTTACACCAGACGTCCCCTACGGGAGGAGCCGTAGGGGACACCCTCCAATAGTCCCCTACGGGAGTAGCCGTAGGGGACACCCTCCACTAGTCCCCTACGGGAGGAGCCGTAGGGGACACCCTCCGCTAGTCCCCTACGGGAGGAGCCGTAGGGGACACCCTCTAATGGTCCCCTACGGGAGGAGCCGTAGGGGACACCCCTACGTCCGCCCCCTACGGCGTCGTCGTCGGCCTGCCCTACGGGAGGGTTGGGTGGGGAAAATGATGATCCCTACGGGATCCCCTACGAGCCCCCCGTAGGGAATGTCCCCTACGGCTATTATTCCCCGTAGGGATTAAGCTCCCTACGAGGCTAACCCCTACGTCCAAATCCCGTAGGGGATGCCGTAGGGGATGGCCTTCCCTACGGGGATCCCTACGGGAAGTGCCGTAGGGATTTCGCAGTTTTTTTGTAGTGTTTGTGTTAATGTTATATATGATTTGTTGAGTTTAAAGTATACATAAATAATGTAATAATCGTACCAAAACAAAGAATAGTTCACAATTAAAATAGTTATCAAACTATTTAATTAGTGAAAAACTAATCCATCAATATCCAATACTGAACCAATATTCATTGTTTATTGAAGGTACGAAATTACATAGTTATAATACTAAAACAAGGCCCTAAGGCAAAACAACATCATATGATCATACGGCTAATGCAGCGACCTTCGCTCCATTTCTCGCCCGTAGATCGACATCTCTACTCACCAAACTTATACTTCTATGTAGTTCCTCCACATACAAATGTGAGAACTACGTTTGGCATCCAATACCCAAGAAGTAGAATTTGTGAAGTTTAATGTCTATAACATTAATACCTGAAGATGAAGCAACCCCGCTCTTCACATCTTCTTTGAACTTTGGGCAAGTTCAATTATTCTTAATAATTGACTCTTATTCGAATTTCCCATTCAAAATTATCTCAATGTCAAAACGTGATAAATCGTAAGTGAAAAATCGAAGTTTTCTAACCAGCGATATTATCATGCAATTGAAGCCCTATCTCTCATAAAATATGAGGGAGCCAACCAGACAATCGATTCACGCCATCCAATGGCTCGAAAGTCTCTAATTTGTGTCATTGATGAACTTAAGTGTTTTGGATTAAATCACTCCCCAAGGTGTAAATAATCATAACCTTATAATCCATCAAATGAAAGACAAATTAGGCATTTGTTTTGAAATTGAATAAAATATGAACTTTTATAAGTTTGCAAGTAGTGTCCAACACTTTTGCAGTAGACGCATTGAGATTCCCTAGGAACCCTAGTAGCCTTCTTGCCCATGCTCTTTTGAATACCCTATCCTATATCATAAGAATTTCCCTCTTAGGGTCCTTCTCTATCGCCGGCTCAGCAGCCTTGAGCATCCCGTGGAGCTCACGAAGCGATTTCTTCAAACCATTCATATGGAAAATTTAGCCTAAAGGCATTATAACCATCATGAGATTGAAGTATGAAATCGGTTGCCAAATAATCATCATAGGAAAAATTTAGGCGGTCACTTGAAACAAATAATCCAATCATTTGTTGCACATGTGATCCCATAGATTTCCATTTTTCCAGCCTAGCTGAAGCGATGACCCTGGTCACACCGAACTGCTCAATCATTGCATATTCTCCGAACATGATATTGAGTTGTTCAATGATATCTTAGGATGTAGTTATCTAACACATTTTCCTTGTCTTCGTATTTGAGGACCATCCTCAAATTACGTTTTGAATCAAGAAAATTTGTTCAATTTTTCATAATCAAGAATTGAACCAAACTTGAATTGAGTTGATATTTGACATGATAAACTATAAAAGAAAGATAACTAAAGTATGTAAACATCCACAAAGCGGTAAACAAATAAGGTTGTCTAACAATTGTACTTATTTATTTCATTTTGTTCAATTGATATCCAATATCATTGTCCCTTAGAACAAAACGATTCCGAGATCCTCATCCTGCAAATCTTTAAGCCGACTGAGTCCGCACTTAAGTATTTCAAGATAGGTAGACACACCCATGTCAATGATATCTAATATCACTCTCGGTCGATGAGAATCCCATTCTCATCTCATGTCTCGATAGCCACGCCTGCAGTGGATCTATCGATGAGTAAACCAAACTCACGTGTAAGGGTCTAACCCTTACTCCCACTTATCCCAAGATAACAAGTAGTACCCCGCTGAGGCGGACCTACCAACTTATGATCGAGGGCTTTATGGGTGTGATATTTTGGACAAGACATTATACTCATTATTTTGGGAACTTGCATGCATAGGTTTGTTTATATGTAAGTTGAACATTTATAACATAAAACAACCTATAACTAGCAAAGCAAATAAATACGAAATCGAAAGGCCCTTAGAACCTCACAACTCTCAAACGAAAAGATTAAAATAACAACAAAAGCCTTGAACATCTTTTGGACTGGTCCTTGCCCTCCGTTTTAGTTCCGTGCCCTCCGATTTTGGTCAAATCTATTCCGTACCCTTAAAACCACGAACAACGCCCGCCGTTTCACAACCAGCGGTCGCTGAACACCACCGGCGGTCGCCGTTTCCAAAATGGCGCCCGCCGAAACAAAACAGCGCCCGCTGGAGCACAAACGGCGCCCGCCGTTTGGCTCCAGCAGCCCGGTTTTGTCCACTTTGCTTCGTTTTGCTTCGTTTCTTCTCTTTTTCGCCAGAGAGCCGAGATCCTCCATTAAACCATGGACCAAGTCCATCGCTTACAAGTAGTACAATACAAATATAATAGAAAAACCTATCTATTACAATTGATTCCAAGGGACGCAGCCCTCAAAAGGCTATGGCCAATCGAAACGTAAAAAACGACGAAATCATTCACCCGACCACTAACGGTGGCCGGCCTTACATCTAATCACATAATTACAATTAAACAAATAATCCAATTATGTTGATTTAACCTTTGTGTCCAACACAGAAGTGCGCACGAGCCCTAGGCTCTGATACCAATTGAAGGTACCGGTATACCGATCCGATCGATATACCGTGTGTGCGGAAGCGTGTAAAGCAATAGATCTACTATGCCATGATCTTAGTGCACACTTAATGTGTATAAGAACACATATAAACATATATATATACACATCCAATATATATATATATATATATATATATAAGGTTCAACGATTACTTACTTATGGTGACGAAGTGATTCGTTGATGTCGTTGAGGTGGTGTTGAGTCGATTGAACCACCTCAAATGGATCAGCCTCTCGAAGCTCTCCTTGTGAATGACCTCATCACTCCTCTTGTCTAGATCGCCCGGATGTTGAAGCCGCACAAATGGCCCGGCCTCTACGTGTTGCACACGAACCCGAAATTGAACTTGCTTGCTTGTTCTTAAGTGATTCTCTCACTCTTTTCTCTCTATTTTAGTGGATTTTCGTGGCTGATGCAATTGTTTGTTGAAAATCTGATTTTCATCTATATAAGTGCATCATTATTCATCCCATTACACCCCTTTGTAACCTACAACATAATGGGCATCATAATGCACCATTAACATGCAAAGGGGTTACAAAGGAGGTGAAAGGTCATGCCACATACACATGCCACTATGCATTGTATGTGGTCCCACTTGCTTGTGTGGCATGCCATGTCACACTATGTGACATGCATCCATGCAAGCCATGCATCCCATGCATGGGAATTAAATCCACGTAAATATTAATTCTAAATCAATATATTTATCAAGCAATGTATATCAATATCGAGCTCGTGTGTGACCCTGTAGGTATGATTTTATCGATCAATATTATATTATTCCCAACAATTAATATTATCGAATAATCATTTAACATCCATAGACGACCTTATGACTTTATCGATTGCACACGTAGGATCGAAGGACATATCCCAACACGTCGCCCACACGACGTCCGAGCTAGTGCAAGGAATACGTCGGAAGATCTCAAGGTCGTCAAATTGAGTTCTTCGGTTTTCCGAACAACGAGAACGAGGTAAATCGTAAAACCCTCTTTATGATTTTATCGTTTAATTATCGTAAAAATATCATGAACCAAGATCCGAGAACGCGACCTTTGTCGAGGTTGAACCGGGCGGTGGTGATCGAAGATCACCGGACCGCCGGCGGCTCAACGGCTCAAACAAGAGAGGGTCGAGAGGGGCGAGCCTCGGCTGGACGCCGAGACTCAATCGAGGGCGAGTTCGATTCCCCGTACGCAAGCACAGGACTCCAGCGGGCTGCTGGAGCAGCCCCGCTCGCGTGGCTGGACCGCCGCTCGCGCGGCAGCGGCTGGCGGTGATCGCTAGCCACGGTTCGCCGTGGCTGGGCGTGCGATCACCCTGGGGCAGCAAGGGCGTGTCAAGGGGCTGCCAAGGGCAGCCCTAGGCGGCAGCTGCGAACAGCCGCGAGCCCCATGCGGGGGCTCGACCGAAACAGCCGCGGGCTATCCCCGCGGTTAGGGTTTTGGTTGAGCCGGCCTTCGTGGTGGTTCGTGGCGGGTTACGGCAACCGGGATTTCGATTGGGTTGTCGGTTCCGCAATTTTGACAATCCGGATATTCGATCTCCAAAGGATTTCGGTCGGAATTAATTAGATAATTAAATTTATTTAAATTTATTAATTCCGGGATATCGATTTCCAACAATTGGTATCAGACCGTTGGTTTTAGTTCATGGTATATTTCGATAAATTGTTCTACCTTGCAGGGTTTCCGATTATTATGGCTAGATTTAATTATTGTTAATTAATGTCATAATATTTCTCTTGATTATTAAACTCTCGGTGATGTCGATATTCGTTCTTGTGTGGTGAATGTTTGTTCTTAATTTTTCCGGAAATTGTTTGAGGTCGTTTTGTAGAGAATCGATGCCGTATAGCGTAGTAATAAATTTGTAATTTATTTTACGTTGGATCGAGGTCGAAACGACGACCGGAAAAGTGTGACGGAGGAGACGAAGAGAAGGAGGACCGGGGATCGATCACGAGGATTGATCCCATGAGGATCAATCGCCCGGGCTGCCCTAGGGCTCTCGGCCACCAAGGGTGGTGGCGCGTGAGCCTTGGCCGGCGGTGGTAGTGGCGGTCGATGGTGGGAGTGGCATGGGGATCCCCAACCCATGCTATTCCTACCAAGATCCTACTTCCCTAAATTATTCGGTTTTCCTATTTTGAGTATTCCTATTTTTGGGAACTCTCATAGAATAGGAAAAGAATAAATTTAGAATAAATTTATTTCCTTATTGACTGTTTCTATTATGGGAATTTTCATGGATTAGAGAAAGAATAAATTTAGAATTAATTTGTTTTTTTTATTTAATTATTCCTTTATGGAATTTTTAATGGATTAGGAAAATAATTAATTTGGAAAGTTTTGAAAGTGTCCTTAATTAATTTTTCCTATTTAATTATTCCTTTATGGAATTTTTAATAGATTAGGAAAGGAATTAATTTGGAAAGATTAGGAGTCCTAAATTATTTTATTTCCTTATTCCATTATGGAAATCTTCTAGAATATTCCAAGTGGGTCTTGGATAGGATTCTAGAGATTTAATGGAATTAGAAAAGGAAAATAAAAATAATAAAAATATTAATAATAATTAATTTTATTTTTGATTTATTCGATTGACTTAATTTTCGAATTAAGTAACTCTTGGATTTATTAAAAATAAATAGATTTAAATATTGGAATTAATATTCCCGTCACATGGAGCATTCAAGAACGAAGACTGAAGACTAGAAGACGCATACGAGGATGCAATAAAGTCATAATAGTCGGAAAATAATATTCTAGTATTATTTTGATTATGTGATAATATTCTATGTGCTTTATTTCATGTATGCATGCTTATGTGTATTTAATTATGCATTAGATAGCGTATCCCTTTGTTATAAAAAGCTAAGTGGGAGAGGGATTGGAAACAATGCCATGGTCTCCATTGCTGTTCTCTTGGTGACTTTTATGAACTTTTGAAGTTCATATAGATAAGCCATTGGAGGAGAATTCTTGTAATTCCTTTTACGAGAAACATTGATTAAGTTTATCAAACAATGCCTAATTTGTCTTTCCAAAACTGATTTCAAGTCGACTCATTCTCACCCCGGGGAGTGGAATGGAGCCAAAGCCACTTGGTCATGTCGAGGACACAAATTAGAGACCTTCGTACCATCCTTTTGAAGGTGGATCGATTGTCTGCTCGGCTCCCTCATTTATGAGAGATAGGGTCGTTCGCATGGTGAATCACTGGTAAGAAACTTCGAGTTTCACTTATGATTCTCCGCGTCTTGATTTACAAGATTAAATGAATCAAGTAATTGGGAGTCAATTATAAAAGTCTCTTGGTGTAGTAAACGTCCACACAACGTGGCTTGCTATATCGACGGATTTTGGATTAATTGATGTAGACAGTTATAGGGAGTTGTGAAGGATTGTGAGTTATCGTAAACGTCCACACAACGTGGCTTGCGGTGATGTTGCGGTTCTAAACGACTCACCTTAGTGCTGAGCAATGGTTTACACTTAGGTACGCTTTATAGTATTCTTCCCAACGAAGTTACGCTATAATTGATGTACGACCGAAGCAAATCTAATTGCTAAATCATTTGGATAGGTAAACGTCCACACAACGTGGCTTGCCATATCTGATGGGATTTTAGATGTGATTAGTGATTTAATGATATTATTTGAGGGAGATAATATCGGAGATTAAATCGATTGTTTGTTGTTATATGTGCTCGTAGATTAGGATATGGCTTTGAACCCACTTTCTGTGATACGTAAGGATTTTAAACTCATTGGTCCCTAAATGTAATGATTGGAATAGAGATCTAGACATTGTCCAGACTGTTAAAGAGTGCAAGGTTGTACTCAGTGAGCTTTGTCCTCCCGAGCCTATTGACATAAGCGGCTAGACAAGAAGCGATGAGGATACTCATAAAGGCCAGTCGCTTCGAGGAAACGCTTAAACACGTTTTTTAGATAATTGACCTTTTGGATGAGTTGAGACGGAAATCGCAAGCTCTTGTAGCCAATGCCAAAGGTCTCGAACCTAAGGGCAAGATCGGGGAAAAGGAAAAGCAAGCAAAGAAACCCAGTGGTCCTAAGCTACTTGGACCACGAGATGGGAAGAGAAAGCCAAGAGGCAAGTGTTCTCGATACAAACAGTCTGGGTACTGGAAGTCTGATTATCCTCTCAAAAAAAGTACGAAATTTTCTTTAGTCGTGAAACATAGTCAGTGGTATTATCTACCGGAACCTGGTGTGTAGATATGGAACCACTGACGGTATGTGCATTTTAAATGCAAAGGTTCCAGGAAACCCGACGACTTAGAAAAGAAGAAATCGTAGTCTACATGGGCAATGCTGTGGAGGAGGCAACAGTTGCAGTGGAGGACATTTTATAGGATTTCATTTTGAGTTATTGCTTTTATGTACCTTTCATATTAGAAAGAACTTTGTTCTGGATTTCTAATGAATGGATATTTTATTTCTTTTAATCATTTGATGGTTATAAGAAGAAATAATGATATTATCTATTCTGGTACATTAGCTAACAATATATAAATGATGAATCCTGAGTCCACCACGATGCAACGAACCGTAGTACATAACTCGTTTTACTAATAAGAGAGTTCTTTATCAATTATACTTGTGGATTCTTATGGTGAGTCAATTTTATTCAAATAAGAAGTTCAAAGGTCGAAAATTGATATTTGATCAATTAAGTTGAAGGAGTGGACCTTCCGACTTAAGAATCTAATTTGGAAGATAATATGACTAAGCAATCCTTTATGGATATAAGATATAAGATCCGGACAAGTATAAGAATTGATCGACTCTGATGTATGCAGACCTATGTCTACTCAGACAATAAGGTACGAGTACTTCATTTGATGATTACTCAAGAAATGGATTAGAATACCTGATGCGCCACAAAAGCAAGTGTTTTGACAAGTCAATGGACACTAAGCAATTGTGGAGAACCATCAAAGTATATCCATTTGTAGCCTGCGATTTGATTATGGAGGCAAGTACCTGTCTGAGGAATGCATGGCATACTGATCAGAGATTGGGATTTGATCCCAAATGACTACACCATACACTGTTGTGTAGAAATGGTGTGTCGATAATAAGAAATGGAACTCTTATAGAGATAGTAAAAGTTGAGTTATACGGAACTACCTATGTTCTATGGATATGTCTGGAAACAACGGCGCATTCAAATGCGGTTGTAGAATATCCTAGAAGAACAAAAGATGTGTGTTCAATAGTACTATGAACCAGAAGGACGTTATAAGTTCTAACGCCCGTTCTTAGAGAAAGACTATATGATGAACCACAATCCCAAAGTAACATGATACTTTGAAATGAGAGAGAAAGATTAAGACTTAGAACCAGCCGAACCGAGTAGCGGTACACCACTAACTGCACCTACTGTTATCACTGTTTATACACTGTGCTGGGATTCGATGTCCCGGGCTATCAAAAATTATGCGGAACCGTTAACCCGACCGAAACCCCGTCGCCGGAAACCACGAACACGAGCACCACGGTGTCCGTAGCTCGACCCGAGCATCGCCGCGGGATGAACCTGCGGCCGAAACTCTAGCCGAGCCCCACCGCGGGGCTCGCGATCGCGTTTGATCGCGCGGGCTGCTCCGGCAGCCCCGGGCGGTGAGTCCGGCGACTCACCGCCATCACAGGAGGCGTGGGGGACCACCTGCCGCGGCACCAGCCCGCGGCAATCCCCCCGGCGATCGAGCGAAGGGCTCGATCGCCCCCAGCCGCGGCGTCCAGCCGCGGTATCTCCTTGCGCACGCCACCGGCGAAGGGAGGCCGGGGGGTTCGTCCCGCCGTGGCACCAGCCCACGACCGAACCCCCAGCGATCGACTTCACGTCGATCGCTTGCCCTGGCGTCCAGCCGGGGCTTCCCCTCACGCACGCACGCCGGCGGTCAAACCTTAGGGTTCGGCCGCCCCTTGTTTGATCCCGACGGGGATCGCGTGATCCCCGTATCCCGATCTCGACGTTCCCGGATCGTCTGGTTCATGTATACATCACAATTAAACAAGCAATATAATCATAGCGGGTTTACGATTATACTACCTCGATTCGTTGTACGGAGAAACGAATTAACGTGTTGATGACCTTGCGATCTTCCTACGTATTCCTTGCACCTTGTCCGAACGTCGTGTGGGCGACGATCTATCGAACTCCTATGGATCTCCTTCAACTCTCTAGAACTATCAAATAATGATATTCTTGTCTTATGATTTATGAAGGCCATGTAGTGCTTTTATAGGCTACGTAGGGGATCATAAGGAGGTGGAATATTGGGCTTCAAATATTGAAGATTAAATTGAGCCCAGCCCAAATCTATTAATCCTTATCAATATTAATTAATTTATTTTCCACTATATAAATTAATTGCACTCCCAATATTAAACCATATTATATCAAATAATATTTCTCCGGTAGTATTATTTATACCGTGTATTTAAGATTTAAATATCCATGAATAAATTTATTTATTGCTCAATAAATTCTATTCATCTCTTATATCCGAGACTAGTACCGTTCAACCTTAATTATTGTGCGGAACGAATCCACTCATGAGGTTTACACAATAATTCCTTATGAACTCATCTCGGGGATATTATCAACCCTTCCGGGATACACTTTCCCGTCAAGTATTCACGGCATGTCATATATAAAATATAGCGACCCAATTTTACCGGTAATTAACCCAATAATCAAATCGGTTAATTCCTTTGGAAAATCAAAGTCTCTAATATTAAATATACACACCCGCAATAATATCGGGGATTAAGAATAAAATACTCTTAGATTTAAATTGATTATCCAAGGCAATCCTAATCAATAAATCTCAAGCGATCCGCTCAATACACCAAGTGTACAAGTGTGATAAAATAATTAAGACAAATTATTTTCTCTCTCACACAACGACTATACCGATGGATTGGTCCGGGTCCATCTAGGTCGTGAGCATCTGTTTGATTAAATACAAGTGACCGATAGTATGATCTTCTGTGTGACGGCGCACACCATACTAACTACAACGTATGTAATCCAGGACTATATTTTGCATAATTAATTAAATGCAAATAATTGTTTATTAATTAAATAGGTTAAATGCTATGACCGGGAGTTTACCGATACTTAAATCTAGACATTAAGTACACAACTCCAACAATCTCCCACTTGTACTAAGGTCTAGTCATTTCCTCCAAACTCCCGACTCCCATACTCATCACGTGCTTAAGTTATACTTCCCAGAAGTATTATGTGAATGAGCAATCTAGGTTGCCGCTCTGAAGTTATCTTGGTGACTACTGCGTCGTCTCCCTAGACGATGGCTCGAATCAGGTGGTACTTGCTCTATGTGTTATCATCACCTTTTGAACTTATGACTTCTTCCAGTTTACGATGCACCGCTATATACATAGCCTTTGGTGAACCAAGAATCATATCCAAGCTCAGTGTTCATCCCGGAACCCAACCAAAACTTCCGCTGCCTCTGAGGCTGCTATTCGGTTTATGATAGAGTCCGAGAAGCATCATGCTTATCACTCTTTCATCTTTAGGTTCCACCTCTTTTTAAAATTGAACACATAGCTTGATATCGACTTACACTGGTCTTTCTCTGATTCTGGATCTGAGAAACTGTAATCCAAGAAGATTTCGTCTTGCTTAGTAATTTAGTACTTCCAAGTACTTTTACAGCATTCGAATATCTCTTATCCAGATTACTTTGATATCCTCCCACTACGCTAACCGCATAGTTGATATCAGGTTCTTGTTTTACAACACTGCATTTACAAGGCTCTCCACACACTCAAAGTGTGGGAAACTGCTTTGTCTATATCTATCTCCTTTATGTGTTCGAAACACATACCTTTAGATAGATGCATTCTGTTCCCGAAAGGCAATAACCTTTCTCAGAATTGTGCATGTTTAAAACAAACCATAATCGTATAAGATATCTTAAGAGAAGTACAAACGTTCTTATCTAGAGATCGAAAGATTCTAAGAACATGATCCAACTTCATCTTAATCTTATATCTTGATTTATTTAGACAACCTCTATTTTATGTCTGACAACACTTTTACATTGTTGCCAACGATGAAGTGTTATCCACATGAAATTCCGAGAAACACCACCTTGTTTCCATTACGTCTCCAATACACCTTTCTTGTCTATGCCTTTTGATGAATCCATAAAATGGACTATCTCATCAATTCGCAAGTTCCACAGTTTACAGCTTTGTGATAACCCATAAATGGATTTACTAAGCTTGTACTTCTAAATGATCTCGCCTCTTAACAATAATATTTATTGTTATCCAAGTAGGCACATTTAGATTAGTACCGCCCCTTATGCAGAACTAGGGATCGATTTCATGTCTACTAGATCCAGAGTTCAAAACTCCTCCAGTCTTATGAACATCTCTGGTTGCTTAACAACCTCCCACTGCAATGGCGTTCCGGTGTATAAAAGTAATAACAGATAATGGTGTACTACTACTCGGTTAGGCTGGTTCTCAGTCTTTCCTTTTCCTCATTTTAAAGTACCTTGTCAGTTAGGGCATTGTAGTTCATCTAATAGTCTTCCTCTAAGAACCGGGCGAGGACACCCCTCTGGTTCATAGTACTATTGAACATACAATTACTTTGTTCTTCTAGGATATTCTACAACCACATTGAATGTGATGTTGTATCCAGAAATATCCATAGAACATAGGTGATTCTGAATTAAACTTGTTCTTTTACTATTAGAATTTCTTATTCCTGACACACCATGTCTACACTCCAGTGTATGGTGTAGTCCTTTGAGACTTAATCTCAATCTTTGATTTATGCTATGTGTTATTTAGATAGGTGATAGCCTCCGCGAACAAGTCGCAGGCTTCCAATGGATATACTTTGAAGGTTCCCCATAATAGCTTTGTGTCTACTGAAAAACACTTTGCTCTTATGGCACATCAAGTATTCTAATCCATCTTCGAGTATTCTTTGAAAGAACTACTCGTACCTTTCTAATTACACATGTTACTGCATTAATCATAAATCATTCTCAATACTTGTCCGAATTCCATCCTTTATCCAGAAAGGTTAGCTTAGTTGTATCATCTTCTAAAATTTGATTCTTAGGTCGGGAGGTCCATTCCTCCAACTATAATTGATCAGATCAATTTCGACCTTTTGAATCCCTTTTGAATAGATACTACTAAGTTCAAGAATTCACAGGCATAATGATTGATAAAGAAATATATCTAATAAGTAAAACAAGTTATACATAACGGTTTGTTGCATCGTGGTAGACTAAGGATTTATCATCATTCATATATTGCTCATCTAATGTACCAGAATAGATAACACCATTATTTCTTATCTAAATCACTGAATGATTAAAGAAATAAATATCCATTCATTAATAAAAAAAACTAGAACAAAAGTTCTTTTTCAAAATAAAGGGGTACATAAAGCAATAACCTTGAAATGAAATCCTAAAACTACTAAAAGCAGATAAATGTCTTCCACTGCAACCGCTGCTACCCCAACAGCTTCGCCCATGTAGACTCGAACTCTTCTTCTCTAAGTCGCCGAGTTTTCTGGAACCCCTGCATTCAAAACAATGCACATACCGTCAGTGGTTCCATATCTACACACCAGAATTCTGGTAGATAATACCGCTGACTATGTTTTTACGACTAAAGAAAAATTCGTACCTCTGAGAGGACATGATATAGACCCCCAGTACTCAGACTGCTTCCCTTGGGGATATTTGCCAGAAGGCTTCTTTATCCCGCCCTTTGGTCCAAGTCCCTTAGGACCACTGGATCCCCTTGTCTTCTTCTCCTTTTCCTTATGTATGCCCTTAGGTACGAAACCTTTGGCCTTGTCTATAAGGGCTTGCGATTGTTTCAACTCGTCTAAAAGATCCATCATCTCAAAAACGTGTTTAAGCGTTTCCTCGAAGCAACTGATCTTTATGAGTATCCTCATCGCCTCTTTTCTAGCCTTTACATCATGTCCAAACATCAACTTGAGTTTAAGCATGACATCATGATTAGCGGCTAATGCATGAGCACTGTCCCACTTTTCAAAGTCAACTATTTCCTCATCAGTTGAGTTAATGGTAGGTCTAGGAGGACAAGTTTCACTGAGTACATTTTTGTACTCCTTCACATTCTGAGTGATGTCTAATTCTCTTTTCCATTCATCACAGGGTGGAAACAGTGCATTGATTTCCATGAGTATTAACGAAAGTGGATTCATAGCTACTCTCTAAACCTATAAGCACACATAAACAAACAATTAATTTAATGTCCGATATTATCTCCCTCAAATAATATCATTAAATTACTAATCACATCTAAAATCCCATTAGGTAAAGTAAGCCACGATAGTGTGGACGTTACCCACCCAAATGATTTCGCAATTAGATTTGCTTTGGTCGTACATCATCGATAGCGGTACTTCGATGGGAAGAATACTATGAAGCTGATGGAGTTGTATTCTAAATGTCTAGTTTAGTGCAAATACGGAACTCCTTATCTATACCTTAATTCGAGATATGATTCAAGCATGATTGCATTTAATGCAATAGTCCTTGATGTATACGTTGTAGACAGTATGGCGTGAGGAGACACGCGGAAGATCATACTGTCGGTTACTCGTATACTATCGAACAGTAGCTCACGACTTAGATGGACAGGGACAATCCATCGGTACGTCGTAGTGTGACTGGTAGATAGTCGGTCTTGACTATCATGTTACACTCGTACACTTGGTGTATTGAGCAGGACCACGGGAGGGCGTTCGATTTATACTAATCGAAGTAATCGAACCAGACCTCAGATATTGCGGATATACGAATTCCTAATCCCTATATAATTACAGGTGCGTGTGTCCAATTCTCGGTTCTTCAATCTACCAATGAGTGAGACTAATTGATTAGTCGAGATTCTCGGTAAATTGGGAATCATAATTGTACACACGGCATGCTGTAGATTATAGACAGGAAACTGTGTCCCGTTTATCGGGTTGATGATGTCCCCGAGATGAGCTCATAAAGTTTATCATGTAAACCCTGCAGGTGGATTTGTTCCACATGATAATAAGGATGAGTGGTACTAGTCTCGGATAATAAGAAACGAATTAATTTAATTATTAGTAATTGAAATTAATTCGTGGACATTCGATATCTTAAACACGGGGAAAGTCGTATATGTAATTTCGGCGGAAATATTATTGTTGATATAATATTAAATTAATTTCGGGAATTCAATTATTATTTTATAGTGGAGTTAATAATAATTAAATTTGAAATCGATTAATTAAGGAATTGCTTTTAAGTATTCCAAGTTAATTAATATTTCATTTTAGCCCCTAATTAATTTACCTAAGAGTTCCCTAGCGTAACTCTATTTAAACATGTTTAGTGGTAGTATCTGCCAGTACCTGGTGTGTGGATACGGGAACCACTTATCATGTCTGCACCTAAATGCAGGGGTTCCATGAAACCCGGAGACTTAGATAGGAAGAAGTAATAACCTACATGGGCAATACTGTTAAGGTAACATCCGTTGCAGTGGGAGATGTTAAATGGTTTTAACGGTAGGATTTTAGTTCTAATAAATTGTCTTTATGTGCCGGCATTTAGAAAGAAATTTCATTTCGGATTTCTAAATTGGCTTAGAATAGATATTCTGTTTCTTTTGATAGTTTCAGACTTGTCGGAGTAGGAAACGGGGATATTATCTATTCTGGTACATTGATAGACAATTTAATACTAAATCTGTGTTCTTCCACGATGCAACAGACCGGAAATAATAACACATTATCGAACCCCAATAAGAGTAAAGATCCTTCTAGGATGAATCAAATGTACTTATGGAATCTTAGGCTAAATCATTTTAACTTAAGTACGATTCAAAGGATGAAGCTGATGGACCACTCAGCTAGGTTGAAGGAAAGGACTTTCCAACCTTCGAATCATACTTGGAAGTTTTAATGACCGAGCAACCCTTTACGGTTAAAGGGAAAAGATCCAAGAAAGTACTAGAGTTGATTCGCTCTGATATATGCAGACCTCTTTGAGGAGTAAGGCATACTTATCAGAAAATGGGATTAACTCCCAACATACTACACCATTTATGCCTCGGCAAAATAATGTGTTGTAAAGAAGGAATAGGACTCTTATAGATATGGGAAAGTAGACAATGAGTTCGGAGTTACCTAATTCGTTTTTGGGATATGGCTTGGAAACAGCGGCGTTTATGCTGAACTTGATTCCTTTGGAAACTTGTACTGATATTCGGCTGTTTATAGGATACCCTAAGAAAACGAATTGAGATATGTAATATAGTCCAAAGGACCAGATGTTCATTGATTGAATCAATGTTCGGTTCTTAGACATGGACTATATATATATACAAGATCACAAGCCCAAGAGTAGAGTAATACTTAAATGTGCTTAGAGGGACTGATTAAGAGTTAGAACCAGCCTAACTGAGTAGTTCACTACGATAATCTTTAGTCACTAAAGATACACCGGAGCGTCTTCGTAGTGGGAGGGTTGTTAGACAACCCGACAGGTTCATGTTTATAGGAGAGTCTTCGGACTTGTTACCTGGAGAACATGAAGCCGATCCCTAGATCTATGAAAAGACGCTGAAAGATCAAGATGCTCAGTCTTGGTAAAAGACGATGAAATATGAGATTGAATCTTTGGATTCAAATCATGTCTGGGATCTTGTAGCACCGCCCAAAGGTGTAAAATCCATTGGTTGCAAATGGGTGTACAAGATGAAAAGAGGGTCTGACGGGAAGGTGTGAACCTTAAGGCTAGGCTTGTTGCGAAAGGGTGCACTCAGAAAGAAAGGGTTCAATTATGAGTAAACTTTTTTCGCCGGTAGCTATGCTAAAGTCGATCCGGATTCTTTTGTCTTTACATGGAAGATGGAAGTCAAGACGGATTTCTAAATCAAAGTCTTGACGGGACCATCTATGTGGGACAGCCAGAGGGATTCATTGAAAAGAGCCAAGAGCATTCGGTAAGCAAGCTTAATCAATCTTAGGATTGAAGGAAGCTTCAAGATCTTGGACACATGCGGACCTATGAGAAAATCCATTTCATGGATTCATCAAGTCATGTTTAGGTCCTGTGTGTAATAAAGAAGTGACAGAAAAGATGTGGTGTTTTCTCATTCTTTATGAAGACGACATCCTTCTAAATTGGCAACAATATGAAAGATGTTATCGGACATAAAGGGATGGTTGTCCGAGTAATTCAATGTAAGAGACTTAGGAGAAGTCGGGAATGTTCTTGGGATCAAAGTTATAAATGATCGCTAGAAAAGAACATAGAACTTATCTTGAGTCTCATACGTAAATACAATTCTTACTCGTTGCAGCATACAGAATTCCAAGAAAGGTCTTCACCTTTTAGATGTGGAATTCATCTATCCAAAGTTTTGTGTCTGACACAATAAAGGAGATAGATGAAGAGTAAGCAGTTCCCTGCACCTTAATGGTGGGAAGCTTAATGTATGTAATGCTATGCACGAGACTGATATCTACTATGCCGTGGGCATGGTGGTGAGATATCATAGTAATCCTGGAAAGGATAACTCGAATGATGTAAAGAACATGTTTAGGCTCCTGCAGAGGACCAGGAATTATGTTCTGAGTTACAAAGCAGTCAAGTTGTTTCCTTTGGATTACATAGAATTGAATTTCCAATCAAACAGGGACAGTCGAAAGTCGAAGTCAGGCTATGTGTTCTCACTGTGAAGTGGAGCAGTCACATGGAAGAATGTAAAGCAGCAATGCATTACGGACTATACCATGGAAACTGAAAGGATAACGGCCTCTGAGGCAGTTAAAAGGTCAGTGAGGCTCCAGAACTTCCTAAGGGACTTAGATGTGGTTTCTAGTTTACCCAAAGCTATTTTGAATAGCGGTATTGGGAAACTTGAAATGCCACAAGTCCACAGTGGGAGATAACACGTAGAGCGCAAGTACCACCTGATTCGAGAAATCGTCTAGTAAGACGATGCAGTTGTCACCTAGATAGCATCAAGAGGATTTCCTAGTAAAACCATCACAGAAGCTCTTCCAGCGGAAGCGTTGGGTAGGCGTGAACAGGTTATGGGAATCTGATGTTTGGGAGAGGGCGACTAGACTTTTAGTATAAGTGGGAGATTGATGGAGTTGTATTCTAAATGTCTAGTTTAGTGCAAATACGGAACTCCTTATCTATACCTTAATTCGAGATATGATTCAAGCATGATTGCATTTAATGCAATAGTCCTTGATGTATACGTTGTAGACAGTATGGCGTGAGGAGACACGCGGAAGATCATACTGTCGGTTACTCGTATACTATCGAACAGTAGCTCACGACATAGATGGACAGGGACAATCCATCGGTACGTCGTAGTGTGACTGGTAGATAGTCGGTCTTGACTATCATGTTACACTCGTACACTTGGTGTATTGAGCAGGACCACGGGAGGGCGTTCGATTTATACTAATCGAAGTAATCGAACCAGACCTCAGATATTGCGGATATACGAATTCCTAATCCCTATATAATTACAGGTGCGTGTGTCCAATTCTCGGTTCTTTAATCTACCAATGAGTGAGACTAATTGATTAGTCGAGATTCTCGGTAAATTGGGAATCGTAATTGTACACACGGCATGCTGTAGATTATAGACAGGAAACCGTGTCCCGTTTATCGGGTTGATGATGTCCCCGAGATGAGCTCATAAAGTTTATCATGTAAACCCTGCAGGTGGATTTGTTCCACATGATAATAAGGATGAGTGGTACTAGTCTCGGATAATAAGAAACGAATTAATTTAATTATTAGTAATTGAAATTAATTCGTGGACATTCGATATCTTAAACACGGGGAAAGTCGTATATGTAATTTCGGCGGAAATATTATTGTTGATATAATATTAAATTAATTTCGGGAATTCAATTATTATTTTATAGTGGAGTTAATAATAATTAAATTTGAAATCGATTAATTAAGGAATTGCTTTTAAGTATTCCAAGTTAATTAATATTTCATTTTAGCCCCTAATTAATTTACCTAAGAGGTCCCTAGCGTAACTCTATTTAAACCCCCCCCCCTTGCCCTCTCCTAAACCTACAGAACGCCGCAACAATTAATTTCAGCAGAGAAAATAATTGCGTTAGCTCAATTAAGATTTTTCTCTGTTAAAATTAATTTGTTAACGCAAATAAAATTATTCTCAGAGAATGATTTATAACGCTGGTTTGAGAAAGGAGAGAGCAGAAAAGGGAGACCCAACGGATCGTTGCCCACACAACAGTTGGAGTCGGGAAGAGGCATACGCTAGCAATCGCTAAGGTTTCAACAATTCGGCTTCTCCGAATCACGCAACAAAGGTATGAGATCGATCCCTAATTCCGCAATTATCGATCTCTAAATTCGTTAAAAACACATCGAACGAACGATCGGGTTCCGGGAGTTGTGGTACGTGTTCCTCGACTACTGGGGGGTCAAGGACCTCCGGAACGGTGGTCGGAAGAGGAAAAACGGACCAGAAACGAGCCCGGAACAGCAGCAGCGCGCTGCTGTTCGTCACGGGCAGCGCCCGCTGCCCAAGGGCTCTCCAGCGCCCGCTGGTGGCTGAGCAGCGGCCGCTGAACGTGCACAGCGGCCGCTGGTGGCGGGCAGCGACCGCTGGTTGAAGCGGGCAGCAGCCGGTTCGCGCAGTTGCGCCTCGTGCGCGACGGCTGGGCGTGAATTGGCTGCGGGGCTTCGTCGTCAGCGTAGAGCTATCACATGAGGTCGACTGGGCGTGTTCGGATGTTCGAGTGATCGAACGGACACGTCCCGGGTAGTCGATTTCCAACAGAAGCGTACCTAAGTGTAAACCATTACTCAGTACCAAGAAGTTCGCTTGGGAGTCGCATATCACCGCAAGCCACGATAGTGTGGACGTTTACGTTGATACACGGATCCTTTACTTCCTTCTAAAACTGTCTACATCAATCGTTCCAAAATCCCATTCAGTATAGCTAGCCACGATAGTGTGGACGTTTACTATACAAAAAGATTTTTACAATTGACATCCTTTTACTCTATCCATTGAATTCTCGCAAACCAAAACGCGGAGAATCATAAGTGAAACTCGAAGTTTCTAACCAGTGACTCACCATGCGAAC
Source organism: Euphrasia confusa (assembly GCA_954870475.1). NCBI lineage: Eukaryota > Viridiplantae > Streptophyta > Magnoliopsida > Lamiales > Orobanchaceae > Euphrasia > Euphrasia confusa. The sequence continues at coordinate 26,458,763 of OX940959.1, forward strand.
GACCCTATCTCTCATAAATGAGGGAGCCGAGCAGACAATCGACCCATCTTCAAAAGATGGTACGAAGGTCTCTAATTTGTGTCATCCACATGACCAAGTGGCTTTGGCTCCATTCCACTCCCCGGGGTGAGAATGAGTCGACTTGAAGTCAGTTTCAGAAAGACAAATTAGGCATTGTTTGATAAACTTGATCAATGTTTCTTGTAAAGGGAATTACAAGAATTCTCCTCCAATGACCCATCTATACGAACTTCGAAAGTCCATAAGAGTCACCAAGAGAACAGCAATGGAGACCATGGGAATGTTTCCATCCTCTCTCCCACTTAGATTTTTACGATAAGGGATACGCTATCTAGTGCATAAAGTAAACACATATAGCATGCATACAAGCAATAAAGCACATAGTATCACATAGTCAAAATAATGCTAGAAAATTATTTTCCCGACTATCATGGCTTTATTCCATCTTCATATGCATCTTCTAGTCTTCAGTCTTCGTTCTTGAATGCTTCCATGTGACGAGAATATTAATCCCAATATTTAAATCTATCTATTTTTAATTAATCCAAAAGTTACTTAATTCGAAAATTAAGTCAATCGAATATATTAAAAATAAAATTAAATATTATTAATATTTATTTATTTATTTTCCTATCTAATTCTATTAAATCTCTAGAATAATCTATCCAAGTAAAACTTGGAATATTCTAGAAGACTTCTATAATAGAATAAGGAAATAAAATAAATTAGGACTCTTCTACTTTCCATAATTAATTAATTTCTATCTAATGAAAATTCCCAAGAATAGGAATAATCAAATAGGAAATAAATTAATTAGATTCCTAATCCATGAATATTTCAATAATAGAAATAAAACAATAGGAATCCTAATCAATTCCAAATTGATTCTTTTCCTTATCCATGAGAGTTCCCAAAAAATAGGAGTACTCAAAAAGGAAAAATCCGAATCAAATTAGGAAAGTGGATCTTGGTAGGAATAGCATGGGATTGGGAGACCCCACGCCATCCCCACCGTCGACCTCCACCGCCCGGAACCACCATCGCCGCCGCCCCCAGCCCACGCGCCACCACCATCGGTGGCCGGCGTGGCCGGAATCCCTAGCGGGCAGCCCCTTCGATGGGGTCGATCGATCCTCATGGGGATCGATCATGGGGATGATCGACCCCCCCCCCCCCCGGTTTTTCGTCCCCTTCGTCTTCGTCACACGTCTTCGTCTTCCGGCGATCGTCTCAACATCGAACCAACGTAAATAAATTACAAGAATTTAAATTACACTATCCGGTATCGATTCTATACATGAAATCGACCCTATATTCCGGAAAACATAGAACGTAATAATAAATCCTAAATTCGGTCAACCCCCGAATTTTTACTATTACAAGCATTCATCCACACAAAACGAATCTCGACATGTCCGAGAGTTTAATAAACGAAAAATCATGATAATTAATTAACACAATAATTAAATCCAACCATGATAGCCGGAAATCCCTGCAAGGTAGAACAATAATCGAACATATACATGAACACGAAACCAAATGCTCTGATACCAATTGCTGGGATTCGATGTCCCGGGCTATCAAAAATTATGCGGAACCGATAACCCGACCGAAACCCTATCGCCGGAAGACCCGAACGCGAATACCACGAAGAACCGGGCTCGTCAAGAGCATTGCCGCGGGATGAACCCGCGGCTAAACCCTAGCCGAACCCCATCGCGGGGTTCGCGATCGCATGCACATGCGATCGCCGGGGCTGCCCAGCAGCCCCCGGTGGTGAGTCCGGCGACTCACCACCGCCGCCGGAGGAGGGCGGTCAGCCCCCAGCTGACCTGCCGCGGCTCCAGCCGCGGCTTTCCCTCGCGATCGACCACGCGGTCGATCGCATGCCCCGGCTCCAGCCGGGGCTCCTCCCGTGCGCCTGGCCGCCGGTCGAGGGCTGGGGAGGGACCAGCTGCCGTGGCACCAGCCCATGGCGGTCTCCCCGCGATCGACTAAGGGTCGATCGCCTGCCCTGGCGTACAGCCGGGGCTCCCTCTGTTTGCGCGCCGGCGGTCGAACCCTAGGGTTCGGCCGCCCCTTGTTCGATCCCGACGGGGATCGCGTGATCCCCGTATCCCGGTCTCGACGTTCCCGGATCGTCTTGTTCATGTACACATCACAATTAAACAAGCAATATAATCATAGGGGGTTTACGATTATACTACCTCGATTCGTTGTACGGAGAAATGAATTAACGTGTTGATGACCTTGCGATATTCCTACGTATTCCTTGCACCTTGTCCGAACTGATGGAGTAGTATACTTAATGTCTAGATTTGAGTATTCTGAACTCTGTATGCACTTTCATTTACCTATCTATTACAGACATTCATTTGCTTTTAATTATTGTTAATTAAATACATGCAAATCATAGTCCTGGATTTTATACGTTGTAGTTAGTATGGTGTGTCGGGCCCGCACAGAAGATCATACTATCGGTTACTCGTATTTAATCAAACAGTTGCTCACGACCTAGATGGACACGGACCAATCCATCGGTATAGTCGTTGTGTGAGAGAGAAGATAATTTGTCTTGATTATCTTATCACACTTGTACACTTGGTGTATTGAGCGGATCGATTGAGACTCATCAATTAGGATTGCTCGGCGATAATTGATTTGAGACTCGGAGTATTTTATTCTTAATCCCTGAAACAATTGCGGGTGTGTATATTTAATATAAGTGACTTTGAATTACCAAAGGAATTAACCGGTTTAATTATTGGGTTGATTACCGGTTAAGTTGGGTCACTATATTTTATATATGGCATGCCGTGAATTCTTGAAGGGGCAGTGTATCCCGTAAGGGTTGATAATATCCCCGAGATGAGCTCATAAGGATTTATTGTGTAAACCTCGCGAGTGGATTTGTTCCGCACAATAAATAAGGTTGAGTGGTACTAGTCTCGGATATAAGAGATGAATAAATTTATTAAGCAATAAATAAATTTTATTCATGGATATTTAAATCTTAAATACACGGAATAAATAATACTATGTTGGAGAAATATTATTTGGTATAATATGGAATAATATTGGGAGGTCAATTTTATTTATATAGTGGAAAATAAATAAAATTAATATTGATAAGAATTAATGGATTTGGGTTGGACCCAATTTAATTTTCAATATTAAAGCCCAATATTTATTCTCCTTTTGATCCCCTTCGTAGCCTATAAAAGCACTACATGGTCTTCACTTCTTAACCTACGTAACGCCTACAATAAAGTTCGAGAGTGAAGAGGATCCATAAGTTCGATAGCTCGTCGCCCACCCGACGTTCGAACGGAGTGCAAGGAATACGCGGGAAGATCACGAGGTCATCGATTTCGTTTCTCCGAACAACGAATCGTAGGTACAATTCTCAACTAACTTGATTATTGTTCGATTTGTTTTTATCGAGAATACCGTAGAACAAGGATCCGAGGATCGAACCCCTGGACGAGGGTCGAGTCGGGCGGTGGTGGTTGGACCACCGGACCGCCGGCGGCTCGTGGATCCCTCGCGGGGATCGAGTGCGCGAACCCTCGGCTGGACGCCGAGGGTCGATCGAGCCCTACGGGGCCGATCGCTAGGGCTGCGGGTTTTACCCGTAGCAGCTCGTAGCGAGCTGCGGGTTTTCCCGCAGCGGCTCGCTGGACGCGAGCCCTAGCCGCGAGCAGCGGATCGCCGGATCCGCTGCGGGGATGCTGCGAGCATCCCGGGAATGCCGCGAGGCACCCCGTGCGATCGCTGCGAGCGATCGCGAGTCCCCTCGCGGGGACTCGGCTGGGCGTCCGCGTGCCTCGTGCACGCGACGCGTTCGGTCGGGTCCCGGATCGCGTGGGCTCGTGATTTCTCCGGCGATTGAGGTTGTCGATTGTATGAACCTCGGCTCGCGGGTTTTCGGGTGGGGGCGGATTACGTGCCTTCGGGTGCGTGGTCTCCAAAGCCCGGACTCCGGCGGATGAGTCGGCGTTTGTATGATCTCCGGCGAAGGGTTCGTTCGGGTTATCGGTTCCGCAATTTTGATAACCCGGGGTAGCGAATTCCAACAATTGGTATCAGAGCGTGGTTTACGTTCGCGGTATTTTCGATAAAATTGTTCTACCTTGCAGGGATTCCGACTATTATGGCTTGTTTTATTATTTGTTTAATTTATTTTGTCATGTATGTTGGATTGATTAAACTCTCGGACATGTCGAGATTCGTTTTTGGTGGTGAATGCTTGTAATAGTAAAAATTCGGGGGTTGACCGAATTTAGGATTTATTATTATGTTCGTTGTTTTTCCGGAAAATGTATAGGGTCGATTTCGTGTATAGAATCGATACCGGAATTGTAATCTAGATTTTTGTAAATTTATTTTGCGATTGGATCGACGTATCGAAGACCGCCGGAGAAGACGAAGTGACGAGAGGGACGAGGGGCTAGGGATCGATTGGATCGATCCCCGTGATGCCCGATCGATGGCTATGGGCGTGGGGGCTGTTGCCCTAGCCGCGGCTGCCACCACCTCGGTGGTTGTCGGCTTGGCTGGGCGGCGGCGCTCCTCCCCGTGGGTGGCCGGTCGATCGAAGGTGGGGTGGTTCGGGGTCTCCCAACCCGGACTACTCCTACCGGAAATATACTTTCCTTATTAATTCATATTTCCTATTTTGAGTATTTCTTTATGGAATATTCTAGAAAAATAGAAAAAGAATTAATTAAGTACTAAATTTATTTTTCCTATTTGATTATTCCTACTCATGGGAATATTCATGGATTAGGAATAAAATAAATTTGGAAAAGTATAATAGTAATAATTATTTTATTTCTTTATTTCATTATGGATATCATCTAGAATATTCCAAGAATATCTTGGATAGATTATTCTAGTGATTTAATGAAGTAGAAAAAGAAAATAAAATAAATAAAAATATTAATAATATTTAATTTTATTTTTGATATATTCAATTGACTTAATTTTCGAATTAAGTAACTTTTGGATTAATTGAAAATAAATAGATTTAAATATTAGATATTAATATTCTCGTCACATGGGGCATTCAAGAAACGAAGACTGAAGACTAGAAGATGCGTACGGGGATGTGATGAAGCCATAATAGTCGGAAAATAATATTCTAGTAATTATTTTGACTATGTGATAATACTATGTGCTTTATTACATGTATGCATGCTATGTGTGTTTATTTTATGCACTAGATAGCGTATCCCTTTATTGTAAAAAGCTAAGTGGGAGAGGGTATGGAAACATACCCATGGTCTCCATTGCTGCTCTCTTGGTGACTTTTATATACCTTTGAGGTATATATAGATAAGTCATTGGAGGAGAGTTCTTGTAATTCCTCTTACAAGAAACATTGATTGAATTTATCAAACAATGCCTAATTTGTCTTTCCAAAGCTGATTTCAAGTCGACTCATTCTCACCCCGGGGAGTGGAATGGAGCCAGAGCCACTTGGTCATGTAGAGGACACAAATTAGAGACTTTCGTGCCATTCTTTGATAGGTGGGTCGTTTGTCTGCTCAGCTCCCTCATTTATGAGAGATAGGGTTGTTCGCATGGTGAATCACTGGTTAGAAACTTCGAGTTTCACTTATGATTCTCCGCGTCTTGATTTACGAGATTAAATGGATCAAGTAATTGGGAGTCAATTATAAAAGTCTCTTAGTGTAGTAAACGTCCACACCACGTGGCTTGCTATGCTGACGGATTTTGGATTAATTGATGTAGACAGTTGTAAGTAATTATGAAGAGTTGTGAAGTTATCGTAAACGTCCACACCACGTGGCTTGCGGTGATGTAGCAATTCCAAGTAATTTACTTTGGTACTGAGTAATGGTTTACACTTAGATACGCGTTGTAGTATTCCTCCCCACGAGGTTACGCTATAATTGATGTATGACCGAAGAAAATCTAATTGCTAAATCATTTGGGTGGGTAAACGTCCACACCACGTGGCTTGCCTTACCTGATGGGATTTTAGATGTGATTAGTGATTTAATGATATTATTTGAGGGAGATAATATCGGATATTAAATTGTTTGTCTGTTTTATGTGCTTATAGGTTAAGAATGACTGTGACCCCACTTTGTGATATACTTAAGGATGAAAACTCACCGGTTCCATATGGTGATGATTGGGAACGAAATCTGGACATTGTCCAGACTGTTGAGCTTTCCGAATCCACTGTTGTCCCAACTGATGAGGACATTCGAAATGACCTCAGGATGATGTTGAGACATAGCGTGGAAGCCGGGCAAGAGGTGATTAACATACTCACAGAATTCTCTCTCAATGAGTCCCTTAAAAAGGAATCAACGAGAGCGGAGTTTGTGTGTAAGTTAAGAAAATCACAAGCTTTTGTGGCAAGGCTAGAGGAAGAGCGTGCAAAGAAACCCAGTGGCTCAAAGCCACGGATTGGGAAAGGCAAGCCTTCTGGCAAGTGCTTTCGATGCAAGCAGTTTGGACACTGGAGGTCTGATTGTCCTCTCATCAAAGGTACGAAATTTTCCTTAGTCACTGAAACATTGTCAGCGGTGATATCTACCAGCACCTGGTGTGTAGATACGGGTGCCACTGACCATGTCTGCAATTCATTGCAGGGGTTCCAGGAAACCCGGAGACTTAGAGAGGGAGAGATCGTAGTCTACATGGGCAATGCCGCGAAGGTGGCGGCTGTTGCAGTGGGAGACGTTCACTTACACTTTAGTAGTGATAGGGTTTTAGTTTTACAAAATTGTCTTTATGTACCGAATTTTAGAAAGAATTTAATTTCGGTTTCTAAGTTAATTCTGAATGGATATGCTGTTTCTTTTGATCACTCTGTGGTCATAAGAAGAAATAGTGAGATTGTCTGTTCTGGTACATTGGTGGACGATTTGTATATTCTAAATCCTGAGTCTAACACGATGCAACTAACCGAGAGTAATAACACATCTACGAACACCAATAAGAGAAAGGAACCTTCTAAGATGAATCAATTATACTTGTGGCATCTAAGGCTAGGTCATATTAATTCGAATAGAATTCAAAGGTTGAAAGCTGATGGTCTCATTAGCGGCATAGAAGGAGAGGACCTTCCAACCTGCGAATCCTGTTTGGAGGGTAAAATGACCAAGCGTTCTTTTTCTGGTAAAGGACGTAGAGCTGAACAAGTATTGGATTTGATTCACTCTGATGTATGCGGACCTATGTCTACTCAGGCAAGAGGAGGGTACGAGTATTTCATCACCTTTACTGATGATTACTCAAGGTATGGATATATTTACCTGATGCGCCACAAGAGTGATTCTTTTGACAAGTTCAAGGAATTCAAGGCTCTTGTGGAGAACCTTCGTGGTAAATCCATAAAATGCCTGCGATCTGATCGCGGAGGCGAGTACCTGTCTGGAGAATTCAAGGCATACTTGGCAGAGAATGGGATTGAATCCCAGCTGACTTCACCATATACTCCTCAGCAGAATGGTGTGTCAGAAAGAAGGAATAGGACTCTTATGGATATGGTGCGATCGATGATGAGTTACTCGGATTTACCTGTTATGTTCTGGGGACATGCCTTGGAAACAGCGGCGTATATTCTGAACAGGGTTCCGACCAAAACGGTACCAACTACACCCATGGAATTGTGGAGTGGGCGTAAGCCTAACTTGGGACACATTCGGATCTGGGGATGTCCAGCACATGTGTTGCGACAAGGCGCCGATAAGTTAGAACCTAGATCAGAAATACGGCTGTTTGTAGGATACCCGAAAGGAAGTAAGGGTGGCATGTCCTATAGTCCTACGGACCAGAAGATCGTTATAAGTACTAACGCTCGGTTCTTAGAGGAAGACTATGTCATGGACCACAAGCCCAAAAGTGACATAATACTTGATGAGTTGAGAGGTAACGAGGAAGACCTGGATACAGCCGAACCGAGTGTAGATACACCACTAGAACCTGCACCTAATACTGTCACTGTTAATACACCGGAACGCCGTCGTAGTGGGAGGGTTGTTAAACAACCAGACAGATGGATTGGACTGGGTGAGTCTTCGGACTCGGCACCCGGAGTTCATGAAATCGATCCCTGGACCTATGATGAGGCGGTACAAGATATAGATGCGCCTTCTTGGGAGAAAGCGATGAAATCCGAAATAGAATCTATGGATTCTAATAAAGTCTGGGATCTTGTAGAACCACCAAGCGGCGTAAAGCCAATTGGGTGTAAATGGGTCTACAAGAGAAAGAGAGGATCTGACGGAAAGGTTGAAACCTTTAAAGCTCGGCTTGTTGCGAAAGGATATACTCAGAAAGAGGGAATCGATTATGAGGAGACCTTCTCGCCGGTAGCCAAGATAAAGTCAATCCGGATTCTCTTATCCATAGCAGCTCATATGGATTATGAGGTGTGGCAAATGGATGTCAAGACAGCTTTCCTTAATGGAAGTCTTGACGAAACGATTTATATGAAACAACCAGAAGGATTCATTGCTAAGGGGCGAGATCATCTAGTGTGCAAGCTTAATCGATCCATTTATGGATTGAAACAAGCCTCGCGATCGTGGAACCTGCGGTTTGATGAAGTAGTCCAATCTTTTGGATTCATTCAAAGCATGGACGAATCGTGTGTGTATTGGAAACGTGATGGAAAGAAGGTGGTGTTCCTCGTGCTTTATGTAGACGACATACTTCTCATTGGCAACAGTGTAAAGATGTTATCAGACATAAAGGGATGGTTGTCTAGACAATTCGATATGAAAGATTTGGGAGAAGTCGGACATGTTCTAGGGATCAAAGTTATAAGGGATCGCCGGAATAGAACATTGTGTCTTTCCCAGCAATCTTACATAGACACGATTCTGGCTCGTTTTAACATGCAAGATTCCAAGAAGGGTGATCTGCCCTTCAGTAAAGGAACTTATCTTTCTAAGGAAATGTGTCCTCAGACACAGAAGGAGAAAGATGACATGAAAGCGGTTCCCTACGCTTCGGCTGTGGGAAGCTTAATGTATGCAATGTTATGCACGAGGCCTGATATCTGTTATGCCGTTGGCATAGTAGCGAGATATCAGAGTAACCCTGGAAAGGCTCATTGGACTGCCGTTAAGAGCATTTTCAAGTATTTGCGAAATACTAAGGATTATGTTCTGAGATACCGTGCAGACAATCTGATCCCTTTGGGTTACACAGATTCGGATTTCCAAGCTGATAAGGACCGGCGTAAGTCGACATCAGGCTATGTGTACACTTTGGGAGGTGGAGCCGTATCATGGAAGAGTGTTAAGCAAAAGTGCATTTCGGACTCTACCATGGAAGCTGAATATGTTGCAGCCTCAGAGGCAGCGAAAGAATCAGTGTGGTTCCTTAATTTCCTCCAGGACTTAGATGTGATTCCGAGTTTGCCTAAGGCTATGACAATTTATTGTGACAATAGCGGTGCAGTGGCAAACAGTAAGGAACCACGGTCCCATAGTGCTACAAAACACATATAGCGCAAGTACCACCTGATTCGAGACATCGTCAAGAGGGGCGATGCGATAGTCACCAAGATAGCTTCGGAAGACAACCTAGCGGACCCTTTCACCAAGATACTTCCTAAGGAAGTATATTACAAGCACTTGGAGGGTTTGGGAGTCAGAAGTTTGGAGGATAAGACTAGACCTTAGTATAAGTGGGAGATTGATGGAGTAGTATACTTAATGTCTAGATTTGAGTATTCTGAACTCTGTATGCACTTTCATTTACCTATCTATTACAGACATTCATTTGCTTTTAATTATTGTTAATTAAATACATGCAAATCATAGTCCTGGATTTTATACGTTGTAGTTAGTATGGTGTGTCGGGCCCGCACAGAAGATCATACTATCGGTTACTCGTATTTAATCAAACAGTTGCTCACGACCTAGATGGACACGGACCAATCCATCGGTATAGTCGTTGTGTGAGAGAGAAGATAATTTGTCTTGATTATCTTATCACACTTGTACACTTGGTGTATTGAGCGGATCGATTGAGACTCATCAATTAGGATTGCTCGGCGATAATTGATTTGAGACTCGGAGTATTTTATTCTTAATCCCTGAAACAATTGCGGGTGTGTATATTTAATATAAGTGACTTTGATTTACCAAAGGAATTAACCGGTTTAATTATTGGGTTGATTACCGGTTAAGTTAGGTCACTATATTTTATATATGGCATGCCGTGAATTCTTAAAGGGGCAGTGTATCCCGTAAGGGTTGATAATATCCCCGAGATGAGCTCATAAGGATTTATTGTGTAAACCTCGCGAGTGGATTTGTTCCGCACAATAAATAAGGTTGAGTGGTACTAGTCTCGGATATAAGAGATGAATAAATTTATTAAGCAATAAATAAATTTTATTCATGGATATTTAAATCTTAAATACACGGAATAAATAATACTATGTTGGAGAAATATTATTTGGTATAATATGGAATAATATTGGGAGGTCAATTTTATTTATATAGTGGAAAATAAATAAAATTAATATTGATAAGAATTAATGGATTTGGGTTGGACCCAATTTAATTTTCAATATTAAAGCCCAATATTTATTCTCCTTTTGATCCCCTTCGTAGCCTATAAAAGCACTACATGGTCTTCACTTCTTAACCTACGTAACGCCTACAATAAAGTTCGAGAGTGAAGAGGATCCATAAGTTCGATAGCTCGTCGCCCACCCGACGTTCGAACGGAGTGCAAGGAATACGCGGGAAGATCACGAGGTCATCGATTTCGTTTCTCCGAACAACGAATCGTAGGTACAATTCTCAACTAACTTGATTATTGTTCGATTTGTTTTTATCGAGAATACCGTAGAACAAGGATCCGAGGATCGAACCCCTGGACGAGGGTCGAGTCGGGCGGTGGTGGTTGGACCACCGGACCGCCGGCGGCTCGTGGATCCCTCGCGGGGATCGAGTGCGCGAACCCTCGGCTGGACGCCGAGGGTCGATCGAGCCCTACGGGGCCGATCGCTAGGGCTGCGGGTTTTACCCATAGCAGCTCGTAGCGAGCTGCGGGTTTTCCCGCAGCGGCTCGCTGGACGCGAGCCCTAGCCGCGAGCAGCGGATCGCCGGATCCGCTGCGGGGATGCTGCGAGCATCCCGGGAATGCCGCGAGGCACCCCGTGCGATCGCTGCGAGCGATCGCGAGTCCCCTCGCGGGGACTCGGCTGGGCGTCCGCGTGCCTCGTGCACGCGACGCGTTCGGTCGGGTCCCGGATCGCGTGGGCTCGTGATTTCTCCGGCGATTGAGGTTGTCGATTGTATGAACCTCGGCTCGCGGGTTTTCGGGTGGGGGCGGATTACGTGCCTTCGGGTGCGTGGTCTCCAAAGCCCGGACTCCGGCGGATGAGTCGGCGTTTGTATGATCTCCGGCGAAGGGTTCGTTTGGGTTATCGGTTCCGCAATTTTGATAACCCGGGGTAGCGAATTCCAACACGAACGTCGTGTGGGCGACGATCTATCGAACTCCTATGGATCTCCTTCACTCTTCAAGACTTTATGATTGGCGTAACTTAAGTTATTGAATTGTGAAGACCATGTAGTGCTTTTATAGGCTACGTAGGGGATCATAAGGAGGTGGAATATTGGGCTTCCAATATTGAAGATTAAATTGAGCCCAGCCCAAATCTATTAATCCTTATCAATAATAATTAATTTATTTTCCACTATATAAATTAATTGCACTCCCAATATTAAACCATATTATATCAAATAATATTTCTCCGGTAGTATTATTTATTCCGTGTATTTAAGATTTAAATATCCATGAATAAATTTATTTATTGCTCAATAAATTATATTAATCTCTTATATCCGAGACTAGTAACGTTCAACCTTAATTATTGTGCGGAACGAATCCACTCATGAGGTTTACACAATAATTCCTTATGAACTCATCTCGGGGATATTATCAACCCTTCCGGGATACACTTTCCCGTCAAGTATTCACGGCATGTCATATATAAAATATAGCGACCCAATTTTACCGGTAATTAACCCAATAATCAAATCGGTTAATTCCTTTGGAAAATCAAAGTCTCTAATATTAAATATACACACCCGAAATAATATCGGGGATTAAGAATAAAATACTCTGAGATTTAAATTGATTATCCAAAGCAATCCTAATCAATAAATCTCAAGCGATCCGCTCAATACACCAAGTGTACAAGTGTGATAAAATAATTAAGACAAATTATTTTTTCTCTCACACAACGACTATACCGATGGATTGGTCCGGGTCCATCTAGGTCGTGAGCATCTGTTTGATTAAATACGAGTGACCGATAGTATGATCTTCTGTGTGACGGCGCACACCATACTAACTACAACGTATATAATCCAGGACTATATTTTGCATAAATAATTAAATGCAAATAATTGTTTATTAATTAAATAGGTTAAATGCTATGACCGGGAGTTTACCGATACTTAAATCTAGACATTAAGTACACAACTCCAACAAACCCCACGCGGGGTTCGCGATCGCCGTGCATGGCGATCGCATGGGGCTGCATGGGGCAGCCCCCGGAAATCGATCGCCCGATCGATGGCCCGCCTCAGCCCAGCCGAGGCGCCTTCTCGCGCACGCCGCCGTCGAGGCGGCGGGGATCCGCCACGGCACCAGCCCGTGGCATCCCCAGCGATCGACCCTAGGTCGATTGCATGCCCCGGCGTCCAGCCGGGGCTTCCTTGCGCGGCACACCGGCGGTCGAAACCCTAGGGTTCGACCGCCCCTCGTTCGATCCCCACGGGGATCCAACGATCCCCGTATCTAGGTCTCGATTGTCTCGGATCGTATGTTCATGTATATATCACAATTATATTCACATAAAATCATAGAAGGGAGTTTATGATTTTACCTTTCGATTCGTTGTGCGGAGAAACGAAATCAAGATGATGACCTTACGATCTTCCCACGTATTCCTTGCACTCCGTTCGAACCTCGGGTGGGCGACGATCTATCGAACTCCTATGGATCTCATTCAACTCTCTAGAACTATCAAGTATTGATATTCTTGTCTTATGATGTTATGAATTATGAAGGCCATGTAGTGCTTTTATAGGCTACGTAGGGGATCTAAAGGAGGTGGAATATTGGGCTTCCAATATTGAAGATTAAATTGAGCCCAATGCTCAAGTCCATTAATCCTTATCAATATTAATTAATTTATTTTCCACTATATAAATTAATTTATTTTCCACTATCTTATGATATCTTGAATTGTGAAGACAATTTAGTGCTTTTATAGGCTACGTAGGGAATCTAAATGAGGTGGAATATTGGGCTCCCAATATTAATGATTAAATTGAGCTCAAGACCAAATCTATTAATCCATTAATATTAATTAATTAATTTTCCACTGTATAAATTAATTGCACTCCCAATATTAAACCATATTATATCAAACAATATTTCTCTGGTAGTATTATTTATTCCGTGTATTTAAGATTTAAATATCCATGAATAAAATTTATTTATTGCATAATAAATTTATTCATCTCTTTTATCCGAGAATAGTACCGTTCAACTTTAATTATTATGCGGAACAATTCCCTTGCAGAGTTTACATAATAATTCCTTATGAACTCATCTCGGGGATATTATCAACCCTTACGGGATACACTTTTCCGTCAAGTATTCACGGCATGTCATATATAAAATATAGAGACCCAACTTTACCGGTAATTGTCCTAATAATAAACCGGACAATTCCTTTGGAAAATCAAAGTCGTTTATATTAAATATACACACCCGCAATAGTATCGGGGATTAAGAATAAAATACTCTGAGACTTAAATCAATTATCACAGGCAATCCTAATTGATAAATCTCAAGTGATCTGCCCAATACACCAAGTGTACAAGTATGATGAAATAATCAAGACTGATTATTTTCTCCCTCATACAACGACTATACCGATGGCTTGGTCCGTTTCCATCTAGGTCGCTAGCAACTGTTCGATTAAATACGAGTAACCGATAGTATGATCTTCCGTGTGACGGCGCACACCATACTAACTACAACGTATATAATCTAGGACTATATTTGCAAATATTTAATTATCAAATAATTAAAAGCAAATAATTGTTTATTTAATTAATAGATTAAATGCTATGACCGGGAGTTACCGTTACTTAAATTTAGACATTAAGTATACAACTCCAACAATCTCCCACTTATACTAAGTTCTAGTCATTTCTTCCAAACTCCCGACTCCCATACCCATCACGTGCTTAAATTGTACTTCCGGGAAGTACCATGTGAATGAGCAATCTAGGTTACCGCTCTGAAGTTATCTTGGTGACTACAGCGTCGTCTCTCTAGACGATGACTCGAATCAGGTGGTACTTGCTCTATGTGTTACCATCACCTTTTTGGACTTATGATTTCTTCCAGTTTACCATGCACCGCTATATTCATAGCCTTTGGTGAACTAAGAATCATTTCCAAGTCCAGAGGTTATTCTAGAATCCAACCAAAATTTCCACTGCCTCTGAGGCTGCCTTTCGGTTATGATAGAGTCCGAAAAGAATTATGCTCATCACTCTTTTACATTAAGATTCTACCTCCAAAAGTGAACACATAGCCTGATATCGACTTACACTGGTCCTTCTCTGATTTGAGATCTGAGAACATGTAATCTAAGAAGAAATCGTATTGCTTCGTAATCGAGTACTTCGAAAGTACTTTTACAACATCCGAATATCTCTTCAAGAGATTACTTTGATATCCTCCCACTATGCTAACCGCATAGTTGATATCAGGTTCTTATTTTTCAACATTGCATTCATTAAGCTTTCCACACTCAAAGTGTAGGAAATCGCTTTGCCTATCTCCTTTATGTGTTCAAAACACATACCTTTAGATAGATGTATTCTGTTTCTGAAAGGCAATAGCCTTTCTCAGAATTATGCATGTTTAAAATAAACCATAATCGTATAAGATATCTAGGAGAAGTACAATGTTCTTATCTTGTGATAGAAAGATCCTAAGAACATTATCTAACTTCTTCTCAATCTTATATCTCGATTTATTAAGATAACCATCATTTTATGTCTGATAATATCCTTACACTGTTGCTAATGATAGAATGTTATCTTCATAAAATTCCGAGAAACACCACCCTGTTTCCATCACATTTCCAATACACCTTTCGTCTATGCCTTTTGATGAATCCATCAAATGGACTATCTCATCAATCCGCAAGTTCCACGATTCATAGCTTTTGTAACAATCCATAAATGGATTTACTAAGCTTGTACTCTAAATGATCTTGCCTCTTAACAATAATACTTATTGCTTTCTAAGTAGGCACATTTAGATTCAGTACCGCCCTTATGCATAACTAGGGATCGATTTCATCTCCCACTGCAATGGCGTTCCGGTGTATAAACAGTAATAACAGTAGGTGCAGATAGTGATGTACTGCTACTCGGTTTGGCCGGTTCTTAGTCTTCTCTCTCTCATTACAAGGTATTACGTTACTTCGGGCTTTGTAGTTCATCTAATAGTCGTCCTCTAAGAACCGGGCGGTAAAACGTCCTTCTGGTTCATAGTACTATTGAACATACATTCTTTTGTTCTTCTAGGATATCCCACAATCACATTAAATGTTTTTCCCGTAGTATCCATAGAACATAGTGTTGGAGTTGTGTACTTAATGTCTAGAGTTAAGTAACGGAAACTCACGATTCATTGCCACTAATCTATTTAATTAAATAAACAATTATTTGCGTTTAATTATTTATAATTAAATATATGCTAAACATAGTCCTAGATTATATACGTTGTAGTTAGTATGGTGTGCGACGTCACACAGAAGATCATACTATCGGTTACTCGTATTTAATCGAACAGTTGCTGGAAATCGATATCCCGGGCTATTAAAATTTGTGGAAAATAATAACCCGACCGAAATCCCGTCGCCAGAAACACGCGAACCACCTCACGTCGCCGGAGCTCGACTTGAGCATCACCGCCGCGGGATAAAAGCCCGCGGCTAGAAAACCCTAGCCGAGCCCCCGTCGCGAGGGGGCTCGCGATCGCACTTCGCGATCGCCGGGGCTGCCCAGCAGCCCCCGGTGGTGAGTCCGGCGACTCACCACCGCCGCCGGAGGAGGGCGGTCAGCCTCCAGCTGACCCGCCGCGGCCCAGCCGCGACTTCCCTTGCGATCGACCTCACGGTCGATTGCTCGCCCCGGCTCCCAGCCGGGGTCCTCCCGTGCGCACCACGCCCGACGAGGGTGGCCGGGATCCGCCGTGGCACCAGCCCACTGTTGGAAATCGATATCCCGGAATTAATAAATTTAAATAAATAAATTATCTAATTAATTCCGACCGAAATCCTTTGGAGATCGAATATCCGGAGTTGTAAAATTGCAGAACAACAACTCCAATCGAAATCCCGGTTGCCGGAAACCCGCCACGAACCACTACGCGAAGCCGGACTCAAACAAACCCTAACCGCGGATAAATCCACGGCTTGTTCGGTCGAGCCCTCGCATGGGCTCGCGGCTGTCCTTGGCAGCCGCCTAGGGCTGCCCATGGCAGCCCGCCGGGCATGCTAGAACCCCCGCGGATCAGCCCCTCATCGAACCCTCGCCACGGCCAAGCCGCGGCTGCCCGATGGAGGCGTGCGCTCGCATCGTGCGAGCGCTAGGGTTCAGCCCGCTGGGCACGCCCCAGCTGCACCCCGGCTGACCTAGCCACGTCCCGGTGATCGCACGCTCAGCCACGGTCGAACCGTGGCTAGCGATCATCGCCAGCACCGCCGCCGCGCGAGCAGCGGTCCAGCCGCGCGAGCGGCTGCCCCTCCGCGTGATCGGAGGCAGCCCCGCGCAAGCGGTGCTCGACGTCCAGCCGGGCTTCATGCCCTTCGACCCATCCGATCGAGCTGACAATCCGCCGGCGGTCCGGTGGTCTTCGACCACCACCGCCCGGTTCGTCCTCGTCATGGGTCGCGTCTTTCGGATCTTGGTTCACGATATTTTTACGATAATTAAACGATAAAATCATAAAGAGGGTTTAACGATTTACCT
This sequence comes from Euphrasia confusa, assembly GCA_954870475.1. NCBI lineage: Eukaryota > Viridiplantae > Streptophyta > Magnoliopsida > Lamiales > Orobanchaceae > Euphrasia > Euphrasia confusa. Next base: position 26,475,868 of record OX940959.1, read on the forward strand.
CGTTCTCGTTGTTCGGAAAAACGAAGATAATTTGACGACCTTGAGATCTTCCGACGTATTCCTTGCACTAGCCCGGACGTCGTGTGGGCGACGATCTACCGAACTCCATGGATCCTCCTCTCTACTTTCTCTCTCTAGAATTGTGATCTTCAAGTTATAAGAATAGAGAAGACCATGTAGTGCTTTTATAGGCTACGTAGGGGATCTAAAGGAGGTGGAATATTGGGCTTCCAATATTGAAGATTAAATTGAGCCCAATGCTCAAGTCCATTAATCCTTATCAATATTAATTAATTCTATTTTCCACTATATAAAATTAATTGCACTCCAATTATTAAACCATATTATATCAAATAATATTTCTCCGGTAGTATTATTTATTCCGTGTATTTAAGATATAAATATCCATGAATAAAATTAATTTATTGCTAATTAATTTATTCATCTCTTATATCCGAGACTAGTACCATTCAACCTTAATTATTATGCGGAACGAATCCACCTGCAGGGTTTACATAATAATTCCTTATGAACTCATCTCGGGGATATTATCAACCCTTACGGGATACACTTTCCCGTCAAGTATTCACGGCATGCCATATATAAAATATAGTGACCCAACTTAACCGGTAATTAACCCAATAATTAAATCGGTTAATTCCTTTGGTAAATCAAAGTCACTTATATTAAATATACACACCCGCAATAATATCGGGGATTAAGAATAAAATACACAGAGACTTGAATCGATTATCGCCGGCAATCCTAATCGATAAATCTCAAGCAGATCCGCTCAATACACCAAGGCATTGTTTGGTTGCTCAGGATTAGTTATCTTAGGATAAGGGAGATAATTGATTTATTTTACTGTTACGCAAAGATTATTTAACATATGCAAGTGGGCGGATACATTCTCTGAAGTAGAATAGTAATTAGGAACGGGCCTGCTTATCTAACGCAGGCCCATTATCAAGAAACCAAACAACTGCTTATAGAGATAACTTACTTATCTGACATTTATCAAAGTTACCAAACGGACCCCAAGTGTACAAGTGTGATAAAATAATCAAGATAGATTATTTTCTCTCTCACACAACGACTATACCGATGGATTGGTCCGTGTCCATCTAGGTCGTGAGCAACTGTTCGATTAAATACGAGTAACCGATAGTATGATCTTCTGTGTGTCCATACAACACCATACTAACTACAACGTATAAAATCCAGGACTATAATTTGCATATATTTAATTATAAATAATTAAACGCAAATAATTGTTTATTTAATTAAATAGATTAGTGGCAATGGATCGTGAGTTTCCGTTACTTAAATCTAGACATTAAGTACACAACTCCAACAATCTCCCACTTGTACTAAGGTCTAGTCATTTCCTCCAAACTCCCGACTCCCATACTCATCACGTGCTTAAGTTGTACTTCCAAGAAGTACTATGTGAATGAGCACTCTAGGTTGCCGCTCTGAAGTTATCTTGGTGACTACAGCGTCGTCTCCCTTGACGATAACTCGTATCAGGTGGTACTTGCACTATGTGTTATCTTACACTTATGGACTAGTGATTTCTTACCATTTGCCATTGCACCGCTATTTACATAGCCTTTGGCAAATTAAGAATCACATCTAAGTCCCAGAGATTATCCCGGAGTTATACCAAAACTTCCGCTGCCTCTGAGGCTGCTATTTGGTTTCCCATGACAGAGTCCGAAAAGCATCGTGCTTATCACTCTTCCATGTCAAAACTCCTTCTCCTTCAATAGTGAAACACATAGCCTGATATCGACTTACACCGGTCCTCACTCGATTAGAAATCTAAGAGAATGTAATCCAAAGGAAAAGCTTGTTTGCTCCGTAATCCAGAACATAGTTTCCAGTACTTCGAAAGTACTTAAAATGTTCATTACAGCAGTCAAGTATTCCTTTCCAAGATTACCTTGATATCCTCCCACTATGCTAACCGCATAGCCGATATCAGGTTCTTGTTTTCAACAATGCATTTATTAAGCTTTCCACACTCAAAGTGTAGGAAACTGCTTTCATTGCTTCTATCTCCTTTTGTGTTCCAAAACACATATACTTAGATAGATGGATTCCGTCTCTGAAAGGTAAAGAACCTTTCTCGGAATCTTGCATGTTTAAAACGAACCCTAATCATTTATGTAAGACGTCCAGGAGAAGTACAATGTTCTTTCTAGAGATCCATGATCTCAAGAGCATGTCCAACTTCATCCTTTATCTTTCATAATGATTCATCTAGAACAACCATCATTTTATGTCTGATAACATCTTTACATTGTTGCCAATGATAAGAGTGTCATCTACATAAAACCTCCGAGAAACACCACCTTGTTTTCCATCACGTTTCCAATACACTCGATTCGTCTATGCTTTTGATGAATCCATAAAATGGACGATCTCATCAATTTGCAAGTACCACGAACTCAATGCTTTGTTTGAATCCATAAATGGATCAACTAAGCTTGTACTCTAAATGATCTCGCCTCTTAGCAATAATCCTTATTGCTTTCCAAGAAGGCACATTTAGATCTAGTACTGCCTTCATGCAGATCTAGGGATCGATTTCATGTATACTAGGTCCAGAGTGCGAAGACTCTCCTAGTCTTATGAATATCTCCGGTTGTCCCACAACCTCCCACTACAATGGCGTTCCGGTGTATAAACAGTGATAACAGTAGGTGCAGTTAGCGGTGTACCGCTACTCGGTTCGGCTGGTTCTAAGTCTTAATCTTTCTCTCTCATTTCAAAGTATTACGTCACCTTGGGCTTGTGGTTCATCATATAGTCTTTCTCTAAGAACCGAGCGTTAGAACTTATAACGTCCTTCTGGTTCATAGTACTATTGAATACACATCTTTTGTTCATCTAGGATATTCTACAACCGCATTTGAATGCGCCGTTGTTTCCAGACATATCCATAGAACATAGGTAGTTCCGTATAACTCATAAATTTTACTATTTCTATAAGAGTTCCATTTCTTGTTTACGACACACCATTTCTACACAACAGTGCATGGTGTAGTCATTTGGGATCAAATCCCAATCTCTGATTAGTATGCCATGCATTCCTTAGACAGGTACTTGCCTACGCGATCAAATCGCAGGCTACAAATGGATATACCTTGATGGTTCTCCACAATTGCTTAGTGTCCATTGACTTGTCAAAACACTTGCTTTTGTGGCACATCATGTATTCTAATCCATTTTTCGAGTAATCATAAAATGAAGTACTTGTACCTTATTGTCTGAGTAGGCATAGGTCTGCATACATCAGAGTCAATCAATTCTTATACTTTTCCGGATCTTACATCTTATATCCATAAAGGATTGCTTAGTCATATTATCTTCCAAATTAGATTCTTAGGTCGGAAGGTCCACTCCTTCAACTTAATTGATCAAATATCAATTTTCGACCTTTGAACTTCTTATTTGAATAAACATGACTTAGCATAAGAATCCACAAGTATAATTGATTTAATAAAGAAATCTCTTATTAGTAAAACGAGTTTCATACTACGGTTCGTTGCATCGTGGTGGACTCAGGATTCATCATTTATATATTGCTAGCTAATGTACCAAAATAGATAATATCATTATTTCTTCTTATAACCATCAAATGATTAAAAGAAATAAAATATCCATTCATTAAATTTCAGAAATCCAGAACAGAGTTCTTTCTAAAATTAAAGGTACATAAAAGCAATAACACAAAATGAAATCCTATAAAATGTCCTCCACTGCAACTGCTGCCTCCTCTACAGCATTGCCCATGTAGACCACGATTTCTTCTTTTCTAAGTCGTCGGGTTTCCTGGAACCCTTGCATTTAAAAATGCACATACCGTCAGTGGTTCCATATCTACACACCAGGTTCCGGTAGATAATACCACTGACTATGTTTTACGACTAAAGAAAATTTCGTACTTTCTTTGAGAGGATAATCAGACTTCCAGTACCCAGACTGTTTGCATCGAGAACACTTGCCTATTGGCTTTCTCGTCCCATCTCGTGGTCCAAATAGAACCACTAGGTTTATTTGCTTTTCCTTTCCCCCGTTCTTGCCTTTAGGTTCGAAACCTTTGGCATTGGCTACAAGAGCTTGCGATTTCCGTCTCAACTCGTCTAAAAGGTCTATCATTTCAAAAACGTGTTTTAAGCGTTTCCGAATCGAATGGCCTTTATGAGTATCCTCATCGCCTCTTGTCTAGCCACTACGTCATGTCTAAATATCTCCTTGAGTTTGAACATGATATCAAAATCAGTCCTCTCCTCATCAGTTAAGACATTTGTAGGCTCGGGAGGACAAAGATTACTGAGTACGAACTTGTACTCTTTAACAGTCTGGGCAATGTCTAGATCTCTATTCCAATCATTACATTCAGGGACCAATGAGTTTAATTTCCTTAAGTTTCACAGAAAGTGGGTTCAAAGCCATATCCTAATCTATGAGCACATATAACAACAAACAATCGATTTAATCTCCGATATTATCTCCCTCAAATAATATCATTAAACCACTAATCACATCTAAAATCCCATTAGGTAAGGCAAGCCACGTTCGTGTGGACGTTTACCCACCCAAATGATTTAGCAATTAGATTTGCTTCGGTCGTACATCATTATAGCGTTACTTCGTTGGGAAGAATACTATAAAGCGTACCTAAGTGTAAACCATTGTTGGAGTTATGTACTTAATGTCTAGATTTAAGTGACGGAAACTCCCGATCCATTGCCACTAATCTATTTAATTAAATAAACAATTATTTGCGTTTAATTATTTATAATTAAATATATGCAAATCATAGTCCTGGATTTTATACGTTGTAGTTAGTATAGTGTTGTATGGACACACAGAAGATCATACTATCGGTTACTCGTATTTAATCAAACAGTTGCTCACAACCTAGATGGACACGGACCAATCCATCGGTATAGTCGTTGTGTGAGAGAGAAAATAATTTATCTTAATTATTTTATCACACTTGTACACTTGGTGTATTGAGCGGATCGTTGAGATTCATCGATTAGGATTGCCGGCGATAATCGATTCGAGTCTCAGTGTATTTTATTCTTAATCCCCGAAACTATTGCGGGTGTGTATATTCAATATAAGTGACTTTGATTTACCAAAGGAATTAACCGATTTAATTATTGGGTTAATTACCGGTTAAGTTGGGTCACTATATTTTATATATGACATGCCGTGAATACTTGACGGGAAAGTGTATCCCGTAAGGGTTGATAATATCCCCGAGATGAGTTCATAAGGGATTATTATGTAAACCCTGCAGGTGGATTCGTTGCGCATAATAATTAAGGTTGAATGGTACTAGTCTCGGATATAAGAGATGAATAAATTAATTAGCAATAAATTAATTTTATTCATGGATATTTATATCTTAAATACACGGAATAAATAATACTACCGGAGAAATATTATTTGATATAATATGGTTTAATAATTGGAGTGCAATTAATTTTATATAGTGGAAAATAGAATTAATTAATATTGATAAGGATTAATGGACTTGAGCATTGGGCTCAATTTAATCTTCAATATTGGAAGCCCAATATTCCACCTCCTTTAGATCCCCTACGTAGCCTATAAAAGCACTACATGGTCTTCTCTATTCTTATAACTTGAAGATCACAATTCTAGAGAGAGAAAGTAGAGAGGAGGATCCATGGAGTTCGGTAGATCGTCGCCCACACGACGTCCGGGCTAGTGCAAGGAATACGTGGGAAGATTTCAAGGTCATCATAAGATCTCGTTTCTCCGCACAACGAATCGAAAGGTGAATTAAATATTTCCGCTATTTAATTCTTATTGAAATCAATTATCGGAAAAACAAGATCCAAGAGTCGAACCCGGATTAGACGAACGATCACGCGGTGGTGGCGAAGCCACCGGACCGCGGGATCGCCCGCTAGGGTTTGGCGGCGCGCGGAGGAAAGGAACCCTCGGCTGGGCCGAGGGCTCGCGATCGATCACGGGGATCGATCGCCGGGGGCGCGGGCTGGTGCCGCACCCCACCCGACGTGAAGGCGGAGCTCCTCCAGGCGGCGGCGAGTCGCCGGACTCGCCGCGGGGGGCTGCTGGGCAGCCCCATCGATCGCGAAGATCGAACGCGATCTTCGATCGCGTGAACCCCGTCTCGCGGGGGTTCGGCTGGGGGCGGGCTGCGTGCCTTCGGGTGCGTGGTCTCCAAAGGCCGGACTCCGGCGGATGAGTCGGCGTTCATGTGATCTCCGGCGAAGGTTTTTGATCGGAGTTGTCATGTTCCGCAATTCCGGCAACTCCGCAATATCGAATTCCAACAATTGGTATCAGAGCGTACGGTTACGTTTTTCGTTTATTGTTTCGATAATCGATTATCGTTGTTTATAGCCATAGATTAATTTAATTTATGAAATTATTGTGCTATGTATATTGTTCTACGTCTATGTTTTCTCTCTTGTATGAATCGTGTTGGTAGGAAAAATTAATTATTAAAAATCGAGGGTTTTCGGAAATCGAACCGGATCGATCGGACGAGGGCTTGTAGCGGGACCGGGCTGTATGGCGGCTGGAGGTCGACGGCATCAACCACCAGTGGTGGTGGTCGCCGGAGGTCGACCGCTGCCGTGAGGCCAAGCGGTTCAGCTGCTACGCACGGCGGCTCGTGGGTCGCGGCTTCGGCTGTGTACTCGGAGCGCGCTGCTGTGCGGGCTGCTGTACGGGCTGCTCGTGCGGAGGGGCCTATTGATCGCAGCGGGTCGATGGCATGTGTCGTCAGTGGAGACGCCATGCCGAGATCGACCAGACCGCTGTTGAAGAATACAATCGGCCGTTGAAGACGATCGTTTTGGCCTTCCGCTGAATGAATTAATTCATGTTATGGTGGACGTGCATGTGCTGTTGTGCATATGCTAGTATGCGCATGGGATCAATTCTTGGAATTGATTCTGTGTGGTCATGTGTTTGGCATGGTGAGATACACGGCCATGCATGTGATGCACGTGGGTTCGATTGGGATGATCGGAATTTATTTCGGTTCGTCCCATTAAATCCGATCTTTCCAGAAATAATTTAATCTTTCTAATTTTATTTAATTTAATTTTGGAATTAATTCAAATTCTATTTGGATTAGATTTCATAATTATGGAATTAAATAATGGAATTAGATGGAGAGTTAAATTAGGAAAGAAAATCCTAGTTTTTCTAGATATCCTATACCTACTTGGATTAGAAGTCTTAAGAAGAATCAAAATTCGATTTTGATTAGGATTCTTAAGATCTAATCTAAATAGGATTGAGAAATTATTAAAATATTGATTTTATTTAATTTAAGTATTTTATTTAAAATCATTAGATTAATTCAAAATTTATTTTGGATTGGAAAATCTTGGATTTTATTTAGAATAGAATTAAATATGGAAATCAATGGATTTTAATAAAATTGATTTTATTTAATTTAAGTATTTTATTTAAAATCATTAGATTAATTCAAAATTTATTTTGGATTGGAAAATCTTGGATTTTATTTAGAATAGAATTAAATATGGAAATCAATGGATTTTAATAAAATTGATTTTATTTAATTTAATTATTTTATTTAAAATCATTAGATTAATTCAAAATTTATTTTGGATTGGAAAATCTTGGATTTTATTTAGAATAGAATTAAATATGGAAATCAATGGATTTTAATAATATTGATTTTATTTAATTTAAGTATTTTATTTAAAATCATTGGATTAATTCAAAATTTATTTTGAATTGGAAAATCTTGGATTTTATTTAAAATAGAATTAAATATGGAAATCAATGGAATTGATTTTATTTAGTTGGAGTATTTTATTTAAAATCATTAGATTGATTCAATTTTTTTTTGAATTGGAATCTTAAATTTTATTTAAAATAAATTAAATATGAAAATCAAAGAATTTTTCCGTCGCTCGGCAAAGTATTCAAGACGTAGAATGAAGACTCAAGACAAGCATGCAGGAATTCATCAAGGTACGAATAGTCGGGAAATAATTTTACTTGAGTAATTATTTGATTATTTGTGTACGTACTTGCATGAAATGTATGTTTGTTATTATGCTTATGTGTATTTAATTATGCATTAGATAGCGTATCCCTTTGTTATAAAAAGCTAAGTGGGAGAGGGAATGGAAACATTGCCATGGTCTCCATTGCTGTTCTCTTGGTGACTTTTATGGACTTTTGAAGTTCGTATAGACAAGTCATTGGAGGAGAATTCTTGTAATTCCTCTTACGAGAAACATTGATTAAGTTAATCAAACAATGCCTAATTTGTCTTTCCAAAACTGATTTCAAGTCGACTCATTCTCACCCCGGGGAGTGGAATGGAGCCAAAGCCACTTGGTCATGTCGAGGACACAAATTAGAGACTTTCGTGTCATTTGATGACTAGATCGATTGTCTGCTCGGCTCCCTCATTTTATTAGAGATAGGGTTGTTCGCATGGTGAATCACTGGTAAGAAACTTCGAGTTTCACTTATGATTCTCCGCGTCTTGATTTACAAGATCGAATGGATCAAGTAATTGGGAGTCAATTATAAAAGTCTCTTGGCGTAGTAAACCTCCACACCACGTGGCTTGCTATGCTGACGGATTTTGGATTAATTGATGTAGACAGTTGTAAGAAATTGTGAAGAGTTGTGAAGTTGTCGTAAACGTCCACACCACGTGGCTTGCGGTGATGTAGCAATTCCAAACGATTTACTTTGGTACTGAGTAATGGTTTACACTTAGATACGCATTATAGTATTCCTCCCCACGAGGTTCCGCTATAAGTGATGTATGACCAAAGAAAATCTAATTGCTAAGTCGTTTGGGTGGGTAAACGTCCACACCACGTGGCTTGCCTTACCTGATGGGATTTTAGATGTGATTAGTGGTTTAATGATATTATTTGAGGGAGATAATATCGGAGATTAAATCGATTGTTTGTTGTTATATGTGCTCATAGATTAGGAAATGGCTTTGAACCCACTTTGTGTGATACTTAAGGATTATAAACTCATTGGTCCCTGAATGTATTGATTGGAATAGAGATCTTGACATTGCCCAGACTGTTAAAGAGTACAAGGTTGTACTCAGTGAGCTTTGTCCTCCCGAGCCTATTAATGTCTCAACTAATGAGGAAAGGACTGATTTTGATATCATGTTCAAACTCAAGTTGGTGTTTAGACATGACATAGGCGGCTAGACAAGAAGCGATGAGGATACTCATAAAGGCCAGTCCTTCGAAGAAACGCTTAAACACGTTTTTGAGATGATTGACCTTTTAGACGAGTTGAGACGGAAATCGCAAGCTCTTGTTGTTGGAGTAGTATACTTAATGTCTAGATTTGAGTATTATATAAACTCCTTGTACACTTTCATTTACCTATTAAATACAAACATTCATTTGCTTTTAATTAAATATATGCAAATCATAGTCCTGGATTTTATACGTTGTAGTTAGTATGGTGTGTCGGGCCCACACAGAAGATCATACTATCGGTTACTCGTATTTAATCAAACAGATGCTCACGACCTAGATGGACACGGACCAATCCATCGGTATAGTCGTTGTGTGAGAGAGAAAATAATTTGTCTTAATTATTTTATCACACTTGTACACTTGGTGTATTGAGCGGATCGATTGAGACTCATCAATTAGGTTTGCTCGGCGATAATTGATTTGAGACTCAGTGTATTTTATTCTTAATCCCCGATACAATTGCGGGTGTGTATATTTAATATAAGTGACTTTGATTTTCCAAAGGAATTGACCGGTTTATTATTGGGTCAATTACCGGTTAAGTTGGGTCACTATATTCTATATATGGCATGCCGTGAATTCTTGACGGGACAGTGTATCCCGGAAGGGTTGATAATATCCCCGAGATGAGCTCATAAGGATTTATTATGTAAACCTCGCGAGTGGATTTAATTCCGCATAATAAATAAGGTTGAGTGGTACTAGTCTCGGATAAAAGAGATAAATAAATTTATTAAGCAATAAATAAATTTTATTCATGGATATTTATATCTTAAATACACGGAATAAATAATACTACCGGAGAAATATTATTTGGATATAATATGGTTTAATATTGGGAGTGCAATTAATTTATATAGTGGAAAATAAATTTAATTAATATTGATAAGGATTAATGGACTTGAGCAGTGGGCTCAATTTAATCTTCAATATTGGAAGCCCAATATTCCACCTCCTTTAGATCCCCTACGTAGCCTATAAAAGCACTACATGGCCTTCATAATTCATAAGAAAAGATTATCATACATCATATTCTAGAGAGTCGAAGGAGATCCATAGGAGTTCGATAGATCGTCGCCCACCCGACATTCGAACGGAGTGCAAGGAATACGTGGGAAGATTCAAAGGTCATCTTGATTTCGTTTCTCCGAACAATGAATCGTAGGTATGATATCTAAACACCCTCGATATTATTCGGTTTTGATTTATCGAGAATACCGTAGAACAAAGATCCGAGGGATCGAACCCGGATTAGACGAACGACCACGCGGTGGTGGCGAAGCCACCGGACCGCGTGGATCGCACGCCTAGGGTTCGGCGCGCGAAGGAGAACCCTCAGCCTCGGCCGAGGGGGGGGCGATCGCTTGGCGCGATCGCCGGCGGTGACGGGCTGGTGCCGTCACCTCCCCACCTCGACGGTGGGGGCTCCTCCGTGGCGGGCAGCAGGTCGCCGGACCTGCTGCCGGGGGCTGCCGGATGCAGCCCCATCGTGTTGGAAATCGATATCCCGGAATTAATAAATTTAAATAAATAAATTATCTAATTAATTCCGACCGAAATCCTTCGAATATCCGGATTGTCTAAATTGCGGAACCGACAATCCAATCGAATAAACGCTTCGCCGGAGAAACCACGAACACCGACTCATCCGCAGAAGTCCGACCTTTGGAGACTACGCGCCCGAAGACACGCAGCTCGCCCCCAGCCGATTTTCTCCCGCGAGTCGAAACCACGTGACCCGGGGCGCGACCGAACAGCCCGCCGTGGGAGAACCCACGGCTGCCCAGCCGAGCCCCCGCGTGGGGTTCGCGGATTGCTCGTAGCAATCCCTGGGGCTGCTCGTAGCAGCCCCGCAGCGAGTCCGGCGACTCGCTGCTCGTGGATGGGGCGCGCTCATGCGAGCCGCTGCGGGTAACCCCGCAGCACCCATGATCGATCCCACGGGCTGCTCGCTGCAGCCCGTAGCGCGTCCGGACGGGACTCGCGTCCAGCGATCCCGCTACGGGAAAACCCGTAGCTCGCTGCGGGTCCGTCCGCGGCGATCGAGCATGAGCTCGATTGAGTCTCGGCGCCCAGCCGAGGCTCACGCTCCTTGACCCGTCCAGCCGAGTCGTCGAGCCGCCGGCGGTCCGGTGGTTCGCGCCCACCACCGCCCGGTTCGACCTCGTCTTTGGGTCTCGTCCCTCGGATCTTGGTTCACGATAATTTTACGATAATTAAACGATAAAATCATCGAGGGGGTTTTCACGATTTTACCTTTGTTCTCGTTGTACGGAGAAACGAGATCTATGAAGACCTTGAGACCTTCCCACGTATTCCTTGCACTAGCTCGAACGTCGGGTGGGCGACGATCTTCCGAACTCCATGGATCTCCCTCTCTACTTTCTCTCTCTAGAATTGTGATCTTCAAGTTATGAGAATAGAGAAGACCATGTAGTGCTTTTATAGGCTACGTAGGGGATCTTAAGGAGGTGGAATATTGGGCTTCCAATATTAATGATTAAATTGAGCCCAAGCCCAAATCTATTAATCCATTAATATTAATTAATTCTATTTTCCACTATATAAAATTAATTGCACTCCCAATATTAAACCATATTATATCAAATAATATTTCTCCGGTAGTATTTATTTATTCCGTGTATTTAAGATATAAATATCCATGAATAAAATTAATTTATTGCTAATTAATTTATTCATCTCTTATATCCGAGACTAGTACCATTCAACCTTAATTATTATGCGGAACGAATCCACCTGCAGGGTTTACATAATAATTCCTTATGAACTCATCTCGGGGATATTATCAACCCTTCCGGGATACACTGTCCGGTCAATTATTCACGGCATGCCATATATGAAATATAGTGACCCAACTTAACCGGTAATCAACCCAATAATAAAATCGGTTAATTCCTTTGGTAAATCAAAGTCACTTATATTAAATATACACACCCGCAATAATATCGGGGATTAAGAATAAAATACACTGAGACTCGAATCGATTATCGCCGGCAATCCTAATCGATGAATCTCAACGATCCGCTCAATACACCAAGTGTACAAGTGTGATAAAATAATCAAGACAGATTATTTTCTCTCTCACACAACGACTATACCGATGGATTGGTCCATGTCCATCTAGGTCGTGAGCAACTGTTCGATTAAATACGAGTAACCGATAGTATGATCTTCTGTGTGGGGCCCGACACACCATACTAACTACAACGTATAAAATCCAGGACTATAATTTGCATATATTTAATTATAAATAATTAAACGCAAATAATTGTTTATTTATTAAATAGATTAATGGCAATGGATCGGGAGTTACGTTACTTAAATCTAGACATTAAGTACACAACTCCAACAATCTCCCACTTGTACTAAGGTCTAGTCATTTCCTCCAAACTCCCGACTCCCATACTCATCACGTGCTTAAGTTGTACTTCCAAGAAGTACTATGTGAATGAGCACTCTAGGTTGCCGCTCTGAAGTTATCTTGGTGACTACAGCGTCGTCTCCCTCGACGATGACTCGTATCAGGTGGTACTTGCACTATGTGTTATCTTACACTTATGGACTAGTGATTTCTTACCATTTGCCATTGCACCGCTATTTACATAGCCTTTGACAAATTAAGAATCACATCTAAGTCCCAGAGATTATCCCGGAGTTATACCAAAACTTCCGCTGCCTCTGAGGCCGCTATTTGGTTACCCATGGCAGAGTCCGAAAAGCATCGTGCTTATCACTCTTCCATGTTAAAACTCCTTCTCCTTCAATAGTGAAACACATAGCCTGATATCGACTTACACCGGTCCTCATTCGATTAGAAATCTAAGAGAATGTAATCCAAAGGAAAAACTCGTCTGCTTCGTAGTCTAGAACAGTACTTCGAAAGTACTTTTACGGCAGTCGAATATTCCTTTCCAGGATTACCTTGATATCCTCCCACTATGCTAACCGCATAGCTGATATCAGGTTCTTGTTTTCAACAATGCATTTATTAAGCTTTCCACACTCAAAGTGTAGGAAACTGCTTTTATTGCTTCTATCTCCTTTTGTGTTCCAAAACACATATCCTTAGATAGATGCATTCCGTCTCTGAAAGGTAAAGAACCTTTCTCGGAATCTTGCATGTTAAAACGAACCATAATCATATATATGTAAGATGTCCAGGAGAAGTACAATGTTCTTTTCTTGAGATCCTAGATCTTAAGAACATGCTCTAACTTCTTCTTCATCTCATATATCGATTTTTCTAGACAACCATCATTTTATGTCTGACAACATCTTTACATTGTTGCCAATGATAAGAGTGTCATCTACATAAAACCTCCGAGAAACACCACCTTGTTTTCCATCACGTTTCCAATACACACAATTCGTCTATGCTTTTGATGAATCCAAAAAAATGGACTATCTCATCAATTTGCAAGTACCACGAATTCAATGCTTTGTTTCAATCCATAAATGGATCAACTAAGCTTGTACTCTAAATGATCTTGCCTCTTTAGCAATAATCTCCAAGAAGGCACATTTAGATCTAGTACCGCCTTCATGTAGATCCAGGGATCGATTTCACGTATACTAGGTCCAGAGTCCGAAGACTCACCTAGTTTTATGAATATCTCCGGTTGTCCCACAACCTCCCACTACAATGGCGTTCCGGTGTATAAACAGTGATAACAGTAGGTGCAGTTAGTGGTGTACCGCTACTCGGTTCGGCTGGTTCTAAGTCTTAATCTTTCTCTCTCATTTCAAAGTATTACGTCACTTTGGGCTTGTGGTTCATCTAATAGTCTTCCTCTAAGAACCGGGCGTTAGAACGTCCTTCTGGTCCATAGTACTATTGAACACACATCTTTTGTTCTTCTAGGATATTCTACAACCGCATTTGAATGCGCCGTTGTTTCCAGACATATCCATAGAACATAGGTAGTTCCGTATAACTCATGTTTTTACTATTTCTATAAGAGTTCCATTTCTTGTTTACGACACACCATTTCTACACAAGAGTGTATGGTGTAGTCGTTTGGGATCAAATCCCAATCTCTGATCAGTATGCCATGCATTCCTCAGACAGGCACTTGCCTCCGCGATTAGATCGCAGGCTTTCAATGGATATACCATGATGGTTCCCCACAATAGCTTTGTGTCCATTGACTTGTCAAAACACTTGCTTTTGTGGCACATCAGGTATTCTAATCCATTTCTCGAGTAATCATCAAATGAAGTACTCGTACCTTATTGTCTGAGTAGACATAGGTCTGCATACATCAGAGTCAATCAATTCTTATACTTGTCCGGATCTTACATCTTATATCCATAAAGGATTGCTTAGTCATATTATCTTCCAAATTAGATTCTTAGGTCGGAAGGTCCACTCCTTCAACTTAATTGATTAAAATATCAATTTTCGACCTTTGAACTTCTTATTTGAATAAACATGACTCAGCATAAGAATCCACAAGTATAATTGATAAAGAAATATCTTATTAGTAAAACGAGTTATACTACGGTTCGTTGCATCGTGGTGGACTCAGGATTCACCATTTATATATTGCTAGCTAATGTACCAAAATAGATAATATCATTATTTCTTCTTATAACCATCAAATGATTAAAAGAAATAAAATATCCATTTATTAGAAATCCAGAACAAAGTTCTTTCTAATTTGAAAGGTACATAAAAGCAATAACCCAAAATGAAATCCTATAAAATGTCCTCCACTGCAACTGCTGCCTCCTCTACAGCATTGCCCATGTAGACTACGATTTCTTCTTTTCTAAGTCGTCGGGTTTCCTGGAACCCTTGCATTTAAAATGCACATACCGTCAGTGGTTCCATATCTACACACCAGGTTCTGGTAGATAATACCACCGACTATGTTTTACGACTAAAGAAAATTTCGTACTTTCTTTGAGAGGATAATCAGACTTCCAGTACCCAGACTGTTTGCATCGAGAATACTTGCCTCATGGCTTTCTCGTCCCATCTCGTGGTCTAAGAAACTTAGGACCACTGGGTTTCTTTGCTTGCTTTTCCTATCCCCCGGTTTTGCCCTTAGGTTCGAAACCTTTGGCATTGGCTACAAGAGCTTGCGATTTCCGTCTCAACTCGTCCAAAAAGTCAATCATCTCAAAAAACGTGTTTAAACGTTTCCTCGATTCGACTGGCCTTTATGAGTATCCTCATCGCCTCTTGTCTAGCCTCTGCATCATGTCTAAACATCTCCTTGAGTTTGAACATGATAAAATCAGTTCTTTCCTCACCAGTTAAGACATTTGTAGGCTCGGGAGGACAAAGCTCACTGAGTACAAACTTGTACTCTTCAACAGTTTGGGTAATGTCTAGATCTCTATTCCAATCATTACATTCAGGGACCAATGAGTTTAAAATCCTTACGTATCACATAAAGTGGGTTCAAAGCCATATCCTAATCTATGAGCACATATAACAACAAACAATCGATTTAATCTCCGATATTATCTCCCTCAAATAATATCATTAAACCACTAATCGCATCTAAAATCCCATCAGATATGGCAAGCCACGATAGTGTGGACGTTTACCTATCCAAATGATTTAGCAATTAGATTACCTTCGGTCGTACATCATTATTAGCGTTACTTCGATGGGAAGAATACTAATAAGCGTACCTAAGTGTAAACCATTACTCAGTATCTAAGAAGATTTTGGGACACGCATATTTACCGCAAGCCACGATAGTGTGGACGTTTACGTTAACATACGCTCCTTCTCCCTTCTATAACTGTCTACATCAATCGTTCCAAAATCCCATTCAATGCAGCAAGCCACGATAGTGTGGACGTTTACTACACCAAAAGACTTTTACAATTGACTCCCAATTACATGAATCATTCAATCTTGTAAATCAAGACGCGGAGAATCATAAGTGAAACTCGAAGTTTCTAACCAGTGATTCACCATGCGAACGACCCTATCTCTCATAAATGAGGGAGCCGAGCAGACAATCGATCCACCTTCAAAAGGATGGTACGAAGGTCTCTAATTTGTGTCCTCGACATGACCAAGTGGCTTTGGCTCCATTCCACTCCCCGGGGTGTGAATGAGTCGACTTGAAATCAGTTTTGGAAAGACAAATTAGGCATTGTTTGATAAACTTAATCAATGTTTCTTGTAAGAGGAATTACAAGAATTCTCCTCCAATGACTTGTCTAAACGAACTTCAAAAGTCCATAAAAGTCACCAAGAGAACAGCAATGGAGACCATGGATATGTTTCCATACCCTCTCCCACTTAGCTTTTTACAATAAAGGGATACGCTATCTAATGCATAATTAAATACACATAAGCATGCATACATGTAATAAAGCACATAGAATATTATCACATAGTCAAAATAATTACTAGAATATTATTTTCCGACTATTATGGCTTTATTGCATCCCCGTACGCATCTTCTAGTCTTCAGTCTTCGTTCTTGAATGCTCCATGTGACGAGAATATTAATCCCAATATTTAAATCTATTTATTTTCAATTAATCCAAAAGTTACTTAATTCGAAAATTAAGTCAATTGAATATATCAAAAATAAAATTAAATATTATTAATATTTTTATTTATTTTTATTTTCCTATCTAATTCTATTAAATCTTTAGAATCCTATCCAAGTCAAACTCGGAACATTCTAGAAGACTTCTATAATAGAATAAGGAAATAAAATAAATTAGGACTCCTAATCCTTCCAAATTAATTCCTTTCCTAATCTATTAAAAATTCCATAAAGGAATAATTAAATAGGAAAAATTAATTAAGGACTTTCAAAACTTTCCAAATTAATTATTTTCCTAATCCATTAAAAATTCCATAAAGGAATAATTAAATAGGAAAAACAAATTAATTCTAAATTTATTCTTCTCCTAATCCATGAAAATTCCCATGAGTAGGAATAATCAAATAGGTAAATAAATTTAATACTAAATTAATTCTTTTCCTATTCCATGAATATTCCATAAAAGAAATAATCAAATAGGAAAATCGAATTAAAATAGGAAAGTCGGATTATGGTAGGAGTAGCGCGGGTTGGGAGTCCCCGCACCACCCCCACCACCGACCGGCCAAGGAGAGCCGCCGCCGCCACCCCAGCCGGCCAGCCACCACCACCGGCGGCAGCCCACGGCCGAGGGCGCGACGTCCCCTCCCACTCGATCGATGGGATCGATCATGGGGTTGATCGATCCCCGGTCCTCTTCGTCTTCTTCGTCACACGTCTTCGTCTTCCGGCGATCGTCTCATCATCGAACCAACGTAATTAAAATTACAAGAATTAAATTACAATTATCCGGTATCGATTCTATACATGAAATCGACCCTATACATTTTCCGGAAAAAGTAGAACGTAACAATAAACCTAAATTCGGTCAACCCCCGAATTTTTACTATTACAAGCATTCACCACACATAAAACGAATCTCGACATGTCCGAGAGTTTAATAATCAAGAACAATATTATGACAATAATTAACGAAGAATTATATCTAGCCATAATAGTCGGAAACCCTGCAAGTTAGAACAATTTATCGAAAAATACCGTGAACTAAAACCAACGCTCTGATACCAATTGTTGGAAATCGATATCCCGGAATTAATAAATTTAAATAAATAAATTATCTAATTAATTCCGACCGAAATCCTTCGAATATCCGGATTGTCTAAATTGCGGAACCGACAATCCAATCGAATAAACGCTTCGCCGGAGAAACCACGAACACCGACTCATCCGCAGAAGTCCGACCTTTGGAGACTACGCGCCCGAAGACACGCAGCCCGCCCCCAGCCGATTTTCTCCCGCGAGTCGAAACCACGTGACCCGGGGCGCGACCGAACAGCCCGCCGTGGGAGAACCCACGGCTGCCCAGCCGAGCCCCCGCGTGGGGTTCGCGGATTGCTCGTAGCAATCCCTGGGGCTGCTCGTAGCAGCCCCGCAGCGAGTCCGGCGACTCGCTGCTCGTGGATGGGGCGCGCTCATGCGAGCCGCTGCGGGTAACCCCGCAGCACCCATGATCGATCCCACGGGCTGCTCGCTGCAGCCCGTAGCGCGTCCGGACGGGACTCGCGTCCAGCGATCCCGCTACGGGAAAACCCGTAGCTCGCTGCGGGTCCGTCCGCGGCGATCGAGCATGAGCTCGATTGAGTCTCGGCGCCCAGCCGAGGCTCACGCTCCTTGACCCGTCCAGCCGAGCCGTCGAGCCGCCGGCGGTCCGGTGGTTCGCGCCCACCACCGCCCGGTTCGACCTCGTCTTTGGGTCTCGTCCCTCGGATCTTGGTTCACGATAATTTTACGATAATTAAACGATAAAATCATCGAGGGGGTTTTCACGATTTTACCTTTGTTCTCGTTGTACGGAGAAACGAGATCTATGAAGACCTTGAGACCTTCCCACGTATTCCTTGCACTAGCTCGAACGTCGGGTGGGCGACGATCTTCCGAACTCCATGGATCTCCCTCTCTACTTTCTCTCTCTAGAATTGTGATCTTCAAGTTATGAGAATAGAGAAGACCATGTAGTGCTTTTATAGGCTACGTAGGGGATCTTAAGGAGGTGGAATATTGGGCTTCCAATATTAATGATTAAATTGAGCCCAAGCCCAAATCTATTAATCCATTAATATTAATTAATTCTATTTTCCACTATATAAAATTAATTGCACTCCCAATATTAAACCATATTATATCAAATAATATTTCTCCGGTAGTATTTATTTATTCCGTGTATTTAAGATATAAATATCCATGAATAAAATTAATTTATTGCTAATTAATTTATTCATCTCTTATATCCGAGACTAGTACCATTCAACCTTAATTATTATGCGGAACGAATCCACCTGCAGGGTTTACATAATAATTCCTTATGAACTCATCTCGGGGATATTATCAACCCTTCCGGGATACACTGTCCGGTCAATTATTCACGGCATGCCATATATGAAATATAGTGACCCAACTTAACCGGTAATCAACCCAATAATAAAATCGGTTAATTCCTTTGGTAAATCAAAGTCACTTATATTAAATATACACACCCGCAATAATATCGGGGATTAAGAATAAAATACACTGAGACTCGAATCGATTATCGCCGGCAATCCTAATCGATGAATCTCAACGATCCGCTCAATACACCAAGTGTACAAGTGTGATAAAATAATCAAGACAGATTATTTTCTCTCTCACACAACGACTATACCGATGGATTGGTCCATGTCCATCTAGGTCGTGAGCAACTGTTCGATTAAATACGAGTAACCGATAGTATGATCTTCTGTGTGGGGCCCGACACACCATACTAACTACAACGTATAAAATCCAGGACTATAATTTGCATATATTTAATTATAAATAATTAAACGCAAATAATTGTTTATTTATTAAATAGATTAATGGCAATGGATCGGGAGTTACGTTACTTAAATCTAGACATTAAGTACACAACTCCAACACATCGAACGCGTGAACCCCGGCTCGCGGGGGTTCGGCCGGGGGCGGGCTGTGCGTCTTCGGGCGCATGGTCTCCGAAGGTCGGACTCCGGCGGATGAGTCGATGTTCATGTGATCTCCGGCGAAGGTTTTCGTTCGGGTTATTGTTTTCCGCAAATTTAAATAACCCGGGATATCGAATTCCAACAATTGATATCAGAGCGTGGTTTACGTTCGCGGTATTTTCGATAAAATTGTTCTACCTTGCAGGGTTTCCGACTATTATGGCTTAATTAATTTTTGTTAATTTATTTTGTCATGATTGTTGGTTTGATTAAACTCTCGGACATGTCGAGATTCGTTTTTGGTGGTGAATGCTTGTAATAGTAAAAATTCGGGGGTTGACCGAATTTAGGATTTATTATTACGTTCTACGTTTTTCCGGAAATTGTATAGGGTCGATTTCATGTATAGAATCGATACCGGATAGTGTAAAATTTATTTTGTAATTTATTTTGCGTTGGATCGATGCCGAAACGACCGCCGGAGAAGACGCGTGACGAAGGAGATGATCAAGAGGGTGAGGACAAGGATCGACCATCCCCATGGTCGATCCACGAGGACGATCGACCCTCGGCCGAAGGAGGCCGCCCGCGGGAGTTCCGGCCACGCCGGCCACCAATGGTGGTGGCGCGTGGGCTGGGCGGCGGCGGCATAGGCGGCGGTCGATGGTGGCACGGGGATCCCCACCCCGTGCCATCCCGGTCCGGTGATTCTCTTTCCGAATTGGTTCGGGTTTTTCCTATTTGAGAATTTCTATTTTTGGGAACTCTCATGGATTAGGAAAAGAATCAATTTGGAATTAATTAGGATTCCTAATTGATTATTTCTATTTTATGGAAATATTCATGGATTAGGAATCTAATTAATATGGAAAGTAGAAGAGTCCTAAATTATTTTATTTCCTTGTTTCATTATGGAAATCATCTAGAATATTCCAAGTGGGTCTTGGATAGATTATTCTAGAGATTTAATGAAGTAGAAAGGGAAATTAAAATGTATAAAAATATTAATAATATTTAATTTTATTTTTGATTTATTCAATTGACTTAATTATTTTTAATTAAGTATCTTTTGGATTTATTAGAAATAAATAGATTTAAATATTGGAGATTAATATTCTCGTCACATGGAGCATTCAAGAACGAAGACTAAAGACTAGAAGATGCGTACAGAGATGGAGTAAAGCCATAATAGTCGGAAAATAATATTCTAGTAATTATTTTGACTATGTGATAATACTATGTGCTTTATTACATGTATGCATGCTATATGTGTTTACTTTTATGCACTAGATAGCGTATCCCTTTATTGTAAAAAGCTAAGTGGGAGAGGGTATGGAAACATACCCATGGTCTCCATTGCTGCTCTCTTGGTGACTTTTATAAACTTTTGAAGTTTATATAGATAGGTCATTGGAGGAGAGTTCTTGTAATTCCTCTTACGAGAAACATTGATTAAGTTCATCAAACAATGCCTAATTTGTCTTTCCAAAACTGATTTCAAGTCGACTCATTCTTACCCCGGGGAGTGGAATGGAGCCAGAGCCACTTGGTCATGTCGAGGACACAAATTAGAGACCTTCGTACCATCCTTCTTAAGGTGGGTCGATTGTCTGCTCGGCTCCCTCATTTATGAGAGATAGGGTTGTTCGCATGGTGGATCACTGGTTAGAAACTTCAAGTTTCACTTATGATTCTCCGCGTCTTGATTTACAAGATCGAATGGATCAAATAATTGGATTTCAATTGTATAAGTCTTTTGGTATAGTAAACGTCCACACGAACGTGGCTTGCTGTACTGAATGGGACTTTAGAACAATTGATGTAGACAGTTATAGGGAGTTGTGAAGGGTTGCGAGTTGTCGTAAACGTCCACACGAACGTGGCTTGCGGTGACGTAGCAATTCTAAACGATTCACCTTGGTGCTGAGTAATGGTTTACACTTAGATACGCTTTATAGTATTCTTCCCAACGAAGTAACGCTATAATGATGTATGACCGAAGCAAATCTAATTGCTAAATCATTTGGGTGGGTAAACGTCCACACGAACGTGGCTTGCTTTAACCTGATGGGATTTTAGATGTGATTAGTGATTTAATGATATTATTTAAGGGAGATAATATCGGATATTAAATTGTTTGTTTGTTTTATGTGCTTATAGGTTAAGAATGACTGTGACCCCACTTTGTGATATACTTAAAGATGAAAACTCACTGGTTCCATATAGTACTGATTGGAAAAGAAATCTAGACACTGTCCAGACTGTTGAGCCTTCTATGTCTACTATTGTCCCAACTCATGAGGACATTTGGAATGACCTCAGAATGATGTGGAAACATAGTGTAGAAGCCGGACAAGAAGTGATTGACATACTTTATAAATTCAGTCCTCTTGAGGAATCGCTTAAAAACGATTTCAAAAGAGCCGAACTTATAAGTATGGTCAGAAAGTCACAAGCTCTTGTGGCTAAAATGGAAGTGCAAGCAAAGAAGCCCAGTGGTTCTAAACCACGGAATGGGAAAAGCAAGCCGCGAGGCAAGTGCTATCGATGCAAGCAGTTTGGGCACTGGAGGTCTGATTGTCCTCTCATCAAAGGTACGAAAATTTCCTTAGTCACTGAAACATTATCAGTGGTGTTATCTACCAGCACCTGGTGTGTAGATACGGGGGCCACTGATCATGTCTGCAATTCATTGCAGGGGTTCCAGGAAACCCGGAGACTTAGAGAGGGATAGATCGTGGTCTACATGGGCAATGCTGCAAGGGTGGCGGCTGTTGCAGTGGGAGACGTTCAATTACGCTTTAGTAGTGATAGGGTTTTAGTTTTACATAATTGTCTTTATGTACCCAACTTTAGAAAGAATTTAATTTCGGTTTCTAAACTTATTATGAATGGGTATTCTGTTTCTTTTGACCACTCTGTGATCATAAGAAGAAATAGTGATATTATCTGTTCTGGTACATTGGTAGACGATTTGTATGTGCTAAATCCTGAGTCTAACACGATGCAACTAACCGAGAGTAATAACACATCTACGAACACCAATAAGAGAAAGGAACCTTCTAAGATGAATCAATTATACTTGTGGCATCTAAGGCTAGGTCATATAAACTCGAATAGGCTTCAAAGGTTGAAAGCTGATGGTCTAATCAGCGATGTTGAAGGAGAGGACCTTCCAACCTGCGAATCCTGTTTAGAGGGAAAAATGACCAAGCGTTCTTTTTCTGGTAAAGGACGGAGGG
This sequence comes from Euphrasia confusa, assembly GCA_954870475.1. Lineage (NCBI taxonomy): Eukaryota > Viridiplantae > Streptophyta > Magnoliopsida > Lamiales > Orobanchaceae > Euphrasia > Euphrasia confusa. The sequence goes on from OX940959.1 coordinate 26,498,955, forward strand.
CTGAACAAGTATTGGATTTGATTCACTCTGATGTATGCGGACCTATGTCTACTCAGGCAAGGGGAGGGTACGAGTATTTCATCACTTTCACTGATGATTACTCAAGGTATGGATTTGTATACTTGATGCGCCGCAAGAGCGAGTCCTTTGACAAGTTCAAGGAGTTCAAGGCTTTTGTGGAGAACCTTCAAAGTAAATCCATTAAATGCCTGCGATCTGATCGCGGAGGCGAGTACCTGTCTGGAGAATTCAAGGCATACTTAGCAGAGAATGGGATTGATTCCCAAATGACATCACCATATACTCCTCAGCAGAATGGTGTGTCGGAAAGAAGGAATAGGACTCTTATGGAGATGGTGCGTTCAATGATGAGTTACTCGGACTTACCCACTATGTTCTGGGGACACGCCTTGGAAACAGCGGCGTACATTCTCAACATGGTTCCAACGAAAACGGTACCCACCACACCCATGGAAAGGTGGAGCGGGCGCAAGCCTAGCTTAAGGCACCTTCGGATCTGGGGTTGTCCAGCACACGTGTTGCGACAAGGGGCCGATAAGTTAGAACCTAGATCAGAATTACGGCTGTTTGTAGGATACCCGAAAGGAACTAAGGGTGGCATGTTCTATAGTCCTAAGGACCAGAAGATCGTTATAAGTACTAACGCTCGGTTCTTAGAGGAAGACTATGTCATGGACCACAAGCCCAAAAGTGACATAATACTTGATGAGTTGAGAGGAAACAAGGAAGACCTAGATACAGCCGAACCAAGTAGTGATACACCACTAGAACCTGCACCTACTATCACTGTTAATACACCGGAGCGCCGTCGTAGTGGGAGGGTTGTTAAACAACCAGAAAGATGGATTGGACTAGGTGAGTCCTCGGACTCTGGACCTGGAGTTCATGAAATCGATCCCTGGACCTATGACGATGCGGTACAAGATATAGATGCGCCTTCTTGGAAGAAAGCGATGAAATCCGAAATTGAATCAATGGATTCTAATAAAGTCTGGGATCTTGTAGAACCTCCAAATGGCGTAAAGCTAATTGGGTGTAAGTGGGTCTACAAGAGAAAGAGAGGATCTGACGGAAAGGTTGAAACCTTTAAAGCTCGGCTTGTTGCGAAAGGATATACTCAGAAAGAGGGAATCGATTATGAGGAGACCTTCTCGCCGGTAGCCAAGATAAAGTCGATCCGGATTCTCTTATCCATAGCAGCTCATATGGACTATGAGGTGTGGCAAATGGATGTCAAGACAGCTTTCCTAAATGGAAGTCTTGACGAGACGATTTATATGAAACAACCAGAAGGATTCATTGCTAAGGGGCGAGATCATCTAGTGTGCAAGCTTAATCGATCCATCTATGGATTGAAACAAGCCTCGAGATCGTGGAACCTGCGGTTTGACGAAGTAGTCCAATCTTTTGGATTCAGTCAAAGCATGGACGAATCGTGTGTGTATTGGAAACGTGATGGGAAGAAGGTGGTGTTTCTCGTGCTTTATGTAGACGACATTCTTCTCATTGGCAACAGTGTGAAAATGTTATCAGACATAAAGGGATGGTTGTCTAGACAATTCGATATGAAAGATTTGGGAGAAGTCGGGCATGTTCTAGAGATCAAGGTTATAAGGGATCGCCGGAATAGAACATTGTACCTATCCCAGCAATCTTACATAGACACGATTCTGGCTCGTTTTAACATGCAAGATTCCAAGAAGGGTGAATTGCCCTTCAGTAAAGGAACTTATCTTTCTAAGGAGATGTGTCCTCAGACACAGAAGGAGAAAGATGAAATGAAAGCAGTTCCCTACGCTTCGGCTGTGGGAAGCTTGATGTATGCAATGTTATGCACGAGGCCTGATATCTGCTATGCAGTTGGCGTAGTAGCGAGATATCAGAGTAACCCTGGAAAGGCTCATTGGACTGCCGTAAAGAGCACTTTCAAGTATTTGCGAAATACTAGGGATTATGTTCTGAGTTACGGGGCAGACAATCTGATTCCTTTGGGTTATACGGATTCGGATTTCCAAGCTGATAAGGACCGGCGAAAGTCGACATCAGGCTATGTGTACACTTTGGGAGGTGGAGCCGTATCATGGAGGAGTGTTAAGCAAAAGTGCATTTCAGACTCTACCATGGAAGCTGAATATGTTGCAGCCTCAGAGGCAGCGAAAGAGTCAGTTTGGTTCCTTAATTTCCTCCAGGACTTAGATGTGATTCTGAGTTTGCCCAGAGCTATGACAATTTATTGTGATAATAGCGGTGCAGTGGCAAACAGTAAGGAACCACGGTCCCATAGTGCTACGAAACACATAGAGCGCAAGTACCACCTGATTCGAGTCATCGTCAAGAGGGGCGATGCGATAGTCACCAAGATAGCTTCGCAGGACAACCTAGCGGACCCTTTCACCAAGATACTTCCTAAGGAAGTATATTTCAAGCACTTGAAGGGTTTGGGAGTCAGAAGTTTGGAGGATAAGACTAGACCTTAGTATAAGTGGGAGATTGTTGGAGTAATATACTTAATGTCTAGATTTGAGTATTATATAAACTCCTTGTACACTTTCATTTACCTATTAAATACAAACATTCATTTGCTTTTAATTAAATATATGCAAATCATAGTCCTGGATTTTATACGTTGTAGTTAGTATGGTGTGTCGGGCCCACACAGAAGATCATACTATCGGTTACTCGTATTTAATCAAACAGATGCTCACGACCTAGATGGACACGGACCAATCCATCGGTATAGTCGTTGTGTGAGAGATAAAATAATTTGTCTTAATTATTTTATCACACTTGTACACTTGGTGTATTGAGCGGATCGATTGAGACTCATCAATTAGGTTTGCTCGGCGATAATTGATTTGAGACTTAGTGTATTTTATTCTTAATCCCCGATACAATTGCGGGTGTGTATATTTAATATAAGTGACTTTGATTTTCCAAAGGAATTGACCGGTTTAATTATTGGGTCAATTACCGGTTAAGTTGGGTCACTATATTCTATATATGGCATGCCGTGAATTCTTGACGGGACAGTGTATCCCGGAAGGGTTGATAATATCCCCGAGATGAGCTCATAAGGATTTATTATGTAAACCTCGCGAGTGGATTTAATTCCGCATAATAAATAAGGTTGAGTGGTACTAGTCTTGGATAAAAAAGATGAATAAATTTATTAAGCAATAAATAAATTTTATTCATGGATATTTATATCTTAAATACACGGAATAAATAATACTACCGGAGAAATATTATTTGGATATAATATGGTTTAATATTGGGAGTGCAATTAATTTATATAGTGGAAAATAAATTTAATTAATATTGATAAGGATTAATGGACTTGAGCAGTGGGCTCAATTTAATATTCAATATTGGAAGCCCAATATTCCACCTCCTTTAGATCCCCTACGTAGCCTATAAAAGCACTACATGGCCTTCATAATTCATAAGAAAAGATTATCATACATCATATTCTAGAGAGTTGAAGGAGATCCATAGGAGTTCGAACGGAGTGCAAGGAATACGTGGGAAGATTCAAAGGTCATCTTGATTTCGTTTCTCCGAACAATGAATCGTAGGTATGATATCTAAACACCCTCGATATTATTCGGTTTTGATTTATCGAGAATACCGTAGAACAAAGATCCGAGGGATCGAACCCGGATTAGACGAACGACCACGCGGTGGTGGCGAAGCCACCGGACCGCGTGGATTGCACGCCTAGGGTTCGGCGCGCGAAGGAGAACCCTCGGCCTCGGCCGAGGGGGGGCGATCGCTTGGCGCGATCGCCGGCGGTGACGGGCTGGTGCCGTCACCTCCCCACCTCGACGGTGGGGGCTCCTCCATGGCGGGTAGCAGGTCGCCGGACCTGCTGCCGGGGGCTGCCGGATGCAGCCCCATCGAACGCGATGTTCGATCGCGTGAACCCCGGCTCGCGGGGGTTCGGCCGGGGGCGGGCTGTGCGTCTTCGGGCGCATGGTCTCCGAAGTTTGGACTCCGGCGGATGAGTCGATGTTCATGTGATCTCCGGCGAAGGTTTTCGTTCGGGTTATTGTTTTCCGCAAATTTAAATAACCCGGGATATCGAATTCCAACACTTGTAGCCAATGCCAAAGGTTTCGAACCTAAAGGCAAAATCGGGGGAAAGGAAAAGCAAGCGAAGAATCCCAGTGGTCCTAAGTTGCTTAGACCACGAGATGGGACGAGAAAGCCAAGAGGCAAGTGTTCTCGATACAAACAGTCTGGGTACTGGAAGTCTGATTATCCTCTCAAAAGAAGTACGAAATTTTCTTTAGTCGTAAAACCTAGTCAGTGGTATTATCTACCGGAACCTGGTGTGTAGATATGGAACCACTGGCGGTATGTGCATTCTAAATGCAAGGGTTCCAGGAAACCCGACGACTTAGAAAAGAAAAGATCGTAGTCTACATGGGCAATGCTGTAAGGAGGCAGCTGTTGCAGTGGAGGACATTTTATAGGATTTCATTTTGAGTTATTGCTTTTATGTACCTTTCATATTAGAAAGAACTTTGTTCTGGATTTCTAATGAATGGATATTTTATTTCTTTTAATCATTTGAAGGTTATAAGAAGAAATAATGATATTATCTATTTTGGTACATTAGCTAGCAATTTATAAATGATGAATCCTGAGTCCACCACGATGCAACGAACCGTTTTATATAACTCGTTTTACTAATAAGAGATTTCTTTATTAAATCATTTATACTTGTGGATTCTTATGCTAAGTCATATTTATTCAAATAAGAAGTTCAAAGGTTCGAAAATTGATTGTAAGATCAATTAAGTTGAAGGAGTGGACCTTCCGACCTAAGAATCTAATTTGGAAGATAATACGACTAAGCAATCCTTTATGGATATAAGATATAAGATCCGGACAAGTATTAGAATTGATGGACTCTGATTTATGATCAGAGCTTGGGATTGGATCCCAAGTGACTACACCATACAGTCCTCTGTAGGATTGGTGTGTCGGAAATAAGAAATGCTTATAGAAATAGTAAAAGCGCGAGTTAAACGGAACTACCTATGTTCTATGGATATGTCTTGGAAACAACGGCGCATTCAAATGCGGTTGTAGAATATCCTAGAAGAACAAAAGATGTGTGTTCAATAGTACTATGAACCAGAAGGACGTTATAAGTTCTAACGCCCGGTTCTTAGAGGAAGACTATTAGATGAACCACAAGCCCAAAATGACGTGATACTTCTGAAAAGAGAGAAAAACGATAATGACTGGAAGCCAGCCAAACCGAGTAGCGGTACACCACTAACTGCACCTACTGTTATTACTGTTTATACACCGGAATGCCGTTGTAGTGGGAGGTTGTTTGACAACCGGAGATATTCATAAGACTAGGAGATTTTCGAACTCTGGACCTAGTATACATGAAATCAATCCCTGGATCTACATATAGGTGGTACTAGATCTAAATGTGCCTTCTTGGAGAACAATAAGGATTATTGTTAAGAGGCGAGATCATTTAGAGTACAAGCTTAGTTGATCCATTCATGGATTGTAACAAAGCTAGAGTTCGTGGAACTTTCGCATTGATGAGATAGTCCATTTGATGGATTCATCAAAAGGCATTGACGAATCGTGTGTATGGGAAACGTGATGGAAACAAAATGGTGTTTCTCGGAGGTTTTATTTAGATAACATTTTATCATTGGTAACAATGTAAAGATGCTGTCAGACATAAAATGATGGTTGTCTAGAAAAATCGATATATGAGATAAAGAAGAAGTTAGAGCATGTTCTTAAGATCTAGGATCTCAAGAAAAGAACATTGTACTTCTCCTAGATATCTTACATATATATGATTATGGTTCGTTTTAACATGCAAGATTCCGAGAAAGGTTCGTTACCTTTCAGATACGGAATGCATCTATCTAAGGAAATGTGTTTTGAAACACAAAAGGAGATAGAAGCAATGAAAGCGGTTTCCTACACTTCGAGTGTGGAAAGCTTGATAAATGCGATGTTGAAAACAAGAACCTGATATCGGCTATGCAGTTAGCAAAGTGGGAGGATATCAAGGTAATCCTGGAAAGGAATATTCGACTGCTGTAAAAGTACTTTCGAAGTACTGTTCTAGACTACAAAGCAGACGAGCATTTCCTTTGGATTACATTCTCTTAGATTTCTAATCGAATGAGGACCGGTGTAAGTCGATATCAGGCTATGTGTTTCACTATTGAAGGAGAAGGAGTTTTAACATGGAAGAGTGATAAGCCTGATGCTTTTCGGACTCTCCCATGGGTAACCAAATAGCAGCCTCAGAGGCAGCGGAAGTTTTGGTATAACTCCGGGATAATCTCTGGGACTTAGATGTGATTCTTAATTTTCCAAAGGCTATGTAAATAGCGGTGCGATGGCAAATGGTAAGAAATCACAAGTCCATAAGTGTTAGATAACACATAGTGCAAGTACCACCTGATATGAGTCATCGTCGAGGGAGACGACGCTGTAGTCACCAAGATAACTTCAGAGCGGCAACCTAGAATGCTCATTCACATAGTACTTCTTGGAAGTACAACTAAAGCACGTGATGAGTATGGGAGTCGGGAGTTTGGAGGAAATGACTAGACCTTAGTACAAGTGGGAGATTGTTGGAGTTATGTACTTAATGTCTAGATTTAAGTGACGGAAACTCCCGATCCATTGCCACTAATCTATTTAATTAAATAAACAATTATTTGCGTTTAATTATTTATAATTAAATATATGCAAATCATAGTCCTGGATTTTATACGTTGTAGTTAGTATGGTGTTGTATGGACACACAGAAGATCATACTATCGGTTACTCGTATTTAATCAAACAGTTTCTCACGACCTAGATGGACACGGACCAATCCATCGGTATAGTCGTTGTGTGAGAGAGAAAATAATTTATCTTAATTATTTTATCACACTTGTACACTTGGTGTATTGAGCGGATCGTTGAGATTCATCGATTAGGATTGCCGGCGATAATCGATTCGAGCCTCAGTGTATTTTATTCTTAATCCCCGAAACTATTGCGGGTGTGTATATTCAATATAAGTGACTTTGATTTACCAAAGGAATTAACCGATTTAATTATTGGGTTAATTACCGGTTAAGTTGGGTCACTATATTTTATATATGACATGCCGTGAATACTTGACGGGAAAGTGTATCCCGTAAGGGTTGATAATATCCCCGAGATGAGTTCATAAGGGATTATTATGTAAACCCTGCAGGTGGATTCGTTGCGCATAATAATTAAGGTTGAATGGTACTAGTCTCGGATATAAGAGATGAATAAATTAATTAGCAATAAATTAATTTTATTCATGGATATTTATATCTTAAATACACGGAATAAATAATACTACCGGAGAAATATTATTTGATATAATATGGTTTAATATTGGGAGTGCAATTAATTTTATATAGTGGAAAATAGAATTAATTAATATTGATAAAGATTAATGGACTTGAGCATTGGGCTCAATTTAATCTTCAATATTGGAAGCCCAATATTCCACCTCTTTTAGATCCCCTACGTAGCCTATAAAAGCACTACATGGTCTTCTCTATTCTCATAACTTGAAGATCACAATTCTAGAGAGAGAAAGTAGAGAGGAGGATCCATGGAGTTCGGTAGATCGTCGCCCACACGACGTCCGGGCTAGTGCAAGGAATACGTGGGAAGATTTCAAGGTCATCATAAGATCTCGTTTCTCCGCACAACGAATCGAAAGGTGAATTAAATATTTCCGCTATTTAATTCTTATTGAAATCAATTATCGGAAAAACAAGATCCAAGAGTCGAACCCGGATTAGACGAACGATCACGCGGTGGTGGCGAAGCCACCGGACCGCGGGATCGCCCGCTAGGGTTTGGCGGCGCGCGGAGGAAAGGAACCCTCGGCTGGGCCGAGGGCTCGCGATCGATCACGGGGATCGATCGCCGGGGGCGCGGGCTGGTTCCGCACCCCACCCGCCGTGAAGGCAGAGCTCCTCCAGGCGGCGGCGAGTCGCCGGACTCGCCGCGGGGGGCTGCTGGGCAGCCCCATCGATCGCGAAGATCGAACGCGATCTTCGATCGCGTGAACCCCGTCTCGCGGGGGTTCGGCTGGGGGCGGGCTGCGTGCCTTCGGGTGCGTGGTCTCCAAAGGCCGGACTCCGGCGGATGAGTCGGCGTTCATGTGATCTCCGGCGAAGGTTTTTGATCGGAGTTGTCATGTTCCGCAATTCCGGCAACTCCGGGATATCGAATTCCAACAACCATTACTCAGTATCTAAGAAGATTGTTTGGGACACGTATATTCACCGCAAGCCACGTTCGTGTGGACGTTTACGTTAACATACGCTCCTTTACTCCCTTCTATAACTGTCTACATCAATCGTTCCAAAATCCCATTCAATGTAGCAAGCCACGTTCGTGTGGACGTTTACTACACCAAAAGACTTTTACAATTGACATCCAATTACTTGAATCATTTAATCTTGTAAATCAAGACGCGGAGAATCATAAGTGAAACTCGAAGTTTCTTACCAGTGATTTACCATGCGAACGACCCTATCTCTCATAAAATGAGGGAGCCGAGCAGACAATTGATCCACCTTCAAAAGGATGGTACGAAGGTCTCTAACTTGTGTCCTCGACATGACCAAGTGGCTTTGGCTCCATTCCACTCCCCGGGGTGAGAATGAGTCGACTTGAAATCAGTTTTGGAAAGACAAATTAGGCATTGTTTGATAAACTTAATCCATGTTTCTCGTAAGAGGAATTACAAGAATTCTCCTCCAATGACTTGTCTATACGAACTTCAAACGTTCATAAAAGTCACCAAGAGAACAGCAATGGAGACCATGGATATGTTTCCATACCCTCTCCCACTTAGCTTTTTACAATAAAGGGATACGCTATCTAATGCATAATTAAATACACATAAGCATGCATACATGAAATAAAGCACATAGAATATTATCACATAATCAAAATAATACTAGAATATTATTTTCCGACTATTATGGCTTTATCGCATCCCCGTATGCGTCTTCTAGTTTTCAGTCTTCGTTCTTGAATGCTCCATGTGACGGGAATATTAATTCCAATATTTAAATCCATTTATTTTTAATAAATCCAAAAGTTACTTAATTCGAAAATTACGTCAATCGAATAAATCAAAAATAAAATTAAATATCATTAATATTTTTATTTATTTTTTATTTTCCTTTCCAATTCCATTAAATCTCTATAATCCTATCCAAGACCCACTTGGAATATTCTAGAAGATATCCATAATGAAATAAGGAAATAAAATAATTTAGGACTCCTAGTCCTTCCAAATTAATTCTTTTCCTAATCCATTAAAAATTCCATAAAGGAATAATTAAATAAGGAAAAATTAATTTAGGACTCCTAAACTTTCCAAATTAATTATTTTCCTAATCCATCAAAAAAATTCCATAAAGGAATAATTAAATAGGAAAAATAAATTAATTATAAATTTATTCATTTTCCTAATCTATGAAAATTCCCAAGAATAGGAATAATCAATAAGGAAAAATAAATTTATTCCAAATTTATTCTTTTCCTATTCCATGAGAATTCCCAAAAATAGGAATACTCAAAATAGGAAAACCGAATAATTTTAGGAAAGTTGGATCTCGGTAGGAGAGCACGGGTTGGGGATCCCCGCGCCCCCACCATCGATCGCCGGTCGAACCGAGGGGAGAACACCGCCGCCGCCCTAGCCACGCGCCACCACCACCGGTGGCTAGGCGAGGCCGAGAACCGCGGGCAGCCCCCTTCTTCGCCATCGATCGATCGATCCTCCTTGGGGTTCGACCTGTTGGAGTTGTGTACTTAATGTCTAGATTTAAGTAACGGTAAACTCCCTGTCATAGCATTTAATCTATTAAATTAACGAACAATTGTTTTGCTTTTAATTATTTATTAATTAAATATATGCAAACCATAGTTCTGGATTTTATACGTTGTAGTTAGTGTTGGAAATCGATATCCCGGAATTAATAAATTAATTAAAATTAATTATCTAATTAATTCCGACCGAAATCCTTTGGAGATCGAATATCCGGAATTGTCAAAATAGCGGAACGACAACTCCAATCGACTCCCGGAACACGTACATGACCATACGAAAAAGTTATACGAGGGTTACGCGGGAAAAACACGAGAGAACTCGCGTGAACCCACGAACCTCGCAGCAGCCACGCGGGGTGACTCGCAGCAGCCCGCAGCAACCCGCAGCGAGTCGCCTGACTCGCTGCTGCTGGGACTTGCTGAGTCGCTACGGGTCCGCTGCGGGAAAACCCGCAGCACCCAGCGAATCTCCCGTAGCAGCTCGCAGCAACCTGCAGCGAGTCGCCTGACTCGCTGCTGCTGGGCGCTACAGGTCGCTGCGGGAAAACCCGCAGCAGGCAGCTGATCGCTGCGGGAAAACCCGCAGCCGATCCGCGTATCGAGCCCTAGGCTCGATTTTTCCCCGCGCGATCTTCGTCCAGCCGAGCCGTCGAACCGCCGGCGGTCCGGTGGTCCAACCACCACCGCCCGGTTCGACCTCGTCTATTGGGTCCGTTCCTTGGATCTTGGTTCAAGGTATTTTCACGATAATTAAACGATAAAATCATAAAGGGGGTTTTACGATTTACCTCGTTCTCGTTGTTCGGAAAAACGAAGAACTCAATTTGAAGACCTTGAGATCTTCCCACGTATTCCTTGCACTAGCTCGGACGTCGGGTGGGCGACGATCTTCCGAACTCCATGGATCTCCCTCTCTACTTTCTCTCTCCAGAATTGTGATCTTCAAGTTATGAGAATAGAGAAGACCATGTAGTGCTTTTATAGGCTACGTAGGGGATCTTAAGGAGGTGGAATATTGGGCTTCCAATATTAATGATTAAATTGAGCCCAAGCCCAAATCTATTAATCCATTAATATTAATTAATTCTATTTTCCACTATATAAAATTAATTGCACTCCCAATATTAAACCATATTATATCAAATAATATTTCTCCGGTAGTATTATTTATTCCGTGTATTTAAGATATAAATATCCATGAATAAAATTAATTTATTGCTAATTAATTTATTCATCTCTTATATCCGAGACTAGTACCATTCAACCTTAATTATTATGCGGAACAAATCCACCTGCAGGGTTTACATAATAATTCCTTATGAACTCATCTCGGGGATATTATCAACCCTTACGGGATACACTTTCCCGTCAAGTATTCACGGCATGCTATATATAAAATATAGTGACCCAACTTAACCGGTAATTGACCCAGTAATTAAACCGGTCAATTCCTTTGGAAAATCAAAGTCACTTAAATTAAATATACACACCCGCAATAGTATCGGGGATTAAGAATAAAATACACTGAGATTTAAATCGATTATCCAAGGCAATCCTAATCGATAAATCTCAAACGATCCGCCCAATACACCAAGTGTACAAGTGTGATAAAATAATCAAGATAGATTATTTTCTCTCTCACACAACGACTATACCGATGGATTGGTCCGTGTCCATCTAGGTCGTGAGCAACTGTTCGATTAAATACGAGTAACCGATAGTATGATCTTCTGTGTGTCCATACAACACCATACTAACTACAACGTATAAAATCCAGGACTATAATTTGCATATATTTAATTATAAATAATTAAACGCAAATAATTGTTTATTTAATTAAATAGATTAGTGGCAATGGATCGTGAGTTTCCGTTACTTAAATCTAGACATTAAGTACACAACTCCAACAATCTCCCACTTGTACTAAGGTCTAGTCATTTCCTCCAAACTCCCGACTCCCATACTCATCACGTGCTTAAGTTGTACTTCCAAGAAGTACTATGTGAACTCATCTAGGGAGCCGAGCAGACAATCGATCCATCTATCAAAGAATGGTACGAAGGTCTCTAATTTGTGTCCTCTACATGACCAAGTGGCTCTGGCTCCATTCCACTCCCCGGGGTGAGAATGAGTCGACTTGAAATCAGCTTTGGAAAGACAAATTAGGCATTGTTTGATAAACTTAATCAATGTTTCTCGTAAGAGGAATTACAAGAACTCTCCTCCAATAACTTATCTATATAAACTTCAAAAGTTTATAAAAGTCACCAAGAGAGCAGCAATGGAGACCATGGGTATGTTTCCATACCCTCTCCCACTTAGCTTTTTATAATAAAGGGATACGCTATCTAGTGCATAAAATAAACACATATAGCATGCATACATGTAATAAAGCACATAGTATTATCACATAATCAAAATAATACTATAATATTATTTTTCGACTATTATGGCTTTATCACATCTCCGTACGCATCTTCTAGTCTTCAGTCTTCGTTTCTTGAATGCTCCATGTGACGAGAATAATAATCTCCAATATTTAAATCTATTTATTTTCAATTAATCCAAAAGTTACTTAATTCGAAAATTAAGTCAATTGAATATATCAAAAATAAAATTAAATATTATTAATATTTTTATTTATTTTATTTTCCTTTTCTACTCCATTAAATCTCTAGAATAATCTATCCAAGATAGACTTGGATTATTCTAGATGATATCCATAATGGAATAAGGAAATAAAATAATTTAGGACTCTTATACTTTCCAAATTTATTTTATTCCTAATCCATGAATATTCCCATGAGTAGGAATAATCAAATAGGAAAATAAATTTAATACTAAATTAATTCTTTTTCTATTTCATGAATATTCCATAAAGAAATAATCAAAATAGGAAAAACCGAATTAAAATAGGAAAGTAAATTTCAGGTAGGAGTAGCATGGATTGGGAGACCCCACGCCACCCCCACCTCGATCGACCGCCGCCGCCCGGCCCACGCGCCACCACCACTGGTGGCCGGCGTGGCCGAGATGATGGAGTAGTATACTTAATGTCTAGATTTGAGTATTCTGAACTCTGTATGCACTTTCATTTACCTATCTATTACAGACATTCATTTGCTTTTAATTATTGTTAATTAAATATATGCAAATTATAGTCCTGGATTTTATACGTTGTAGTTAGTATGGTGTTGCATGGGCACACAGAAGATCATACTATCGGTTACTCGTATTTAATCGAACAGTTGCTCACGACCTAGATGGACACGGACCAATCCATCGGTATAGTCGTTGTGTGAGAGAGAAAATAATTTATCTTAATTATTTTATCACACTTGTACACTTGGTGTATTGAGCGGATCGATTGAGACTCATCAATTAGGATTGCTCGGCGATAATTGATTTGAGACTCGGAGTATTTTATTCTTAATCCCTGAAACAATTGCGGGTGTGTATATTTAATATAAGTGACTTTGATTTGATGGAGTTATATTCTAAATGTCTAGTTTAGTGACAATATGGAACTCCTTATCTGTGTTTTATTATCTATTAATCAAATTGTCGGCATTTTGTCTTTCATGTACTTTATGCAATAGTCCTAGATATATACGTTGTAGAAAGTATGGCGTGAGGAGACACGCGGAAGATCATACTGTCGGTTACTCGTATATTATCGAACAGTAGCTCACGACTTAGATGGACAGGGACAATCCATCGGTACGTCGTTGTGTGACTGGTAGATAGTCGGTCTTGACTATCATGTCACACTCGTACACTTGGTGTATTGAGCAGGACCACGGGAGGGCGTTCGATTTATACTAATCAACGTAATCAAACCAGACCTCAGAATTACGGATATACGAATTCCTAATCCCTATATAATTATAGGTGCGTGTGTCCAATTCTCGGTTCTTTAACTTGCCAAAGAGTGAGACTAATTGATTAGTCGAGATACTCGGTAAATTGGGAATCGGAATTGTACACACGGCATGCTATAGATTATAGACAGGAAACCGTGTCCCGTTTATCGGGTTGATGACGTCCCCGAGATGAGCTCATAAAGTTTATCATGTAAACCCTGCAGGTGGATTTGTTCCACATGATAATAAGGATGAGTGGTACTAGTCTCGGATAATAAGAAACAAATTAATTTAATTATTAGTAATTAAATAAATTCGTGGACGTTCGATATCTTAAACACGGGGAAAGTCGTATATGTAATTTCGGCGGATTTATTATTGTTGAAATAATATTAAAATTAATTTCGGGAATTCAATTATTATTTTATAGTGGAGTTAATAATAATTAAAATTGAAATCAATTAATTAAGGAATTGCTTTTACGTATTCCAAGTTAATTAATATTTCAATTTAGCCCTTAATTAATTTATCCTAAGGTCCCTAACGTAACTCTATATAAACCCCCTCCCTTACTCTCCTAAGACCTAACATTCGCCGGAATAATTATTTTCATCAGAGAAAAATAAACTGCTTAGCGCAATTAAAAGTTTTCTCTGTTAAAAATAAAAGTTAACGCAATTAAATTTTTTATTCTCTCATTGAGAATAATCATACGCTGGTCTTGGAAAGGAGAGTACAGACGGGAGAACTCCAGCGGATCGTTGCCCACACAACGGTTGGAGACGGGATCTGAGGCATACGTTAGAAGCATCTAAGGTCTCAACAATCGACCGAGAAGGTATGAGATCGGATCTTTTATTTCCGCAATTATTCGATCTCAATTTATTTCGTTGATCATACTTTGAACGTAGATCGGTTCCCGTGGCTTGGATGTGATATTCTCGGACTGCTGGGAGGTTTCTGACCTCCGGCGTGGCAGTCGGATCGAGAAAATCGCGTCGGAACAGCCGGAACGGGCGAACGGGGTCGCTGTTCGCAGCAGGCAGGCGCCCGCCTGAGGGGCAAGCGCCCGCTCGCGACAGGCAGCAGGCGCTCGCCTGAGCAGCAGGCGCTCGCTTGCTCTGCTGCGCGAGCGCTCGCCTGGTGGGCAAGCGGTCGCTTGCTCCGGGCAGATCGCGAGCCGCGGCTTCGGCTGCGGTGGACGCGCGATCTCTTGGGCGGGCGGCCATGGCTGTCTAAGGGTGACCTCCAGAAGTCGATTGGGGACGTCCGGATGTTCGATGATTCGAACGGACGTGTCCCGGGTAGTCGATTTCCAACAAATGGTATCAGAGCAGGTTTTGTTCGTTCTTTGTATTGTTTGCGAGTTTTGCCTTGCAGGTTGAACCCGATTATTATGGCCAATTTATTTTTATATTTTGTGCTGTATGTATGTGGTTTTGATTAAACTCTCGGGCTTGTCGAGATCGGTTTATTTTGGAAAGTTGCTTGTTTGTAATAAATAAAAACGACGGGTTGAGTCGTTAGGTTTATTTATTTTTTTTCGTTGCATCCGGGACTTGTATAGGGTCGATCAAATGTATAGGATCGATACCGGACTTAGTAGAATATTTTTTTGTAATTATTTTCTGCTATTGGATCGAGACGAGATCGAATCCCGGAGGAACGAGAATCGAAGTTGAGACGAGCAACGAGTTCGAGTTCCAAGAGACGTGCATTCAAGATTTTAAGGCCATAATAATCGGGCCACGTTAATTGCTTATTGTGTGATTTACGTGTTTTATTATGCTTATTATTTTATGCATGTATATCCCTAAATCGTAAAATACTAAGTGGGAGAGGGATTGGAAACAATCCCGCGGTCTCCATTCTCTGTTTCGAGAGTGATGTGTATTGACTTACGAGTTGGCTTTAGTGTCATCCTCCCTATCGGATAAAGTCGATACACGGAAATCACTTTGATCGAAATTCGAATTCAATTCCATTTATAGAATTGAACACAAGTTTTCAAAGCAAATGCCTAATCTGTTTTTCAAAGACTAAGTTCAACTCGACTCATTCTCACCCCGGGGAGTGGAATGGAGCCAAAGCGCTTGCTTATGTCAATGACACTGATTAGAGACATTCGAGTCATTCGATGACTAGATCGATTGTCTGGTTGGCTCCCTCACTTAGTGAGAGATAGGGCTCAATTGCATGATTGATCGCTGGTTAGAAACTTCGAGTTTCACTTACGAGATATCAAGCTTTGATTAACGAAATTGTGAAATTTATTAAATGGAATTCAATTAACAAAGTTGTTTGTTTAGTAAACGTCCACACTATCGTGGCTTACTAGACGGAAACAGAACTTTGGGTTAATTGAGGCTCGACAGTTATAGGAAATCGTAAAGGGACCGCATGTCAACGTAAACGTCCACACTAACGTGGCTTGCGGTGGATATGTAGTTCCCGAGCGGTTAACTTAGTACTGAGAAATGGTATACACTTAGGTACGCTTTACAGTATCCTCCCCATCGGAGTCACTGCTGTAATGATGTACGACCAAAGTAAAAGTCCAATTATAAAATCGTTTGGACCAGTATACGTCCACATGAACGTGGCATGCTGGTCTGATGGGATTTTAGGATTGATTGGTAAATTTAATGATATTAATTAAGGGAGTTAATATCGAATTAAATTTGACGGTTTGATTTGTCTCTTTTATAGATATGGCACTCAACCCGCTGTCTGTGATACTAAAAGAAAACAAACTCACTGGTCCAAATTATGTTGATTGGAAACGAAACTTGGACATTGTCCTAACTGCTGAGGAGTACAAGTATGTACTCCAGGTCGAATGTCCTGTTGCACCTACTGAAACATCCTCTCCTGAGGAAAAGGAAGCTCATCGGAAGTGGGTCAAGGCTGATCAGATGGCGCGGTGCTACATTTTGGCATCTATGTCAAATGTGCTGCAACATCAGCATGAAGCCATGGACACTGCCTATGATATGATGCTTAACCTCAAGGAGATGTTTGGTAGTCAGGACAGGGCAGCCAGACAAGATGCTATGAGGCAACTCATGACGGCCACTATGTCCGAAGGAACGCCCGTAAGGGATCACGTTCTTAGGATGATAGGCTATCTGAATGAGATAGAGATTATGGGAGGAACTATCGATGGGGAAACCCAGATCGATATAGTGCTCCAATCTCTGCCTAGGAGTTTTGAGCAGTTCCGCCTGAACTATAACATGAACAAGAGGTTATATACGTTGGCGGAACTCCTGACTGAACTCCAGGCGGCAGAGGGTATCTTTAAGAACTCTCAAGCACTTGTGGCTGTGAAATCGACTCTTCCTCGCCCTTCGGGGATTAAGAAGAAGAAAAAGCAAGGACGGAAACCCAGTGGGCCCAGAGTTGGTGGACCACAGAATGGAGTGAACAGGCCTAAGGGCAAGTGTTTCCGTTGCAAGCAGTCTGGACATTGGAAGTCTAATTGTCCTCTCAGACAAAGAGGTATGAATTTTTCCTTAGTCACTGAAACATGTTTAGCGGTGTTATCCACCGGTACCTGGTGTGTGGATACGGGAGCCACTGATCATGTCTGCAATTCTTTGCAGGGGTTCCAGGAAACCCGGCGGCTTAGAGAGGGAGAGATCACCATCTACATGGGCAACGCTACGAAAGTGGCGGCGGTTGCAGTGGGAGATGTTCATTTATCTTTTAATAATAATGTTTTGGTATTGAATAATTGTCTTTATGTACCGGATTTTAGAAAGAACCTTGTTTCGGTTTCTAAGTTGGTTTTGAATGGATATTCAGTTTCTTTTGATAACTCTGTTATTGTCAAAAAGAATGGTGATTATATCTGTTCTGGTACATTGATAGGAAACTTATATATACTGAATCCTAATTATTCCACGATGCAACGAGTAGAGTCGTATAACACATCTAGTACCAATAAGAGAAAGGAGCCTTCTAGGATGAATCAAAAGTACTTATGGCATCTTAGGCTAGGTCATATTAACTTGGGCAGGATTCAAAGGTTGATAACTGATGGAATACTCAGTGATGTGAAAGATGAGGACTTTCCAACCTGCGAATCATGCCTGGAAGTAAAAATGACCAAGCGACCCTTTAGTGATAAGGGGTATAGATCCAAGGAAGTACTGGAATTGATTCACTCTGATTTGTGCGGGCCTTTATCTGTCCAAGCGAGAGGAGGTTACGAATATTTTGTAACCTTCACTGATGATTACTCAAGGTATGGTTTTATATACCTGATGCGCCGCAAGAGCGAGTGCTTTGACAAGTTCAAGGAGTACAAAGCTCTTGTGGAGAACCTTCATGGTAAAACCATAAAGACTCTACGATCTGATCGTGGAGGAGAGTACCTCTCGGGAGAGTTTAAGGCGTACTTATTGGAGAATGGGATAGATTCCCAGATGACTGCACCATACACGCCCCAGCAGAATGGTGTAGCAGAAAGAAGGAATAGGACTCTTATGGAAATGGTAAGATCTATGATGAGTTACTCAGAACTACCAGTTTCGTTCTGGGGATATGCCTTGGAAACAGCGGCTTATATCTTGAACTTAGTTCCTTCCAAATCAGTCCCTAAGACACCCTCGGAATTGTGGACCGGGCGTAAGCCAAACTTGAAACACATTCGGATCTGGGGTTGTCCAGCACATGTGCTGAGGCACGGAGCTGATAAGTTGGAGTCACGTTCAGATATTCGGTTGTTTATAGGATATCCTAGAGGAACGAAAGGTGGTCTATTTTATAGTCCTAAGGACCAGAAGATCGTTGTTAGCACCAACGCTCGGTTCTTGGAAGAGGATTATATAATGGACCACAAGCCCAATAGTGAGATAATACTCAACGAACTGAGAGGGAACGATCAAGGCTTAGATCCAACCCAACCGGGTGATACGCCACCACAGTCTGCACCTGTAGTTACTGAGGTTACACCGGAGCGTCGTCGTAGTGGGAGGGTTGTTCGACAACCCGACAGGTTCATGTTTATAGGTGAGTCTTCGGACTTGTTACCTGGAGAACATGAAGCCGATCCCTGGACCTACGGCGAGGCGCTTAAAGATCAAGATGCTCAGTCTTGGCAAAAGGCGATGAAATCTGAGATTGAATCTATGGATTCAAATCAGGTCTGGGATCTTGTAACACCGCCCAAAGGTGTAAAAGCCATTGGTTGCAAGTGGGTGTACAAGAGGAAAAGAGGGTCTGACGGGAAGGTGGAAACCTTCAAAGCTAGGCTTGTTGCGAAAGGGTACACTCAGAAAGAAGGGATCGATTATGAGGAAACCTTTTCGCCGGTAGCTATGCTAAAGTCGATCCGGATTCTTTTGTCTATAGCATCTTATATGGATTATGAGGTGTGGCAAATGGACGTCAAGACAGCATTCTTGAATGGGAATCTTGACGAGACCATTTATATGAGACAGCCAGAGGGTTTCATCGAGAAAGGCCAAGAGCATCTAGTGTGTAAGCTAAAGCGATCCATTTATGGATTGAAGCAAGCTTCTAGATCTTGGAACATGCGGTTTGATGAGGTTATCCAGTCCTATGGATTCATTCAAAGCATGGACGAGTCGTGTGTATACCGGAGAAGTGGCGTTTCTTGTGCTTTATGTAGACGACATTCTTCTAATTGGTAACAATGTGAAGATGTTGTCGGACATAAAGGGATGGTTGTCCAAGCAATTCGATATGAAAGACTTAGGACAAGTAGGGCATGTTCTTGGGATCAAGGTTATACGAGATCGCCAGAAAAGAACATTGAGCTTGTCCCAGGCTTCATACATTGATACGATTCTAGCTCGTTTCAACATGCAGAATTCCAAGAGAGGTTCTCAACCTTTCTGCCATGGAATTCATCTATCTAAGGATATGTGTCCCAAAACACAGAAGGAGATAGATTACATGAAGACAGTTCCTTATGCTTCGGCAGTGGGTAGTCTAATGTATGCTATGTTGTGCACGAGACCTGATATCTGCTATGCCGTAGGCATGGTAGCTAGATATCAGAGTAACCCTGGACAGGGTCACTGGACTGCTGTAAAGAACATACTTAAGTACCTGCGAAGGACTAGGAATTATGTTCTGAGATACAAAGCGTCTGAATTGATTCCTGTGGGTTACACAGATTCGGATTTCCAATCTGATAAGGAACAGCGAAAGTCTACATCAGGCTATGTGTTCACATTGGGAGGTGGAGCAGTTTCATGGAGGAGTGTTAAGCAGAAATGCATTTCGGACTCCACCATGGAAGCCGAATATGTAGCAGCCTCTAAGGCAGCTAAAGAATCGGTGTGGCTCCGGAACTTCATAATGGACTTAGATGTGATTCCTAATTTGCCTAGAGCTATCACAATTTATTGTGACTATAGCGGTGCAGTGGCAAATGCGAAGGAACCACGAGCCCACAATGCGAGTAAACACATAGATCGCAAGTACCACCTGATTAGAGACATCGTCAAGAGAGGCGATGCGGTTGTCACCAAGATTGCATCAGCGGATAACCTGGCAGACCCCTTTACGAAGGCACTTCCAGCGGAAGCGTTCAAGAGACACGTGAAGGGGATGGGTATCGGATGTATGGGAGAGGGCAACTAGACTTTTAGTATAAGTGGGAGATTGATGGAGTTATATTCTAAATGTCTAGTTTAGTGACAATATGGAACTCCTTATCTGTGTTTTATTATCTATTAATAAAATTGTCGGCATTTTGTCTTTCATGTACTTTATGCAATAGTCCTAGATATATACGTTGTAGACAGTATGGCGTGAGGAGACACGCGGAAGATCATACTGTCGGTTACTCGTATATTATCGAACAGTAGCTCACGACTTAGATGGACAGGGACAATCCATCGGTACGTCGTTGTGTGACTGGTAGATAGTCGGTCTTGACTATCATGTCACACTCGTACACTTGGTGTATTGAGCAGGACCACGGGAGGGCGTTCGATTTATACTAATCAACGTAATCGAACCAGACCTCAGAATTACGGATATACGAATTCCTAATCCCTATATAATTATAGGTGCGTGTGTCCAATTCTCGGTTCTTTAACTTGCCAAAGAGTGAGACTAATTGATTAGTCGAGATACTCGGTAAATTGGGAATCGGAATTGTACACACGGCATGCTATAGATTATAGACAGGAAACCGTGTCCCGTTTATCGGGTTGATGACGTCCCCGAGATGAGCTCATAAAGTTTATCATGTAAACCCTGCAGGTGGATTTGTTCCACATGATAATAAGGATGAGTGGTACTAGTCTCGGATAATAAGAAACGAATTAATTTAATTATTAGTAATTAAATAAATTCGTGGACGTTCGATATCTTAAACACGGGGAAAGTCGTATATCTAATTTCGGCGGATTTATTATTGTTGAAATAATATTAAAATTAATTTCGGGAATTCAATTATTATTTTATAGTGGAGTTAATAATAATTAAAATTGAAATCAATTAATTAAGGAATTGCTTTTACGTATTCCAAGTTAATTAATATTTCAATTTAGCCCTTAATTAATTTATCCTAAGGTCCCTAACGTAACTCTATATAAACCCCCTCCCTTACTCTCCTAAGACCTAACATTCGCCGGAATAATTATTTTCATCAGAGAAAAATAAATTGCTTAGCGCAATTAAAAGTTTTCTCTGTTAAAAATAAAAGTTAACGCAATTAAAATTTTTATTCTCTCATTGAGAATAATCATACGCTGGTCTTGGAAAGGAGAGTACAGACGGGAGAACTCCAGCGGATCGTTGCCCACACAACGGTTGGAGACGGGATCTGAGGCATACGTTAGAAGCATCTAAGGTCTCAACAATCGACCGAGAAGGTATGAGATCGGATCTTTTATTTCCGCAATTATTCGATCTCAATTTATTTCGTTGATCATACTTTGAACGTAGATCGGTTCCCGTGGCTTGGATGTGATATTCTCGGACTGCTGGGAGGTTTCTGACCTCCGGCGTGGCAGTCGGATCGAGAAAATCGCGTCGGAACAGCCGGAACGGGCGAACGGGGTCGCTGTTCGCAGCAGGCAGGCGCCCGCCTGAGGGGCAAGCGCCCGCTCGCGACAGGCAGCAGGCGCTCGCCTGAGCAGCAGGCGCTCGCTTGCTCTGCTGCGCGAGCGCTCGCCTGGTGGGCAAGCGGTCGCTTGCTCCGGGCAGATCGCGAGCCGCGGCTTCGGCTGCGGTGGACGCGCGATCTCTTGGGCGGGCGGCCATGGCTGTCTAAGGGTGACCTCCAGAAGTCGATTGGGGACGTCCGGATGTTCGATGATTCGAACGGACGTGTCCCGGGTAGTCGATTTCCAACATGATTTACCAAAGGAATTAACCGATTTAATTATTGGGTTAATTACCGGTTAAGTTGGGTCACTATATTTTATATATGGCATGCCGTGAATTCTTGAAGGGGCAGTGTATCCCGGAAGGGTTGATAATATCCCCGAGATGAGCTCATAAGGATTTATTATGTAAACCTCGCGAGTGGATTTGTTCCGCATAATAAATAAGGTTGAGTGGTACTATTCTCGGATATAAGAGATGAATAAATTTATTAAGCAATAAATAAATTTTATTCATGGATATTTAAATCTTAAATACACGGAATAAATAATACTAAGTTGGAGAAATATTATTTGGTATAATATGGATTTATATTGGGAGTGCAATTTTATTTATATAGTGGAAAATAAATAAAATTAATATTGATAATAATTAATGGATTTGGGTTGGACCCAATTTAATTTTCAATATTGAAGCCCAATATTTAATCTCCTTTTGATCCCCTACGTAGCCTATAAAAGCACTACATGGTCTTCACTTTTCAAAACCTAAGATACGCCAATCATAAAGTCTTGAAGAGTGAAGAGGATCCATAGAGTTCGATAGCTCGTCGCCCACCCGACGTTCGAACGGAGTGCAAGGAATACGCGGGAAGATCACGAGGTCATCGATTTCGTTTCTCCGAACAACGAATCGTAGGTACAATTCTCAACTAACTTGATTATTGTTCGATTTGATTTATCGAGAATACCGTAGGACGAAGATCCGAGATACGAAACCATGAACGGGGGACGATCGCGTGGTGGTGGCGAAGCCACCGGACCACGGGCGATCGCTCGGGCTAGGGTTTCGCGGGGCGGAGAAGGCGACCCTCGGCTGGGCCGAGGGCGCGCGGTCGATCACGACAATCGACCGCTGGGGCGCGGGCTGGTGCCGCACCCCACCCCACCTCGACGGTGGGGACCTCCTGGTGGCGGCGGGTCGCCGGACCCGCCGCGGGGGCTGCTGGGCAGCCCCACCCCGATCGCGCTTGGCGCGATCCTTTCGATCGTGCGAACCCCGGCTCGTGGGGGTTCGGGTGGGGGCGGATTGCGTGCCTTCGGGCGCGTGGTCTCCAAAGCCCGGACTCCGGCGGATGAGTCGGCGTTCGTGTGATTTCCGGCGAAGGGTTTGTTCGGGTTATCGGTTCCGCAATTTTGATAACCCGGGATAACGAATTCCAACAATTGGTATCAGAGCGTGGTTTACGTTCGCGGTATTTTCGATAAAATTGTTCTACCTTGCAGGGTTCCGACTATTATGGCTTGATGATTATTCGTTTAATTATTTTGTCATGTGATTGTTGTTTTTTTTTTTATTAAACTCTCGGACATGTCGAGATTCGTTTTTGGTGGTGAATGCTTGTAATAGTAAAAATTCGGGGGTTGACCGAATTTAGGATTTATTATTATGTTCATGTTTTTCCGGAAAATGTATAGGGTCGATTTCGTGTATAGAATCGATACCGGAATTGTAATTTAGATTTTGTAAATTTATTTTGCGATTGGATCGACGAATCGAAGACCGCCGGAGAAGACGAAGTGACGGGATGGACGAGGGGCTAGGGATCGATTGGATCGATCCCCATGATGCCCGATCGAAGGCATGGGGCGGGGGGGCTGTTGCCCTAGCCACGGCTGCCGCCGTTTCTGGTGGCTTGTCGGCGTGCTGGGCGGCGGCGGTCCTCCCCGTGGCTGGCCGATCGATCGATGGGTGGGGGTGGCTCGGGGTCTCCCAACCCGGGCTACTCCTACCGGAAATATACTTTCCTAATTAATTCATTATTTCCTATTTTGATTATTTCTTTATGGAATATTCTAGAAAAATAGAAAAAGAATTAATTTAGTACTAAATTTATTTTTCCTATTTGAATATTCCTACTCATGGGAATATTCATGGATTAGGAATGAAATAAATTTGGAAAAGTATAATAGTCCTAATTATTTTATTTCTTTATTTCATTATGGATATCATCTAGAATATTCCAAGAATATCTTGGATAGATTATTCTAGAGATTTAATGAAGTGGAAAAAGAAAATAAAATAAATAAAATATTAATAATATTTAATTTTATTTTTGATATATTCAATTGACTTAATTTTCGAATTAAGTAACTTTTGGATTAATTAAAAATAAATAGATTTAAATATTGGATATTAATATTCTCGTCACTTGGAGCATTCAAGAAACGAAGACTGAAGACTAGAAGATGCGTACGGGGATGGAATAGAGCCATAATAGTCAGAAAATAATATTCTAGTAATTATTTTGACTATGTGATAATACTATGTGCTTTATTACATGTATGCATGCTATATGTGTTTATTTTATGCACTAGATAGCGTATCCCTTTATTGTAAAAAGCTAAGTGGGAGAGGGTATGGAAACATACCCATGGTCTCCATTGCTGCTCTCTTGGTGACTTTTATAGACTCTTGAAGTTTATATAGATAAGCCATTGAAGGAGAGTTCTTGTAATTCCTCTTACAAGAAACATTGATTGAGTTTATCAAACAATGCCTAATTTGTCTTTCCAAAGCTGATTTCAAGTCGACTCATTCTCACCCCGGGGAGTGGAATGGAGCCAGAGCCACTTGGTCATGTAGAGGACACAAATTAGAGACTTTCGTGCCATTCTTTGATAGATGGGTCGTTTGTCTGCTCGGCTCCCTCATTTATGAGAGATAGGGTTGTTCGCATGGTGAATCACTGGTTAGAAACTTCGAGTTTCACTTATGATTCTCCGCGTCTTGATTTACGAGATTAAATGGATCAAGTAATTGGGAGTCAATTATAAAAGTCTCTTAGTGTAGTAAACGTCCACACCACGTGGCTTGCTATGCTGACGGACTTTGGATTAATTGATGTAGACAGTTGTAAGTAGTTATAAAGAGTTGTGAAGTTATCGTAAACGTCCACACCACGTGGCTTGCGGTGATGTAGCGATTCCAAGTAATTTACTTTGGTACTGAGTAATGGTTTACACTTAGATACGCGTTATAGTATTCCTCCCCACGAGGTCACGCTATAATTGATGTATGACCAAAGAAAATCTAATTGCTAAATCATTTGGGTGGGTAAACGTCCACACCACGTGGCTTGCCTTACCTGATGGGATTTTAGATGTGATTAGTGATTTAATGATATTATTTAAGGGAGATAATATCGGATATTAAATTGTTTGTTTGTTTTATGTGCTTATAGGTTAAGAATGACTGTGACCCCACTTTGTGATATACTTAAGGATGAAAACTCACCGGTTCCATATGGTGATGATTGGGAACGAAATCTGGACATTGTCCAGACTGTTGAGCTTTCCGAATCCACTATTGTCCCAACTGATGAGGACATTCGGAATGACCTCAGAATGATGTTGAGACATAGCGTGGAAGCCGGGCAAGAGGTGATTAACATACTCACAGAATTCTCTCTCAATGAGTCCCTTAAAAAGGAATCAACGAGAGCGGAGTTTGTGCGTAAGTTAAGAGAATCACAAGCTTTTGTGGCAAGGCTAGAGGAAAAGCATGCAAAGAAACCCAGTGGCTCAAAGCCACGGATTGGGAAAGGCAAGCCTTCTGGCAAGTGCTTTCGATGCAAGCAGTTTGGGCACTGGAGGTCTGATTGTCCTCTCATCAAAGGTACGAAATTTTCCTTAGTCACTGAAACATTGTCAGCGGTGATATCTACCAGTACCTGGTGTGTAGATACGGGCGCCACTGACCATGTCTGCAATTCATTGCAGGGGTTCCAGGAAACCCGGAGACTTAGAGAGGGAGAGATCGTGGTCTACATGGGCAATGCCGCGAAGGTGGCGGCTGTTGCAGTAGGAGACATTCACTTACGCTTTAGTAGTGATAGGGTTTTAGTTTTACAAAATTGTCTTTATGTACCGAATTTTAGAAAGAATTTAATTTCAGTTTCTAAGTTAATTCTGAATGGATATTCTGTTTCTTTTGATCACTCTGTGGTCATAAGAAGAAATAGTGAGATTGTCTGTTCTGGTACATTTGTAGACGATTTGTATATTCTAAATCCTGAGTCTAACACGATGCAACTAACCGAGAGTAATAACACATCTACGAACACCAATAAGAGAAAGGAACCTTCTAAGATGAATCAATTATACTTGTGGCATCTAAGGCTAGGTCATATTAATTCGAATAGAATTCAAAGGTTGAAAGCTGATGGTCTCATTAGCGGCATAGAAGGAGAGGACCTTCCAACCTGTGAATCCTGTTTGGAGGGTAAAATGACCAAGCGTTCTTTTTCTGGTAAAGGACGTAGAGCTGAACAAGTATTGGATTTGATTCACTCTGATGTATGCGGACCTATGTCTACTCAGGCAAGGGGAGGGTACGAGTATTTCATCACCTTTACTGATGATTACTCAAGGTATGGATATATTTACCTGATGCGCCACAAGAGTGATTCTTTTGACAAGTTCAAGGAATTCAAGGCTCTTGTGGAGAACCTTCGTGGTAAATCCATAAAATGGCTGCGATCTGATCGCGGAGGCGAGTACCTGTCTGGAGAATTCAAGGCATACTTGGCAGAGAATGGGATTGAATCCCAGCTGACTTCACCATATACTCCTCAGCAGAATGGTGTGTCAGAAAGAAGGAATAGGACTCTTATGGAGATGGTGCGATCGATGATGAGTTACTCGGATTTACCTGTTATGTTCTGGGGACTTGCCTTGGAAACAGCGGCGTACATTCTGAACAGGGTTCCGACCAAAACGGTACCAACTACACCCATGGAATTGTGGAGTGGGCGTAAGCCTAACTTGAAACACATTCGGATCTGGGGATGTCCAGCACATGTGTTGCGACATGGCGCCGATAAGTTAGAACCTAGATCAGAAATACGGCTGTTTGTAGGATACCCGAAAGGAACTAAGGGTGGCATGTTCTATAGTCCTACGGACCAGAAGATCGTTATAAGTACTAACGCTCGGTTCTTAGAGAAAGACTATGTCATGGACCACAAGCCCAAAAGTGACATAATACTTGATGAGTTGAGAGGTAACGAGGAAGACCTGGATACAGCCGAACCGAGTATAGATACACCACTAGAACCTGCACCTAATACTGTCACTGTTAATACACCGGAACGCCGTCGTAGTGGGAGGGTTGTTAAACAACCGGACAGATGGATTGGACTGGGTGAGTCTTCGGACTCGGCACCCGGAGTTCATGAAGTCGATCCCTGGACCTATGATGAGGCGGTACAAGATATAGATGCGCCTTCTTGGAAGAAAGCGATGAAATCCGAAATAGAATCTATGGATTCTAATAAAGTCTGGGATCTTGTAGAACCACCAAGCGGCGTAAAGCCAATTGGGTGCAAATGGGTCTACAAGAGAAAGAGAGGATCTGACGGAAAGGTTGAAACCTTTAAAGCTCGGCTTGTTGCGAAAGGATATACTCAGAAAGAGGGAATCGATTATGAGGAGACCTTCTCGCCGGTAGCCAAGATAAAGTCAATCCGGATTCTCTTATCCATAGCAGCTCATATGGATTATGAGGTGTGGAAAATGGATGTCAAGACAGCTTTCCTTAATGGAAGTCTTGACGAGACGATTTATATGAAACAACCAGAAGGATTCATTGCTAAGGGGCGAGATCATCTAGTGTGCAAGCTTAATCGATCTATTTATGGATTGAAACAAGCCTCGAGATCGTGGAACCTGCGGTTTGATGAAGTAGTCCAATCTTTTGGATTCATTCAAAGCATGGACGAATCGTGTGTGTATTGGAAACGTGATGGAAAGAAGGTGGTGTTTCTCGTGCTTTATGTAGACGACATACTTCTCATTGGTAACAGTGTAAAGATGTTATCAAACATAAAGGGATGGTTGTCTAGACAATTCGATATGAAAGATTTGGGAGAAGTTGGACATGTTCTAGGGATCAAAGTTATAAGGGATCGCCGGAATAGAACATTGTGCCTTTCCCAGCAGTCTTACATAGACACGATTCTAGCTCGTTTAAACATGCAAGATTCCAAGAAGGGTGATCTGCCCTTCAGTAAAGGAACTTATCTTTCTAAGGAAATGTGTCCTCAGACACAGAAGGAGAAAGATGACATGAAAGCGGTTCCCTACGCTTCGGCTGTGGGAAGCTTAATGTATGCAATGTTATGCACGAGGCCTGATATCTGTTATGCCGTTGGCATAGTAGCGAGATATCAGAGTAACCCTGGAAAGGCTCATTGGACTGCCGTAAAGAGCATTTTCAAGTATTTGCGAAATACTAAGGATTATGTTCTGAGATACAGTGCAGACAATCTGATTCCTTTGGGTTACACAGATTCGGATTTCCAAGCTGATAAGGACCGGCGTAAGTCGACATCAGGCTATGTGTACACTTTGGGAGGTGGAGCCGTATCATGGAAGAGTGTTAAGCAAAAGTGCATTTCGGACTCTACCATGGAAGCTGAATATGTTGCAGCCTCAGAGGCAGCGAAAGAATCAGTGTGGTTCCTTAATTTCCTCCAGGACATAGATGTGATTCCGAGTTTGCCTAAGGCTATGACAATTTATTGTGACAATAGCGGTGCAGTGGCAAACAGTAAGGAACCACGGTCCCATAGTGCTACAAAACACATAGAGCGCAAGTACCACCTGATTCGAGACATCGTCAAGAGGGGCGATGCGATAGTCACCAAGATAGCTTCGGAAGACAACCTTGCGGACCCTTTCACCAAGATACTTCCTAAGGAAGTATACTACAAGCACTTGGAGGGTTTGGGAGTCAGAAGTTTGGAAGATAAGACTAGACCTTAGTATAAGTGGGAGATTGATGGAGTAGTATACTTAATGTCTAGATTTGAGTATTCTGAACTCTGTATGCACTTTCATTTACCTATCTATTACAGACATTCATTTGCTTTTAATTATTGTTAATTAAATATATGCAAATTATAGTCCTGGATTTTATACGTTGTAGTTAGTATGGTGTGTCTGGCCCACACAGAAGATCATACTATCGGTTACTCGTATTTAATCGAACAGTTGCTCACGACCTAGATGGACACGGACCAATCCATCGGTATAGTCGTTGTGTGAGAGAGAAAATAATTTATCTTAATTATTTTATCACACTTGTACACTTGGTGTATTGAGCGGATCGATTGAGACTCATCAATTAGGATTGCTCGGCGATAATTGATTTGAGACTCGGAGTATTTTATTCTTAATCCCTGAAACAATTGCGGGTGTGTATATTTAATATAAGTGACTTTGATTTACCAAAGGAATTAACCGATTTAATTATTGGGTTAATTACCGGTTAAGTTGGGTCACTATATTTTATATATGGCATGCCGTGAATTCCTGAAGGGGCAGTGTATCCCGGAAGGGTTGATAATATCCCCGAGATGAGCTCATAAGGATTTATTATGTAAACCTCGCGAGTGGATTTGTTCCGCATAATAAATAAGGTTGAGTGGTACTATTCTCGGATATAAGAGATGAATAAATTTATTAAGCAATAAATAAATTTTATTCATGGATATTTAAATCTTAAATACACGGAATAAATAATACTAAGTTGGAGAAATATTATTTGGTATAATATGGATTTATATTGGAAGTGCAATTTTATTTATATAGTGGAAAATAAATAAAATTAATATTGATAATAATTAATGGATTTGGGTTGGACCCAATTTAATTTTCAATATTGAAGCCCAATATTTAATCTCCTTTTGATCCCCTACGTAGCCTATAAAAGCACTACATGGTCTTCACTTTTCAAAACCTAAGATACGCCAATCATAAAGTCTTGAAGAGTGAAGAGGATCCATAGAGTTCGATAGCTCGTCGCCCACCCGACGTTCGAACGGAGTGCAAGGAATACGCGGGAAGATCACGAGGTCATCGATTTCGTTTCTCCGAACAACGAATCGTAGGTACAATTCTCAACTAACTTGATTATTGTTCGATTTGATTTATCGAGAATACCGTAGGACGAAGATCCGAGATACGAAACCATGAACGGGGGACGATCGCGTGGTGGTGGCGAAGCCACCGGACCACGGGCGATCGCTCGGGCTAGGGTTTCGCGGGGCGGAGAAGGCGACCCTCGGCTGGGCCGAGGGCGCGCGGTCGATCACGACAATCGACCGCTGGGGCGCGGGCTGGTGCCGCACCCCACCCCACCTCGACGGTGGGGACCTCCTGGTGGCGGCGGGTCGCCGGACCCGCCGCGGGGGCTGCTGGGCAGCCCCACCCCGATCGCGCTTGGCGCGATCCTTTCGATCGTGCGAACCCCGGCTCGTGGGGGTTCGGGTGGGGGCGGATTGAGTGCCTTCGGGCGCGTGGTCTCCAAAGCCCGGACTCCGGCGGATGAGTCGGCGTTCGTGTGATTTCCGGCGAAGGGTTTGTTCGGGTTATCGGTTCCGCAATTTTGATAACCCGGGATAACGAATTCCAACACGAGACTCCCACGGACAGCCCCTCTTGGGGCGGAGGGTCGATCGATCCTCATGGGATCGATCATGGGGATTGATCGATCCCCGGTCCTTCGTCTTCTCGCCACTTCGTCTTCTCCGGGGTCTTCGATTCGTCGATCCAATCGCAAAATAAATTACAATAATCTAAATTACAATTCCGGTATCGATTCTATACATGAAATCGACCCTATACATTTTCCGGAAAAACGATGAACATAATAATAAATCCTAAATTCGGTCAACCCCCGAATTTTTACTATTACAAGCATTCACCACCAAAAACCGAATCTCGACATGTCCGAGAGTTTAATAAAATTATGACAATAATTAACGAAGAATTATATCTAGCCATAATAGTCGGAAACCCTGCAAGGTAGAACAATTTATCGAAAAATACCGTGAACGAAAACCAACGCTCTGATACCAATTGTTGGAAATCGATATCCCGGAATTAATAAATTAATTAAAATTAATTATCTAATTAATTTCGACCGAAATCCTTTGGAGATCGAATATCCGGAATTGTCAAAATAGCGGAACGACAACTCCAATCGACTCCCGGAACACGTACATGACCATACGAAAAAGTTATACGAGGGTTACGCGGGAAAAACACGAGAGAACTCGCGTGAACCCACGAACCTCGCAGCAGCCACGCGGGGTGACTCGCAGCAGCCCGCAGCAACCCGCAGCGAGTCGCCTGACTCGCTGCTGCTGGGACTTGCTGAGTCGCTGCTGAGTCGCTACGGGTCCGCTGCGGGAAAACCCGCAGCACCCAGCGAATCTCCCGTAGCAGCTCGCAGCAACCTGCAGCGAGTCGCCTGACTCGCTGCTGCTGGGCGCTACAAGTCGCTGCGGGAAAACCCGCAGCAGGCAGCTGATCGCTGCGGGAAAACCCGCAGCCGATCCGCGTATCGAGCCCTAGGCTCGATTTTTCCCCGCGCGATCTTCGTCCAGCCGAGCCGTCGAACCGCCGGCGGTCCGGTGGTCCAACCACCACCGCCCGGTTCGACCTCGTCTATTGGGTCCGTTCCTTGGATCTTGGTTCAAGGTATTTTCACGATAATTAAACGATAAAATCATAAAGGGGGTTTTACGATTTACCTCGTTCTCGTTGTTCGGAAAAACGAAGAACTCAATTTGAAGACCTTGAGATCTTCCCACGTATTCCTTGCACTAGCTCGGACGTCGGATGGGCGACGATCTTCCGAACTCCATGGATCTCCCTCTCTACTTTCTCTCTCCAGAATTGTGATCTTCAAGTTATGAGAATAGAGAAGACCATGTAGTGCTTTTATAGGCTACGTAGGGGATCTTAAGGAGGTGGAATATTGGGCTTCCAATATTAATGATTAAATTGAGCCCAAGCCCAAATCTATTAATCCATTAATATTAATTAATTCTATTTTCCACTATATAAAATTAATTGCACTCCCAATATTAAACCATATTATATCAAATAATATTTCTCCGGTAGTATTATTTATTCCGTGTATTTAAGATATAAATATCCATGAATAAAATTAATTTATTGCTAATTAATTTATTCATCTCTTATATCCGAGACTAGTACCATTCAACCTTAATTATTATGCGGAACAAATCCACCTGCAGGGTTTACATAATAATTCCTTATGAACTCATCTCGGGGATATTATCAACCCTTACGGGATACACTTTCCCGTCAAGTATTCACGGCAATTAAATACACGGAATAAATAATACTACCGGAGAAATATTATTTGATATAATATGGTTTAATATTGGGAGTGCAATTAATTTATATAGTGGAAAATAAATTAATTAATATTGATAAGGATTAATGGACTTGAGCATTGGGCTCAATTTAATCTTCAATATTGGAAGTCCAATATTCCACCTCCTTTAGATCCCCTACGTAGCCTATAAAAGCACTACATGGCCTTCATAAATCAAAAGACAAGATTATCATACTTGATATTCTAGAGAGTTGAAGGAGATCCATAGGAGTTCGATAGATCGTCGCCCACCCGACGTTGGAACGGAGTGCAAGGAATACGTGGGAAGATCCAAAAGGTCTTCAACTTGATTTCGTTTCTCCGCACAACGAATCAAAGGTATGATCATAAAAACCCCCTCTATGATTTTATGTGAATTGAATTGTGACATATACATGAACATAAGATCCGGGAAACGTCGAGACCGGGATACGGGGATCGTCGCGATCCCCGTCGGGATCGAGAAGGGGCGGCCGAACCCTAGGGTTCGACCGCCGGCGCGCGCGGACAAGGGAGCCCCGGCTGGACCGCCAGGGCATGCGATCGACGTGAAGTCGATCGCGGGGAGGTTCGCCGTGGGCTGGTGCCACGGCGGGTGGACCCCCCCAGCCCCTCGACCGGCGGCGTGCGCACGGGAGGAGCCCCGGCTTCGGCCGGGGCGAGCGATCGCGGTTGGCGCGCGATCGCGAGGCATGCCGCGGCTGGGCCGCGGCAGGTTAGCTGGAGGCTGACCGCCCTCCTCCGGCGGTGGTGGTGAGTCGCCACCGGGGGCTGTTGGACAGCCCCGGCGATCGCATGTGCGCGATCGCGAACCCCGCGGATGGGGTTCGGCTAGGGTTTAGCCGCGGGTTCATCCCGCGGCGATACTCTTGTCGAGCCCGGTTCTTCGTGGTGTTCGTGATCGGTTTCCGGCGACGGAATTTCGGTCGGGTTGTCGGTTTCCGCATTTTATGATAACCCGGGATATCGAATTCCAGCAATTGGTATCAGAGCGTTTGGTTTCGTGTTCATGTATGTGTTCAATTGTGTTCTATGATGTTTGTGATTTTGTGTCGATTTTCCGTGTCCTTTGTGTGAGAGTTGTGTCGTGTTTAGTTGATTATTTGCGTATTCTTCGTGGCGTTGGTGTATGTGATGCGTTTGTTGAGTGTGCAGGTATTCGGGCTTGAGTGTGGCGAAAAAGTTGAAGAAACGAGCCGAAACGAGTCGGAAAAGAGCCCAGCCGCTGCCCCCAAGGACCAGGCGCCCGCCAGCCCCTCGAGCGCTCGCCTGCCTCAAGTTCAGAGGCTCTGAAAACGCCACCAAGCAATCGCCTTAGCCTCAGGCGATCGCCCCCTCAGTGACGCGAGCGCCCGCCAGCCACCCGAGCGGTCGCCTGCCATCAAGTTTAGAGACTCAGAATTTAGCACCAGGCGACCGCCTCCTACCCAAGCGGTCGCCTGCCCACTGACGCGGGCGATCGCTCCCTACCTCTAGCGGTCGCCTGCCCTCCTTTTCTGGAGTTGACTCGCGATTTGACCTCCGATTATCGAGACTATTTAATAGATTTTGAACCTAGGTTTTAGGGACTACTTTTTCAGACTTTATTTTCGTTTTTTGAGAGAGAACACTGGGGACTCGAACGTAGCTTGGATTTCTGTTTTGCTTTTTCTTGGATTGGATTGAAACTCGGTAAAAGTCGGAGATTCCGCCGACGGGTACTTGATTTTGAATTTGGATCTAGTAAGTTTTATTTTCTTCTTTCAATTCGTTAGTTCTTCAATTCTTTGTTTGATTAATTGCTTAGTTATTTCTACGTTTCAATATTTGCATTCATGAATTTTAGTTTTCTAAAATCCAATTATTCTTTGATTAAAAGTATGAGTAGCTAAGCTTTTTACCTAGGGTTAAGGATGATCGATTTTTCCAACTAGGGTTTGAATTTGAATTTCGTTATTGCATTAACACCAACCGGAAACGGACGCGTTAGTAATATTTTATGAAATTGAACTTTAACTCGATTAAGAAAATCGTGATTCCCGAAACCCTAGATTTTTCCCAATTAATTCAAAAACATTATTTCTTGCTTTTTACCAGTGTTCTCGTCTTTTCAATTCCTTAGTTTATTTTAGAAGTAATTCCAAAAACCAAACACAAACTCTTGCATTATGCTATTTCACTTCCTTAATCCCGTTGCAAACAATTAAACGCTTTTACGCCGATAGTAGTGTTCCTCGAGAGATCGACTCGGGCAAGTTGCTTTAGCAACTAGTTCGATAATTTTATTTGATTTGTGACGCTACAAAAACGACTTAATCAAATTGGCGCCGTTGCCGGGGAACACTTTAGGCACTAGTATTAGTGTTTGAGTGTTTGCAACATTTTCTTTTTTATTTTCCTTTTTATTTATTTTACTTGAGCAGGTGCGTTTGATTGTTTGTTTGTCTTTGTTGGTGCATGGTAGGTACACGAAGAGCGAATACCGAGCTTGCACCCGTGATAGAAAACATCAATAGACGCAAGAGCATCAGTCGGTCCACGAAGTTAGGCGAAGACTCCTCGTCTGACTCTACCACTACCGATTCCGAACCCGAGACCGAAACCTTAACCATGAACGAAGAAGAACTCCGTGACGCCGCAAACCGTAACGGGAACAACGGCAATAACGGGAACGGGAACAACGGCAATAACGGAAACAACGGGAACAACGGAAACCGTGTCCAGCCACCCCTCTTTGGAGATCTGACTCATCCGCATATCGACGGAGCTAGCTCATGCATCGTCCTGAGTGACGCCGCCCGGAGATACGACCTCAAGGCACACCATCTTGCTCAGCTTCCTCAGTTCTCCGGAACCACTAACGAGGATGCCCTCAACTTCATCAGGGAGTTCTACACAGCATTGCAGGCCTTCCCCATCAGAGCACTAGACGATGATCAGCTCCGGTTGAAATGTGTTTCGTATGCCTTGAGAGATAGGGCGAAGAACTGGCTGCTATCCTTGGAGCCAAACTCGATCACTACCTGGACGGACATGTACCGAGAGTTTATTACTCGGTTCTATCCTCAGCAGAAGACCTTCGACTTGAGAGGTCAGATATGCGCCTTCGAGCAGGAACCGGGGGAGTACTTTCATGAGGCTTGGGAGCGATTCCGGAGCCTATTAAGGCAATGCCCACACCACGACCTCACGCCCACCTCGGTCATCTAATTCTTCTACAAGGGTTTGAGCAGAGAGGACCAGAGAGAGGTGAAAACCGCAGCTGGCGGAAATATAAGTGGTCGGAACAGTGACGAGATGACGGAGATCTTCAAGTCACTATCAGCTGAGTCGAGACAAACGAGCTCAAGGGGAAGTAGTAGTGCTGGAATTCGATATCCCGGGGCATCAAAATTGCGGAACCGATAACCCCGAACGAAATCCCGTCGCCGGAGATGATCATGAGTACCGACTCATCCGCAAGAGTCCGACCTTTGGAGACTACGCGCCCGAAGACACGCAGCCCGCCCCCAGCCGATTTTCTCTCGCGAGTCGGAAATCAACAACGCGAACCACCGAACGGAGCCGGGCTCGACCCGAGCATCGCCGCGGGATGAACCCGCGGCTAAACCCTAGCCGAGCCCCCGCTGGGGCTCGCGATCGATCGATCGCATGGGGCTGCCCAGCAGCCCCCGGCGGTGAGTCCGGCGACTCACCGCCATCACCGGAGGTGGGAGGAACCACCAGCCGCGGCGCTAGCCCGCGGCGGTTCCCCCCGGCGATCGAGCTAGGGCTCGATCGCCCCCAGCCGCGGCGTCCAGCCGCGGCCTCTCCTTGGTGCGCGCCGGCGGTCGAAGCCCTAGGCTCGACCGCCACCCCCTCGGCTCCCAGCCGAGGGCTTTCCTCGATCCCGGCGGGGATCTCTAGACCGCCGGCGGTCCGGTGGTCTTCGACCACCACCGCGCGGTCTATCCCCGTCCCCGGGTTCGTCTTTTTTCCCGGATCTTGTGTTCATGTACGTATCACAATTAAATCACATAAATTCACACGAAGGAGTTTATGATTGTACCTTTTGATTCGTTGTGCGGAGAAACGAAATCAAGTTGAAGACCCTTGGATCTTCCCACGTATTCCTTGCACTTCGTTCGAACGTCGGGTGGGCGACGATCTATCGAACTCCTATGGATCTCCTTCAACTCTCTAGAATATCAAGTATGATAATCTTGTCTTATGATTTATGAAGGCCATGTAGTGCTTTTATAGGCTACGTAGGGGATCTAAAGGAGGTGGAATATTGGGCTTCCAATATTGAAGATTAAATTGAGCCCACTGCCCAAGTCCATTAATCCTTATCAATATTAATTAATTTATTTTCCACTATATAAATTAATTGCACTCCCAATATTAAACCATATTATATCAAATAATATTTCTCCGGTAGTATTTATTTATTCCGTGTATTTAAGATTTAAATATCCATGAATAAAATTAATTTATTGCTAATTAATTTTTATTCATCTCTTTAATCCGAGACTAGTACCATTCAACCTTAATTATTGTGCGGAACGAATCCACTCATGAGGTTTACACAATAATTCCTTATGAACTCATCTCGGGGATATTATCAACCCTTACGGGATACACTGTCCGGTCAATTATTCACGGCATGTCATATACAAAATATAGTGACCCAACTTAACCGGAAATTAACCCAATAATTAAATCGGTTAATTCCTTTGGTAAATCAAGGTTACTTATATTAAATATATACACCCGCAATAATATCGGGGATTAAGAATAAAATACACTGAGACTCGAATCGATTATCGCCGGCAATCCTAATCGATGAATCTCGACGATCCGCTCAATACACCAAGTGTACAAGTGTGATAAAATAATTAAGATAAATTATTTTCTCTCTCACACAACGACTATACCGATGGATTGGTCCGTGTCCATCTAGGTCGTGAGCAACTGTTTGATTAAATACGAGTAACCGATAGTATGATCTTCTGTGCGCCCATGCTTGCACCATACTAACTACAACGTATAAAATCCAGGACTATGGTTTGCATATATTTAATTAATAATAATTAAACGCAAAACAATTGTTTATTAATTTAATAGATTAAATACTATGATCGGGAGTTTACCGTTACTTAAATCTAGACATTAAGTACACAACTCCAACAATCTCCCACTTGTACTAAGGTCTAGTCATTTCCTCCAAACTCCCGGTTCCCATACTCATCACGTGCTTAAGGTGTACTTCCGAGAAGTACTATGTGAATGAGCACTCTAGGTTGCCGCTCTGAAGTTATCTTGGTGACTACTACATCGTCTCCCTGACGATGATTCGTATCAGGTGGTACTTGCACTATGTGTTATCATCACTTTTAGACTTATGACTTCTTCCAGTTTATCATGCACCGCTATTAAATAGCCTTTGATAAACTAAGAGTCATTTCCAAGTCTTAGAGGTTATCCCGGAACCTAACCAAAACTTCCGCTGCCTCTGAGGCTGCAGTTCGGTTATGAAAGAGCCTGAGAAGCATCCTGCTTATCACTCTTTACATATTAAAGGTTCCACCTTTTCCAAAAGTGAACACATAGCCTGATATCGACTTACACTGGTCCTTTTCTGATTTGAAATCTGAGAATATGTAATCTAAGAAAATTTCGTCTTGCTTAGTAACTCGGTACATCCAAGTACTCTTACAGCATTCGAATATTTCTTATCCAGATTACTTTGATATCCTCCCACTACGCTAACCGCATAGTTGATATCAGGTTCTTGTTTTCTAACATTGCATTTAAGCTTTCCACACAAAGTGTAGGAAACTGCTTAGTATCATCTACCTCCTTAATGTGTTCGAAACACATGATCTTAGATAGATATACTTATTCTGTCTCTGAAGGGCAACGACCTTTCTCAGAATTATGCATGTTAAAACAAACCATAATCGCATAAGATATCTAGGAGAAGTACAATGTTCTTTTCCCTAGATCATAAGATCTCAAGAACATACTCTAACTTCTACTTAATCTTATATCCCGATTCATTTAGACAACCATTATTTTATGCCTGATAATGTCTTTACATTGTTGCCAATGATAAAATGTTATCTACATAAAATTCCGAGAAACACCACCTTGTTTCCATTATGTCTCCAATACACCTATCGTCTCTGCCTTTTTGATGAATCCATTGAATGGATTATCTCATCAATTCGCAAGTTCCACGATTCAGTACTGCCCTTATGCAGAGCTAGGGATCGATTTCATGTTTACTAGATCCAGAGTCCGAACTCCTCCAGTCTTATGAATATCTCTGGTTGATCAACAACCTCCCACTGCAATGGCGTCCCGGTGTATAACAGTAATAACAATAGGTGCAGTGTGTGGTGTACTTCTACTCGGGTTGGCTGGTTCTCAGTCTCTTTTTTTTTTTTTTTTTTTTTCTCCTTCTCATTCCAAGGTATTAATTCAGTTCGGGCTTTGTGGTTCATCTAATAGTCTTTCTCTATGAACCGAACAAGAGTTCTTCTGGCTCATAGTACTATAGAACACACAATACTTCGTTCACCTAGGATATCCTACAATTACACAGAATGTGCTATTGTCTCTAGGAATATCCATAGAACATAGGTAGTTCCGAACAACTTGTTCTCCTTTACTTTTAGATTTCCATTTCTTATTTTCAGCGCACTGTCTCTACACGTGAGTGTATGGCGCGGCCCTTTGGGATTGAATCCCAATATTTGATTATGCTATGTGTTATTTAGATAGGCGATGGCCTCCGCGACCGAGTCGCAGGCTTTTAATGGATATACTTTAATGGTTCCCCATAATAGCTTTGTGTCCATTGACTAGTCAAAACACTTTGCTTTTATGGCACATTTAAGTACTCTAATCCATCATTGAGTATTCTTGAAAGAACTACTCATGCCTTTCTAATTTACACATGTGTCTGCATATCTAATCATTTCTAATACTAGTCCGAATTCTATCCTTTATGAAGAAAGGTTTGCTTAGATGTATTATCCTCCAAATTCAATTCTCAGGTCGGAAGGTCCATTCCTTCAACTATAATTGATCAAATCAATTTTGACCTTTTGAATCTTATTTGAAAATACTACTAAGTACAAGAATTCACGAGTATAATGATTTAATAAAGAAATATATCTAATCAAGTAAAACAAGTTATAGAACGGTTCGTTGCATCGTGGTAGACTTAGGATCTATCATTCATATATTGCTATCTAATGTACCAGAATAGATAATGCCATCATTTCTTATCAAAATCATCCAATGATTAAAGAAATAAAATATCCATTCATAAATAATAGAAATCCAGAACAAAATGTTCTTTCTAAAATAAAGGGTACATAAAGCAATAAACTTGAAATGAAATCCTATTTAACTACTAAAGCAGATAAATGTCTTCCACCGCAACAACTGCCTCCTCTACAGCTTTTGCCCGTGTAGACTCGAACTCTCCTTCTCTAAGTCGCCGGGTTTTCTGGAACCCCTGCATTCAAAATGCACATACCGTCAGTGGTTCCATATCTACACACCAGATTTCTGGTAGATAATACCGCTGACTATGTTTTTACGACTAAAGAAAAATTCGTACCCTTGAGAGGACAAGATGTAGACCCCCAGTACTCAGACTGCTTCCCTTGGGGATATTTGCCAGAAGGCTTCTTTATCCCACCCTTTGGTCCAAGTCCCTTAGGACCACCGGACCCTCTTGTCTTCTTCTCCTTTCCCTTGCCTTTAGGTCCGAAACCTTTGGCTTTGGCTATAAGAGCTTGCGATTGTTTCAAATCGTCTAAAAGATCCATCATCTCAAAAACATGATCAAGTGTTTCATCGAAGTAACAGATCTTTATGAGTATCCTCATCGCCTCTTTTCTAGCCTCCCCATCATGTCCAAACATCAACTTGAGTTTAAGCATGACATCATGATTAATGGCTAATGAACGAGCACTATCCCATTTTTCAAAGTCAAAAATCTCATCCTCAGTTGAGTTAATGGTGAGTCCAGGAGGACAAGTTTCACTGAGTACGTCTGATGAGCCATTTTATTTGCTCATCTTAGAGCATTTTTACACCCTTTATTGAGTCAGTTTGAGTCTTTTGTGTGTCTGGGAGGGCACATTGGAGTGTTTGGGCAAAGTATACAGGGTTGCAGGTAGTAGGTGGTGCATTGTGCGAAAGAGGCCGGAAAATCATCCACTTTGGGCAAACATGAGGATCTGAGGCAAAGTGTCTTGAGCAGTTTGACCAATGGAGGCAAAGTCGACACTATAGGAAAAGTGACTGGAGCAGTTTTACCAAAGGAAGAAAAGTCGACACTATGGGCAAAGTGACTGGAGCAGTTTGACCCAAGGAGGCAAAGTTACCACTATGGGCAAAGTCACCACTTTGGGCAAACGACGAGTATCGGGCATACCAGAGCAACAAAGTCCGAAAATTTGGGGATTCTGCCTTATCTCTCCATCTCTATCCGGTCAGCAGATAAGGAAAGAGACCCTAAAGACCAGGAGTTTCTTTGACCGCCAAGAATCTCATCATAAACAAACTCTGGACGGACTACGCCCAGACGACCCAAGTCCACCAGGCCCATCAGCCCATTAATACAAATCTGATGCCCTAGAGACCACACATATATAATCGTTGATCAGAAAAACCCAAAGAGAACACGGGAGCACACCAGAGAGAGAGAGAGGCACGAAATCAACACCAAAAAATTCAGAAAAATGCCATTGATGGGCTGAAGAAGAAGGAGTCGAGTTCTCGTCGGTTATGGGCCTTCGGGCATAGCAGGGCGAATTCGTTTCTATTTAATGTTTTTAATTTCGTCAATTAATTTCTTTATGTTCTAGACATTCAGTACTTTAATTCAAGATTCAATTTCAGCATGTTTTATTCTGTTTTTATTTTATTTATTTTCGATTTGATTATGCATAGCTAGTAATCTGTGTCTGGGCAAAGGCAGATCGAGGGGGATTTTGGGCTAAGTGAGACCGAGAGGCTGATGGGGCTAGAGTAGCCGGTTGGGCGTTTGTTCCCGAGGCAAAGTTGGTTGAGGTTTATTTCTGGGGAGTTTGGGCAAACTAGGACGACCACTAGTGAACCTTTACAAACTGGGATACTGGTGATTGGCAAACCGCATAGATGTACCTTGTAGTATTGTTGCGGGCATAGCACTAGAACTTGCAGGAGATGCGGTCGTATGTTTCGAGCATGCTATTGGCCGAGCGGGTCTGTCTAGAGGGTAATGCGGGTTTGGGCAAACTAGATCCATGTTTGGTCGCATAGGTTATCGAATTGTTCAGATCCAGGGGTTTAGGCATAGTGTAGCTTGCCTTCTCTTTACACAGTAAGGATAGATAAGGGGTGGGGCAATTGCTGGGCGTGACGCAATAGGACCACTTTTGTTTTTGCACCCTATAACTGCTGACAAACCGCTGGTAGAAATCCTTAGTGCCGATGACCGGTAGTTTGCCCAGATGACCCTGAGAGACGCTGTATGCCCAGATGCTTGTTTTCCATTATTTAATTTTCGTTATTTTAGTTATCTGTTCAGTTTGGTCATAGTGTTTAGTTTATTTTATGTCTGTTCAGTTTAGTCATAGTGAGTTTATATTTAATTGTTTGAGTTTGGTAGCTTGATTAAAACCGCTGTGCCCACAGCAACCAATCAAAACCTTTTTTAAAACGTGACAACCCTTGGGCTAGCCGAGATCACTTATTGCAATTGCTTCCTCGTGGGACCGACCCCTCATACTTATCACTATACACCGTAGTGTTGAGTTTGGCAGAATTATAAATATTATTTTGGCAGCGCGTTTGCTCAAACGACAAGCATTCGCGCTCGTCAAAATTGGCGCCGTTGCCGGGGAGGCAATATTCCAGCAATAAGTCTTCTGTGCTATTTGACTTGTTATTTTTGTTTTGCTCCAGCTTGACCGTACAGGGCAAAGGAGGGCAGAACGAGAAGAGCAGGGCAAATAGCACGTGCAGTCCAAAGAAGAGCAAGAGGGCAGTACCCTTTTGGCTAGAGAAGAGAGATGGGTAACCAGTACGACCCACCAGTAGTCCGGACCTTGAGGGAAATGATGTTCCCGACCGATTTGAGCTTCGGACCCCTGGGCATCACTTTGCCCAGAATCACTGCAGATTGGGAGATGAAGCAGAGTTTTATTCAGATCTTGCCCAGATTCAGCGATATGCCCTGGGAGGACCCTCAACGACATTTGCAAGATTTTGAGATGGCATGTGGTACTATACGTGCTATGGGCACACTGGCAGAATACATTCGACTGTTAGCCTTTCCCTTCTCCCTTGATGATGGGGCAAGAGATTGGTTTTACAGTTTGCCCAGAGGCGAAATTACAACATGGCAAGAATTGCAGCATCAATTCTTGAAGAAATACTTCCCCATTTCTCGAATCTTGCAAATGAAGCAGAGAATTTACAACATCAAAATAGGCGCCGGAGAATCGTTCCATG
The DNA here is from genome assembly GCA_954870475.1 of Euphrasia confusa. Taxonomy (NCBI): domain Eukaryota; kingdom Viridiplantae; phylum Streptophyta; class Magnoliopsida; order Lamiales; family Orobanchaceae; genus Euphrasia; species Euphrasia confusa. Next base: position 26,541,764 of record OX940959.1, read on the forward strand.
ACTATTGGGTTCGATTCAAAGAAATTCTAGCGCTATGCCCATACCACCAGATTCCAGATCATGAATTGGTCCAATACTTCGTATCCGGACTAAGAGGACAAGAGAGGATGATAATTCGTGCAGCATGTGGGGGTTCTATTCTGAATAAAAGTGCAAGTGAGGCGTTCAAAATATTCAAAGAGTTGGCTGAAGAATCCCGTGAAGATGAGTACGAATTGCCCAAACAGACAGTTGCTATGCCCATAGCAACTGATAATAAAATCGATCAGCTTTGCAGCACCATTGAGAAATTCATGGAGCATATGGTCACAGGACCACTCAAGCCGGTCGATAGATGTGAACTTAACAGCTTTGGGCAAAGTAGAACGGATTACTATGACCCGTATGCCCATACCAGCATACCAAAAATCAGATATCAAGAGAATTTTGGGTATGGTCAAGACAACTGTCAAGAGGGAAGCCAAGAGCGCGATCAACAATACTTTGAACCCCAACAATATGATGAAAATCAAGAGTCGTCTCTAGCCGAGCTTGTGAACCGTGTCATGATGGAGAACAAGAAAGCTCAACAAGAGAACTTAAAATCTCAACAAGAGACCGAAAATTTCAAGAAGGAGATGGTGGAAGGATTTCAGAATCTTAATGCCCAAATATCACAGCTTGCCCAGACTGTGGCAAGATTGGAAGAGAAAACAGAGGAGCAGTCTGCCCAAGAGGCGCAACAAAGTACCGTCCAAATGAAGAGTGAATACATACTTCCAGAGAAGGGAAAGAGACCAAACCGAGACATGGTAGAATTTGAAGCCATGAAGAGACTTTTCAAACGTGAAGACAAATCTGCCCAAATCAAGGAGTCAAAGCCCAAACCACAGACTATAGTGATCAAACCCCCATTTCCAGGAAGGTTAGCAAAGGTCAATAAATCAGAAAACAAACATTTGGGCACACCTGACAGTCTGGGCAGAGAAGCAGGTCTAAACGTAGCAACCGGTTTGGGCAAAGTGGCGAATGTTGAACAGTTTGCCAAAGATGACGAAATGGAAGAGAAAATGGAGGCGGTACTACATATTGGAATCCTAGAACCATCTTGCATTTTCATCCCCACGAGCCCAACTAATAAATTTGTCCCAGAGGAGAGATTGGTGTCGCCCTTTGAGCAAGCACCCGAGCAAGAATTGAAGAAGTTCCACAAACTTATCAAATATCTCTACCTAGGACAAGTGAATAATATCTCCAAGAGCAGCAGTGATGAGTCCAGTGAAAGTTCAGAAAGGAAAGCCCATGAGACGTTTGCCCAACATCCTAATGACAAGAGGAAGACGCCCACCACCAACATGCGAATACCATTTGGTTTGGGCAAAGCTCCTGATACTTTAAAAGGATGGATGATGAGCAACTTTTCAGATCTTCTTAAGTATCTGAAGGCTTCTTATGGGCACAATGAGGAGAAGCTTAAACCTCGCACCATGAAGAATGGTGAGCATACATCACGTCATGCCCATGACGATAACTAAGGCGCTGACCGGGAGGCAACCTGGTATCTTCTTGTATAATATTTTAGTTTTATTCTATTTTGTTTTATTTTGAATAAATCGAATGGAGAACTTTGACTTTTTTGATCCCATAAGGGGAAAGGATTTCTTTGTTTTTGAGGTGCAGGTCATTGAAGGCGAAAGGGTAGCTGTGTGGGCATGCCGACTACTTGGTCAAACTGCAGATTACGCTAGAAGATGGATGAGTTCCCTGAAGTTGCAAGGATGACCCCTGGAACGAAGTCAAGGTCTGGGCAGATGTGCTCACGCTACTGATTCCGGGCAAAGTCCTAAGGCGACCAGAAAGCATGTAAAAAGGCCTCGCGGAGCTGCTAAACACATTAATGGCCACTTTGCGTGCACCTAATTCAGGTTCTACCTTGCATTTACCTCCACCTCATTTGCCCTCCCAAATTATTTTTATTTTTATTTTTATTTTTGAGTCGGTTTCCCTTTGAGTTAAGGGATGATCTTTTCATTGGCACACTTTGCCCAAGGCAAAGTGTGTGAGGGGGAAGGTGCGCCGACGATTTTAGAGTCATAGTCTGGTCGTGGGTAGCCCCTACCAATCTTATTACTTTTGCACACTTTGCTTAGGCAAAGTGTGTGAGGGGGGAAAGGGAAAGGGCAAACCCCTGTTTCTAATCGAGTCAGCATGATTATGTGATAACTTTGGGCAAGCTTATATGTACAGCAACTCAAAATTTGTAGTTAAGATGCATGAAATAGGGACGATGGAACTGTTCTAGGCAAACTGTGAGACTTGAGCCATACATGAAAATATGATTTCTTTCTTGAGAGTCTGCTGTGAATTTTTACAATACCTGTCTTTGCCTATTTGCTGTAATAAGTAGTTTGACTGAGTGGAGTTATTAGATGATTAGGGCATTTTCTTTCGTTTGTTTGCCTGAATAAATAACATTGTCCCTTGCTAGCCCCTTTGAGCCTGAATTGATATTTCTTTGTAAACCCATCTGGTATTATGCCCATACATTACATAGGCAGCCAGAGAGAATGAGGGAGTAAAGGCATAGTGTTCAGCAAAAAAAAAAAGAAAAAAAGAAAAAACAAAAAAAAAGAGAAAAAAAATCAGAAAAAAAGGAAAAAATAAATAAAATTGTTGTGTTAAGGCCCGTAAGAAGGGGCAAAGTGGCAGAAAAAGGCTAACATCAAAAAAGCTCTATGCCCAAATTAAGCCTACTCCTCAAAATCCACCCACATGAGCCCACATTACAACCCAATAAAAGTCCCTTTGATAAGACCCCCACTCAGTTAAAACAAGCTTAGAGCAGCAATGTGTCAAATTTGGGCAAAGTAGAATCACAGCAGAAATGAGTGTCATTAAACCCATACACTACAAAGAGAGAAACACACTGTGAGGGAGTGACCCAAAGACCTTGAACAGAATCTTGACTTGTTTTTATCTTAACTTGAATTTTGATTTGTCTGTATGTACTATGCCCTGTACTGATCATGCTAAAGTCCTTTGCTTTATTTCTCCCTATTTCTTTCATTTCTGTTTTCACTTTGGTCTTGAGTCAGGCAAATCAGAGCCCACGCTTGGGGACAAGCGTATTCAAGTGTGTGCGGTTCTGATGAGCCATTTTATTTGCTCATCTTAGAGCATTTTTACACCCTTTATTGAGTCAGTTTGAGTCTTTTGTGTGTCTGGGAGGGCACATTGGAGTGTTTGGGCAAAGTATACAGGGTTGCAGGTAGTAGGTGGTGCATTGTGCGAAAGAGGCCGGAAAATCATCCACTTTGGGCAAACATGAGGATCTGAGGCAAAGTGTCTTGAGCAGTTTGACCAATGGAGGCAAAGTCGACACTATAGGAAAAGTGACTGGAGCAGTTTTACCAAAGGAAGAAAAGTCGACACTATGGGCAAAGTGACTGGAGCAGTTTGACCCAAGGAGGCAAAGTTACCACTATGGGCAAAGTCACCACTTTGGGCAAACGACGAGTATCGGGCATACCAGAGCAACAAAGTCCGAAAATTTGGGGATTCTGCCTTATCTCTCCATCTCTATCCGGTCAGCAGATAAGGAAAGAGACCCTAAAGACCAGGAGTTTCTTTGACCGCCAAGAATCTCATCATAAACAAACTCTGGACGGACTACGCCCAGACGACCCAAGTCCACCAGGCCCATCAGCCCATTAATACAAATCTGATGCCCTAGAGACCACACATATATAATCGTTGATCAGAAAAACCCAAAGAGAACACGGGAGCACACCAGAGAGAGAGAGAGGCACGAAATCAACACCAAAAAATTCAGAAAAATGCCATTGATGGGCTGAAGAAGAAGGAGTCGAGTTCTCGTCGGTTATGGGCCTTCGGGCATAGCAGGGCGAATTCGTTTCTATTTAATGTTTTTAATTTCGTCAATTAATTTCTTTATGTTCTAGACATTCAGTACTTTAATTCAAGATTCAATTTCAGCATGTTTTATTCTGTTTTTATTTTATTTATTTTCGATTTGATTATGCATAGCTAGTAATCTGTGTCTGGGCAAAGGCAGATCGAGGGGGATTTTGGGCTAAGTGAGACCGAGAGGCTGATGGGGCTAGAGTAGCCGGTTGGGCGTTTGTTCCCGAGGCAAAGTTGGTTGAGGTTTATTTCTGGGGAGTTTGGGCAAACTAGGACGACCACTAGTGAACCTTTACAAACTGGGATACTGGTGATTGGCAAACCGCATAGATGTACCTTGTAGTATTGTTGCGGGCATAGCACTAGAACTTGCAGGAGATGCGGTCGTATGTTTCGAGCATGCTATTGGCCGAGCGGGTCTGTCTAGAGGGTAATGCGGGTTTGGGCAAACTAGATCCATGTTTGGTCGCATAGGTTATCGAATTGTTCAGATCCAGGGGTTTAGGCATAGTGTAGCTTGCCTTCTCTTTACACAGTAAGGATAGATAAGGGGTGGGGCAATTGCTGGGCGTGACGCAATAGGACCACTTTTGTTTTTGCACCCTATAACTGCTGACAAACCGCTGGTAGAAATCCTTAGTGCCGATGACCGGTAGTTTGCCCAGATGACCCTGAGAGACGCTGTATGCCCAGATGCTTGTTTTCCATTATTTAATTTTCGTTATTTTAGTTATCTGTTCAGTTTGGTCATAGTGTTTAGTTTATTTTATGTCTGTTCAGTTTAGTCATAGTGAGTTTATATTTAATTGTTTGAGTTTGGTAGCTTGATTAAAACCGCTGTGCCCACAGCAACCAATCAAAACCTTTTTTAAAACGTGACAACCCTTGGGCTAGCCGAGATCACTTATTGCAATTGCTTCCTCGTGGGACCGACCCCTCATACTTATCACTATACACCGTAGTGTTGAGTTTGGCAGAATTATAAATATTATTTTGGCAGCGCGTTTGCTCAAACGACAAGCATTCGCGCTCGTCAACGTCTTTGTACTCCTTTACAGTCTGAGCAATGTCTAACTCTTCTTTCCATTCAACACAGTATGGAACCAGTGCGTCAAATTCCTCAAGTATTAACTCAAGTGGATTCATAGCAATTCTCTAAACCTATAAGCACATTTAAACAAACAATTAATTTAATATCCGATATTATCTCCCCTTAATAATATCATTAAATCACTAATCACATCTAAAATCCCATCAGATAAGGCAAGCCACGATAGTGTGGACGTTTACCCACCCAAATGATTTAGCAATTAGATTTGCTTTGGTCGTACATCACTATAGCGTTACTTCGATGGGAAGAATACTATAGAGCGTACCTAAGTGTAAACCATTACTCAGTATCTAAGAAGAATTTTGGGACTCGCATATTACCGCAAGCCACGATAGTGTGGACGTTTACGATAACACACGATCCTTCTTTTCTTCTATAACTGTCTACATCAATCGTTCTAAAATCCCATTCAATGCAGCAAGCCACGATAGTGTGGACGTTTACTACACCAAAATATTTATACAATTGACATCCAATTACTTGAAGCATTCGATTTCGTAAATCAAGACGCGGGGAATCATAAGTGAAACTCGAAGTTTCTAACCAGTGATTCACCATGCGAACAACCCTATCTCTCATTAGATGAGGGAGCCGAGCAGACAATCGATCCACCTTAAAAGGATGGTACGAATGTCTCTAATTTGTGTCATCCACATGACCAAGTGGCTCTGGCTCCATTCCACTCCCCGGGGTGAGAATGAGTCGACTTGAAGTCAGTTTCAGAAAGACAAATTAGGCATTGTTTGATAAACTTAATCAATGTTTCTTGTAAAAGGAATTACAAGAATTCTCCTACAATGACACATCCATACGAACTTCAAAAGTCCATAAGAGTCACCAAGAGAACAGTAATGGAGACCATGGGAATGTTTCCATCCCCTCTCACACTTAGCTGTTTATAACAAAGGGATACGCTATCTAATGCATAATTAAACACATAAGCATGCATACAAGTAATAAAGCACATAGCACATAGTCAAAATAAGCTAGAAAATTATTTTCCGACTATCATGGCTTTATTCCATCTCCGTATGCTTCTTCTAGTCTTCAGTCTTCGTTCTTGAATGCTCCATGTGACGAGAATATTAATCCCAATATTTAAATCTATTTATTTTTAATAAATCCAAAAGATACTCAATTCGAAAATTAAGTCAATCGAATAAATCAAAAATAAAATTAAATATTTTTAATATTTTTATTTATTTATTTTCCCAACTAATTCTATTAAATCTCTAGAATAATCTATCCAAGTCAAACTTGGAATATTCTAGAAGAATTCTATAATAGAATAAGGAAATAAAATAAATTAGGACTCTTCTACTTTCCAAGATTAATTAATTTCCATTACTATGAAAATTCCCATAAAATAGGAATAATCAATTAGGAAATAAATCAATCCTAAATTAATTATTATTCCTTTCTAATTCTATTAAATCTCTAGGATCCTATTCCAAGTAGAACTCGGAATACTCTAGAAAACTTTCATAATAGAATAAAGAATAAAATTAATTCCAATTAATTCTTTTCCTAATCCATGAGAATTCCCAAAAATAGGAAAAACTCAAATAGGAAACCGAACCAATTAGGAAAGCGAATCTAGGTAGGAGTAGCACGGGATGGGAGTTCCCGCACCACCCCACCATCATCGGTCGACCACCACCGGGAGGGAGCATCCGCCGCCGCCACTCCAGCCGGCCAGCCGCCACCGTCGCCGGCGACAGCCCACGGCCGAAGGGGCGCGACGCCCCCACCCTTTGGGCGATCGATTGGGGTCGATCAAGGGGTGATCGATCCCCGGTCCTTCGTCCTCCTCGTCTTCTTCGTCACACGCGTTTTTCCGGCGGTCATCTCGGCATCGATCCAACGTAAATAAATTACAAGAAATAAATTTACAATTCCGGTATCGATTCTATACATGAAATCGACCCTATACATTTTCCGGAAAACATAGAACAATAATAATAAATCTAAATTCGGTCAACCCCCGAATTTTTACTATTACAAGCATTCATCCACACAAAACGAATCTCGACATGTCCGAGAGTTAAATAAACGAACAATCATGGTAAATTAAATAGCAATTAATTAAACGAATAATTAACAATTAATTAAACCATGATAGTCGGAATCCCTGCAAGGTAGAACACAATTGAATACATACATGAACATGAACCAAACGCTCTGATACCAATTGCTGGAATTCGATATCCCGGGGCATCAAAATTGCGGAACCGATAACCCCGAACGAAATCCCGTCGCCGGAGATGATCATGAGTACCGACTCATCCGCAAGAGTCCGACCTTTGGAGACTACGCGCCCGAAGACACGCAGCCCGCCCCCAGCCGATTTTCTCTCGCGAGTCGGAAATCAACAACGCGAACCACCGAACGGAGCCGGGCTCGACCCGAGCATCGCCGCGAGATGAACCCGCGGCTAAACCCTAGCCGAGCCCCCGCTGGGGCTCGCGATCGATCGATCGCATGGGGCTGCCCAGCAGCCCCCGGCGGTGAGTCCGGCGACTCACCGCCATCACCGGAGGTGGGAGGAACCACCAGCCGCGGCGCCAGCCCGCGGCGGTTCCCCCCGGCGATCGAGCTAGGGCTCGATCGCCCCCAGCCGCGGCGTCCAGCCGCGGCCTCTCCTTGGTGCGCGCCGGCGGTCGAAGCCCTAGGCTCGACCGCCACCCCCTCGGCTCCCAGCCGAGGGCTTTCCTCGATCCCGGCGGGGATCTCTAGACCGCCGGCGGTCCGGTGGTCTTCGACCACCACCGCGCGGTCTATCCCCGTCCCCGGGTTCGTCGTTTTTCCCGGATCTTGTGTTCATGTACGTATCACAATTAAATCACATAAATTCACACGAAGGAGTTTATGATTGTACCTTTTGATTCGTTGTGCGGAGAAACGAAATCAAGTTGAAGACCCTTGGATCTTCCCACGTATTCCTTGCACTTCGTTCGAACGTCGGGTGGGCGACGATCTATCGAACTCCTATGGATCTCCTTCAACTCTCTAGAATATCAAGTATGATAATCTTGTCTTATGATTTATGAAGGCCATGTAGTGCTTTTATAGGCTACGTAGGGGATCTAAAGGAGGTGGAATATTGGGCTTCCAATATTGAAGATTAAATTGAGCCCACTGCCCAAGTCCATTAATCCTTATCAATATTAATTAATTTATTTTCCACTATATAAATTAATTGCACTCCCAATATTAAACCATATTATATCAAATAATATTTCTCCGGTAGTATTTATTTATTCCGTGTATTTAAGATTTAAATATCCATGAATAAAATTAATTTATTGCTAATTAATTTTTATTCATCTCTTTAATCCGAGACTAGTACCATTCAACCTTAATTATTGTGCGGAAAAAATCCACTCATGAGGTTTACACAATAATTCCTTATGAACTCATCTCGGGGATATTATCAACCCTTACGGGATACACTGTCCGGTCAATTATTCACGGCATGTCATATACAAAATATAGTGACCCAACTTAACCGGAAATTAACCCAATAATTAAATCGGTTAATTCCTTTGGTAAATCAAGGTTACTTATATTAAATATATACACCCGCTATAATATCGGGGATTAAGAATAAAATACACTGAGACTCGAATCGATTATCGCCGGCAATCCTAATCGATGAATCTCGACGATCCGCTCAATACACCAAGTGTACAAGTGTGATAAAATAATTAAGATAAATTATTTTCTCTCTCACACAACGACTATACAGATGGATTGGTCCGTGTCCATCTAGGTCGTGAGCAACTGTTTGATTAAATACGAGTAACCGATAGTATGATCTTCTGTGCGCCCATGCTTGCACCATACTAACTACAACGTATAAAATCCAGGACTATGGTTTGCATATATTTAATTAATAATAATTAAACGCAAAACAATTGTTTATTAATTTAATAGATTAAATACTATGATCGGGAGTTTACCGTTACTTAAATCTAGACATTAAGTACACAACTCCAACAAGTAGCTACGCTAGACCCGAGGGGAATGTGAATGCCCAGTTGGCGAAACAGGTTGCCGACTTGACAAAGAAAGTCCAGATGTTGGAGACTACTGAGGAGCAACCTAAGAGGCAGATCTATCACGTGGAGCCGTGTAGCTTATGTGGGGAGATTGGCCATTTCTCCAGCACTTGTGGACAGAGCATGCCGTCGCCACCCCAAATGATGGACCCGAACTATGGTCCAGAGGTGCAGGTGAATGCGATGCAGGGGTACAATCAGCAGGGCAATCAGAGGAATGACCCCTACTCTAACACTTACAACCCGGGCTGGAGGAACCATCCTAACTTCTCATGGAAACAAGATCAGCCACAGACTCAGGGGCAAGGTTCTCAGACGAACTTCAATAACCAGAACCGACCTCAGAATCAGGGATACCAGAATGCCAGGAATCAGAATTGGCATAATAATCAGAACTATCAAAGGCCCCAGTACCAGCAGCAACATCAGTCATACCACCCACCTCCACCTCAGCCACAGCACATGCCACCAAAGACTTCAGACTTAGACGAGAAGTTCGCATCCTTCATGGCCGCGACTCAGGCCATCTTGAACAATAACCAGCAAAAGATAGATGGGGTGGAGAGCAACATGACTAACCAGAATGCGGCGATCAAGAGAATCGAGACGCAGGTTGGGCAGATGGCTAGCCGAATGAATGAGATGGCACAGGCTAATCAGAAGGATCGGATTCCGAGCCAACCGTATCAGGCTAAGGCGGTCACAGTGCTTAGGAGCGGACGTGTCATTGATAATCACGTCGAAATGCCAACCGAGGAAGTAGAAGAGGACATTCCGGCTCCGGAAGAAGCCGAGGAGAGAGTCTCGATCGAGGAACCGTTGGCGAAGCCGGTGGAGAAACCGGTAGAAAATCCGATACCAGCACCCGAGACGAGTCGGGCAGCCTTACACAAGGCCGATAATCCTTATAGACCTCCCGTGCCACCTTACCCACATCGGTTGAGGAACGAGAAGCAAGACCAGCAGTTCTCGGAGATTTATCAGCTTTTGTCTAAGGTGAATGTGAATCTCCCTCTCCTCGACATCATTCGAAACATCCCTTCCTATGTCAAGTTCTTCAAGGACCTCGCTTCGAGGAAGAGAAAGTTCATCGACAACGAGAAGGTTGTAGTTTCCGAGGTGGCAAGTGCGATACTTCAGCACCAGCTCCCCGAGAAACAAAGAGACCCCGGGAGTTTCAACATAATGATTGCCGTTGGGAATGGCAAGGAAGTGTCCGGGATGCTCGACTTGGGAGCGGGTATAAATTTGATGCCGTACGCCGTGTACGAGAAGTTGGAGTTGGGCGATCTCAAACCCACTCGTATGTGCCTCCAGCTCGCCGACCGATCGATTCGATACCCCAAGGGGATTGTGGAAGACATATTGGTACAGGTCGGAGGATTGATAGTGCCCGTGGATTTCGTGGTACTCGACGTTGGAGAAGTTCCCGAGAATGGGCGAGATCACGCCATTCTTTTGGGAAGACCATTCATGGCCACTACTAATACGGTGATCGATGTGAAGAACGGTGCGCTTGAGATGACCGTTCTTGGTGAGAAAGTCTCGTTCTCCGTCCGAACGGGGAAAGCCATTCCCGCTGCCCTTTACGTGGAGAATTGCTCCTTCGTCGACCACGTTGATGACGAAGTGGAAGCCACTTTCGTAGAGGAGAGCAGCCCCGAGAGCCTTGAAGGCGAGGAGGAAAAATTAACGGATCCCACCTTTGTGCGACCTAGCTCACAAGAAGCCGAGATCGAGGCTCCGAAAAATAAGGTGGAGTTGAAACCGTTACCGAGCCACCTCAAATATGTTTTCTTGGAAGACGGGGAACAAAAACCCGTGATCATCTCAGCCACTTTGAGAGCCGAGGATGAAGAAGCGCTCGTGGCGATACTAAAGCAGAACAAGAAAGCGTTTGGGTGGAGTCTAGGAGATATCCGTGGCATCGATCCCTCGGTGTGCATGCACCGGATCATTTTAGAGGAGGGGTCGATCCCTAAGAGAGATGGGCAGAGGCGACTCAACCCGGTTCTGATGGAAGTCGTAAGGACGGAGATCTACAAGCTCCTGGACGAGGGGCTGATCTATGCCGTTGCTGATAGCCGATGGGTGAGTCCGGTTCATGTGGTCCCAAAGAAAGGAGGCATCACCGTCGTGGAGAACCAGAAAGGGGAGCTCCTTCCGACTCGTATTACTACGGGGTGGCGGATGTGCATTGACTATCGGAAGTTAAATGCCGCCACCCGAAAGGACCACTTTCCTCTTCCTTTTATTGATCAGTTGCTTGATAAATTATCAGGACATGCATTTTATTGTTTTCTTGATGGCTTGTCAGGTTATTACCAGGTAGCGATAGCACCGGAGGATCAGGAGATGACGACTTTCACGTGCCCCATTGGTACCTATGCTTGGAGGAGGATGCCCTTCGGTTTGTGCAATGCACCGGGAACATTCCAGCGGTGTATGATGTCCATCTTCTCCGAGATGATAGGTAACTTCATGGAAGTCTTTATGGACGATTTCTCTGTATTTGGCTCTTCATTTAATGATTGTCTAGGTAAGCTCGATAGAGTCCTTAAGAGGTGCATTGAGAGTAGTCTTACTTTGAGTTGGGAGAAGAGTCATTTCATGGTAACTAGTGGGATAGTGCTGATGGAGTTGTATTCTAAATGTCTAGTTTAGTGAAAATACGGAACTCCTTATCTATACCTTAATTCGAGATATGATTCAAGCATGATTGCATTTAATGTAATAGTCCTTGATGTATACGTTGTAGACAGTATGGCGTGAGGAGACACGCGGAAGATCATACTGTCGGTTACTCGTATACTATCGAACAGTAGCTCACGACTTAGATGGACAGGGACAATCCATCGGTGCGTCGTAGTGTGACTGGTAGATAGTCGGTCTTGACTATCATGTTACACTCATACACTTGGTGTATTGAGCAGGACCACGGGAGGGCGTTCGATTTATACTAATCGAAGTAATCGAACCAGACCTCAGATATTGCGGATATACGAATTCCTAATCCCTATATAATTATAGGTGCGTGTGTCCAATTCTCGGTTCTTTAATCTACCAATGAGTGAGACTAATTGATTAGTCGAGATTCTCGGTAAATTGGGAATCGTAATTGTACACACGGCATGCTGTAGATTATAGACAGGAAACCGTGTCCCGTTTATCGGGTTGATGATGTCCCCGAGATGAGCTCATAAAGTTTATCATGTAAACCCTGCAGGTGGATTTGTTCCACATGATAATAAGGATGAGTGGTACTAGTCTCGGATTATAAGAAACGAATTAATTTAATTATTAGTAATTGAAATTAATTCGTGGACATTCGATATCTTAAACACGGGGAAAGTCGTATATGTAATTTCGGCGGAAATATTATTGTTGATATAATATTAAATTAATTTCGGGAATTCAATTATTATTTTATAGTGGAGTTAATAATAATTAAATTTGAAATCGATTAATTAAGGAATTGCTTTTAAGTATTCCAAGTTAATTAATATTTCATTTTAGCCCCTAATTAATTTACCTAAGAGGTCCCTAGCGTAACTCTATTTAAACCCCCCCCTTGCCCTCTCCTAAACCTACAGAACGCCGCAACAATTAATTTCAGCAGAGAAAATAATTGCGTTAGCGCAATTTAGATTTTTCTCTGTTAAAATTAATTTGTTAACGCAAATAAAATTATTCTCAGAGAATAATTATAACGCTGGTTTGAGAAAGGGGAGAGCAGAAAAGGGAGACCCAACGGATCGTTGCCCACACAACGGTTGGAGTCGGGAAGAGGCATACGCTAGCAATCGCTAAGGTCTCAACAATTCGGCTCCTCCGAATCACGCGACAAAGGTATGAGATCGAAACCTTTTTCCGCATTTTTCGATCTCTAAATTCGTTAAAAATACATCGGACGAACGATCGGGTTCCGGGAGTCGTGGTACGTGTTCCTCGACTACTGAGGGGTCAAGGACCTTCGGAACGGTGGTCGGAAGAGGAAAAACGGACCGGAAACGAGCCTGGAACAGCAGCAGCGCGCTGCTGTTCGTCACGGGCAGCGCCCGCTGGAAGCCGGGCAGCGCTCGCTGCCTGAGGGCTCTCCAGCGCCCGCTGGTGGCGGGCAGCGCCCGCTGGTTGTGGCGGGCAGTAGCCGGTTCGCGCGGTTGCGCCTCGTGCGCGACGGCTGGGCGTGAATCGGCTGTGGGGCTTCGTCGTCAGCATAGAGCTGTCACATGAGGTCGACTGGGCGTGTTCGGATGTTCGAGTGATCGAACGGACACGTCCCGGGTAGTCGATTTCCAACAAATGGTATCAGAGCCAGGTTTTGTCGTTCGTTGTATTTTTGCGAGATTTGTTTTGCAGGTTCGAACTCGATTATTATGGCCATGTGATTGTGCTGTATGTTTGTGGTTTGTTAAACTCTCGGGCTTGTCGAGATCTTTGTTTTTTTTTTGAAATCGTTGCATGTTTGTAATAGTTAAAACGACGGGTTGAGTCGTTTAGGTTTTCTATTTCGTTTTTTTTCGTTTATCCGGATGTATAGGATCGATCAACCTGTATAGGATCGATGTCGGAAGTAGTATGTTTTACCTTTGTAATGTTACTGCTACTTGGTGGATCGAGAGGAGATCGAAGGACGGACGAACGAGGGTCGAGAAGTCGAACCCGCGGCTGCTGTGCACAAACGGCGCCCGCTGGAGGGCAAACGGCGGTCGCCGTTTACAGCTCCTCCAGCGAGCGCTGAATATAGGGCAGCGCCCGCTGCCCTAGGGTTGGCAGCAGCGGATCGGGGGATCGATGGACATCACGGAACGCTCGTCTTTGCCCGGGATGATACTCCAGTGGGAGGGGTTCGTCTCTTGGCATTTAGACGAGTCGGTGGTGGATCGAGACCGAGACGAGCAACGAGACGAAGATCCGAGAAGACGTGCATGGAAGATATTTAAAGGCCATAATAATCGGGGCCACGTTAAATGCTTTTTTGTGTGTTTACGTGCTTGTTATTATGCTTTATTTATTTTATGCATGATATCCCTTTCGTAAAATACTAAGTGGGAGAGGGATTGGAAACAATCCCGCGGTCTCCATTCTCTGTTTTGATAGTGATGTGTGTCACTTACGAGTTGGCTTTAGTGTCATCCTCCCTATCGGATAAAGTCGACACACGGATATCACTGGATCAAAATTCGAATTTAAAATCCACTTACAAAATTGAACAATTATATTTCTCAAAAGCAATGCCTAATCTGTCATTCAAAGACTAAGTTCAACTCGACTCATTCTCACCCCGGGGAGTGGAATGGAGCCAAAGCGCTTGCTTATATCGATGACACAGATTAGAGACATTCGAGTCATTCGATGACTAGATCGATTGTCTGGTTGGCTCCCTCACCTAGTGAGAGATAGGGCTCAATTGCATGATTGATCGCTGGTTAGAAACTTCGAGTTTCACTTACGAGATATCAAGCTTTGAATAATAAAATTGTGAAATTTAATAAATGTGAGAGTCAATTAACAAAGGTGTTTGTTTTAGTAAACGTCCACACTATCGTGGCTTGCTAAATGGAAACGGTACTTTGGGTTAATTGAGACTCTATGACATTTAAATAAATGGGATTCAATTAATAAAGTTGTTTGTTTTAGTAAACGTCCACACTAACGTGGCTTGCTAGATGGAAACGGAACTTTAGGATTGATTGAGGCTCGACAGTTATAGAAAGTCGTGGAGGACCGCATGTCAACGTAAACGTCCACATGAACGTGGCTTGCGGTGGGCATGTAGTTCCCGAGCGGTGGACTTAGTACTGAGAAATGGTATACACTTAGGTACGCTTTATAGTATCCTCCCCATCGGAGTCACTGCTATAATGATGTACGACCGAAGTAAAAATCCAATTATAAAATCGTTTGGATTAGTATACGTCCACAAGAACGTGGCATGCTAGTCTGATGGGATTTTGGAAATGATTGGTAGTTTAATGATATTATTTGAGGGAAATGATATCGAATTAAACTAATTGTTTGTTTTATATGGTATTATTCCCATTAAAAGTCAACAAACTCACTGAACCTGTTTTGTATGGATTAAAGAAGAAACTTGGACATTGTCCTAACTGCAGAGGAGTACAATTATGTACTCCAAGTCAATTGACCTGCTGAACCAAATGATGTTTCCACTACTGAGGAAAGGAAGCTCATGGAAGTGGATCAAGGCTCTGAGATGACGCGGAGCTGCATTATGGCTTTCATGTCAAAATGTGCTGCGACATCGGGATCAAGCCATGACCATTACCTATGATATGATGCTTAACCTCAAGAAACTTTTTGGTTATCAGGACAGGACAACCGGGCAAAATGCAATGAGGCAACTCATGACGGCCATCGCATCCGAAGGAACGCCCGTGGGGAATCACGTTCTTAGGATGATGTGCTATCTGAATGAGATAGAGATTCTAGGATCAGTTATCGATGGGGTAACCCAAGTCGATATTGTGCTCCAATCTCTGCCGAGAAGTTTTGAGCAGTTCCGCCTGAACGATAACATGAATAAGGGGTCTTACTCATTGGCGGAACTCCTGATTGAACTTCAAGCGGCTGAGGGAATCTCTAAGGGCTCTCAAGCATTTGTGGTTGAGAAATTGGCTCTTCTTAGGCCTCCGGGCGGCAAAAGGAAGAAGAAGCAAATACGGAAACCCAGTGGGCCTAATATATCTGGACCACGGAATGGGACAAGCAAGCCCAAGGGGCAAGTGCTTCCGTTGTAAGCAGTCTGGATACTGGGAGTTTTAATTGTCCTCTCAAGCAACAAGAAGTTGACTCTTCCTTAGTCACCGAAACATGTTTAGTGGTAGTATCTGCCAGTACCTGGTGTGTGGATACGGGAACCACTAATCATGTCTGCACTTAATGCGGGGGTTCCAGGAAACCCGGAGACTTAGAAAGGAAGAAGTTATAACCTACATGGGCAATACTGTTAAGGTAACAGCCGTTGCAGTGGGAGATGTTAAATGTTTTAACGGTAGGATTTTAGTTCTATCAAATTGTCTTTATGTGCCGGCATTTAGAAAGAAATTTCATTTCGGATTTCTAAATTGGCTTAGAATGGATATTCCGTTTCTTTGGATGGTTTCATACCTATCAGAGTAGGAAACGGGGATATTATCTATTCTGTTACATTGATAGACAATTTAATACTAAATCCGTGTTCTTCCACGATGCAACACACCGGAGCTAATAACACATTGTCAAAACCCAATAAGAGTAAAGATCCTTCTAGGATGAATCAAATGTACTTATGGAATCTTAGGCTAGATCATTTTAACTTGAGTACGATTCAAAGGGTGAAAGCTGATGGACTACTCAGCTATGTTGAAGGAAAGGACTTTCCAACCTTCGAATCATACTTGGAAGTTTAAATGACCAGGCAACCCTTTACGGTTAAAGGGCATAGATCCAAGAAAGTACTAGAGTTGATTCGCTCTGATATATGCAGACCTCTTTGAGGAGTAAGGCATACTTATCAGAAAATGGGATTAAACCCCGACAGACTACACCATTTATGCCTCGGCAAAATAATGTGTTGTAAAGAAGGAATAGGACTCTTATAGATATAGGAAAGTAGACAATGAGTTATTCGGAGTTACCTAATTCGTTTTTGGGATATGGCTTGGAAACAGCGGCGTTTATCCTGAACTTGATTCCTATGGAAACTTGTACAGATATTCGGCTGTTTATAGGATACCCTAAGAAAATGAATTGAGATATGTAATATAGTCCAAAGGACCAGATGTTCGTTGATTGCATCAATGTTCGGTTCTTATACATGGTATATATATATATATATGCAATATCACAAGCCCAAGAGTAGGGTAATACTTAATGTGCTTAGAAGGACTGATCAAGACTTAGAACCAGCCTAACTGAGTAGTTCACTACTATAATCTTTAGTCACTAAAGATACACCGGAGCGTCATCGTAGTGGGAGGGTTGTTAGACAACCCAACAGGTTCATGTTTATAGGTGAGTCTTCGGACTTGTTACCTGGAGAACATGAAGCCGAACCCTGGATCTATGACGAGACGCTGAAAGATCAAGATGCTCAGTCTTGGCAAAAGTCGATCCGGATTCTTTTGTCTTTACATGGAAGATGGAAGTCAAGACAGATTTCCTAAATCGAAGTCTTGACGGGGCCATCTGTGTGGGACAGCCAGAGAGATTCATCGAAAAGAGCCAAGAGCATTCGGTAAGCAAGCTTAATCAATCTTAGGATTGAAGGAAGCTTTGAGATCTTGGACACATGCGGACCTATGAGAAAATCCATTTCATGGATTCATTCAAGGCATGTTTAGGTCCTGTGTGTAATAAAGATGTGACAGAAAAGATGTGGTGGTTTCTCATTATTTATGTAGACGACATCCCTCTAAATTGGCAACAATATGAAGGATGTTATCGGACATAAAGGGATGGTTGTCCGAATAATTCAATGTAAGAGACTTAGGAGAAGTCGGGAATGTTCTTGGGATCAAAGTTATAAAGGATCGCCAGAAAAGAACATAGAACTTATCTCGAGTCTCATACATAAACACAATTCTCACTCGTTGCAGCATACAGAATTCCAAGAAAGGTCTTCACCTTTTAGATATGGAATTCATCTATCTAAAGTTTTGTGTCCGACACAATAAAGGAGATAGATGAAGATTAAGCAGTTCCCTACACCTTAATGGTGGGAAGCTTAATGTATGTAATGCTATGCACGAGACTGATATCTACTATGACTTGGGCATGGTGGTAAGATATCATAGTAATCCTGGGAAGGATCACTCGGCTGATGTAAAGAACATGTTTAGGTTCCTGCAGAGGACCAGGAATTATGTTCTGAGTTACAAAGCAGTCAAGTTGTTTCCTTTGGATTACATAGAATTGGATTTCCAAATCAAACAGGGACAGTCGAAAGTCGAAGTCAGGCTATGTGTTCTCACTGTGAAGTGGAGCAGTCACATGGAAGAATGTAAAGCAGCGATGCATTACGGACTCTACCATGGAAACTGAAAGGATAACGGCCTCTGAGGCAGTTAAAAGGTCAGTGTGGCTCCAGAACTTCCTAAAGGACTTAGATGTGGTTTCTAGTTCACCCAAAGCTATTTTGAATAGCGGTATTGGCAAACTTGAAATGCCACGAGTCCACAGTGGGAGATAACACGTAGAGCGCAAGTACCACCTGATTCGAGAGATCGTCTAGTAAGACGATGCAGTTGTCACCTAGATAGCATCGAGAGGATTACCTGGTAAAACCCGTTCACAGAGGCACTTCCAGCGAAAGCGTTGGGTAAGCGTGATGAGGTTATGGGAATCTGATGTTTGGGAGAGGGCGACTAGACTTTTAGTATAAGTGGGAGATTGATGGAGTTGTATTCTAAATGTATAGTTTAGTGCAAATACGGAACTCCTTATCTATACCTTAATTCGATATATGATTCAAGCATAATTGCATTCAATGCAATAGTCCTTGATGTATACGTTGTAGACAGTATGGCGTGAGGAGACACGCGGAAGATCATACTGTCGGTTACTCGTATACTATCGAACAGTAGCTCACGACTTAGATGGACAGGGACAATCCATCGGTGCGTCGTAGTGTGACTGGTAGATAGTCGGTCTTGACTATCATGTTACACTCATACACTTGGTGTATTGAGCAGGACCACGGGAGGGCGTTCGATTTATACTAATCGAAGTAATCGAACCAGACCTCAGATATTGCGGATATACGAATTCCTAATCCCTATATAATTATAGGTGCGTGTGTCCAATTCTCGGTTCTTTAATCTACCAATGAGTGAGACTAATTGATTAGTCGAGATTCTCGGTAAATTGGGAATCGTAATTGTACACACGGCATGCTGTAGATTATAGACAGGAAACCGTGTCCCGTTTATCGGGTTGATGATGTCCCCGAGATGAGCTCATAAAGTTTATCATGTAAACCCTGCAGGTGGATTTGTTCCACATGATAATAAGGATGAGTGGTACTAGTCTCGGATTATAAGAAACGAATTAATTTAATTATTAGTAATTTAAATTAATTCGTGGACATTCGATATCTTAAACACGGGGAAAGTCGTATATGTAATTTCGGCGGAAATATTATTGTTGATATAATATTAAATTAATTTCGGGAATTCAATTATTATTTTATAGTGGAGTTAATAATAATTAAATTTGAAATCGATTAATTAAGGAATTGCTTTTAAGTATTCCAAGTTAATTAATATTTCATTTTAGCCCCTAATTAATTTACCTAAAAGGTCCCTAGCGTAACTCTATTTAAACCCCCCCCTTGCCCTCTCCTAAACCTACAGAACGCCGCAACAATTAATTTCAGCAGAGAAAATAATTGCGTTAGCGCAATTTAGATTTTTCTCTGTTAAAATTAATTTGTTAACGCAAATAAAATTATTCTCAGAGAATAATTATAACGCTGGTTTGAGAAAGGGGAGAGCAGAAAAGGGAGACCCAACGGATCGTTGCCCACACAACGGTTGGAGTCGGGAAGAGGCATACGCTAGCAATCGCTAAGGTCTCAACAATTCGGCTCCTCCGAATCACGCGACAAAGGTATGAGATCGAAACCTTTTTCCGCATTTTTCGATCTCTAAATTCGTTAAAAATACATCGGACGAACGATCGGGTTCCGGGAGTCGTGGTACGTGTTCCTCGACTACTGAGGGGTCAAGGACCTTCGGAACGGTGGTCGGAAGAGGAAAAACGGACTGGAAACGAGCCTGGAACAGCAGCAGCGCGCTGCTGTTCGTCACGGGCAGCGCCCGCTGGAAGCCGGGCAGCGCTCGCTGCCTGAGGGCTCTCCAGCGCCCGCTGGTGGCGGGCAGCGCCCGCTGGTTGTGGCGGGCAGCAGCCGGTTCGCGCGGTTGCGCCTCGTGCGCGACGGCTGGGCGTGAATCGGCTGTGGGGCTTCGTCGTCAGCATAGAGCTGTCACATGAGGTCGACTGGGCGTGTTCGGATGTTCGAGTGATCGAACGGACACGTCCCGGGTAGTCGATTTCCAACAAGTGCTAGGTCATATGGTGTCTAGTCGGGGGATAGAGGTTGATAGAGCTAAGATTGAGGTTATTGAGCGACTACCCCCTCCCATTAATGTTAAGGGCATCCGTAGCTGATGGAGTTGTATTCTAAATGTATAGTTTAGTGCAAATACGGAACTCCTTATCTATACCTTAATTCGATATATGATTCAAGCATAATTGCATTCAATGCAATAGTCCTTGATGTATACGTTGTAGACAGTATGGCGTGAGGAGACACGCGGAAGATCATACTGTCGGTTACTCGTATACTATCGAACAGTAGCTCACGACTTAGATGGACAGGGACAATCCATCGGTACGTCGTAGTGTGACTGGTAGATAGTCGGTCTTGACTATCATGTTACACTCGTACACTTGGTGTATTGAGCAGGACCACGGGAGGGCGTTCGATTTATACTAATCGCAGTAATCGAACTAGACCTCAGATATTACGGATATACGAATTCCTAATCCCTATATAATTATAGGTGCGTGTGTCCAATTCTCGGTTCTTTAACTTGCCAATGAGTGAGACTAATTGATTAGTCGAGATCCTCGGTAAATTGGGAATCGTAATTGTACGCACGGCATGCTATAGATTATAGACAAGAAACCGTGTCTCGTTTATTGGGTTGATTACGTCCCCGAGATGAGCTCATAAAGTTTATCATGTAAACCCTGCAGGTGGATTCGTTCCACATGATAATAAGGATGAGTGGTACTAGTCTCGGATAATAAGAAACGAATTAATTTAATTATTAGTAATTAAATAAATTCGTGGACGTTCGATATCTTAAACACGGGGAAAGTCGTATATGTAATTTCGGCGGAAATATTATTGGTAAAATAATATAGATTAATTAATTGGGAATTCAATTATAATTTTATAGTGGAATTAATTATAATTAAAATTGGATTTAATTAAAGGTTTTCTTTTAAGGACACCGGTTTAATTGAATTACAATTTAGCCTAATTAATTAATTGTCCTAAGGTCCCTAGTGTGGCCTATATAAACCCCTCGTCTCTCTTCTCTAAACCTACAGAACGCCGCTATTTTATTTTTGCGGAGAAAAATTATTTTGTTAACGCAATTAATTTTTCTGTGAAAATAAATAGATTAGCGCAATAATTTTTCTGCTCCAGAAAGAAAATTATATTTTTGCGCAATAACTTATTCTGTAGAAATTAATTTGCTAGCGCAAATATATTTCTGGAGACAGAATAATTAAAACGTGAAAAAGAGGGTTTGAGAGACAAGAAGAAGAGAAGACTCCGGTGGATCGTTGCCCACACAACGTCCGGCGTCGAGGGCTAGGATACACACTAGAAGATCTCAGGGTGTTCGCCTATTCGGCTTCTCCGAATCACGCATCAAAGGTATAAGAAATCGAAACCCTATTTCCGCATTATTTCGATTCTTCTCGTACGTAACCATACAACAAACCACGATCGGGTTTCCAAGGACCGTGGTTAATGTTCTCAGATCATTGGGCGGTCTCTGGACGCCGGAGCAATGGTCGGAATCGAGAAAAACGGCCAGAAACGGACCTGGAACAGCAGCGTCGCGCTGCTGTTCGCGACGCTGTCGGCCGACGGTTTTTCATGTCGGCCGACATGGACTTGTCGGACGACACCAGATGGTGTCGGACGACATAGAGGTCAGCAGCCACTCGTTTCGCGCGGTCGTGCCTTGGGTGCGATGGCTGGGCGCGTTTCGGGTCTGGGGCTTCGTCGTGGACACAGTAGGCACGCTGGAGGTCGACTGGGCTTATCCGGATGTTCGAGTAGTCGAACGGACATGTCCCGGGTAGTCGATTTCCAACAATTGGTATCAGAGCCGGTTTATCGGTTTGTTGTATTGTTCGTACGTTTTGTGATGCAGGATGAACCCGATTATTATGGCCAATGTTGTGATGGATGTTGTGCTTTAATTTTGTGGTTTGATTAAACTCTCGGGCTTGTCGAGATTGTTTTGTTTTTGGAATAACGTTGCTTGTTTGTAATAGATAAAAATGACGGGTTGAGTCGTTAGGTTTATTTATTTATTTCGTCGTTTCCGGGCATGTATAGGGTCGATCACCTTGTATAGGATCGATGCCGGATTTAGTAGATTTATTCTTGTAATTTTTCTTACTAATTTTGGTGGATCGAGACGAGACCAAAACCCGGAGAAACGAGGATCGAGGAGGGCGAACCGGCAACGGGCAGCCATCGAACACACCCCGTGTTCGCGACGGGCAGCAGCGGGGCTGGGGTTCGTTCGACCCCACGGACGACTCAACGAGGCTCGAGACGAGGCTCCAGTGGGAGGAGTTCGTCTCTTGACCCTCGAGCGAGTCGGTGGTGGACCGAGATCGAGACGAGCAACGAGATGAAGTTCCAAGAGACGTGCATTGGAGAATACTTAAGGCCATAATAATCGGGGCCACGTTAATTGCTTTTTATGTGATTTACGTGCCTTTTATTATGCTTAATTATTTTATGCATGTTATCCCTCAATCGTAAAATACTAAGTGGGAGAGGGATTGGAAACAATCCCGCGGTCTCCATTCTCTGTTTTGAATGTGATGTGTATTGACTTACGAGTTGGCTTTAGTGTCATCCTCCCTATCGGATAAAGTCGATACACGGATATCACTGGATCAAAATTCGAATTCAATTCCACTTATAAAAATCGAACAATTATATTTTTCAAAAGCAAGTGCCTAATCTGTTTTTTCAAAGACTAAGTTCAACTCGACTCATTCTCACCCCGGGGAGTGGAATGGAGCCAAAGCGCTTGCTTATGTCGATGACACAGATTAGAGACATTCGAGTCATTCGATGACTAGATCGATTGTCTGGTTGGCTCCCTCACCTAGTGAGAGATAGGGCTCAATTGCATGATTGATCGCTGGTTAGAAACTTCGAGTTTCACTTACGAGATATCAAGCTTTGAATAATAAAATTGTGGTATTTAATAAATGTAAGAGTAAATTAACAAAGTTGTTTGTTTTAGTAAACGTCCACACTATCGTGGCTTGCTAAATGGAAACGGTACTTTGGGTTAATTGAGACTCTATGACATTTAAGTAAATGGGATTCAATTAATAAAGTTGTTTGTTTTAGTAAACGTCCACACTAACGTGGCTTGCTAGATGGAAACGGAACTTTAGGATTAATTGAGGCTCGACAGTTATAGAAAGTCGTGGAGGACCGCATGTCAACGTAAACGTCCACATGAACGTGGCTTGCGGTGGGCATGTAGTTCCCGAGCGGTGGACTTAGTACTGAGAAATGGTATACACTTAGGTACGCTTTATAGTATCCTCCCCATCGGAGTCACTGCTATAATGATGTACGACCGAAGTAAAAATCCAATTATAAAATCGTTTGGATTAGTATACGTCCACAAGAACGTGGCATGCTAGTCTGATGGGATTTTGGAAATGATTGGTAGTTTAATGATATTATTTGAGGGAAATGATATCGAATTAAACTAATTGTTTGTTTTATATGGTATTATTCCCATTAAAAGTCAACAAACTCACTGAACCTATTTTGTATGGATTAAAGAAGAAACTTGGACATTGTCCTAACTGCAGAGGAGTACAATTATGTACTCCAAGTCAATTGACCTGCTGAACCAAATGATGTTTCCACTCCTGAGGAAAGGAAGCTCATGGAAATGGATCAAGGCTCTGAGATGACGCGGAGCTACATTATGGTTTTCATGTCAAATGTACTGCAACATCGGGATCAAGCCATGACCATTACCTATGATATGATGCTTAAACCTCAAGAAGCTTTTTGGTTATCAGGACAGGACAGCCGGGCAAAATGCAATGAGGCAACTCATGACGGCCATCGCATCCGAAGGAACACCCGTGAGGGATCACGTTCTTAGGATGATGTGCTATCTGAATGAGATAGAGATTCTAGGATCAGTTATCGATGGGGTAACCCAAGTCGATATTGTGCTCCAGTCTCTGCCGAGAAGTTTTGAGCAGTTCCGCCTGAACTATAACATGAATAAGGGGTCTTACTCATTGGCGGAACTTTTGATTGAACTTCAAGCGGCTGAGGGAATCTCTAAGGGCTCTCAAGCACTTGTGGTTGAGAAATTGGCTCTTCCTAGGCCTCCGGGCGGCAAAAGGAAGAAGAAGCAAATACGGAAACCCAGTGGGCCTAATATATCTGGACCACGGAATGGGACAAGCAAGCCCAAGGGGCAAGTGCTTCCGTTGTAAGCAGTCTGGATACTGGGAGTTTTAATTGTCCTCTCAAGCAACAAGAAGTTGACTCTTCCTTAGTCACCGAAACATGTTTAGTGGTAGTATCTGCCAGTACCTGGTGTGTGGATACGGGAACCACTAATCATGTCTGCACTTAATGCGGGGGTTCCAGGAAACCCGGAGACTTAGAAAGGAAGAAGTTATAACCTACATGGGCAATACTGTTAAGGTAACAGCCGTTGCAGTGGGAGATGTTAAATGTTTTAACGGTAGGATTTTAGTTCTATCAAATTGTCTTTATGTGCCGGCATTTAGAAAGAAATTTCATTTCGGATTTCTAAATTGGCTTAGAATGGATATTCCGTTTCTTTGGATGGTTTCATACCTATCAGAGTAGGAAACGGGGATATTATCTATTCTGTTACATTGATAGACAATTTAATACTAAATCCGTGTTCTTCCACGATGCAACACACCGGAGCTAATAACACATTGTCAAAACCCAATAAGAGTAAAGATCCTTCTAGGATGAATCAAATGTACTTATGGAATCTTAGGATAGATCATTTTAACTTGAGTACGATTCAAAGGGTGAAAGCTGATGGACTACTCAGCTAGGTTGAAGGAAAGGACCTTCCAACCTTCGAATCATACTTGGAAGTTTAAATGACCAAGCAACCCTTTACGGTTAAAGGGCATAGATCCAAGAAAGTACTAGAGTTGATTCGCTCTGATATATGCAGACCTCTTTGAGGAGTAAGGCATACTTATCAGAAAATGGGATTAAACCCCGACAGACTACACCATTTATGTCTCGGCAAAATAATGTGTTGTAAAGAAGGAATAAGACTCTTATAGATATGGGAAAGTAGACAATGAGTTATTCGGAGTTACCTAATTCGTTTTTGGGATATGGCTTGGAAACAGCGGCGTTTATCCTGAACTTGATTCCTATGGAAACTTGTACAGACATTCGGCTGTTTATAGGATACCCTAAGAAAACGAATTGAGATATGTAATATAGTCCAAAGGACCAGATGTTCGTTGATTGCATCAATGTTCGGTTCTTAGACATGGACTATATATATATGCAAGATCACAAGCCCAAGAGTAGAGTAATACTTAATGTGCTTAGAGGGACTGATCAAAACTTAGAACCAGCCTAACTGAGTAGTTCACTACTATAATCTTTAGTCACTAAAGATACACCGGAGCGTCATCGTAGTGGGAGGGTTGTTAGACAACCCAACAGGTTCATGTTTATAGGTGAGTCTTCGGACTTGTTACCTGGAGAACATGAAGCCGAACCCTGGATCTATGACGAGACGCTGAAAGATCAAGATGCTCAGTCTTGGCAAAAGTCGATCCGGATTCTTTTGTCTTTACATGGAAGATGGAAGTCAAGACAGATTTCCTAAATCGAAGTCTTGACGGGGCCATCTGTGTGGGACAGCCAGAGAGATTCATCGAAAAGAGCCAAGAGCATTCGGTAAGCAAGCTTAATCAATCTTAGGATTGAAGGAAGCTTTAAGATCTTGGACACATGCGGACCTATGAGAAAATATGACATCCCGAGTAATTTATGTAGACGACATCCCTCTAAATGTGACAGAAAAGATGTGGTGTTTTCTCATTATTTATGTAGACGACATCCCTCTAAATTGGCAACAATATGAAGGATGTTATCGGACATAAAGGGATGGTTGTCCGAGTAATTCAATGTAAGAGACTTAGGAGAAGTCGGGAATGTTCTTGGGATCAAAGTTATAAAGGATCGCCAGAAAAGAACATAGAACTTATCTCGAGTCTCATACATAAATACAATTCTTACTCGTTGCAGCATACAGAATTCCAAGAAAGGTCTTCACCTTTTAGATGTGGAATTCATCTATCTAAAGTTTTGTGTCCGACACAATAAAGGAGATAGATGAAGATTAAGCAGTTCCCTACACCTTAATGGTGGGAAGCTTAATGTATGTAATGCTATGCACGAGATTGATATCTACTATGCCGTGGGCATGGTGGTGAGATATCATAGTAATCCTGAAAGGATCACTCGACTGATGTAAAGAACATGTTTAGGCTCCTGCAGAGGACCAGGAATTATGTTCTGAGTTACAAAGCAGTCAAGTTATTTCCATTGGATTACATAGAATTGGATTTCCAAATCAAACAGGGACAGTTGAAAGTCGAAGTCAGGCTATGTGTTCTCACTGTGAAGTGGAGCAATCACATGGAAGAATGTAAAGCAGCGATGCATTACGGACTCTACCATGGAAACTGAAAGGATAACGGCCTCTGAGGCAGTTAAAAGGTCAGTGTGGCTCCAGAACTTCCTAAGGGACTTAGATGTGGTTTCTAGTTCACCCAAAGCTATTTTGAATAGCGGTATTGGCAAACTTGAAATGCCACGAGTCCACAGTGGGAGATAACACGTAGAGCGCAAGTACCACCTGATTCGAGAGATCGTCTAGTAAGACGATGCAGTTGTCACCTAGATAGCATCGAGAGGATTACCTGGTAAAACCCGTTCACAGAGGCACTTCCAGCGAAAGCGTTGGGTAGGCGTGATGAGGTTATGGGAATCTGATGTTTGGGAGAGGGCGACTAGACTTTTAGTATAAGTGGGAGATTGATGGAGTTGTATTCTAAATGTATAGTTTAGTGCAAATACGGAACTCCTTATCTATACCTTAATTCGATATATGATTCAAGCATAATTGCATTCAATGCAATAGTCCTTGATGTATACGTTGTAGACAGTATGGCGTGAGGAGACACGCGGAAGATCATACTGTCGGTTACTCGTATACTATCGAACAGTAGCTCACGACTTAGATGGACAGGGACAATCCATCGGTACGTCGTAGTGTGACTGGTAGATAGTCGGTCTTGACTATCATGTTACACTCGTACACTTGGTGTATTGAGCAGGACCACGGGAGGGCGTTCGATTTATACTAATCGCAGTAATCGAACTAGACCTCAGATATTACGGATATACGAATTCCTAATCCCTATATAATTATAGGTGCGTGTGTCCAATTCTCGGTTCTTTAACTTGCCAATGAGTGAGACTAATTGATTAGTCGAGATCCTCGGTAAATTGGGAATCGTAATTGTACGCACGGCATGCTATAGATTATAGACAAGAAACCGTGTCCCGTTTATTGGGTTGATTACGTCCCCGAGATGAGCTCATAAAGTTTATCATGTAAACCCTGCAGGTGGATTCGTTCCACATGATAATAAGGATGAGTGGTACTAGTCTCGGATAATAAGAAACGAATTAATTTAATTATTAGTAATTAAATAAATTCGTGGACGTTCGATATCTTAAACACGGGGAAAGTCGTATATGTAATTTCGGCGGAAATATTATTGGTAAAATAATATAGATTAATTAATTGGGAATTCAATTATAATTTTATAGTGGAATTAATTATAATTAAAATTGGATTTAATTAAAGGTTTTCTTTTAAGGACACCGGTTTAATTGAATTACAATTTAGCCTAATTAATTAATTGTCCTAAGGTCCCTAGTGTGGCCTATATAAACCCCTCGTCTCTCTTCTCTAAACCTACAGAACGCCGCTATTTTATTTTTGCGGAGAAAAATTATTTTGTTAACGCAATTAATTTTTCTGTGAAAATAAATAGATTAGCGCAATAATTTTTCTGCTCCAGAAAGAAAATTATATTTTTGCGCAATAACTTATTCTGTAGAAATTAATTTGCTAGCGCAAATATATTTCTGGAGACAGAATAATTAAAACGTGAAAAAGAGGGTTTGAGAGACAAGAAGAAGAGAAGACTCCGGTGGATCGTTGCCCACACAACGTCCGGCGTCGAGGGCTAGGATACACACTAGAAGATCTCAGGGTGTTCGCCTATTCGGCTTCTCCGAATCACGCATCAAAGGTATAAGAAATCGAAACCCTATTTCCGCATTATTTCGATTCTTCTCGTACGTAACCATACAACAAACCACGATCGGGTTTCCAAGGACCGTGGTTAATGTTCTCAGATCATTGGGCGGTCTCTGGACGCCGGAGCAATGGTCGGAATCGAGAAAAACGGCCAGAAACGGACCTGGAACGGCAGCGTCGCGCTGCTGTTCGCGACGCTGTCGGCCGACGGTTTTTCATGTCGGCCGACATGGACTTGTCGGACGACACCAGATGGTGTCGGACGACATAGAGGTCAGCAGCCACTCGTTTCGCGCGGTCGTGCCTTGGGTGCGATGGCTGGGCGCGTTTCGGGTCTGGGGCTTCGTCGTGGACACAGTAGGCACGCTGGAGGTCGACTGGGCTTATCCGGATGTTCGAGTAGTCGAACGGACATGTCCCGGGTAGTCAATTTCCAACAGTAGCTTCCTTGGACACGCCGGGTTTTATAGGAGGTTCATTCAGGATTTCTCTAAGATTAGCCAACCTCTGTGTCATTTACTAGGGCAAGATGTTGAGTTTAAGTTCGACGAGTCGTGCCTAGTAGCTTTTAATACACTTAAGGAGAAGCTTACCTCAGCCCCGGTAGTCGTAGCACCTAATTGGGAGTTGCCCTTTGAGATTATGTGTGATGCGTCTAACTCAGCGGTAGGAGCGGTTCTTGGTCAGAAAGTGGATAAGTTGCTTAGGGTTATTTATTATGCTAGTGTGACATTAAATAGCGCCCAAACCAACTATACCACCACCGAGAAAGAGTTGTTAGCCGTAGTGTTTTCCTTGGATAAGTTTAGGTCCTATATCATAGGTTCTAAAGTCATCGTCTATAGTGATCATCAAGCCTTACGACACTTGCTAGCCAAGGCTCAAGCCAAACCGAGGTTGATTAGATGGATCCTTTTACTACAAGAGTTTGACGTAGAGATTAAGGATAGGAAGGGGTGCGAGAACGTAGTAGCCGATCACTTGTCTAGGCTAGAGCCACCCCCCGAGATTATAGGTGATAGTACTGATGGTTCGATCCCCGACTCTTTCCCTTATGAGCTTGCTATGGCTATGACTCCGGTACCTTGGTACGCGGATATTGTGAACTTTTTGGTTGCAGGAGCTCTAAGAGAAGGGATGACCTCTCAAGAGAGGGCGAGGTTCGAGCATTTGTCTCGAGAGTACTTCTGGTCGGACCCCTACCTCTACAAGTTCGGGAAAGATAAGGTGATTCGCCGTTGCCTTCCGGAAGAGGAACAAGCTGACGTGCTCAAGTGTTGCCACCATGACGAGAGTGGAGGTAACTTTGGGGGCCACAAAAAATCCCACAAGGTGCTTCAATCAGGTTTGTATTGGCCTTCTATTTTCAAAGATGCAATCGATTATTGCAAAGCTTGTGACCGGTGCCAACGCATGGGGAATATCGGTAAGAGAGATGAGATGCCTTTAAATATCAATTTAGCTGTTGAAATTTTTGATGTTTGGGGTATTGATTTTATGGGACCCTTCCCCGTTTCTTGTGGTTTTGAGTACATATTGCTAGGTGTTGATTATTTGTCCAAGTGGGTTGAAGCAATCCCCACTAGGACTTGTGATGCTAAAGTGGTGCTCAAGTTTGTGCAGGAAAACATCCTTTCTAGGTTCGGTTTCCCAAAGGCCATCATCAGCGATGGAGGGAAACACTTTTGCAATAAGCTCTTCGAGAAGTTGATGGTCAAGAACGGCATCAACCACAAAATAGCCACGGCATATCACCCCCAGACTTCCGGTCAAGCCGAGACAAGTAACCGCCAAGTAAAAGAGATCCTCGAAAAGACCGTGAAACCATCCCGCAAGGATTGGTCGGAGAGACTCAACTCGGCTTTATGGGCTTATCGCACCGCATACAAGACGATCCTCGGAATGAGTCCTTACCGCCTCGTGTTCGGGAAGCATTGCCACTTGCCGGTGGAAATCGAGCACCGAGCTTATTGGGCAATCAAAGCTACCAATATGGATCTAATGGAAGGCGGAGGTGCCCGAGCCTTAGAGTTGTCCGAGCTTGACGAGATGCGCCACGAAGCCTACGAGAATGCGCGTCTTTATAAAGAAAAGGTGAAGGTGACTCATGATAGGAGGATTAAGAACAAGGAGCTAAAGGCCGGGATGAAGGTACTCTTATTCAACTCGAGGCTCCGGTTGTTCCCCGGGAAGCTCAAATCGTGGTGGAGTGGACCGTATGAGATTTTAGAGGTGTTCCCGTATGGAGTTGTTAAACTCTATAATCCGAAGACGAAGGAGGCATTTCAAGTCAATGGCCATCGAGTTAAACCGTACATCGAGGGAGAACCGCAATCCATTGGAGTAGAGTCGATTCTACTTGGGGACGTCTCTTATGAATAGAGCACGTTAGTCGGGCTCGTGACTATAAACGAGCGTCGCGTGGAGACTAGTCCACGGACCGTGTCGCTCTTTCGGTTCCCAAAATGAGCGCCGCGTGGGGGCCTACCCACGACGTGTCAAGCTCACGACGTAAAATGAGCATATTTCAGTCATGGTACCAAAGGAAATGAGGAGGAACGAAGAATAACGGGATGACGAGGAAAAACGAGATGACGATCGGGACTGGAAAAGTGCAGTAACTTCACGTCAAAAACTGTTATTTCTCACAGAGAATCTGAGGCTATGAAATATATGGATGCGAAGATCTTGAAGTCTAGATTGTGTAGAATTTCGAATCGAGGAAATTGGAGTTCGGACGAAAAAGTTATGACGATAATCGAGAAACTGCACATTTACCACCTAAGCGCGCCCCTTCATGCGCTCGCCCACGGACCAAGCGCTCGCTTGGCCCAATTCTGAAGATGAGAAATCTGTGGAACGCGAGGATCAGCCCGAGGCTACCTCGCGTTTCTCCTTATGCCATCCCGCGGATACGAAATAAAAAAAAAAAAAAAAAATTTCAGTTTTTTTATTTTTATTTCTTTTTAGTTATTTTGAAATTAAAGGGGAGAAACCTAATTTCTAACGTCCGCCTCCTTCTCTTTGATCTTGCAGGTTGAGTACTCCAACCCCATCACCCTCACCGATCATCATCCTGACATCGCCGCCGACCACCGCCCAATTTTCGCTCAAACATCGAGCTCAACCGCCGCCAGGACCACCTCGACCTAGCTACAGCGGAACCCAACTCACGGCAGTCCCGTGAGCACCACCTCCAGCCGTCTTCAGTTCAGCCGCACCCAGACCCGAGCCGAACCACCGTGACTCTCGCTGCTCCATTTCTCCGGCAAAACTCCGAGCTCCGCCGTTCAGCCACCCAGGTCCTCGTCGACGTTCCGCCGCCCGGACCAGTCGCCGCCCACCAGCACCGAGTCCAGCCGTCGCGCGCTCTCCGGAGAATTCACGGCAATCCCGTGACACTACCACTTCCGCCGGCCAAACATCACCTCGGCACCAGTCACCGCTGCCCACCGCCGGCCGAACACCCTCGGCAGCTCAGACCTCGAAGTCGACTCCCGGCTTCGATTCGATTCACGGCAGTCCCGTGAACGTTTCACGTCTCGGTTCTCGACTCACTCCGATAGCCCCACTCCCGGCTTCGACTCAATTCACGGCAATCCCGTGAACTTCGGCTAATTCAATTCGTTCCGCCTCGATTCCGAGCTTCGGCAGTCCCGTCTCGGTTTTCGACTCACCTCGGCAGCCCCGTTCGTCTCCTTCCGGCAATCCCGGTAACTTCTTCATCTTTGTAATTTGTTTCTTACTAATATGGTGTTTACCCGTAGTAAGAAGAAAGCTCCGGCTTCAAAGAGGGCTCGAACCGACGTGGGCCCCTCCAACGCGTCCCCGGACCACGACGAAGATGAGAACCAAAGTACCCCTCCAAGGCAGCCCAGTCCTCCGCGGCAGCTGACTCCGCAACCTCCGGCTAATCGTCGGGTTGATCTCCGGGACGAGTACGGAGCCGATTTCGCCATTTACGCCCACAAGGAAGGCCGACGACTCGATGCCTTCCGTAAGCATAATTTTGAGTTCCCCCGCCCGTACGACTGGGATTTGATCCGAAAATTGGGCTTGCGTGATGACATGAATAAATACTTGAAGTTGTTGGGGATTTGGGAGATCGCACAGTTGGGCCTCGAGATGCTGTGTACCTTGGAGCGACATTCGAACGGGAGATTCTACACTTGTCGCCTATTGGGCCATGAAGTTGATTTCACCCCGAGGACATTCGCGGACATCTTCGTATTCCCTTGGGACGGAGCTCAGAGGGACATCCCTGAAAAAATCGACAAAAACGCGGCATGGGAAGCCATTACCTCGGTCCCCATCCACACCGGGAAGAGCGTACAGATAGCCGACCCGGCGCTCCTCCTAGTACACCGCTTCATCGCATATAACCTCTCCGGGAAAGATGAAGGGAACAAGGTGAACAAGTCGGAGCTCTTTCTCTTAGAGCGCGCATACAAGGGCTATGCCTCCACCCCGGTCGAGTATGTGTTGGATCAGATGGTGAGGTCGGTTCAGCGCGGTGCCCACCACGCCTCTTTCTTCTTCTTTGCCACAGGGCTTGCGCACTCGTCGGACATCCTCGACATGAACAACCCGAGTACGCTTCCGGCGGACTATGTGGCGAACCCTCGGGCTATTGATTTGCAGGAGCTCAATGGTTCCCACCTCCTCGACAAGAAAGGGCATTTCCTCCCTCATTCCGTGCGCATCGGGCGAGCCTCGAGGAATGCCGCGTCGACGAGCACCGCGCCTCCCGTTCAGCCCTCGGCCCAGCCACCTCAGCCGGAGTACCCAGCGGGCTACGTCGCTCCGATCCCTTATCCGTCATATTCGTCGTACACGGTCGGGTTTCACGACATGATCAATCAGTTCCAAGATATGAGAACTAGTTTCGAAGACGCGGAGACTAGTAGGAGGGAGATCGAGTATGAGATGCGGGAGGATTTTCGGACGACTTCGGAAGCTACTCGGACCTACGTCGATGAGCGGTTCACACGGATGGAGACCCAGGCTGCTCTTCAGTACGACCATTTCAATGGTCGGCTAGACCGGATCGAGGCCCAGCAGACCACTCATCATGACTACTATGTAGCCGAGAGCGCCCGCCAGCAGACTCGTCAGGACGAGGAGCACGCTTTCCATGTCGCCCAGTATGCTCAGATGATGGCCATGTTCCGAGGGCCACAGTATCCACCACCCGAGCCATGAGGATCGACCGTACTTTCGTACGGTCGCGGTATGTATATAGTTTCTTCTTTGTTTTCCTTTTCCGTGAGTCGTGTTTTCTTTCTTGTTTCCCTTCCATTACTTGGTTTGCTTTTGTGGTTTTCTTTTAGTTTTTGTGTGTAGGTTGTTTACCCCTCACTTGTGGACATTCCCGAGGTCGATTTTCTTTGGACGCGTGCTTTCCTAGGAGGGTATTTCATCCACGAGGACATGGATTAGCCCAAGTGTGGGGGGGTTGCTTTC
Source organism: Euphrasia confusa (assembly GCA_954870475.1). Lineage (NCBI taxonomy): Eukaryota > Viridiplantae > Streptophyta > Magnoliopsida > Lamiales > Orobanchaceae > Euphrasia > Euphrasia confusa. The sequence continues at coordinate 26,575,525 of OX940959.1, forward strand.
TTTTCCCTTTCTCCTCTCTTTCTATGTGATTTGTCGTGCTTCAGTTGTTTTCTTTTACTTGTTTTGTGTTGGTATGTGATAACTCCCCCTTTGTTGAGAGATGATTTTCATGAAAGTATAGTTGTATGTCCCTCATGCATGTTAGTTGCTATTTTTTCGATTCTTGAGGTGCGATGAATTTTTGATGCTAGAGGTCGGTATGTGAATGATTGTTGAACTCGTGTTTGGATGCCGTAATGTCACCTTGGGATAATTGCATGTCATCGTTTCATTTTCCAAATGACCTTGTGAGAATTTGAACCATTATAGCGTTCTTCTTTGTGACACTTCTCGTTGATTTCTTGAGCTTCTCATTTTCTTTGTTCTACATCTTATGCACCCGTATGGACTAGAGATAGCTAAAGCATGCTTAGGTTGTTCCTTGAGACTTGTACGTCATAAATTACTTGATTTTGAATATGATTGGGTATTGATCGACTAGGATAGCCATTTTTAGCCGCTTTTCGATGTTTTGACCCCGAGCCCGTCGTGGGACACCCTAGTAGCCCCGTTGAGCCTACATTTAGCCTTTCCTTGTTGTCCTATATTTCGTGAAGGAGAGAAGGGAGGTCTTGTATTTGGGGATATAAGGTGTCGATATGATGTGTTTTGTAATAAGTCGAGACGTGTTATAAGTCTCCAAAAAAAAAAAAAAAAACGAAAACGAGACAAGTTGAGTCTCCCAAAAAAATAGAAAAGAGTCGATGTTGGAAATCGACTACCCGGGACATGTCCGTTCGACTACTCGAACATCCGGACAAGCCCAGTCGACGTCCAGTGTGCCCACTGTGTTCACGACGAAGCCCCTGACCCGAAATGCACCCAGCCATCGCACCCGAGGCACGACCGCGCAAAACGAGAAGCTTCTGGCCTCTCTGTCGTCCGACACCAGAAGGTGTCGTCCGACAAGGCCGTCCAATGTCGTCCGACATCAGAAGGTGTCGTCCGACATGCCTGTCGGCCGACAGCAGAACCTGTCGTCCGACACCCGTCGCGAACAGCGGCGGGATTCGCCCGTTCTGGCTGTTCCGATGTGATTTTCTCGATCCGACTGCCGTGCCGGAGGTCAGAAACCTCCCAGCAGTCCGAGAATGTCACATCCAAGCCACGGGATCCGATCTACGTTCAAAATATGATTAACGAGATAAAACCGAGATCGAAATAAATGCGGAATTGAAAGTTCCGATCTCATACCTCTCGGTCGATTGTTGAGACCTTAGATGCTTCTGGTGTATGACTCTGATCCCGACTCCAACCGTTGTGTGGGCAACGATCTGTTGGGTTTGCCTTTTCTGCTTTCTTCTTCTTCTACCGTGATATTCTTTTTCTCAGTTAGAGAAAAATATCAGCGCTAACTAATGTATTTTACAGAGAAAAAATTATATTTGCGTTAACAATTATTTTTCTCAGTAAAATAGAAAAGCGGCGAACTGTAGGTTAAGAATAGGCAAAGGGGGGGGGGGGGGGGGGGGGTTATAGAGTTACACCAGGGACCCAAGGTTAAATTAATTAAGGGCTAAATTGAAATATTAATTAACTTGGAATACGTAAACGCAATTCCTTAATTAATCGATCTCAATTTTAATTATTATTAACTCCACTATAAAATAATAATTGAATTCCCGAAATTAATTTAATATTATTTCAACAATAATATTTCCGCCGAAAATTACATATACGACTTTCCCCGTGTTTAAGATATCGAACGTCCACGAATTTATTTAATTACTAATAATTAAATTAATTCGTTTCTTATTATCCGAGACTAGTACCACTCATCCTTATTATCATGTGGAACAAATCCACCTGCAGGGTTTACATGATAAACTTTATGAGCTCATCTCGGGGACGTTATCAACCCGATAAACGGGACACGGTTTCCTGTCTATAATCTATAGCATGCCGTGTGTACAATTCCGATTCCCAATTTACCGAGTATCTCGACTAATCAAATAGTCTCACTCATTGGCAAGTTAAAGAACCGAGAATTGGACATACGCACCTATAATTATATAGGGATTAAGAATTCGTATATCCGTAATTCTGAGGTCTAGTTCGATTACGTCGATTAGTATAAATCGAACGCCCTCCCGTGGTCCTGCTCAATACACCAAGTGTACGAGTGTGACATGATAGTCAAGACCGACTATCAACCAGTCACACAACGACGTACCGATGGATTGTCCCTGTCCATCTAAGTCGTGAGCTACTGTTCGATAATATACGAGTAACCGACAGTATGATCTTCCGCGTGTCTCCTCACGCCACACTGTCTACAACGTATATATCTAGGACTATAGAGCACAGAGTTATAATAAACAAAATGCAGACTGTTTGATTAATAGATAATGTAAAACACAGATAAGGAGTTCCATATTGTCACTAAACTAGACATTTAGAATATAACTCCATCAATCTCCCACTTATACTAAAAGTCTAGTTGCCCTCTCCCATACATCCGATACCCATCCCCTTCACGTGTCTCTTGAACGCTTCCGCTGGAAGTGCCTTCGTAAAGGGGTCTGCCAGGTTATCCGCTGATGCAATCTTGGTGACAACCGCATCGCCTCTCTTGACGATGTCTCTAATCAGGTGGTACTTGCGATCTATGTGTTTACTCGCATTGTGGGCTCGTGGTTCCTTCGCATTTGCCACTGCACCACTGTTGTCACAATAAATTGTGATAGCTCTGGGCAAATCAGGAATCACATCCAAGTCCATTATGAAGTTCCGGAGCCACACCGATTCTTTAGCTGCCTCAGAGGCTGCTACATATTCGGCTTCCATGGTGGAGTCCGAAATGCATTTCTGCTTAACACTCCTCCATGAAACTGCTCCACCTCCCAATGTGAACACATAGCCTGATGTAGACTTTCGCTGTTCCTTATCAGATTGGAAATCCGAGTCTGTGTAACCCACAGGAATCAATTCAGATGCTTTGTAACTCAGAACATAATTCCTAGTCCTTCGCAGGTACTTAAGTATGTTCTTTACAGCAGTCCAGTGACCCTGTCCAGGGTTACTCTGATATCTAGCTACCATGCCTACGGCATAGCAGATATCAGGTCTCGTGCACAACATAGCATACATTAGACTACCCACTGCCGAAGCATAAGGAACTGTCTTCATGTAATCTATCTCCTTTTGTGTCTTGGGACACATATCCTTAGATAGATGAATTCCATGGCAGAAAGGTTGAGAACCTCTCTTGGAATTCTGCATGTTGAAACGAGCTAGAATCGTATCAATATATGAAGCCTGGGACAAGCTCAATGTTCTTTTCTGGCGATCTCGTATAACCTTGATCCCAAGAACATGCCCTACTTGTCCTAAGTCTTTCATATCGAATTGCTTGGACAACCATCCTTTTATGTCCGACAACATCTTCACATTGTTGCCAATTAGAAGAATGTCGTCTACATAAAGCACGAGAAACGCCACGCTGTTTCCGTCACTTCTCCGATATACACACGACTCGTCCATGCTTTGAATGAATCCATATGACTGGATAACCTCATCAAACCGCATGTTCCAAGATCTAGAAGCTTGCTTCAATCCATAAATGGATCGCTTTAGCTTACACACTAGATGCTCTTGGCCTTTCTTGATGAAACCCTCTGGTTGTCTCATATAAATGGTCTCGTCAAGATTCCCATTCAAGAATGCTGTCTTGACGTCCATTTGCCACACCTCATAATCCATATGAGATGCTATAGACAAAAGAATCCGGATCGACTTTAGCATAGCTACCGGCGAAAAAGTTTCCTCATAATCGATCCCTTCTTTCTGAGTGTACCCTTTCGCAACAAGCCTAGCTTTGAAGGTTTCCACCTTCCCGTCAGATCCTCTTTTCCTCTTGTACACCCACTTGCAACCAATGGCTTTTACACCTTTGGGCGGTGCTACAAGATCCCAGACCTGATTTGAATCCATAGATTCAATCTCAGATTTCATCGCCTTTTGCCAAGACTGAGCATCTTGATCTTTAAGCGCCTCGCCGTAGGTCCAGGGATCGGCTTCATGTTCTCCAGGTAACAAGTCCGAAGACTCACCTATAAACATGAACCTATCGGGTTGTCGAACAACCCTCCCACTACGACGACGCTCCGGTGTAACCTCAGTAACTACAGGTGCAGACTGTGGTGGCGTATCACCCGGTTGGGTTGGATCTAAGCCTTGATCGTTCCCTCTCAGTTCGTTGAGTATTATCTCACTATTGGGCTTGTGGTCCATTACATAATCCTCTTCCAAGAACCGAGCGTTGGTGCTAACAACGATCTTCTGGTCCTTAGGACTATAAAATAGACCACCTTTCGTTCCTCTAGGATATCCTATAAACAACCGAATATCTGAACGTGACTCCAACTTATCAGCCCCGTGCTTCAGCACATGTGCTGGACAACCCCAGATCCGAATGTGTTTCAAGTTTGGCTTACGCCCGGTCCACAATTCCGAGGGTGTCTTAGGGACTGATTTGGAAGGAACTAAGTTCAAGATATAAGCCGCTGTTTCCAAGGCATATCCCCAGAACGAAACTGGTAGTTCTGAATAACTCATCATAGATCTTACCATTTCCATAAGAGTCCTATTCCTTCTTTCTGCTACACCATTCTGCTGGGGCGTGTATGGTGCAGTCATCTGGGAGTCAATCCCATTCTCTAATAAGTACGCTTTAAACTCTCCCGAGAGGTACTCTCCTCCACGATCAGATCGTAGAGTCTTTATGGTCTTACCATGAAGGTTCTCCACAAGAGCTTTGTACTCCTTGAACTTGTCAAAGCACTCGCTCTTGCGGCGCATCAGGTATATAAAACCATACCTTGAGTAATCATCAGTGAAGGTTACAAAATATTCATAACCTCCTCTCGCTTGGACAGATAAAGGCCCGCACAAATCAGAGTGAATCAATTCCAGTACTTCCTTGGATCTATACCCCTTATCACTAAAGGGTCGCTTGGTCATTTTTCCTTCCAGGCATGATTCGCAGGTTGGAAAGTCCTCATCTTTCACACCACTGAGTATTCCATCAGTTATCAACCTTTGAATCCTACCCAAGTTAATATGACCTAGCCTAAGATGCCATAAGTACTTTTGATTCATTCTAGAAGGCTCCTTTCTCTTATTGGTACTAGATGTATTATTTGACTCTACTCGTTGCATCGTGGAATAATCAGGATTCAGTATATATAAGTTGCCTACCAATGTACCAGAACATATATACTCACCATTCTTTTTGATAATAACAGAACTATCAAAAGAAACAGAATATTTATTCAAAACCAATTTAGAAACCGAAACAAGGTTCTTTCTAAAATTCGGTACATAAAGACAATTATTCAATACTAAAACTTTATTATTAAAAGATAAATAAATATCTCCCACTGCAACAGCCGCCACTTTCGTTGCGTTGCCCATGTAGATAGTGATCTCCCCCTCTCTAAGCCGCCGGGTTTCCTGGAACCCCTGCAAAGAATTGCAGACATGATCAGTGGCTCCCGTATCCACACACCAGGTACCGGTGGATAACACCGCTAAACATGTTTCAGTGACTAAGGAAAAGTTCGTACCTCCTTGTCTGAGAGGACAATTAGACTTCCAATGTCCAGACTGCTTGCAACGGAAACACTTGCCCTTAGGCCTGTTCACTCCATTCTGTGGTCCACCAACTCTGGGCCCACTGGGTTTCCGTCCTTGCTTTTTCTTCTTCTTAATCCCCGAAGGGCGAGGAAGAGTCGATTTCACAGCCACAAGTGCATGAGAGTTCTTAAAGATACCCTCTGCCGCCTGGAGTTCAGTCAGGAGTTCCGCCAACGTATATAACCTCTTGTTCATGTTATAGTTCAGGCGGAACTGCTCAAAACTCCTAGGCAGAGACTGGAGTACTATATCGATCTGGGTTTCCCCATCGATAGCTCCTCCCATAATCTCTATCTCATTCAGATAGCCTATCATCCTAAGAACGTGATCCCTTACGGGCGTTCCTTCGGACATAGTGGCCGTCATGAGTTGCCTCATAGCATCTTGTCTGGCTGCCCTGTCCTGACTACCAAACATCTCCTTAAGGTTAAGCATCATATCATAGGCAGTGTCCATGGCTTCATGCTGATGTTGCAGCACATTTGACATAGATGCCAAAATGTAGCACCGCGCCATCTGATCAGCCTTGACCCACTTCCGATGAGCTTCCTTTTCCTCAGGAGAGGATGTTTCAGTAGGTGCAACAGGACATTCGACCTGGAGTACATACTTGTACTCCTCAGCAGTTAGGACAATGTCCAAGTTTCGTTTCCAATCAACATAATTTGGACCAGTGAGTTTGTTTTCTTTTAGTATCACAGACAGTGGGTTGAGTGCCATATCTATAAAAGAGACAAATCAAACCGTCAAATTTAATTCGATATTAACTCCCTTAATTAATATCATTAAATTTACCAATCAATCCTAAAATCCCATCAGACCAGCATGCCACGTTCATGTGGACGTATACTAGTCCAAACGATTTTATAATTGGACTTTTACTTCGGTCGTACATCATTACAGCAGTGACTCCGATGGGGAGGATACTGTAAAGCGTACCTAAGTGTATACCATTTCTCAGTACTAAGTTAACCGCTCGGGAACTACATACCCACCGCAAGCCACGTTAGTGTGGACGTTTACGTTGACATGCGGTCCCTTTACGATTTCCTATAACTGTCGAGCCTCAATTAACCCAAAGTTCCGTTTCCGTCTAGTAAGCCACGATAGTGTGGACGTTTACTAAACAAACAACTTTGTTAATTGAATTTCATTTAATAAATTTCACAATTTCGTTAATCAAAGCTTGATATCTCGTAAGTGAAACTCGAAGTTTCTAACCAGCGATCAATCATGCAATTGAGCCCTATCTCTCACTAAGTGAGGGAGCCAACCAGACAATCGATCTAGTCATTGAATGACTCGAATGTCTCTAATCAGTGTCATCGACATAAGCAAGCGCTTTGGCTCCATTCCACTCCCCGGGGTGAGAATGAGTCGAGTTGAACTTAGTCTTTGAAAAACTGATTAGGCATTTGCTTTGAAAAACTTAAGTGTTCAATTCTATAAATGGAATTGAATTCGAATTTCGATCAAAGTGATTTCCGTGTATCGACTTTATCCGATAGGGAGGATGACACTAAAGCCAACTCGTAAGTCAATACACATCACTCTCGAAACAGAGAATGGAGACCGTGGGATTGTTTCCAATCCCTCTCCCACTTAGTATTTTACGATTTAGGGATATACATGCATAAAATAATAAGCATAATAAACACGTAAATCACACAATAAGCAATTAACGTGGCCCGATTATTATGGCCTTAAAATCTTGAATGCACGTCTCTTGGAAATCGAACTCGTTGCTCGTCTCAACTTCGATTCTCGTTCCTCCGGGCTTCGATCTCGTCTCAATCCAATAGCAGAAATAGATTACAAAAATATTCTACTAAGTCCGGTATCGATCCTATACATTTTGATCGAACCTATACAAGTCCCGGATGCAACGAAAAAATAAATAAACCTAACGACTCAACCCGTCGTTTTTATCTATTACAAACAAGCAACTTTCCAAAATGAAACGATCTCGACAATCCCGAGAGTTTAACCAAAACCACACACACATATAGCACAAAATACCAAAAAATAAATTGGCCATAATAATCGGGTGATCCTGCAAAACAATACTCGCAAACAATATAAAGAACGTATAAACCGGCTCTGATACCAATTGTTGGAAATCGACTACCCGGGACATGTCCGTTCGACTACTCGAACATCCGGACAAGCCCAGTCGACGTCCAGTGTGCCCACTGTGTTCACGACGAAGCCCCTGACCCGAAATGCACCCAGCCATCGCACCCGAGGCACGACCGCGCAAAACGAGAAGCTTCTGGCCTCTCTGTCGTCCGACACCAGAAGGTGTCGTCCGACAAGGCCGTCCAATGTCGTCCGACATCAGAAGGTGTCGTCCGACATGCCTGTCGGCCGACAGCAGAACCTGTCGTCCGACACCCGTCGCGAACAGCGGCGGGATTCGCCCGTTCTGGCTGTTCCGATGTGATTTTCTCGATCCGACTGCCGTGCCGGAGGTCAGAAACCTCCCAGCAGTCCGAGAATGTCACATCCAAGCCACGGGATCCGATCTACGTTCAAAATATGATTAACGAGATAAAACCGAGATCGAAATAAATGCGGAATTGAAAGTTCCGATCTCATACCTCTCGGTCGATTGTTGAGACCTTAGATGCTTCTGGTGTATGACTCTGATCCCGACTCCAACCGTTGTGTGGGCAACGATCTGTTGGGTTTGCCTTTTCTGCTTTCTTCTTCTTCTACCGTGATATTCTTTTTCTCAGTTAGAGAAAAATATCAGCGCTAACTAATGTATTTTACAGAGAAAAAATTATATTTGCGTTAACAATTATTTTTCTCAGTAAAATAGAAAAGCGGCGAACTGTAGGTTAAGAATAGGCAAGGGGGGGGGGGGGGTTTATAGAGTTACACCAGGGACCCAAGGTTAAATTAATTAAGGGCTAAATTGAAATATTAATTAACTTGGAATACGTAAACGCAATTCCTTAATTAATCGATCTCAATTTTAATTATTATTAACTCCACTATAAAATAATAATTGAATTCCCGAAATTAATTTAATATTATTTCAACAATAATATTTCCGCCGAAAATTACATATACGACTTTCCCCGTGTTTAAGATATCGAACGTCCACGAATTTATTTAATTACTAATAATTAAATTAATTCGTTTCTTATTATCCGAGACTAGTACCACTCATCCTTATTATCATGTGGAACAAATCCACCTGCAGGGTTTACATGATAAACTTTATGAGCTCATCTCGGGGACGTTATCAACCCGATAAACGGGACACGGTTTCCTGTCTATAATCTATAGCATGCCGTGTGTACAATTCCGATTCCCAATTTACCGAGTATCTCGACTAATCAAATAGTCTCACTCATTGGCAAGTTAAAGAACCGAGAATTGGACATACGCACCTATAATTATATAGGGATTAAGAATTCGTATATCCGTAATTCTGAGGTCTAGTTCGATTACGTCGATTAGTATAAATCGAACGCCCTCCCGTGGTCCTGCTCAATACACCAAGTGTACGAGTGTGACATGATAGTCAAGACCGACTATCAACCAGTCACACAACGACGTACCGATGGATTGTCCCTGTCCATCTAAGTCGTGAGCTACTGTTCGATAATATACGAGTAACCGACAGTATGATCTTCCGCGTGTCTCCTCACGCCATACTGTCTACAACGTATATATCTAGGACTATAGAGCACAGAGTTATAATAAACAAAATGCAGACTGTTTGATTAATAGATAATGTAAAACACAGATAAGGAGTTCCATATTGCAGACATGATCAGTGGCTCCCGTATCCACACACCAGGTACCGGTGGATAACACCGCTAAACATGTTTCAGTGACTAAGGAAAAGTTCGTACCTCCTTGTCTGAGAGGACAATTAGACTTCCAATGTCCAGACTGCTTGCAACGGAAACACTTGCCCTTAGGCCTGTTCACTCCATTCTGTGGTCCACCAACTCTGGGCCCACTGGGTTTCCGTCCTTGCTTTTTCTTCTTCTTAATCCCCGAAGGGCGAGGAAGAGTCGATTTCACAGCCACAAGTGCATGAGAGTTCTTAAAGATACCCTCTGCCGCCTGGAGTTCAGTCAGGAGTTCCGCCAACGTATATAACCTCTTGTTCATGTTATAGTTCAGGCGGAACTGCTCAAAACTCCTAGGCAGAGACTGGAGTACTATATCGATCTGGGTTTCCCCATCGATAGCTCCTCCCATAATCTCTATCTCATTCAGATAGCCTATCATCCTAAGAACGTGATCCCTTACGGGCGTTCCTTCGGACATAGTGGCCGTCATGAGTTGCCTCATAGCATCTTGTCTGGCTGCCCTGTCCTGACTACCAAACATCTCCTTAAGGTTAAGCATCATATCATAGGCAGTGTCCATGGCTTCATGCTGATGTTGCAGCACATTTGACATAGATGCCAAAATGTAGCACCGCGCCATCTGATCAGCCTTGACCCACTTCCGATGAGCTTCCTTTTCCTCAGGAGAGGATGTTTCAGTAGGTGCAACAGGACATTCGACCTGGAGTACATACTTGTACTCCTCAGCAGTTAGGACAATGTCCAAGTTTCGTTTCCAATCAACATAATTTGGACCAGTGAGTTTGTTTTCTTTTAGTATCACAGACAGTGGGTTGAGTGCCATATCTATAAAAGAGACAAATCAAACCGTCAAATTTAATTCGATATTAACTCCCTTAATTAATATCATTAAATTTACCAATCAATCCTAAAATCCCATCAGACCAGCATGCCACGTTCATGTGGACGTATACTAGTCCAAACGATTTTATAATTGGACTTTTACTTCGGTCGTACATCATTACAGCAGTGACTCCGATGGGGAGGATACTGTAAAGCGTACCTAAGTGTATACCATTTCTCAGTACTAAGTTAACCGCTCGGGAACTACATACCCACCGCAAGCCACGTTAGTGTGGACGTTTACGTTGACATGCGGTCCCTTTACGATTTCCTATAACTGTCGAGCCTCAATTAACCCAAAGTTCCGTTTCCGTCTAGTAAGCCACGATAGTGTGGACGTTTACTAAACAAACAACTTTGTTAATTGAATTTCATTTAATAAATTTCACAATTTCGTTAATCAAAGCTTGATATCTCGTAAGTGAAACTCGAAGTTTCTAACCAGCGATCAATCATGCAATTGAGCCCTATCTCTCACTAAGTGAGGGAGCCAACCAGACAATCGATCTAGTCATTGAATGACTCGAATGTCTCTAATCAGTGTCATCGACATAAGCAAGCGCTTTGGCTCCATTCCACTCCCCGGGGTGAGAATGAGTCGAGTTGAACTTAGTCTTTGAAAAACTGATTAGGCATTTGCTTTGAAAAACTTAAGTGTTCAATTCTATAAATGGAATTGAATTCGAATTTCGATCAAAGTGATTTCCGTGTATCGACTTTATCCGATAGGGAGGATGACACTAAAGCCAACTCGTAAGTCAATACACATCACTCTCGAAACAGAGAATGGAGACCGTGGGATTGTTTCCAATCCCTCTCCCACTTAGTATTTTACGATTTAGGGATATACATGCATAAAATAATAAGCATAATAAACACGTAAATCACACAATAAGCAATTAACGTGGCCCGATTATTATGGCCTTAAAATCTTGAATGCACGTCTCTTGGAAATCGAACTCGTTGCTCGTCTCAACTTCGATTCTCGTTCCTCCGGGCTTCGATCTCGTCTCGATCCAATAGCAGAAATAGATTACAAAAATATTCTACTAAGTCCGGTATCGATCCTATACATTTTGATCGAACCTATACAAGTCCCGGATGCAACGAAAAAATAAATAAACCTAACGACTCAACCCGTCGTTTTTATCTATTACAAACAAGCAACTTTCCAAAATGAAACGATCTCGACAATCCCGAGAGTTTAACCAAAACCACACACACATATAGCACAAAATACCAAAAAATAAATTGGCCATAATAATCGGGTGATCCTGCAAAACAATACTCGCAAACAATATAAAGAACGTATAAACCGGCTCTGATACCAATTGTTGGAAATCGACTACCCGGGACATGTCCGTTCGACTACTCGAACATCCGGACAAGCCCAGTCGACGTCCAGTGTGCCCACTGTGTTCACGACGAAGCCCCTGACCCGAAATGCACCCAGCCATCGCACCCGAGGCACGACCGCGCAAAACGAGAAGCTTCTGGCCTCTCTGTCGTCCGACACCAGAAGGTGTCGTCCGACAAGGCCGTCCAATGTCGTCCGACATCAGAAGGTGTTGTCCGACATGCCTGTCGGCCGACAGCAGAACCTGTCGTCCGACACCCGTCGCGAACAGCGGCGGGATTCGCCCGTTCTGGCTGTTCCGATGTGATTTTCTCGATCCGACTGCCGTGCCGGAGGTCAGAAACCTCCCAGCAGTCCGAGAATGTCACATCCAAGCCACGGGATCCGATCTACGTTCAAAATATGATTAACGAGATAAAACCGAGATCGAAATAAATGCGGAATTGAAAGTTCCGATCTCATACCTCTCGGTCGATTGTTGAGACCTTAGATGCTTCTGGTGTATGACTCTGATCCCGACTCCAACCGTTGTGTGGGCAACGATCTGTTGGGTTTGCCTTTTCTGCTTTCTTCTTCTTCTACCGTGATATTCTTTTTCTCAGTTAGAGAAAAATATCAGCGCTAACTAATGTATTTTACAGAGAAAAAATTATATTTGCGTTAACAATTATTTTTCTCAGTAAAATAGAAAAGCGGCGAACTGTAGGTTAAGAATAGGCAAGGGGGGGGGGGGGGGGGGGGGGGTTATAGAGTTACACCAGGGACCCAAGGTTAAATTAATTAAGGGCTAAATTGAAATATTAATTAACTTGGAATACGTAAACGCAATTCCTTAATTAATCGATCTCAATTTTAATTATTATTAACTCCACTATAAAATAATAATTGAATTCCCGAAATTAATTTAATATTATTTCAACAATAATATTTCCGCCGAAAATTACATATACGACTTTCCCCGTGTTTAAGATATCGAACGTCCACGAATTTATTTAATTACTAATAATTAAATTAATTCGTTTCTTATTATCCGAGACTAGTACCACTCATCCTTATTATCATGTGGAACAAATCCACCTGCAGGGTTTACATGATAAACTTTATGAGCTCATCTCGGGGACGTTATCAACCCGATAAACGGGACACGGTTTCCTGTCTATAATCTATAGCATGCCGTGTGTACAATTCCGATTCCCAATTTACCGAGTATCTCGACTAATCAAATAGTCTCACTCATTGGTAAGTTAAAGAACCGAGAATTGGACATACGCACCTATAATTATATAGGGATTAAGAATTCGTATATCCGTAATTCTGAGGTCTAGTTCGATTACGTCGATTAGTATAAATCGAACGCCCTCCCGTGGTCCTGCTCAATACACCAAGTGTACGAGTGTGACATGATAGTCAAGACCGACTATCAACCAGTCACACAACGACGTACCGATGGATTGTCCCTGTCCATCTAAGTCGTGAGCTACTGTTCGATAATATACGAGTAACCGACAGTATGATCTTCCGCGTGTCTCCTCACGCCATACTGTCTACAACGTATATATCTAGGACTATAGAGCACAGAGTTATAATAAACAAAATGCAGACTGTTTGATTAATAGATAATGTAAAACACAGATAAGGAGTTCCATATTGTCACTAAACTAGACATTTAGAATATAACTCCATCAGTCGAGACATGTTATAAGTCTCTAAAAAAAAAAAGAGAAGAAAATAACAAAAGAGTCGAATAATGGTACTAGTTAATTGCTCGGATATTTGATGTGGCTTTGATGAGTTCGTTTGTTGTATTTGGTGTGGAAGGGCGTGTTGTGCGTTAGACGGATATTTGATTGTGTTGGAGGTACGTGCTTGTACGAGTTAGTCCACTCTTTCCCAAATATTCCCGAATACCTTTAGCCGAGCCCCGTTACACCCATTTTTGTCGATCACCCATGATTCTTAAGATAGTAGACCTTGATTAGTGGAGAGTGCAATTTGAGCATGTATTTAGTTGGTGTCCTTAGGTGCATTTGATGTTATTTGAGGCTCGTCGTTGCTCCTTTCGTGCTTTCCTTTGTTTAATACACAAGTTTATTTCTTGTTCTTTCGCTTGTGTGTGCTTATGAGTGACCTATTCTCGAGAGTTAAAGAAGAAAGAGTGAATCCTTGTGAGGGAACTTGAAATTGTGACATGTGATGATGCTTATGTGATATTTATTGCTCTAAGTCATTGTGGGACGATGGTTGTTTACTTTACCTTTTCCGTACGCATCGAGGATTTATTTGTAGTTTTTAGGAATTGAGTATACGATTGGCATGCATGTGTTTGGGACGTACTTCTTGCTTTTATGATTGCTTGCTTGAGGACAAGCAAGAAGCTAAGTGTGGGGGAGTTGATGTTTGTGATTTTGTGTCGATTTTCCGTGTCCTTTGTGTGAGAGTTGTGTCGTGTTTAGTTGATTATTTGCGTATTCTTCGTGGCGTTGGTGTATGTGATGCGTTTGTTGAGTGTGCAGGTATTCGGGCTTGAGTGTGGCGAAAAAGTTGAAGAAACGAGCCGAAACGAGTCGGAAAAGAGCCCAGCCGCTGCCCCCAAGGACCAGGCGCCCGCCAGCCCCTCGAGCGCTCGCCTGCCTCAAGTTCAGAGGCTCTGAAAACGCCACCAAGCGATCGCCTTAGCCTCAGGCGATCGCCCCCTCAGTGACGCGAGCGCCCGCCAGCCACCCGAGCGGTCGCCTGCCATCAAGTTCAGAGACTCAGAATTTAGCACCAGGCGACCGCCTCCTACCCAAGCGGTCGCCTGCCCACTGACGCGGGCGATCGCTCCCTACCTCTAGCGGTCGCCTGCCCTCCTTTTCTGGAGTTGACTCGCGATTTGACCTCCGATTATCGAGACTATTTAATAGATTTTGAACCTAGGTTTTAGGGACTACTTTTTCAGACTTTATTTTCGTTTTTTGAGAGAGAACACTGGGGACTCGAACGTAGCTTGGATTTCTGTTTTGCTTTTTCTTGGATTGGATTGAAACTCGGTAAAAGTCGGAGATTCCGCCGACGGGTACTTGATTTTGAATTTGGATCTAGTAAGTTTTATTTTCTTCTTTCAATTCGTTAGTTCTTCAATTCTTTGTTTGATTAATTGCTTAGTTATTTCTACGTTTCAATATTTGCATTCATGAATTTTAGTTTTCTAAAATCCAATTATTCTTTGATTAAAAGTATGAGTAGCTAAGCTTTTTACCTAGGGTTAAGGATGATCGATTTTTCCAACTAGGGTTTGAATTTGAATTTCGTTATTGCATTAACACCAACCGGAAACGGACGCGTTAGTAATATTTTATGAAATTGAACTTTAACTCGATTAAGAAAATCGTGATTCCTGAAACCCTAGATTTTTCCCAATTAATTCAAAAACATTATTTCTTGCTTTTTACCAGTGTTCTCGTCTTTTCAATTCCTTAGTTTATTTTAGAAGTAATTCCAAAAACCAAACACAAACTCTTGCATTATGCTATTTCACTTCCTTAATCCCGTTGCAAACAATTAAACGCTTTTACGCCGATAGTAGTGTTCCTCGAGAGATCGACTCGGGCAAGTTGCTTTAGCAACTAGTTCGATAATTTTATTTGATTTGTGACGCTACAAAAACGACTTAATAATTCTACCTTGCAGGGATTCCGACTATCATGGTTTAATTAATTGTTAATTATTCGCTTAATTAATTGCTTTAATTTTACCATGATTATTCGTTATTAAACTCTCGGACATGTCGAGATTCGTTTTGTTTGGATGAATGCTTGTAATAGTAAAAATTCGGGGGTTGACCGAATTTAGATTTATTATTATTGTTCTATGTTTTCCGGAAAGTGTATAGGGTCGATTTCATGTAAAGAATCGATACCGGAATTGTAAATTTATTTCTTGTAATTTATTTACGTTGGATTGATGCCGAGACGACCGCCGGAGAACACGTGTGACGAAGAAGACGAAGAGGACGAAAAACCGGGGGGGTCGATCAACCCCATGATCGACCCCATGATCGATCAAGAGGGGAAGGGGGCGTCGCGCCCTTCGGCCGTGGGCTGTCGCCGGCGACGGTGGCGGCTGGCCAGCTGGAGTGGCGGCGGCGGGTGCTCCCTCCCGGTGGTCGGCCGATGATGGTGGGGTGGTGCGGGAATCCCCATCCCGTGCTACTCCTACCAAAGATTCACTTTCCTAATTGATTCGTTTTTCCTAATTGAGTTTTTCCTATTTTTGGGAATTCTCATGGATTAGGAAAAGAATTAATTGGAATTAATTTTATTCCTTATTCTATTATGGAAGTCTTCTAGAGTATTCCGAGTTCTACTTGGAATAGGATCCTAGAGATTTAATAGAATTGGAAAGGAATAAAAGTTAATTTAGGATTGATTTATTTCCTAATTAATTATTCCTATTTTATGGGAATTTTCATAGTAATGGAAATGAATTAATCTTGGAAAGTAGAAGAGTCCTAATTTATTTTATTTCCTTATTCTATTATAGAAGTCTTCTAGAATATTCCAAGTTTGACTTGGATAGATTATTCTAGAGATTTAATAGAATTAGATAGGAAAATAAATAAATAAAAATATTAATAATATTTAATTTTATTTTTGATTTATTCGATTGACTTAATTTTCGAATTAAGTATCTTTTGGATTTATTAAAAATAAATAGATTTAAATATTGCGATTAATATTCTCGTCACATGGAGCATTCAAGAACGAAGACTGAAGACTAGAAGACGCATACGGAGATGGAATAAAGCCATGATAGTCGGAAAATAATTCTCTAGCTTATTTTGACTATGTGCTATGTGCTTTATTGCTTGTATGCATGCTTATGTGTTTAATTATGCATTAGATAGCGTATCCCTTTTTTTGTTATAAAAAGCTAAGTGGGAGAGGGGATGGAAACATTCCCATGGTCTCCATTACTGTTCTCTTGGTGACTCTTATGGACTTTTGAAGTTCGTATAGATGTGTCATTGGAGGAGAATTCTTGTAATTCCTTTTACAAGAGACATTGATTAAGTTTATCAAACAATGCCTAATTTGTCTTTCTGAAACTGACTTCAAGTCGACTCATTCTCACCCCGGGGAGTGGAATGGAGCCAGAGCCACTTGGTCATGTGGATGACACAAATTAGAGACATTCGTACCATCCTTTTGAAGGTGGATCGATTGTCTGCTCGGCTCCCTCATCTAATGAGAGATAGGGTTGTTCGCATGGTGAATCACTGGTTAGAAACTTCGAGTTTCACTTATGATTCTCCGCGTCTTGATTTACGAAAATCGAATGGATCTTGTAACTGGGAGTCAATTATAAAAGTCTCTTAGTGTAGTAAACGTCCACACCACGTGGCTTGCTATACTGACGGATTTTGGATTAATTGATGTAGACAGTTGTAAGAAATTGTGAAGAGTTGTGAAGTTATCGTAAACGTCCACACCACGTGGCTTGCGGTGATGTAGCTATTCCAAACGATTTACTTTGGTGCTGAGTAATGGTTTACACTTAGATACGCCTTATAGTATTCCTCCCCACGAGGTTGCGCTATAAGTGATGTATGACCGAAGAAAATCTAATTGCTAAATCATTTGGGTGGGTAAACGTCCACACCACGTGGCTTGCCTTACCTGATGGGATTTTAGATGTGATTAGTAATTTAATGATATTATTTTAGGGAGATAATATCGGATATTAAATTGATTGTTTGTTTAAATGTGCTTATAGGTTTAGAGAATAGCTATGAACCCACTTTCTGTGATACTCAAGGAGCATAAACTCACTGGCCCCAATTATATCGATTGGAGGAGAAATTTAGACATTGTCCTAACTTCTGAGGAGTACAAGTTTGTACTTCATGAAGTATGCCCTGCTGAACCCACGCTGCCTCAACTAATGAGGAAAAAGAAGCATATCGGAAGTGGAAAAAGGCTGATGAAATGGCTAGGTGTTGCATTCTGGCTTCTATGTCGAGTGTGCTCCAAACCCAACATGAGTCGATGGACACTGCCTATGATATGTTATTTAACCTCAAGGATATGTTTGGGCAGCAAGATCGTGCGGGACGACAAGAAGCCATGAGAGTCCTCATGACAACTACTCAGTCTGAAGGAACGCCCGTAGGGGAGCACGTTCTTAAGATGATGAGTCTGTTGAATGAGCTTGAGATCCTAGGAGCTCAAATTGATGGGGAGACGCAAGTCGACATCATACTCCAGTCTCTGACCCCTAGTTTTGAGCAGTTTCGCATGAGCTATAATATGGGTAAACTATCTTATTCTCTTGCGCAACTCCTGACTGAACTGAAGGCGGCAGAGGGGATCTACAAGAAGGGCAAGTCTCAAGCGCTTGTAGCTACCAAGTCCAAAGGCTTTAAGCCTGGTGGAGGTAGGGGCAAGAGAAGGAAGCAATCCGGGAAACCCAGTGGTGTCAAGAAGGTTGTACCACGAGTGGGGGCTGCAAAGCCAAAGGGCAAGTGCTTCCAATGCAACAAGTCTGGACACTGGAAGTCTGAATGTCCTCTCAAAGGTACGATTTTTTCTTTAGTCGTAAAAACATAGTCAGCGGTATTATCTACCAGAATTCTGGTGTGTAGATATGGAACCACTGACGGTATGTGCATTTTGAATGCAGGGGTTCCAGAAAACCCGGCGACTTAGAGAAGAAGAGTTCGAGTCTACACGGGCAAAAGCTGTGGAGGAGGCAGCTGTTGCGGTGGAAGACATTTATCTGCTTTAGTAGTTAAATAGGATTTCATTTCAAGATTATTGCATTATGTACCCTTTATTTTAGAAAGAACGATTTGTTCTGGATTTCTATTATTTATGAATGGATATTTTATTTCCTTAATCATTGGATGATTTTGAAATAATGGGTATTATCTATTCTGGTACATTAGATAGCAATATATGAATGATAGATCCTAAGTCTACCACGATGCAACGAACCGTTCTATAACTTGTTTTACTTGTTAGATATTTCTTTATGAAATCATTATACTTGTGAATTCTTGTACTTAGTAGTATTTTCAAATGAGATTCAAATGGTCGAAATTGATTTGATCAATTATAGTTGAAGGAATGGACCTTCCGACCTAAGAATTGAATTTGGAGGATAATACATCTAAGCAAACCTTTCTGGATAAAGGATAGAATTCGGACAAGTATTGGAAATGATTAGATATGCAGACGTATGTGTAAATTAGAAAGGTACGAGTAGTTCTTTCAAAGAATACTCGATGATGGATTAGAATACTTAATGTGCCATAAAAGCAAAGTGTTTTGACTAGTCAATGGACACAAAGCTATTTATGGGGAACCGTTAAAGTATATCCATTATGAGGATGCGACTTGGTCGTGGATGCCGTCACCTATCTAAATAACACATAGCATAATCAAAGATTGGGATTCAATCCCAAAGAGACCGCGCCATACACTTACGTGTAGAGATGGAGCATAAGAAATAAGAAATGGAAATCTAAAAGTAAAAGAGAACAAGTTGTTCGGAACTACCTACGTTCTATGGATATTCCTAGATACAACGGCATATTCAATATAGTTGTTGGATATCCTAGATGAACAAAGTATTGTGTGTTCTATAGTACTATGAACCAGAGGGACGTCCATCGTCCGGTTCATGGAGAAAGACTATTAGATGAACCACAAAGCCTGAACTAAATTAATACCTTGGAATGAGAAAAAGGACAAAGGACTAGGAACCAGCCGAACCGAGTAGAAGTACACCACATACTGCACCTATTGTTATTACTGTTATACACCGGGACGCCATTGCAGTGGGAGGTTGTTAAGAAACCAGGGATGTTCATAAGACTAGAGGAGTTCGGACTCTGGATCTAGTAGACATGAAATCGATCCCTAGTTCTGCATAAGGGTGGTACTAGATCTAAATGTGCCTGCTTGGAACAATAAGGTTTATTGTTAAGAGGCTAGATCATTTAGAGTACATAGCTTAGTAAGTCCATTTATGGATTGTGACAAAGCTATAAGTCGTGGAACTTGCGAATTGATGAGATAGTCCATTTAATGGATTCATAAAAGGGCAAAGACGACGGGTGTATTGGAGACGTAATGGAAACAAGGTGGTGTTTCTCGGAGATTTTATGTAGATAACATTTTATCATTGGCAACAATGTAGAGATATTGTCAGACATAAAATAATGGTTGTCTAAATAAATCGGGATATAAGATTGAGAAGAAGTTGGAACGTGTTCTTAAAGATCTTTTCGATCTAAGAAGAAGAACATTGTACTTCTCCTAGATATCTTATACGATTATGGTTTGTTTTAAACATGCATTATTCTGAGAAAGGTTGTTGCCTTTCAGAGACAGAATATCTATCTAAAGTCATGTGTTTTAAACACATAAAGGAGATAAATGATACAAAGCAGTTTCCTACACTTTGTGTGGAAAGCTTAGATGCAATGTTGAAAAACAAGAAACCTGATATCAAACTATGCGGTTTGCGTAGTGGGAGGATATCAAAGTAATCTGGACAAGAGATTTTCAGATGCTGTAATAGTACTTGCGAAGTACTGGATTATTAAGCAAGATGAAATCTTCTCAGATTACACATTCTCAGATCTAAAATCAGAGAAGGACCAGTGTAAGTCGATATCAGGCTATGTGTTCACTTTTGGAAGAGGTGGAGCCTTTAATATGAAAGAGTGATAAGCAAGATGCTTCTCGGACTCTCTCATAACCGAATAGCAGCCTCAGAGGCAGCGGAAGTTTTGGTTAGGTTCCGGGATAACCTCTAAGACTTGGATATGACTCTTAGTTTACCAAAGGCTATGTAATAGCGGTGCATGATAAACTGGAAGAAGTCATAAGTCTAAAAGTGATGATAACACATAGCGCAAGTACCACCTGATACGAGTCATCGTCGAGGGAGACGACGTAGTAGTCACCAAGATAACTTCAGAGCGGCAACCTAGAGTGCTCATTCACATAGTACTTCTCGGAAGTACACCTTAAGCACGTGATGAGTATGGGAGTCGGGAGTTTGGAGGAAATGACTAGACCTTAGTACAAGTGGGAGATTGTTGGAGTTGTGTACTTAATGTCTAGATTTAAGTAACGGTAAACTCCCTGTCATAGCATTTAATCTATTAAATTAACGAACAATTGTTTTGCTTTTAATTATTTATTAATTAAATATATGCAAACTATAGTTCTGGATTTTATACGTTGTAGTTAGTATGGTGTGCATGGGCGCACAGAAGATCATACTATCGGTTACTCGTATTTAATCAAACAGTTGCTCACGACCTAGATGTTGGAATTCATTATCCCGGGTTATCAAAATTGCGGAACCGATAACCCGAACGAACCCTTCGCCGGAAATCACACGAACACCGACTCATCCGCCGGAGTCCGGGCTTTGGAGACCACGCGCCCGAAGGCGCGCAATCCGCCCCCACCCGAACCCCCGCGAGCCGGGGTTCGTACGATCAAGATGATCGATCGCACGCCGGCGATCGATCGGGGTGGGGCTGCCCAGCAGCCCCCGCGGCGGGTCCGGCGACCCGCCGCCACCAGGAAGCCCCCGCCTTCACGGCGGGGTAGGGCACGCCACCAGCCCGTGCCCAGCGATCGATCCCGTGGATCGATCGCACACCCTCGGCCCAGCCGAGGGTTCGGCCCCCATCGCCCCACGCCGAAACCCTAGCGGGCGCACGTCGCGGTCCGATGGCTTCGCCACCACCGCGCGTTCGTCCGTCTATTCCGGGCTTCGATCTTCGGATCTTCGTCCTACGGTATTCTCGATAAATCAAAATCGAACAATAATCAAGTTAGTTGAGAATTGTACCTACGATTCGTTGTTCGGAGAAACGAAATCCATGACCTCGTGATCTTCCCGCGTATTCCTTGCACTCCGTTCGAACGTCGGGTGGGCGACGAGCTATCGAACTCTATGGATCCTCTTCACTCTTCAAGACTTTATGATTGGCGTATCTTAGGTTGTGAAAAGTGAAGACCATGTAGTGCTTTTATAGGCTACGTAGGGGATCAAAAGGAGATTAAATATTGGGCTTCAATATTGAAAATTAAATTGGGTCCAACCCAAATCCATTAATTCTTATCAATATTAATTTTATTTATTTTCCACTATATAAATAAAATTGCACTCCCAATATAAATCCATATTATACCAAATAATATTTCTCCAACTTAGTATTATTTATTCCGTGTATTTAAGATTTAAATATCCATGAATAAAATTTATTTATTGCTTAATAAATTTATTCATCTCTTATATCCGAGAATAGTACCACTCAACCTTATTTATTATGCGGAACAAATCCACTCGCGAGGTTTACATAATAAATCCTTATGAGCTCATCTCTGGGATATTATCAACCGTTCTGGGATACACTGCCCCTTCAAGAATTCACGGCATGCCATATATAAAATATAGTGACCCAACTTAACCGGTAATTAACCCAATAATTAAATCGGTTAATTCCTTTGGTAAATCAAAGTCACTTATATTAAATATACACACCCGCAATTGTTTCAGGGATTAAGAATAAAATACTCCGAGTCTCAAATCAATTATCGCCGAGCAATCCTAATTGATGAGTCTCAATCGATCCGCTCAATACACCAAGTGTACAAGTGTGATAAAATAATTAAGATAAATTATTTTCTCTCTCACACAACGACTATACCGATGGATTGGTCCGTGTCCATCTAGGTCGTGAGCAACTGTTCGATTAAATACGAGTAACCGATAGTATGATCTTCTGTGTGCCCATGCAACACCATACTAACTACAACGTATAAAATCCAGGACTATAATTTGCATATATTTAATTAACAATAATTAAAAGCAAATGAATGTCTGTAATAGATAGGTAAATGAAAGTGCATACAGAGTTCAGAATACTCAAATCTAGACATTAAGTATACTACTCCATCAATCTCCCACTTATACTAAGGTCTAGTCTTATCTTCCAAACTTCTGACTCCCAAACCCTCCAAGTGCTTGTAGTATACTTCCTTAGGAAGTATCTTGGTGAAAGGGTCCGCTAGGTTGTCTTCCGAAGCTATCTTGGTGACTATCGCATCGCCCCTCTTGACGATGTCTCGAATCAGGTGGTACTTGCGCTCTATGTGTTTTGTAGCACTATGGGACCGTGGTTCCTTACTGTTTGCCACTGCACCGCTATTGTCACAATAAATTGTCATAGCCTTAGGCAAACTCGGAATCACATCTAAGTCCTGGAGGAAATTAAGGAACCACACTGATTCTTTCGCTGCCTCTGAGGCTGCAACATATTCAGCTTCCATGGTAGAGTCCGAAATGCACTTTTGCTTAACACTCTTCCATGATACGGCTCCACCTCCCAAAGTGTACACATAGCCTGATGTCGACTTACGCCGGTCCTTATCAGCTTGGAAATCCAAATCTGTGTAACCCAAAGGAATCAGATTGTCTGCTCCGTAACTCAGAACATAATCCTTAGTATTTCGCAAATACTTGAAAATGCTCTTTACGGCAGTCCAATGAGCCTTTCCAGGGTTACTCTGATATCTCGCTACTATGCCAACGGCATAACAGATATCAGGCCTCGTGCATAACATTGCATACATTAAGCTTCCCACAGCCGAAGCGTAGGGAACCGCTTTCATGTCATCTTTCTCTTTCTGTGTCTGAGGAAACATTTCCTTAGAAAGATAAGTTCCTTTACTGAAGGGCAGATCACCCTTCTTGGAATCTTGCATGTTAAAACGAGCTAGAATCGTGTCTATGTAAGACTGCTGGGAAAGGCACAATGTTCTATTCCGGCGATCCCTTATAACTTTGATCCCTAGAACATGTCCAACTTCTCCCAAATCTTTCATATCAAATTGTCTAGACAACCATCCCTTTATGTCTGATAACATCTTTACACTGTTACCAATGAGAAGTATGTCGTCTACATAAAGCACGAGAAACACCACCTTCTTTCCATCACGTTTCCAATACACACACGATTCGTCCATGCTTTGAATGAATCCAAAAGATTGGACTACTTCATCAAACCGCAGGTTCCACGATCTCGAGGCTTGTTTCAATCCATAAATGGATCGATTAAGCTTGCACACTAGATGATCTCGCCCCTTAGCAATGAATCCTTCTGGTTGTTTCATATAAATCGTCTCGTCAAGACTTCCATTAAGGAAAGTTGTATTGACATCCATTTGCCACACCTCATAATCCATATGAGCTGCTATGGATAAGAGAATCCGGATTGACTTTATCTTGGCTACCGGCGAGAAGGTCTCCTCATAATCGATTCCCTCTTTCTGAGTATATCCTTTCGCAACAAGCCGAGCTTTAAAGGTTTCAACCTTTCCGTCAGATCCTCTCTTTCTCTTGTAGACCCATTTGCACCCAATTGGCTTTACGCCGCTTGGTGGTTCTACAAGATCCCAGACTTTATTAGAATCCATAGATTCTATTTTGGATTTCATCGCTTTCTTCCAAGAAGGCGCATCTATATCTTGTACCGCCTCATCATAGGTCCAGGGGTCGACTTCATGAACTCCGGGTGCCGAGTCCGAAGACTCACCCAGTCCAATCCATCTGTCCGGTTGTTTAACAACCCTCCCACTACGACGGCGTTCCGGTGTATTAACAGTGACAGTATTAGGTGCAGGTTCTAGTGGTGTATCTATACTCGGTTCGGCTGTATCCAGGTCTTCCTCGTTACCTCTCAACTCATCAAGTATTATGTCACTTTTGGGCTTGTGGTCCATGACATAGTCTTCCTCTAAGAACCGAGCGTTAGTACTTATAACGATCTTCTGGTCCGTAGGACTATAGAACATGCCACCCTTAGTTCCTTTCGGGTATCCTACGAACAGTCGTATTTCTGATCTAGGTTCTAACTTATCGGCGCCATGTCGCAACACATGTGCTGGACATCCCCAGATCCGAATGTGTTTCAAGTTAGGCTTACGCCCACTCCACAATTCCATGGGTGTAGTTGGTACCGTTTTGGTCGGAACCCTGTTCAGAATGTACGCCGCTGTTTCCAAGGCAAGTCCCCAGAACATAACAGGTAAATCCGAGTAACTCATCATCGATCGCACCATCTCCATAAGAGTCCTATTCCTTCTTTCTGACACACCATTCTGCTGAGGAGTATATGGTGAAGTCAGCTGGGATTCAATCCCATTCTCTGCCAAGTATGCCTTGAATTCTCCAGACAGGTACTCGCCTCCGCGATCAGATCGCAGGCATTTTATGGATTTACCACGAAGGTTCTCCACAAGAGCCTTGAATTCCTTGAACTTGTCAAAAGAATCACTCTTGTGGCGCATCAGGTAAATATATCCATACCTTGAGTAATCATCAGTAAAGGTGATGAAATACTCGTACCCTCCCCTTGCCTGAGTAGACATAGGTCCGCATACATCAGAGTGAATCAAATCCAATACTTGTTCAGCTCTACGTCCTTTACCAGAAAAAGAACGCTTGGTCATTTTACCCTCCAAACAGGATTCACAGGTTGGAAGGTCCTCTCCTTCTATGCCGCTAATGAGACCATCAGCTTTCAACCTTTGAATTCTATTCGAATTAATATGACCTAGCCTTAGATGCCACAAGTATAATTGATTCATCTTAGAAGGTTCCTTTCTCTTATTGGTGTTCGTAGATGTGTTATTACTCTCGGTTAGTTGCATCGTGTTAGACTCAGGATTTAGAATATACAAATCGTGTACCAATGTACCAGAACAGACAATCTCACTATTTCTTCTTATGACCACAGAGTGATCAAAAGAAACAGAATATCCATTCAGAATTAACTTAGAAACTGAAATTAAATTCTTTCTAAAATTCGGTACATAAAGACAATTTTGTAAAACTAAAACCCTATCACTACTAAAGCGTAAGTGAATGTCTCCCACTGCAACAGCCGCCACCTTCGCGGCATTGCCCATGTAGACCACGATCTCTCCCTCTCTAAGTCTCCGGGTTTCCTGGAACCCCTGCAATGAATTGCAGACATGGTCAGTGGCGCCCGTATCTACACACCAGGTACTGGTAGATATCACCGCTGACAATGTTTCAGTGACTAAGGAAAATTTCGTACCTTTGATGAGAGGACAATCAGACCTCCAGTGCCCAAACTGCTTGCATCGAAAGCACTTGCCAGAAGGCTTGCCTTTCCCAATCCGTGGCTTTGAGCCACTGGGTTTCTTTGCATGCTTTTCCTCTAGCCTTGCCACAAAAGCTTGTGATTCTCTTAACTTACGCACAAACTCCTCTCTCGTTGATTTCTTTTTAAGGGACTCATTGAGAGAGAATTCTGTGAGTATGTTAATCACCTCTTGCCCGGCTTCCACGCTATGTCTCAACATCATTCTGAGGTCATTCCGAATGTCCTCATCAGTTGGGACAATAGTGGATTCGGAAAGCTCAACAGTCTGGACAATGTCCAGATTTCGTTCCCAATCATCACCATATGGAACCGGTGAGTTTTCATCCTTAAGTATATCACAAAGTGGGGTCACAGTCATTCTTAACCTATAAGCACATAAAACAAACAAACAATTTAATATCCGATATTATCTCCCTTAAATAATATCATTAAATCACTAATCACATCTAAAATCCCATCAGGTAAGGCAAGCCACGTGGTGTGGACGTTTACCCACCCAAATGATTTAGCAATTAGATTTTCTTTGGTCATACATCAATTATAGCGTGACCTCGTGGGGAGGAATACTATAACGCGTATCTAAGTGTAAACCATTACTCAGTACCAAAGTAAATTACTTGGAATCGCTACATCACCGCAAGCCACGTGGTGTGGACGTTTACGATAACTTCACAACTCTTTATAATTACTTACAACTGTCTACATCAATTAATCCAAAGTCCGTCAGCATAGCAAGCCACGTGGTGTGGACGTTTACTACACTAAGAGACTTTTATAATTGACTCCCAATTACTTGATCCATTTAATCTCGTAAATCAAGACGCGAAGAATCATAAGTGAAACTCGAAGTTTCTAACCAGTGATTCACCATGCGAACAACCCTATCTCTCATAAATGAGGGAGCCGAGCAGACAAACGACCAATCTATCAAAGAATGGCACGAAAGTCTCTAATTTGTGTCCTCTACATGACCAAGTGGCTCTGGCTCCATTCCACTCCCCGGGGTGAGAATGAGTCGACTTGAAATCAGCTTTGGAAAGACAAATTAGGCATTGTTTGATAAACTCAATCAATGTTTCTTGTAAGAGGAATTACAAGAACTCTCCTTCAATGGCTTATCTATATAAACTTCAAGAGTATAAAAGTCACCAAGAGAGCAGCAATGGAGACCATGGGTATGTTTCCATACCCTCTCCCACTTAGCTTTTTACAATAAAGGGATACGCTATCTAGTGCATAAAGTAAACACATATAGCATGCATACATGTAATAAAGCACATAGTATTATCACATAGTCAAAATAATTACTAGAATATTATTTTCCGACTATTATGGCTCTATTCCATCCCCGTACGCATCTTCTAGTCTTCAGTCTTCGTTTCTTGAATGCTCCAAGTGACGAGAATATTAATATCCAATATTTAAATCTATTTATTTTCAATTAATCCAAAAGTTACTTAATTCGAAAATTAAGTCAATTGAATATATCAAAAATAAAATTAAATATTATTAATATTTTATTTATTTAATTTTCTTTTTCCACTTCATTAAATATCTAGAATAATCTATCCAAGATATTCTTGGAATATTCTAGATGATATCCATAATGAAATAAAGAAATAAAATAATTAGGACTATTATACTTTTCCAAATTTATTTCATTCCTAATCCATGAATATTCCCATGAGTAGGAATAATCAAATAGGAAAAATAAATTTAGTACTAAATTAATTCTTTTTCTATTTTTCTAGAATATTCCATAAAGAAATAATCAAAATAGGAAATAATGAATTAATTAGGAAAGTATATTTCCGGTAGGAGTAGCTCGGGTTGGGAGACCCCGAGCCACCCCCACCCATCGATCGATCGGCCAGCCACGGGGAGGACCGCCGCCGCCCAGCACGCCGACAAGCCACCAGAAACGGCGGCAGCCGTGGCTAGGGCAACAGCCCCCCCGCCCCATGCCTTCGATCGGGCATCATGGGGATCGATCCAATCGATCCCTAGCCCCTCGTCCATCCCGTCACTTCGTCTTCTCCGGCGGTCTTCGATTCGTCGATCCAATTGCAAAATAAATTTACAAAATCTAAATTACAATTCCGGTATCGATTCTATACACGAAATCGACCCTATACATTTTCCGGAAAAACATGAACATAATAATAAATCCTAAATTCGGTCAACCCCCGAATTTTTACTATTACAAGCATTCACCACCAAAAACGAATCTCGACATGTCCGAGAGTTTAATAAAAAACAACAATCACATGACAAAATAATTAAACGAATAATCATCAAGCCATAATAGTCGGAACCCTGCAAGGTAGAACAATTTTATCGAAAATACCGCGAACGTAAACCACGCTCTGATACCAATTGTTGGAATTCATTATCCCGGGTTATCAAAATTGCGGAACCGATAACCCGAACGAACCCTTCGCCGGAAATCACACGAACACCGACTCATCCGCCGGAGTCCGGGCTTTGGAGACCACGCGCCCGAAGGCGCGCAATCCGCCCCCACCCGAACCCCCGCGAGCCGGGGTTCGTACGATCAAGATGATCGATCGCACGCCGGCGATCGATCAGGGTGGGGCTGCCCAGCAGCCCCCGCGGCGGGTCCGGCGACTCGCCGCCACCAGGAAGCCCCCGCCTTCACGGCGGGGTAGGCCACGGCACCAGCCCGTGCCCAGCGATCGATCCCGTGGATCGATCGCACACCCTCGGCCCAGCCGAGGGTTCGGCCCCCATCGCCCCACGCCGAAACCCTAGCGGGCGCACGTCGCGGTCCGATGGCTTCGCCACCACCGCGCGTTCGTCCGTCTATTCCGGGCTTCGATCTTCGGATCTTCGTCCTACGCTATTCTCGATAAATCAAAATCGAACAATAATCAAGTTAGTTGAGAATTGTACCTATGATTCGTTGTTCGGAGAAACGAAATCGATGACCTCGTGATCTTCCCGCGTATTCCTTGCACTCCGTTCGAACGTCGGGTGGGCGACGAGCTATCGAACTCTATGGATCCTCTTCACTCTTCAAGACTTTATGATTGGCGTATCTTAAGTTGTTAAAAGTGAAGACCATGTAGTGCTTTTATAGGCTACGTAGGGGATCAAAAGGAGATTAAATATTGGGCTTCAATATTGAAAATTAAATTGGGTCCAACCCAAATCCATTAATTCTTATCAATATTAATTTTATTTATTTTCCACTATATAAATAAAATTGCACTCCCAATATAAATCCATATTATACCAAATAATATTTCTCCAACTTAGTATTATTTATTCCGTATATTTAAGATTTAAATATCCATGAATAAAATTTATTTATTGCTTAATAAATTTATTCATCTCTTATATCCGAGAATAGTACCACTCAACCTTATTTATTATGCGGAACAAATCCACTCGCGAGGTTTACATAATAAATCCTTATGAGCTCATCTCGGGGATATTATCAACCCTTCCGGGATACACTGCCCCTTCAAGAATTCACGGCATGCCATATATAAAATATAGTGACCCAACTTAACCGGTAATTAACCCAATAATTAAATCGGTTAATTCCTTTGGTAAATCAAAGTCACTTATATTAAATATACACACCCGCAATTGTTTCAGGGATTAAGAATAAAATACTCCGAGTCTCAAATCAATTATCGCCGAGCAATCCTAATTGATGAGTCTCAATCGATCCGCTCAATACACCAAGTGTACAAGTGTGATAAAATAATTAAGATAAATTATTTTCTCTCTCACACAACGACTATACCGATGGATTGGTCCGTGTCCATCTGGGGCGTGCGCTCGCATCGTGCGAGCGCTAGGGTTCAGCCCGCTGGGCACGCCCCAGCTGCACCCCGGCTGACCTAGCCACGTCCCGGTGATCGCACGCTCAGCCACGGTCGAACCGTGGCTAGCGATCACCGCCAGCACCGCCGCCGCGCGAGCAGCGGTCCATCCGCGCGAGCGGCTGCCCCTCCGCGTGATCGGAGGCAGCCCCGCGCAAGCGGTGCTCGACGTCCAGCCGGGCTTCATGCCCTTCGACCCATCCGATCGAGCTGACAATCCGCCGGCGGTCCGGTGGTCTTCGACCACCACCGCCCGGTTCGTCCTCGTCATGGGTCGCGTCTTTCGGATCTTGGTTCACGATATTTTTACGATAATTAAACGATAAAATCATAAAGAGGGTTTAACGATTTACCTCGTTCTCGTTGTTCGGAAAAACGAAGATAATTTGACGACCTTGAGATCTTCCGACGTATTCCTTGCACTAGCCCGGACGTCGTGTGGGCGACGATCTACCGAACTCCATGGATCCTCCTCTCTACTTTCTCTCTCTAGAATTGTGATCTTCTAGTTATGTGAATAGAGAAGACCATGTAGTGCTTTTATAGGCTACGTAGGGGATCTTAAGGAGGTGGAATATTGGGCTTCCAATAATAGTGATTAAATTGAGCCCAAGCCCAAATCTATTAATCCTTACTATTATTAATTAATTCTATTTTCCACTATATAAAATTAATTGCACTCCCAATATTAAACCATATTATATCAAATAATATTTCTCCGGTAGTATTATTTATTCCGTGTATTTAAGATATAAATATCCATGAATAAAATTAATTTATTGCTAATTAATTTATTCATCTCTTATATCCGAGACTAGTACCATTCAACCTTAATTATTATGCGGAACGAATCCACCTGCAGGGTTTACATAATAATTCCTTATGAACTCATCTCGGGGATATTATCAACTCTTACGGGATACACTTTCCCGTCAAGTATTCACGGCATGCCATATATAAAATATAGTGACCCAACTTAACCGGTAATTAACCCAATAATTAAATTGGTTAATTCCTTTGGTAAATCAAAGTCACTTATATTAAATATACACACCCGCAATAATATCGGGGATTAAGAATAAAATACACAGAGACTTGAATCGATTATCGCCGGCAATCCTAATCGATAAATCTCAAGCAGATCCGCTCAATACACCAAGTGTACAAGTGTGATAAAATAATCAAGATAGATTATTTTCTCTCTCACACAACGACTATACCGATGGATTGGTCCGTGTCCATCTAGGTCGTGAGCAACTGTTCGATTAAATACGAGTAACCGATAGTATGATCTTCTGTGTGTCCATACAACACCATACTAACTACAACGTATAAAATCCAGGACTATAATTTGCATATATTTAATTATAAATAATTAAACGCAAATAATTGTTTATTTAATTAAATAGATTAGTGGCAATGGATCGTGAGTTTCCGTTACTTAAATCTAGACATTAAGTACACAACTCCAACACCCACGGCATCCCGGCGGTCGATCAAGGATCGACCATATGCCCCGGCGTCCAGTCGGGGCTTCCCCTTGCCCGCACGCCGGCGGTCGAAGCCCTAGGGCTCGACCGCCACCCTCGATCCCGTCGAGGGTTTCTCGACCTTCGCCGGGGATCTCGAATCCCCGTTCCCGAAGTTCGTACGTTTACCCGGATCGTGTGTTCATGTATATGCTACAATTAATCCACATAAAATCATAGAAGGGTTTATGATTTTACCTTCGATTCGTTGTTCAGGGAAACGAAATCAAACACCTTTGAAGACCTTTGAATCTTCCTACGTATTCCTTGCACTCCGTTCGAACGTCGTGTGGGCGACGATCTATCGAACTCCTATGGATCTCCTTCAACTCTCTAGAACTATCAAATATTGATATTCTTGTCTTATGATTTATGAAGGCCATGTAGTGCTTTTATAGGCTACGTAGGGGATCAAAAGGAGGTGGAATATTGGGCTTCCAATATTGATGATTAAATTGAGCCCAGCCCAAATCTATTAATCCTTATCAATATTAATTTTATTTATTTTCCACTATATAAATAAAATTGCATTCCCAATATTTATCCATATTATATCAAATAATATTTATCCGGTTAGTATTATTTATTCCGTGTATTTAAGATATAAATATCCATGAATAAAATTAATTTATTGCTAATTAATTTATTCATCTCTTATATCCGAGAATAGTACCGTTCAACCTTAATTATTATGCGGAATAAATTCCACCTGCAGGGTTTATATAATAATTCCTTATGAACTCATCTCGGGGATATTATCAACCCTTACGGGATACACTTTCCTGTCAAGTATTCACGGCATGTCATATATAAAATATAGCGACCCAATTTTACCGGTAATTAACCCAATAATTAAATCGGTTAATTCCTTTGGAAAATCAAAGTCTCTTATATTAAATATACACATCCGCAATAGTATCGGGGATTAAGAATAAAATACTCTGAGATTTAAATCAATTATCAACGGCAATCCTAATTGATAAATCTCAAGCGATCCGCCCAATACACCAAGTGTACAAGTGTGATAAAATAATTAAGATAAATTATTTTCTCTCTCACACAACGACTATACCTTTGGATTGATCCGTGTCCATCTAGGTCGTGAGCAACTGTTTGATTAAATACGAGTAACCGATAGTATGATCTTCTGTGTGGGCCCGACACACCACACTAACTACAATGTATAAAATCCAGGACTATATTTTGCATAATTTAATTAAAAATAATTAAATGCAAACAATTGTTTATTATTTAAATAGGTTAAATGCTATGACCAGGAGTTTACCGATACTTAAATCTAGACATTAAGTACACAACTCCAACAATCTCCCACTTGTACTAAGGTCTAGTCATTTCCTCCAAACTCCCGACTCCCATACTCATCACGTGCTTAGGTTATACTTCCCAGAAGTACTATGTGAATGAGCAATCTAGGTTGCCGCTCTGAAGTTATCTTGGTGACTACTGCGCCGTCTCCCTAGACGATGACTCGAATCAGGTGGTACTTGCTCTATGTGTTATCATCACCTTTTGAACTTATGACTTCTTCCAGTTTACCACGCACCGCTATTTACATAGCCTTTGGTGAACCAAGAATCATATCCAAGTTCAGAGGTCATTCCGGAACCAAAACTTCCGCTGCCTCTGAGGCTGCTATTCGGTTTATGATAGAGTCCGAGAAGCATCATGCTTATCACTATTTCATCTTGAGGTTCCACCTCTCTCAAAAGTGAACACATAGCCTGATATGGACTTGCACTGGTCCTTCTCTGATTTGGGATCTGAGAAGATGTAATCCAAGAAGAATTCGTATTGCTCCGTAAGCCAGTACTTCGAAAGTACTCTTACAGCATTCGAACATCTTTTGTCAAGATTACTTTGATATCCTCCCACTACGCTAACCGCATAGTTGATATCAGGTTTTTGTTTTACAACATTGCATCTATAAAGCTTTCCACACTCGAAGTGTAGGAGACCGCTTTGTCTTTATCTATCTCATTCATGTGTCCAAGACACATACCTTTAGATAGATGTATTCTGTTTCTGAAAGGCAACAATCTTTCTCAGAATTATGCATGTTTAAAACAAACCATAATCGCATAAGATATCTAGGAGAAGTACAATGTTCTTATCTAGAGATCGAAAGATTCCAAGAACATGATTAAACTTACTCTCAATCTCGATTTTATTTAGACAACCTCTTTTTTTTTTATGTATGAGAATACTTTTACATTGTTGTCAATGATGAAGTGTTATCTACATAAAATTCCGAGAAACACCACCTTGTTTCCATTACGTTTCTAATACACCTTCCTCGTCTATGCCCTTTGATGAGTCCATCTAATGGACTATCTCATCAATTCGCAAGTTCCACGATTCATGCCTTTGTAATGATCCATAAATGGATTTACTAAGCTTGTACTTCTAAATGATCTTGCCTCTTAACAATAATCATATTGCTTTCCAAGCAGGCACATTTAGATTAGTACCGCCCTTTATGCAGAGCTAGGGATCGATTTCATCTCTACTAAATCCAGAGTTCAAAACTCCTCTAGTCTTATGAATGTCTCTGGTTGGTTAACAACCTCCCACTGCAATGGCGTTCCGGTGTATAACAGTAACAACATTAGGTGCAGTTAGTGGTGTACTACTACTCGGTTAGGCTGGTTCTCAGTCTTTCGTCCTTTTCCTTATTTCAAAGTACCTTGTCAGTTAGGGCATTGTAGTTCATCTAATAGTCTTCCTCTAAGAACCGGGCGGGGACACCCCTCTGGTTCATAGTACCATTGAACATACAATCACTTGCTCTTCCAGGTTATCCTACAACCACATGGAATGTGCCGTTGTATCCAGAAATATCCATAGAGCATAGGTTGTTCCGAATAAACTTGTCCCTTTTACCATTAGAACTCCATTTCTTATTTGTGACGCACCATTTCTACACGTTAGTGTATGGTGCAGTCCTTGAGACTTAATCCCAATCTTTGATTTATGCTATGTGTTATTTAGATAGGTAATAGCCTCCGCGAACAAGTCCCAGGCTTCTAATGGATATACTTCGAAGGCTCCCCATAACAGCTTTGTGTTCATTGACTAGTCAAAACCCTTTGCTTTTATGGAACATCAAGTATTCTAATCCATCTTTAAGTATTCCTAAAAGGAACTACTCATACCTTTCTAATTACACATATGTCTGCATATATCATCTTTAATACTTGTCCAAATTCCAATCTTTAGAAGGTCCACTTAGTTGTATTATCTTCCAAATTTAGTTCTTAGGTCGGAAGGTCCATTCCTTCAACTATAATTGATCAAATCAATTTCGACCTTTGAACCTTATTTGAATAAATGTTACTAAGTACAAGAATTCACAAGTATAATGATTTAACAAAGAAATACATCTAATCAGTAAAATAAGTTGTAACGGTTTATTGCATCGTGGTAGACTAAGGATTCATCATTCATATATTGCTATCTAATGTACCAGAATAGATATTACCATTATTTCTTATCCAAACCATCAAATGATTAAAGAAATAAAATATCCATTCATTAAGATAGAAAACCAGAACAAAAGTTCTTTCTAAAATAAAAGGTACATAAAGCAATAAACTTGAAATGAAATCCTATAACTATCAAAACAGATAAATGTCTTCCACTGCAACCGCTGCTTCCTCAACAGCTTCGCCCATGTGGACTCGAACTCTTCTTCTCTAAGTCGCCGGGTTTTCTGGAACCCCTGCATTTAAAATGCACATACCGTCAGTGGTTCCATATCTACACACCAGAATTCTGGTAGATAACACCGCTGACTATGTTTTGCGACTAAAGAAAAAATTCGTACCTTTGAGAGGACAAGATATAGATCCCCAGTACTCAGACTGCTTCCCTTGGGGATATTTGCCAGAAGGCTTCTTTATCCCACCCTTCGGTCCAAGTCCTTTATGATGGAGTTGTATTCTAAATGTCTAGTTTAGTGCAAATACGGAACTCCTTACCTATACCTTAATTCGAGATATGATTCAAACATGATTGCATTTAATGCAATAGTCCTAGATATATACGTTGTAGATAGTATGGCGTGAGGAGACACGCGGAAGATCATACTATCGGTTACTCGTATACTATCGAACAGTAGCTCACGACTTAGATGGACAGAGACAATCCATCGGTACGTCGTAGTGTGACTGGTAGATAGTCGGTCTTGACTATCATGTTACACTCGTACACTTGGTGTATTGAGCAGGACCACGGGAGGGCGTTCGATTTATACTAATCGGAGTAATCGAACTAGACCTCAGATATTACGGATATGTGAGTTCTTAATCCCTATATAATTATAGGTGCGTGTGTCCAATGCTCGGTTCTTTGATGTGCCAATGAGTGAGACTAATTGATTAGTCAATATTCTCGGTAGATTGGGAATCGGTATTGTACACACGGCATGCTATAGATTATAGACAGGAAACCGTGTCCCATTTATTGGGTTGATGATGTCCCCGAGATGAGTTCATAAAGTTTATCATGTAAACCCTGCAGGTGGATTTACTCCGCATGATAATAAGGATGAGTGGTACTAGTCTCGGATCATAAGAAATGAATTAATTTAATTATTAGTAATTAAAATTAATTCGTGGACATGCGATATCTTAAACACGGGGAAATATCACATATGTAATACGGAGGGAAAATTATTGACGGAATAATTTGAATTAATTAATTGGGAAATCATTTATAATTTTATAGTGGAATTAATTATAAATAAAATTGTGGAATTTAATTAAGGTTTTCCTTTTGGGACACCAAGTTAATTAAATTGCAATTTAAGCCTAATTAATTAATTGCCTATGGGTCCCTAGTGTGGCCTATATATTGTTGGAAATCGACTATCCGGGATGCGTTCGTTCGATCGCTCGAACATCCGAACGATCCCAGTCGACCTCCTAAGTCGCTACTACATTCGCTTTCCCAGCCCGTGCCCCGATTCACGCCCAGCCGCTGCCCCGAAGGACAACCGCGCGAGCCGAGTGGGCTGCCAGAAAAACGCCAAAACGGCGGTCGCCGTTTAGGAATGGCGGTCGCCGTTCCTTCGCGAACAGCAACTCGACGTTGCTGTTCCGAGCTTGTTTCCGGGTCGTTTTTCCTCTCCCGACTACCGATCCGGAGGTCCTAGAACCCCCAGTAGTCGAGGAATACAACCCACAGTCCCGGAACCCGATCTACGTTCAAAGTATGATCAACGAGGAAAAGTGAGATCGAATAAACGCGGAATTAAAAGATCCGATCTCATACCTTATCGGTCGATTGTTGAGACCTTAGCGATTGCTAGTGTATGCCTCTTCCCTTGACTCCAACCGTTGTGTGGGCAACGATCCGTTGGGTCTCCTTTTCTGCTTCTCCTTTTTCACCAGCGTAATATTTCTTTTCTCTGATGAGAGAAAAATATTTGCGCTATACTATTATTTTTGCAGAGAAAACTTAATTGCGCTAACGCAATAATATTTCTCAGAAAAATAAAAAGCTGCGTAGTCTAGGTTTAGGATAGGCAAGGTAGGGTATTTATAGAGTTACACTAGGGACCTCTTAGGTAAATAAATTCAAGGCTAAAATGCAATATTAATTAACTTGGAGTCCTTAAAAGGAAAACCTTAATTAATTACATTTTTAATTATTATTAATTCCACTAAATAATAATAATTGAATTCCCGAAATTTATTTAATATTATTTCAACAATAATAATTCCGCCGAAATTACATATACGACTTTCCCCGTGTTTAAGATATCGAACGTCCACGAATTTATTTAATTACTAATAATTAAATTAATTCGTTTCTTATTATCCGAGACTAGTACCACTCATCCTTATTATCATGTGGAACAAATCCACCTGCAGGGTTTACATGATAAACTTTATGAGCTCATCTCGGGGACGTTATCAACCCGATAAACGGGACACGGTTTCCTGTCTATAATCTATAGCATGCCGTGTGTACAATTATGATTCCCAATTTACCGAGTATCTCGACTAATCAATTAGTCTCACTCATTGGCAAGTTAAAGAACCGAGAATTGGACACACGCACCTATAATTATATAGGGATTAAGAATTCGTATATCCGTAATTCTGAGGTCTAGTTCGATTACGTCGATTAGTATAAATCGAACGCCCTCCCGTGGTCCTGCTCAATACACCAAGTGTACAAGTGTAACATAATAGTCAAGACCAACTATTACCCAGTCACACTACGACGTACCGATGGATTGTCCCTGTCCATCTAAGTCGTGAGCTTCTGTTCGATAGTATACGAGTAACCGACAGTATGATCTTCCGCATGTCTCCTCATGCCATACTGTCTACAACGTATATATCTAGGACTATTGCATTCAAGAACAAGATAGACAAAATGCCGACGATTTGATTAATAGATAATAAAACACAGATAAGGAGTTCCATATTGTCACTAAACTAGACATTTAGAATATAACTCCATCAATCTCCCACTTATACTAAAAGTCTAGTTGCCCTCTCCCATACATCCGATACCCATCCCCTTCACGTGTCTCTTGAACGCTTCCGCTGGAAGTGCCTTCGTAAAGGGGTCTGCCAGGTTATCCGCTGATGCAATCTTGGTGACAACCGCATCGCCTCTCTTGACGATGTATCTAATCAGGTGGTACTTGCGATCTATGTGTTTACTCGCATTGTGGGCTCGTGGTTCCTTCGCATTTGCCACTGCACCGCTATTGTCACAATAAATTGTGATAGCTCTGGGCAAATCAGGAATCACATCCAAGTCCATGATGAAGTTCCGGAGCCACACCGATTCTTTAGCTGCCTCAGAGGCTGCTACATATTCGGCTTCCATGGTGGAGTCCGAAATGCATTTCTGCTTAACACTCCTCCATGAAACTGCTCCACCTCCCAATGTGAACACATAGCCTGATGTAGACTTTCGCTGTTCCTTATCAGATTGGAAATCCGAGTCTGTGTAACCAATAGGAATCAACTCGGACGCTTTGTAACTCAGAACATAATTCCTAGTCCTTCGCAGGTACTTAAGTATGTTCTTTACAGCAGTCCAGTGACCCTGTCCAGGGTTACTCTGATATCTAGCTACCATGCCTACGGCATAGCAGATATCAGGTCTCGTGCACAACATAGCATACATTAGACTACCCACTGCCGAAGCATAAGGAACCGTCTTCATGTAATCTATCTCCTTTTGTGTCTTGGGACACATATCCTTAGATAGACGAATTCCATGGCAGAAAGGTTGAGAACCTCTCTTGGAATTCTGCATGTTGAAACGAGCTAGAATCGTATCAATATATGAAGCCTGGGACAAGCTCAATGTTCTTTTCTGGCGATCCCGTATAACCTTGATCCCAAGAACATGCCCTACTTGTCCTAAGTCTTTCATATCGAATTGCTTGGACAACCATCCCTTTATGTCTGACAACATCTTCACATTGTTGCCAATTAGAAGAATGTCGTCTACATAAAGCACGAGAAACGCCACGCTGTTTCCGTCACTTCTCCGGTATACACACGACTCGTCCATGCTTTGAATGAATCCATAAGACTGGATAACCTCATCAAACCGCATGTTCCAAGATCTAGAAGCTTGCTTCAATCCATAAATGGATCGCTTTAGCTTACACACTAGATGCTCTTGGCCTTTCTCGATGAAACCCTCTGGCTGTCTCATATAAATGGTCTCGTCAAGATTCCCATTCAAGAATGCTGTCTTGACGTCCATTTGCCACACCTCATAATCCATATGAGATGCTATAGACAAAAGAATCCGGATCGACTTTAGCATAGCTACCGGCGAAAAGGTTTCCTCATAATCGATCCCTTCTTTCTGAGTGTACCCTTTCGCAACAAGCCTAGCTTTGAAGGTTTCTACCTTCCCGTCAGATCCTCTTTTTCTCTTGTACACCCACTTGCAACCAATGGCTTTTACACCTTTGGGCGGTGCTACAAGATCCCAGACCTGATTTGAATCCATAGATTCAATCTCAGATTTCATCGCCTTTTGCCAAGACTGAGCATCTTGATCTTTAAGCGCCTCGTCGTAGGTCCAGGGATCGGCTTCATGTTCTCCAGGTAACAAGTCCGAAGACTCACCTATAAACATGAACCTATCGGGTTGTCGAACAACCCTCCCACTACGACGACGCTCCGGTGTAACCTCAGTAACTACAGGTGCAGACTGTGGTGGCGTATCACCCGGTTGGGTTGGATCTAAGCCTTGATCGTTCCCTCTCAGTTCGTTGAGTATTATCTCACTATTGGGCTTGTGGTCCATTATATAATCCTCTTCCAAGAACCGAGCGTTGGTGCTAACAACGATCTTCTGGTCCTTAGGACTATAAAATAGACCACCTTTCGTTCCTCTAGGATATCCTATAAACAACCGAATATCTGAACGTGACTCCAACTTATCAGCCCCATGCTTCAGCACATGTGCTGGACAACCCCAGATCCGAATGTGTTTCAAGTTTGGCTTACGCCCGGTCCACAATTCCGAGGGCGTCTTAGGGACTGATTTGGAAGGAACTAAGTTCAAGATATAAGCCGCTGTTTCCAAGGCATATCCCCAGAACGAAATTGGTAGTTCTGAATAACTCATCATAGATCTTACCATTTCCATAAGAGTCCTATTCCTTCTTTCTGCTACACCATTCTGCTGGGGCGTGTATGGTGCAGTCATCTGGGAGTCAATCCCATTCTCTAATAAGTACGCTTTAAACTCTCCCGAGAGGTACTCTCCTCCACGATCAGATCGTAGAGTCTTTATGGTCTTACCATGAAGGTTCTCCACAAGAGCTTTGTACTCCTTGAACTTGTCAAAGCACTCGCTCTTGCGGCGCATCAGGTATATAAAACCATACCTTGAGTAATCATCAGTGAAGGTTACAAAATATTCGTAACCTCCTCTCGCTTGGACAGATAAAGGCCCGCACAAATCAGAGTGAATCAATTCCAGCACTTCCTTGGATCTATACCCCTTATCACTAAAGGGTCGCTTGGTCATTTTTCCTTCCAGGCATGATTCGCAGGTTGGAAAGTCCTCATCTTTCACATCACTGAGTATTCCATCAGTTATCAACCTTTGAATCCTACCCAAGTTAATATGACCTAGCCTAAGATGCCATAAGTACTTTTGATTCATCCTAGAAGGCTCCTTTCTCTTATTGGTACTAGATGTGTTATACGACTCTACTCTTTGCATCGTGGAATAATTAGGATTCAGTATATATAAGTTGCCTATCAATGTACCAGAACAGATATAATCACCATTCTTCTTGACAATAACAGAATTATCAAAAGAAACCGAATATCCATTCAAAACCAATTTAGAAACCGAAACAAGGTTCTTTCTAAAATCCGGTACATAAAGACAATTATTCAATACCAAAACATTATTATTAAAAGATAAATGAACATCTCCCACTGCAACCGCCGCCACTTTCGTAGCGTTGCCCATGTAGATGGTGATCTCTCCCTCTCTAAGCCGCCGGGTTTCCTGGAACCCCTGCAAAGAATTGCAGACATGATCAGTGGCTCCCGTATCCACACACCAGGTACCGGTGGATAACACCGCTAAACATGTTTCAGTGACTAAGGAAAAGTTCATACCTCCTTGTCTGAGAGGACAATTAGACTTCCAATGTCCAGACTGCTTGCAACGGAAACACTTGCCCTTAGGCCTGTTCACTCCATTCTGTGGTCCACCAACTCTGGGCCCACTGGGTTTCCGTCCTTGCTTTTTCTTCTTCTTAATCCCCGAAGGGCGAGGAAGAGTCGATTTCACAGCCACAAGTGCTTGAGAGTTCCTAAAGATACCCTCTGCCGCCTGGAGTTCAGTCAGGAGTTCCGCCAACGTATATAACCTCTTGTTCATGTTATAGTTCAGGCGGAACTGCTCAAAACTCCTAGGCAGAGACTGGAGCACTATGTCGATCTGGGTTTCCCCATCGATAGCACCTCCCATAATCTCTATCTCATTCAGATAGCCTATCATCCTAAGAACGTGATCCCTCACGGGCGTTCCTTCGGACATAGTGGCCGTCATGAGTTTCCTCATAGCATCTTGCCTGGCTGCCCTGTCCTGACTACCAAACATCTCCTTGAGGTTAAGCATCATATCATAGGCAGTGTCCATGGCTTTATGCTGATGTTGCAGCACATTTGACATATATGCCAAAATGTAGCACCGCGCCATCTGATCAGCCTTGACCCACTTCCGATGAGCTTCCTTTTCCTCAGGAGTGGATGTTTCAGTAGGTGCAACAGGACATTCGACCTGGAGTACATATTTGTACTCCTCAGCAGTTAGGACAATGTCCAAGTTTCGTTTCCAATCAACATAATTTGGACCAGTGAGTTTGTTTTCTTTTAGTATCACAGACAGCGGGTTGAGTGCCATATCTATAAAAGAGACAAATCAAACCGTCAAATTTAATTCGATATTAACTCCCTTAATTAATATCATTAAATTTACCAATCAATCCTAAAATCCCATCAGACCAGCATGCCACGTTCATGTGGACGTATACTAGTCCAAACGATTTTATAACTGGACTTTTACTTCGGTCGTACATCATTACAGCAGTGACTCCGATGGGGAGGATACTGTAAAGCGTACCTAAGTGTGTACCATTTCTCAGTACTAAGTTAACCGCTCGGGAACTACATATCCACCGCAAGCCACGTTAGTGTGGACGTTTACGTTGATATGCGATCCCTTTACGATTTCCTATAACTGTCGAGCCTCAATTAACCCAAAGTTCCGTTTCCGTCTAGTAAGCCACGATAGTGTGGACGTTTACTAAACAAACAACTTTGTTAATTGAATTCCATTTAATAAATTTCACAATTTCGTTAATCAAAGCTTGATATCTC
Source organism: Euphrasia confusa (assembly GCA_954870475.1). Taxonomy (NCBI): domain Eukaryota; kingdom Viridiplantae; phylum Streptophyta; class Magnoliopsida; order Lamiales; family Orobanchaceae; genus Euphrasia; species Euphrasia confusa. The sequence continues at coordinate 26,617,772 of OX940959.1, forward strand.
GTAAGTGAAACTCGAAGTTTCTAACCAGCGATCAATCATGCAATTGAGCCCTATCTCTCACAAAGTGAGGGAGCCAACCAGACAATCGATCTAGTCATCGAATGACTCGAATGTCTCTAATCTGTGTCATCGACATAAGCAAGCGCTTTGGCTCCATTCCACTCCCCGGGGTGAGAATGAGTCGAGTTGAACTTAGTCTTTGAAAAACAGATTAGGCATTTGCTTTGAATAACTTAAGTGTTCAATTCTATAAATGGAATTGAATTCGAATTTTGATCCGGTGATATCCGTGTGTCCACTTTATCCGATAGGGAGGATGACACTAAAGCCAACTCGTAAGCGACACACATCACCATCAAAACAGAGAATGGAGACCACGGGATTGTTTCCAATCCCTCTCCCACTTAGTTTTTACGAAAGGGATAACATCCACATGCATATAAAATTAAAGCATAATAAAGCACGTAAACACATAGAAAACATTTAACGTGGCCCGATTATTATGGCCTTTAAAATTCTTCGATGCACGTCTTCTCGGACCTTCGTCTCGTTGCTCGTCTAGGTCTCGATCCACCACCGACTCGTCTAAGGGCCAAGAGACGAACCCCTCCCACTGGAGTATCATCCCGGGCCTCGACGAGCGATCCGTGGTGTCCGTCGAACCCCCGCGGAGCTGCTGCCCGAAAACCAACGAAACGGCGACCGCCGTTTAAGAAACGGCGACCGCCGTTTGCCCTTCAGCAGCCGCGGGTTCGACTTCTCGACCCTCGTTCGTCCGGCCTTCGATCTCGTCTCGATTCACCAAGCAGCAGCTACATTACACAATAAAGCTAACTACTTCCGGCATCGATCCTATACATATCGATCGATCCTATACACCCGGATAAACGAAAAAAGAAAATAAAACCTAAACGACTCAACCCGTCGTTTTAAATATTACAAACAAGCAACGATAAAACCAAAGATCTCGACAACCCCGAGAGTTTAACAAACCACAAAAAATACAGTACATTCAACATGACCATAATAATCGGGTTATCCTGCAAAACAAAACTCGCAAACAATACAAGAACGCACAAACCGGCTCTGATACCATTTGTTGGAAATCGACTATCCGGGATGCGTTCGTTCGATCGCTCGAACATCCGAACGATCCCAGTCGACCTCCTAAGTCGCTACTACATTCGCTTTCCCAGCCCGTGCCCCGATTCACGCCCAGCCGCTGCCCCGAAGGACAACCGCGCGAGCCGAGTGGGCTGCCAGAAAAACGCCAAAACGGCGGTCGCCGTTTAGGAATGGCGGTCGCCGTTCCTTCGCGAACAGCAACTCGACGTTGCTGTTCCGGGCTTGTTTCCGGGTCGTTTTTCCTCTCCCGACTACCGATCCGGAGGTCCTAGAACCCCCAGTAGTCGAGGAATACAACCCACAGTCCCGGAACCCGATCTACGTTCAAAGTATGATCAACGAGGAAAAGTGAGATCGAATAAACGCGGAATTAAAAGATCCGATCTCATACCTTATCGGTCGATTGTTGAGACCTTAGCGATTGCTAGTGTATGCCTCTTCCCTTGACTCCAACCGTTGTGTGGGCAACGATCCGTTGGGTCTCCTTTTCTGCTTCTCCTTTTTCACCAGCGTAATATTTCTTTTCTCTGATGAGAGAAAAATATTTGCGCTATACTATTATTTTTGCAGAGAAAACTTAATTGCGCTAACGCAATAATATTTCTCAGAAAAATAAAAAGCTGCGTAGTCTAGGTTTAGGATAGGCAAGGTAGGGTATTTATAGAGTTACACTAGGGACCTCTTAGGTAAATAAATTCAAGGCTAAAATGCAATATTAATTAACTTGGAGTCCTTAAAAGGAAAACCTTAATTAATTACATTTTTAATTATTATTAATTCCACTAAATAATAATAATTGAATTCCCGAAATTTATTTAATATTATTTCAACAATAATAATTCCGCCGAAATTACATATACGACTTTCCCCGTGTTTAAGATATCGAACGTCCACGAATTTATTTAATTACTAATAATTAAATTAATTCGTTTCTTATTATCCGAGACTAGTACCACTCATCCTTATTATCATGTGGAACAAATCCACCTGCAGGGTTTACATGATAAACTTTATGAGCTCATCTCGGGGACGTTATCAACCCGATAAACGGGACACGGTTTCCTGTCTATAATCTATAGCATGCCGTGTGTACAATTATGATTCCCAATTTACCGAGTATCTCGACTAATCAATTAGTCTCACTCATTGGCAAGTTAAAGAACCGAGAATTGGACACACGCACCTATAATTATATAGGGATTAAGAATTCGTATATCCGTAATTCTGAGGTCTAGTTCGATTACGTCGATTAGTATAAATCGAACGCCCTCCCGTGGTCCTGCTCAATACACCAAGTGTACAAGTGTAACATAATAGTCAAGACCAACTATTACCCAGTCACACTACGACGTACCGATGGATTGTCCCTGTCCATCTAAGTCGTGAGCTTCTGTTCGATAGTATACGAGTAACCGACAGTATGATCTTCCGCATGTCTCCTCATGCCATACTGTCTACAACGTATATATCTAGGACTATTGCATTCAAGAACAAGATAGACAAAATGCCGACGATTTGATTAATAGATAATAAAACACAGATAAGGAGTTCCATATTGTCACTAAACTAGACATTTAGAATATAACTCCATCATATATATCCTCGTCTCTCTTCTCTAAACCTACAGAACGCCGCTATTTTATTTTTGCGGAGAAAAATTAATTTGTTAACGCAATTAATTTTTCTGTGAAAATAAATAGATTAGCGCAATAACTTTTCTGCTCCAGAAAGAAAATTATATTCTTGCGTAAGTTTGAGAGAGAAGAAGAAGAGACACTCCAAGCGGATCGATGCCCACACATCGGCTGGAGCAAGAGGACTAGGATACACGCTAGAAGACTCGAGGTCTCTGTCAATTCGGTTTCTCCGAATCACGCGACAAAGGTATGGAATCGAAACACTATTTCCGCATTGTTTCGATTCGATCTCGTACGTAATAATACAACAGACCATCGATTGGTAATCGGGGGTCAAGGTATATTTTCTCCGGCTTCTGGGCGGTTGAGGACCGCCGGATCGGTGGCCGGACGGAGAAAAACGGATCGGAAACAACCCGGAACAGCAGCATCGCGCTGATGTTCGAACCAGGCAACCGCCCGCCTGGGTGGCAGGCGCCCGCTCGCGCTGGGTCGCGAGCGACCGCTCGGGCAGCAAGCGCCCGCTTGCGCGGGTGCGCAAGCGCCCGCCTGGGCGGCAGGCGGCCGCCTGCTCCGGGCAGATTGTGAGCCGCGGCCTTGGCTGCGGCGGACGCGCGATCTGATGGGCGGGTGGCCATGGCTGATCGGAGGTGACCTCCAGAAGTTGATTGGGGACGTCCGGATGTTCGAGGGTTCGAACGGACGTGTCCCGGATAGTCGATTTCCAACAATTGGTATCAGAGCCGGTTTATCGGTTTGTGGTATTGTTCGTACGTTTTGTGATGCAGGATGAACCCGATTATTATGGCCAACATTATGGGATGTTGTATGATAATTTTGTTGTGGTTTGTTAAACTCTCGGGCTTGTCGAGATTGTTTGATTTTGGAAAACGTTGCTTGTTTGTAATAGATAAAAACGACGGGTTGAGTCGTTAGGTTTATTTATTTTTCGTTGTATCCGGGACATGTATAGGATCGATCACCATGTATAGGATCGATGCCGGAGTTAGTAGAATAATTTTTTGTAATTATTTTCTGCTATTGGATCGAGAGAAGATCGAAACCCGGAGGAACGAGAGTCGAGGAGAGCGAACCGGCAACGGGCTGCCATCGAACACACTCCGTGTTTCGTGACGGGCAGCAGCGGGGCTGGGGTTCGTTCGACCCCACGGACGACTTATCGAGGCTCGAGACGAGGCTCCAGTGGGAGGAGTTCGTCTCTTGACCCTCGAGCGAGTCGGTGGTGGACCGAGATCGAGACGAGTGTTGGAATTCGATATCCCGGGCTATTAAAATTTGCGGAAACAATAACCCGATCAAACCCTTCGCCGGAGATCACATGAACGCCGACTCATCCGCCGGAGTCCGGCCTTTGGAGACCATGCGCCCGAAGACGCACAGCCCGCCCCCGGCCGAACCCCCGCGAGCCGGGGTTCGTGCGATCGCATGATCGCGTCTCACGCGATCGGGTGGGGCTGCATCGGCAGCCCCCGCGGCGAGTCCGGCGACTCGCCGCCGCCTGGAGGAGCCCCGCCTTCACGGCGGGTGGGGTGCGGCACCAGCCCGCGCCCCGGCGGTCGATCCTTGCGATCGACCGCGCGCCCTCGGCCCAGCCGAGGGTCGCTCTCCTCCGCGCCCAAGAAACCCTAGGCGGGCGTCCGCCGTGGTCCGGTGGCTTCGCCACCACCACGCGTTCGTCCTCCTTCCCGGTTTCATACCTCGGATCTTGCGTTCTACGGTATTTCACGATAAACCAAAATCGAACAATTATCAAGGGCGTTTAGATATTGTACCTTTCGATTCGTTGTTCGGAGAAACGAAATCAAGACGACCTTTGAATCTTCCCACGTATTCCTTGCACTCCGTTCGAACGTCGGGTGGGCGACGATCTATCGAACTCCTATGTATCTCCTTCAACTCTCTAGAATATCAAGTATGATAATCTTGTCTTCTTGTTTATGAAGGCCATGTAGTGCTTTTATAGGCTACGTAGGGGATCTAAAGGAGGTGGAATATTGGGCTTCCAATATTGAAGATTAAATTGAGCCCAATGCTCAAGTCCATTAATCCTTATCAATATTAATTAATTTATTTTCCACTATATAAATTAATTGCACTCCCAATATTAAACCATATTATATCCAAATAATATTTCTCCGGTAGTATTATTTATTCCGTGTATTTAAGATATAAATATCCATGAATAAAATTTATTTATTGCTTAATAAATTTATTCATCTCTTTTATCCGAGACTAGTACCACTCAACCTTATTTATTATGCGGAACAAATCCACTCGCGAGGTTTACATAATAAATCCTTATGAGCTCATCTCGGGGATATTATCAACCCTTCCGGGATACACTGTCCCGTCAAGAATTCACGGCATGCCATATATAAAATATAGTGACCCAACTTAACCGGTAATTAACCCAATAATTAAATCGGTTAATTCCTTTGGAAAATCAAAGTCACATATATTAAATATACACACCCGCAATTGTATCGGGGATTAAGAATAAAATACACTGAGTCTCAAATCAATTATTGCCGAGCAAACCTAATTGATGAGTCTCAATCGATCCGCTCAATACACCAAGTGTACATGTGTGATAAAATAATTAAGATAAATTATTTTCTCTCTCACACAACGACTATACCGATGGATTGGTCCGTGTCCATCTAGGTCGTGAGCAACTGTTTGATTAAATACGAGTAACCGATAGTATGATCTTCTGTGCGCCCATGCTTGCACCATACTAACTACAACGTATAAAATCCAGGACTATAATTTGCATATATTTAATTAACAATAATTAAAAGCAAATGAATGTTCATTATTAATAGGTAAATGAAAGTGTACAAGGAGTTCAGAATACTCAAATCTAGACATTAAGTATACTACTCCAGCAATCTCCCACTTATACTAAGGTCTAGTCTTATCTCCCAAACTTCTGACTCCCAAACCCTCCAAGTGCTTGAAATATACTTCCTTAGGAAGTATCTTGGTGAAAGGGTCCGCTAGGTTGTCCTCCGAAGCTATCTTGGTGACTATGGCATCGCCCCTCTTGACGATGTCTCGAATCAGGTGGTACTTGCGCTCTATGTGTTTTGTAGCACTATAAGACCGTGGTTCCTTGCTGTTTGCCACTGCACCGCTATTATCACAATAAATTGTCATAGCCTTGGGCAAACTCGGAATCACATCTAAGTCCTGGAGGAAATTAAGGAACCAAACTGACTCTTTCGCTGCCTCTGAGGCTGCAACATATTCAGCTTCCATGGTAGAGTCTGAAATGCACTTTTGCTTAACACTCTTCCATGATACGGCTCCACCTCCCAAAGTGTACACATAGCCTGATGTCGACTTTCGCCGGTCCTTATCAGCTTGGAAATCCGAATCTGTGTAACCCAAAGGAATCAGATTGTCTGCTCCGTAACTCAGAACATAATCCTTAGTATTTCGCAAATACTTGAAAATGATCTTTACGGCAGTCCAATGAGCCTTTCCAGGGTTACTCTGATATCTCGCTACTACGCCAACTGCATAGCAGATATCAGGCCTCGTGCATAACATTGCATACATCAAGCTTCCCACAGCCGAAGCGTAGGGAACTGCTTTCATTTCATCTTTCTCCTTCTGTGTCTGAGGACACATTTCCTTAGAAAGATAAGTTCCTTTACTGAAGGGTAGTTCGCCCTTCTTGGAATCTTGCATGTTAAAACGAGCCAGAATCGTGTCTATGTAAGATTGCTGGGATAGGTACAATGTTCTATTCCGGCGATCCCTTATAACCTTGATCCCTAGAACATGCCCGACTTCTCCCAAATCTTTCATATCGAATTGTCTAGACAACCATCCCTTTATGTCTGATAACATTCTCACACTGTTGCCAATGAGAAGAATGCCGTCTACATAAAGCACGAGAAACACCACCTTCTTCCCATCACGTTTCCAATACACACACGATTCGTCCATGCTTTGACTGAATCCAAAAGATTGGACTACTTCGTCAAACCGCAGGTTCCACGATCTCGAGGCTTGTTTCAATCCATAAATGGATCAATTAAGCTTGCGCACTAGATGATCTTGCCCCTTAGCAATGAATCCTTCTGGTTGTTTCATATAAATCGTCTCGTCAAGACTTCCATTTAGGAAAGCTGTCTTGACATCCATTTGCCACACCTCATAATCCATATGAGCTGCTATGGATAAGAGAATCCGGATCGACTTTATCTTGGCTACCGGCGAGAAGGTCTCCTCATAATCGATTCACTCTTTCTGAGTATATCCTTTCGCAACAAGCCGAGCTTTAAAGGTTTCAACCTTTCCGTCAGATCCTCTCTTTCTCTTGTAGACCCATTTGCACCCAATTGGTTTTATGCCGCTTGGTGGTTCTACAAGATCCCAGACTTTATTTGAATCCATAGATTCAATTTCGGATTTCATTGCTTTCTTCCAAGAAGGCGCATCTATATCTTGTACCGCCTCATCATAGGTCCAGGGATCGATTTCATGAACTCCAGGTCCAGAGTCCGAAGACTCACCCAGTCCAATCCATCGGTCTAGTTGCTTAACAACCCTCCCACTACGACGGCGTTCCGGTGTATTAACAGTGACAGTAAGTGCAGGTTCTAGTGGTGTATTGCTACTCGGTTCGGCTGTATCTAAGTCTTCCTTGTTACCTCTCAACTCATCAAGTACTACGTCACTCTTGGGCTTGTGGTCCATGACATAGTCTTCCTCTAAGAACCGAGCGTTAGTACTTATAACGATCTTCTGGTCCGTAGGACTATAGAACATGCCACCTTTAGTTCCTTTCGGGTATCCTACAAACAGCCGTAATTCTGATCTAGGTTCTAACTTATCGGCCCCTTGTCGCAACACATGTGCTGGACATCCCCAGATCCGAAGGTGCCTTAAGCTAGGCTTGCGCCCGCTCCACCGTTCCATGGGTGTTGTGGGTACCGTTTTTGTTGGAACCATGTTGAGAATGTACGCCGCCGTTTCCAAGGCAAGTCCCCAGAACATTGTAGGTAAGTCCGAGTAACTCATCATTGAACGCACCATCTCCATAAGAGTCCTATTCCTCCTCTCCGACACACCATTCTGTTGAGGAGTATATGGTGATGTCATTTGGGAATCAATCCCATGCTCTGCTAAGTATGCCTTGAATTCCCCAGACAGGTACTCGCCTCCACGATCAGATCGCAGGCATTTAATGGATTTACCTTGAAGGTTCTCCACAAAAGCCTTGAACTCTTTGAACTTGTCAAAGGATTCGCTCTTGCGGCGCATCAGGTATACAAATCCATACCTTGAGTAATCATCAGTGAAGGTGATGAAATACTCGTACCCTCCCCTTGCCTGGGTAGACATAGGTCCGCATACATCAGAGTGAATCAAATCCAATACTTGTTCAGCTCTGCGTCCTTTACCAGAAAAAGAACGCTTGGTCATTTTTCCCTCTAAACAGGATTCGCAGGTTGGAAGGTCCTCTCCTTCAACGCCAGTGATTAAATCATCAGCTTTCAACCTTTGAAGCCTATTCGAGTTTATATGACCTAGCCTCAGATGCCACAAGTATAATTGATTCATCCTAGAAGGTTCCTTTCTTTTATTGGTGTTCGTAGATGTGTTATTACTCTCGGTTAGTTGCATTGTGTTAGACTCAGGATTTAGCACATACAGATCGTCTACCAATGTACCAGAACAGATAATCTCACTATTTCTTCTTATGATCACAGAGTGGTCAAAAGAAACAGAATATCCATTCATTATAAGTTTAGAAACCGAAATTAAATTCTTTCTAAAATTGGGTACATAAAGACAATTATGTAAAACTAAAACCCTATCACTACTGAAGCGTAAGTGAACGTCTCCCACTGCAACAGCCGCTACCCTCGCAGCATTGCCCATGTAGACCACGATCTCTCCCTCTCTAAGTCTCCGGGTTTCCTGGAACCCCTGCAATGAATTGCAGACATGATCAGTGGCCCCCGTATCTACACACCAGGTGCTGGTAGATAACACCACTGATAATGTTTCAGTGACTAAGGAAAATTTCGTACCTTTGATGAGAGGACAATCAGACCTCCAGTGCCCAGACTGCTTGCATCGATAGCACTTGCCTCGCGGCTTGCTCTTCCCAATCCGTGGTTTGGAACCACTGGGCTTCTTTGCTTGCACTTCCATTTCAGCCACAAGAGCTTGTGACTTTCTGACCATACTTATAAGTTCCGCTCTTTTGGAATCGTTTTTAAATGACTCCTTAAGAGGACTGAATTTATAAAGTATGTCAATCACTTCTTGTCCGGCTTCCACACTATGCTTCAACATCATTCTGAGGTCATTCCAAATGTCCTCATGAGTTGGTACAACAGTGGATTCGGAAGGCTCAACAGCCTGAACAATGTCCAGATTTCGTTCCCAACCATTACTATATGGAACCAGTGAGTTTTCATCTTTAAGTATATCACAAAGTGGGGTCACAGTCATTCTTAACCTATAAGCACATAAAACAAACAAACAATTTAATATCCGATATTATCTCCCTCAAATAATATCATTAAATCACTAATTACATCTAAAATCCCATCAGGTAAAGCAAGCCACGTTTGTGTGGACGTTTACCCACCCAAATGATTTAGCAATTAGATTTGCTTCGGTTATACATCATTATAGCGTTACTTCGTTGGGAAGAATACTATAAAGCGTATCTAAGTGTAAACCATTACTCAGTACCAAGGTGAATCGTTCAGAATTGCTACATCACCGCAAGCCACGTTCGTGTGGACGTTTACGATAACTCGCAATCCTTCACAATTCCCTATAACTTTCTACATCAATTATTCTAAAGTCTCATCCAGTATAGCAAGCCACGTTCGTGTGGACGTTTACTACACCAGAAGATTTATATAATTGAAATCCAATTACTTGATCCATTTGATCTTGTAAATCAAGACGTGGAGAACCATAAGTGAAACTCGAAGTTTCTAACCAGTGATTCACCATGCGAACAACCCTATCTCTCATAAATGAGGGAGCCGAGCAGACAATCGATCCATCTTTAAAAGAATGGTACGAAGGTCTCTAATTTGTGTCCTCGACATGACCAAGTGGCTCTGGCTCCATTCCACTCCCCGGGGTAAGAATGAGTCGACTTGAAATTAGTTTTGGAAAGACAAATTAGGCATTGTTTGATGAACTTAATCAATGTTTCTCGTAAGAGGAATTACAAGAACTCTCCTCCAATGACCTATCTATATAAACTTCAAAAGTTTATAAAAGTCACCAAGAGAGCAGCAATGGAGACCATGGGTATGTTTCCATACCCTCTCCCACTTAGCTTTTTATAACAAAGGGATACGCTATCTAGTGCATAAAAGTAAACACATATAGCATGCATACATGTAATAAAGCACATAATATTATCACATAGTCAAAATAATTAATAGAATATTATTTTCCGACTATTATGGCTTTACTCCATCTCCGTACGCATCTTCTAGTCTTTAGTCTTCGTTCTTGAATGCTCCATGTGACGAGAATATTAATTTCCAATATTTAAATCTATTTATTTTTAATAAATCCAAAAGATACTTAATTAATAATAATTAAGTCAATCGAATAAATTAAAAATAAAATTAAATATTATTAATATTTTTTATTTATTTTATCTTCCCTTTCTACTTCATTAAATCTCTAGAATAATCTATCCAAGACCCACTTGGAATATTCTAGATGATTTCCATAATGAAATAAGGAAATAAAATAATTTAGGACTCTTCTACTTTCCAAATTAATTAGATTCCTAATCCATGAATATTTCCATAAAATAGAAATAATCAATTTAGGAATCCTAATTAATTCCAAATTGATTCTTTTCCTAATCCATGAGAGTTCCCAAAAATAGGAATTCTCAAATAGGAAAAACCCGAACCAATTAGGAAAGTAAATCTCCGGACCGGGATAGCACGGGGTGGGGATCCCCGTGCCACCATCGACCGCCGCCTATGCCGCCGCCGCCCAGCCCACGCGCCACCACCACTGGTGGCCGGCGTGGCCGGAACTCCCGCGGGCAGCCTCCTTCGGCCGAGGGTCGATCGATCCTCATGGATCGACCATGGGGATGGTCGATCCTTGTCCTCACCCTCACGATCATCTCCTTCGTCACGCGTCTTCTCCGGCGGTTGTTTCGGCATCGATCCAACGCAAAATAAATTACAAATTTGATTTTACACTATCCGGTATCGATTCTATACATGAAATCGACCCTATACAATTTCCGGAAAAACGTAGAACGTAATAATAAATCCTAAATTCGGTCAACCCCCGAATTTTTACTATTACAAGCATTCACCACCAAAAACGAATCTCGACATGTCCGAGAGTTTAATAAAACCAACAATCATGACAAAATAAATTAAACGAATAATAAATTAAGCCATAATAGTCGGAAACCCTGCAAGGTAGAACAATTTTATCGAAAATACCGCGAACGTAAACCACGCTCTGATACCAATTGTTGGAATTCGATATCCCGGGCTATTAAAATTTGCGGAAACAATAACCCGATCAAACCCTTCGCCGGAGATCACATGAACGCCGACTCATCCGCCGGAGTCCGGCCTTTGGAGACCATGCGCCCGAAGACGCACAGCCCGCCCCCGGCCGAACCCCCGCGAGCCGGGGTTCGTGCGATCGCATGATCGCGTCTCACGCGATCGGGTGGGGCTGCATCGGCAGCCCCCGCGGCGAGTCCGGCGACTCGCCGCCGCCTGGAGGAGCCCCGCCTTCACGGCGGGTGGGGTGCGGCACCAGCCCGCGCCCCGGCGGTCGATCCTTGCGATCGACCGCGCGCCCTCGGCCCAGCCGAGGGTCGCTCTCCTCCGCGCCCAAGAAACCCTAGGCGGGCGTCCGCCGTGGTCCGGTGGCTTCGCCACCACCACGCGTTCGTCCTCCTTCCCGGTTTCATACCTCGGATCTTGCGTTCTACGGTATTTCACGATAAACCAAAATCGAACAATTATCAAGGGCGTTTAGATATTGTACCTTTCGATTCGTTGTTCGGAGAAACGAAATCAAGACGACCTTTGAATCTTCCCACGTATTCCTTGCACTCCGTTCGAACGTCGGGTGGGCGACGATCTATCGAACTCCTATGTATCTCCTTCAACTCTCTAGAATATCAAGTATGATAATCTTGTCTTCTTGTTTATGAAGGCCATGTAGTGCTTTTATAGGCTACGTAGGTGATATAAAGGAGGTGGAATATTGGGCTTCCAATATTGAAGATTAAATTGAGCCCAATGCTCAAGTCCATTAATCCTTATCAATATTAATTAATTTATTTTCCACTATATAAATTAATTGCACTCCCAATATTAAACCATATTATATCCAAATAATATTTCTCCGGTAGTATTATTTATTCCGTGTATTTAAGATATAAATATCCATGAATAAAATTTATTTATTGCTTAATAAATTTATTCATCTCTTTTATCCGAGACTAGTACCACTCAACCTTATTTATTATGCGGAACAAATCCACTCGCGAGGTTTACATAATAAATCCTTATGAGCTCATCTCGGGGATATTATCAACCCTTCCGGGATACACTGTCCCGTCAAGAATTCACGGCATGCCATATATAAAATATAGTGACCCAACTTAACCGGTAATTAACCCAATAATTAAATCGGTTAATTCCTTTGGAAAATCAAAGTCACATATATTAAATATACACACCCGCAATTGTATCGGGGATTAAGAATAAAATACACTGAGTCTCAAATCAATTATCGCCAAGCAAACCTAATTGATGAGTCTCAATCGATCCGCTCAATACACCAAGTGTACATGTGTGATAAAATAATTAAGATAAATTATTTTCTCTCTCACACAACGACTATACCGATGGATTGGTCCGTGTCCATCTAGGTCGTGAGCAACTGTTTGATTAAATACGAGTAACCGATAGTATGATCTTCTGTGCGCCCATGCTTGCACCATACTAACTACAACGTATAAAATCCAGGACTATAATTTGCATATATTTAATTAACAATAATTAAAAGCAAATGAATGTTCATTATTAATAGGTAAATGAAAGTGTACAAGGAGTTCAGAATACTCAAATCTAGACATTAAGTATACTACTCCAGCAACGAGCAACGAGATGAAGTTCCAAGAGACGTGCATTGGAGAATACTTAAGGCCATAATAATCGGGGCCACGTTAATTGCTTTTTATGTGATTTACGTGCCTTTTATTATGCTTAATTATTTTATGCATGTTATCCCTCAATCGTAAAATACTAAGTGGGAGAGGGATTGGAAACAATCCCGCGGTCTCCATTCTCTGTTTTGAATGTGATGTGTATTGACTTACGAGTTGGCTTTAGTGTCATCCTACCTATCGGATAAAGTCGATACACGGACATCACTTGATCAAAATTCGAATTCAATTCCACTTATAAAATTGAACAATTATATTTTTCAAAAGCAGTGCCTAATCTGTTTTTCAAAGACTAAGTTCAACTCGACTCATTCTCACCCCGGGAGTGGAATGGAGCCAAAGCGCTTGCTTATGTCGATGACACAGATTAGAGACATTCGAGTCATTCGATGACTAGATCGATTGTCTGGTTGGCTCCCTCACCTAGTGAAAGATAGGGCTCAATTGCATGATTGATCGCTGGTTAGAAACTTCGAGTTTCACTTACGAGATATCAAGCTTTGAATAATAAAATTGTGAAATTTAATAAATGTAAGAGTCAATTAACAAAGTTGTTTGTTTTAGTAAACGTCCACACTATCGTGGCTTGCTAAATGGAAACGGTACTTTGGGTTAATTGAGACTCTATGACATTTAAATAAATGGGATTCAATTAATAAATTTTTTTGTTTTAGTAAACGTCCACACTAACGTGGCTTGCTAGATGGGAACGAAACTTTAGGATTAATTGAGGCTCGACAGTTATAGAAAGTCGTGGAGGACCGCATGTCAACGTAAACGTCCACAAGAACGTGGCTTGCGGTGGGCATGTAGTTCCCGTGCGGTGGACTTAGTACTGAGAAATGGTATACACTTAGGTACGCTTTATAGTATCCTCCCCATCGGAGTCACTGCTATAATGATGTACGACTGAAGTAAAAATCCAATTATAAAATCGTTTGGATTAGTATACGTCCACAAGAACGTGGCATGCTAGTCTGATGGGATTTTGGAAATGATTGGTAGTTTAATGATATTATTTGAGGGAAATGATATCGAATTAAACTCATTGTTTGTTTTATATGGTATTATTCCCATTAAAAGTCAACAAACTCACTGAACCTGTTTGTAAGGATTAAAGAAGAAACTTGGACATTATCCTAACTGCAGAGGAGTACAAATATGTACTCCAAGTCAATGGACCTGCTGAACCAAATGATGCTTCCACTCCTGAGGAAAGGAAGCTCATGGAAATGGATCAAGGCTTTGAGATGATGCGAAGCTACATTATGGCTTTCATGTCAAATGTACTGCGACATCGGGATCAAGCCATGACCATTACCTATGATATGATGCTTAACCTCAAGAAGCTTTTTGGTTATCAGGACAGGACAGCCGGGCAAAATGCAATGAGGCAACTCATGACGGCCATCGCATCCGAAGGAACGCCCGTGAGGGATCACGTTCTTAGGATGATGTGCTATCTGAATGAGATAGAGATTCTAGTATCATTTATCGATGGGGTAACCCAAGTCGATATTGTGCTCCAGTCTCTGCCGAGAAGTTTTGAGCAGTTCCGCCTGAACTATAACATGAATAAGGGGTCTTACTCATTGGCGGAACTCCTGATTGAAATTCAAGCGGCTGAGGGAATCTTTAAGGGCTCTCATGCACTTGTGGCTGAGAAATTGGCTCTTCCTAGGCCTTCGGGCTGCAAAAGGAAGAAGAAGCAAATACGGAAACCCAGTGGGCCTTATATATCTGGACCACGGAATGGGACAAGCAAGCCCAAGGGGCAAGTGCTTCCGTTGTAAGCAGTCTGGATACTGGGAGTTTTAATTGTCCTCTCAAGCAACAAGAAGTTGACTCTTCCTTAGTCACCAAAACATGTTTAGTGGTAGTATCTACCAGTACCTGGTGTGTGGATACGGGAACCACTAATCATGTCTGCACTTAATGCGGGGGTTCCAGGAAACCCAGAGACTTAGAAAGGAAGAAGTTATAACCTACATGGGCAATACTGTTAAGGTAACAGCCGTTGCAGTGGGAGATGTTAAATGTTTTCACGGTAGGATTTTAGTTCTAATAAATTGTCTTTATGTGCCGGTATTTAGAAAGAATTTTCATTTCGGATTTCTAAATTGGCTTAGAATGGATATTCCGTTTCTTTGGATGGTTTCATACCTATCAGAGTAGGAAACGGGGATATTATCTATTCTGGTACATTGATAGACAATTTAATACTAAATCCATATTCTTCCACGATGCAACACACCGGAGCAAATAACACATTGTCGAACCCCAATAAGAGTAAAGATCCTTCTAGGATGAATCAAATGTACTTATGGCATCTTAGGACAGATCATTTTAACTTGAGTACGATTCAAAGGGTGAAAGCTGATGGACTACTCAGCTAGGTTGAAGGAAAGGACCTTCCAACCTTCGAATCATACTTGGAAGTTATAAATGACCAAGCAACCCTTTACGGTTAAAGGGAAAAAATCCAAGAAAGTACTAGAGTTGATTCGCTCTGATATATGCAGACCTCTTTGAGGAGTAAGGCATACTTATCAGAAAATGGGATTAACTCCTGACAAACTACACCATTTATGCCTCGGCAAAATAATGTGTTGTAAAGAAGGAATAGGACTCTTATAGATATGGGAAAGTAGACAATGAGTTATTCGGAGTTACCTAATTCTTTTTTGGGATATGGCTTGGAAACAGCGGCGTTTATGTTGGAAATCGATATCCCGGAATTAATAAATTTAAATAAATAAATTATCTAATTAATTCCGACCGAAATCCTTTGGAGATCGAATATCCGGAGTTGTAAAATTGCGGAACAACAACTCCAATCGACTCCCGGTTGCCGGAACATCTCGCCACGAACCACCACTCATATCCGGACACCACCAAACCCTAACCGCGGCTAAGCCGCGGCTGTTCGGTCGAGCTCATGGGTGGTGCTCGCGGCTGAACACAACAGCCGCATAGGGCTGCCCTTGGCAGCCCGCCAGGCATGTCCGAACCCTCGCGGACAGCCCCATCTCGAACCCTAGCAGCAGCCGAGCCACCGCCGTTCGAACGAGGCGCGCGCACGTCACCGGACGTGCGCTAGGGTTCAGCCCGCTAGGCACGCCCCAGCTGCCCCCCGGCTGATCGAGCTCCAGCCACGGTCGAACCCGTGGCTCACGATCAGCCCAGCTCCCGCCAGCCACCGCCGCGCGAGCGGCGGTCCGGACGTGCGAGCGGCAGCCCCTCCGCGTGAGCGGAGGCAGCGCCGTGCGAGCGGCGCTAGGCGTCCAGCCGGCGTGCTCACGGGGATCCACCCTTTGCCGTGGATTCTTAGCCGCGGCGGTCCGGGGATCCTCGATCCCCATCGCCCGGCACATCCTCGGTTTGGATCTCCGTCCCTCGGATCTTGGTTCACGATAATTTTACGATAATTAAACGATAAAATCATAAAGAGAGTTTTACGATTTACCTCGTTCTCGTTGTTCGGAAAAACGAAGAACTCAATTTGACGACCTTGAGATCTTCCGACGTATTCCTTGCACTAGCCCGGACGTCGTGTGGGCGACGATCTACCGAACTCCATGGATCTTCCTCTCTACTTTCTCTCTCTCTCTAGAATTGTGATCTTCAAGTTATGAGAGATATGAGAATAGAGAAGACCATGTAGTGCTTTTATAGGCTACGTAGGGGATCTTAAGGAGGTGGAATATTGGGCTTCCAATATTGAAGATTAAATTGAGCCCAATGCTCAAGTCCATTAATCCTTATCAATATTAATTAATTCTATTTTCCACTATATAAAATTAATTGCACTCCCAATATTAAACCATATTATATCAAATAATATTTCTCCGGTAGTATTATTTATTCCGTGTATTTAAGATATAAATATCCATGAATAAAATTAATTTATTGCTAATTAATTTATTCATCTCTTTTATCCGAGACTAGTACCATTCAACCTTAATTATTATGCGGAACGAATCCACCTGCAGGGTTTACATAATAATTCCTTATGAACTCATCTCGGGGATATTATCAACCCTTACGGGATACACTTTCCCGTCAAGTATTCACGGCATGCCATATATAAAATATAGTGACCCAACTTAATGTTGGAGTTATGTACTTAATGTCTAGATTTAAGTACCGGTAAACTCCCGGTCATAGCATTTAACCTATTTAATTAATAAACAATTATTTGCATTTAATTATTATTAATTAATTATGCAAAATATAGTCCTGGATTTTATACGTTGTAGTTAGTATGGTGTGCATGGGCGCACAGAAGATCATACTATCGGTTACTCGTATTTAATCGAACAGTTGCTCACGACCTAGATGGACACGGACCAATCCATCGGTATAGTCGTTGTGTGAGAGAGAAAATAATTTATCTTAATTATTTTATCACACTTGTACACTTGGTGTATTGGGCGGATCGCTTGAGATTTATTGATTAGGATTGCCTTGGATAATCAATTTAAAATCTCAGAGTATTTTATTCTTAATCCCCGATATTATTGCGGGTGTGTATATTTAATATAAGTGACTTTGATTTTCCAAAGGAATTAACCGATTTAATTATTGGGTTAATTACCGGTTAAGTTGGGCCACTATATTTTATATACGACATGTCGTGAATACTTGACGGGAAAGTGTATCCCGTAAGGGTTGATAATATCCCCGAGATGAGTTCATAAGGAATTATTATGTAAACCCTGCAGGTGGATTTAATCCGCATAATAATTAAAGTTGAAAGGTACTATTCTCGGATATAAGAGATGAATAATATTTATTGAGCAATAATTAAATTTATTCATGGATATTTAAATCTTAAATACACGGAATAAATAATACTAATCGGAGAAATATTATTTGATATAATATGGATTAATATTGGGAGTGCAATTTTATTTATATAGTGGAAAATAAATAAAATTTAATATTGATAAGGATTAATGGATTTGGGTTGGACCCAATTTAATCTTCAATATTTAGAAGCCCAATATTTAGTCTCCTTATGATCCCCTACGTAGCCTATATAAGCACTACATGGTCTTCACTTTTCATAACCTAAGATACGCCAATCATAAAGTCTTGAGAGTGAGGAAGATCCATAAGAGTTCGATAGATCATCGCCCACACGACGTTCGAACGAGGTGCAAGGAATACGTGGGAAGATCGCAAGGTCATCAACGCGTTAATTCGTTTCTCCGTACAACGAATCGAAGGTAATAAATCATAAACCCTCTTTTTTATGATTTTGTGTGATTAATTGTAGTATATACATGAACACACGATCCGGGTAAACGCACGAACTTCGGGGATGGGGATTCGAGATCCCCGGCGAAGATCGAGCAAGACCTCGGCTTGAAGCCGAGGGGGCGATCGAACCCTAGGGTTCGATCGCGGCATGCACGCGACGGAGGGGGAAGCCCCGGCTGGACGCCGGGGCATACGGTCGATCCTTGATCGACCGCCGGGATGCCGTGGGCTGGTGCCACGGCGGATCCTGGCCACCCTCGCCGGTCAGAGGCGCGCACGGGAGGACCCCGGCTGGAAGCCGGGGCGAGCGAACGACCGTAAGGTCGATCGCGAGGGGAAGCCGCGGCTGGGCCGCGGCAGGTCAGCTGGAGGCTGACCGCCCTCCTCCGGCGGTCGTGGTGAGTCGCCGGACTCACCACGGGGTGCTGCTGGGCAGCCCCGGCGATCGCGCTATGCGATCGCGAGCCCCCCCTTCGCGGCGGGGGCTCGGCTAGGGTTACTAGCCGCGGGGTTTTTCCCGCGGCGATGATTCTCTCGTCGGGCCCGGTTCCGTCGTACGGTGGTTCGCGTTCGTGGATCCGACTCGTGGGGGACTTCGGCTGGGGGCGGGCTGCGTGTCTTCGGGCGCGTAGTCTCCAAAGGTCGGACTCCTGCGGATGAGTCGGGGATCCGATTATTCCGGCGATGAAGGATTTCGTTCGGGTTATTATTTTCCGCAAATTTTAATAGCCCGGGATATCGATTTCCAACAATTGGTATCAGAGCGTTTGGTTTCGTGTTCATGTATATGCTCGATTATTGTTCTACCTTACAGGATTTCCGGCTATCATGGTTGGATTTAATTATTGTTTTTCTTTAATTAATTATCATGATTAAACTCTCGGACATGTCGAGATTCGTTTTGTGTGGATGAATGTTTGTAATAGTAAAAATTCGGGGGTTGACCGAATTTAGGATTTATTATTACGTTCTTTTTTTTCCGGAAAATGTATAGGGTCGATTTCATGTATAGAATCGATACCGGATAATTGTAATTTAATTCTTGTAATTTTAATTACGTTGGTTCGATGTTGAGACGATCGCCGGAAGACGAAGAAGGTGTGACGAAGAAGACGATGGACGAAGGGGCCGATCATCCCCATGATCGACCCCATGGATCGATCGCCGGCGTAGGGGCTGTCCGTGGGAGCTTCCGGCCACGCCGGCCACCGGTGGTGGTGGCGCGTGGGCTGTGGGCGGCGGCGGTGCTCCTCCCGGGCGGCGGTCGACGGTGGGGGTGGTGCGGGGACTCCCAACCCGTGCTACTCCTACCATAATCCGACTTTTCTAAATTAATTCGACTTTCCTATTTGAGTATCTTCCTTTTAGGAAACTCTCATGGATTAGGAAGAGAATTAATTGAATTAATTTTATTCCTATTTTTTTTATTTCCTTTATGGAGATATTCATGGATTAGGAATTTAATTAATTTAGTATTAATTTATTTCCTATTTGATTATTCCTATTCTTGGGAATTTTCATTAGATGGAAATTAATTGATAATGGAAAGTAGAAGAGTCCTAAATTTATTTTGTTTCCTTATTCTATTATAGAAGTCTTCTAGAATATTCCGAGTTTTACTTGGATAGATTATTCTAAAAGATTTTATAGAATTAGATGGGAAATTAAATAAATAAAAATATTAATAATATTTAATTTTATTTTTGATATATTCGATTGACTTAATTTTCGAATTAAGTAACTTTTGGATTAATTGAAAATAAATAGATTTAAATATTGGAAATTAATATTCTCGTCACATGGAGCATTCAAGAAACGAAGACTGAAGACTAGAGGATGCATATGAAGATAAAGCCATGATAGTCGGGAAAATAATTCTCTAGCATTATTTTGACTATGTGATCTATGTGCTTTATTGCTTACATGCATGCTATATGTGTTTATTTTATGCACTAGATAGCGTATCCCTTTATTGTAAAAAGCTAAGTGGGAGAGGGGATGGAAACATTCCCATGGTCTCCATTACTGTTCTCTTGGTGACTCTTATGGACTTTCGAAGTTCGTATAGACGAGTCATTGAAGGAGAATTCTTGTAATTCCTTTTACAAGAAACATTGATCGAGTTTATCAAACAATGCCTAATTTGTCTTTCTGAAACTGACTTCAAGTCGACTCATTCTCACCCCGGGGAGTGGAATGGAGCCAAAGCCACTTGGTCATGTGGATGACACAAATTAGAGACCTTCGTACCATTCTTTGATAGGTGGGTCGATTGTCTGCTCGGCTCCCTCATTTATGAGAGATAGGGTCGCTCGCATGGCGAATCACTGGTTAGAAACTTCGAGTTTCACTTATGATTCTCCGAGTCTTGATTTACAAAATCTAATGGATCTTGTAATTGGGAGTCAATTATAAAAGTCTCTTAGTGTAGTAAACGTCCACACCACGTGGCTTGCTATGCTAACGGATTTTGGATTAATTGATGTAGACAGTTATAAGTGATTGTGAAGAGTTGTGAAATTGTCGTAAACGTCCACACCACGTGGCTTGCGGTGATGTAGCAATTCCAAACGATTTACTTTAGTGCTGAGTAATGGTTTACACTTAGATACGCATTATAGTATTCTTCCCCACGAAGTTACGCTATAATCGATGTATGACCAAAGAAAATCTAATTGCTAAATCATTTGGGTGGGTAAACGTCCACACCACGTGGCTTGCCTTACCTGATGGGATTTTGGATGTGATTAGTGATTTAATGATATTATTCCAGGGAAATAATGTCGGATATTAAATTAATTGTTTGTTTAAATGTGCTTATAGGTTTAGAGAATTGCTATGAATCCACTTTCGTTGATACTTGAGGAAATTAACGCACTGGTTCCATACTGTATTGAATGGAAAGAAGAGTTAGACATTGCTCAGACTGCAAAGGAGTACAAAGACGTACTCAGTGAAACTTGTCCTCCTGGACTCACCATTAACTCAACTGAGGAAGAGATTTTTGACTTTGAAAGGTGGGGTAGTGCTCGTGCATTAGCCGCTAATCATGATGTCATGCTTAAACTCAAGTTGTTGTTTGGACATGATGGGGAGGCTAGAAAAGAGGCGATGAGGATACTCATAAAGATCTGTTACTTCAATGAAACACTTGATCATGTTTTTGAGATGATGGATCTTTTAGACGAGTTGAAACAATCGCAAGCTCTTATAGCCAAAGCCAAAGGTTTCGGACCTAAAGGCAAGGAAAAGGAGAAGAAGACAAGGGGGTCCGGTGGTCCTAAGGGACTTAGACCAAAGGGTGGGATAAAGAAGCCTTCTGGCAAATATCCCCAAGGGAAGCAGTCTGAGTACTGGGGGTCTACATCTTGTCCTCTCAAAGGTACGAATTTTTCTTTAGTCGTAAAACATAGTCAGCGGTATTATCTACCAGAATTCTGGTGTGTAGATATGGAACCACTGACGGTATGTGCATTTGACGCTACCGTCGTGGAGTAGCGCAAAATAATATTTATAAGTCCTAAACTCTTTACTAATACAAGTACTAGTAGCAAGTATAGGGTCGATCCCACGAGGAGGCGATTTAGCTTTTAGTTTTCCCGGCGTTTTGCTCAATTGGGTTGTCACGTTTAAAAAGATTTTGTTTTGGGAAGCAGTTGGGCACTGCCGAACCGTGGTCACCTTAACAACTTGACTGGAAATAAACAAATTAAATAACAGAAAATAAACTAGCATGCAACTTGACTACTGAATGTAAAAGCTAACAGACTGAGCAATTAACAGAATTGACTAAACAGATAAGAAATCAAATAAAAAAAATAAAGTATCCAGGCATTGACTCCCCTGACTTCCCCCTTGACCTAGTGCTGCCGATCATTGGTACGTATATCATTTTGCTAACAGTTTCATCTTCCGGTTATAGGCCCCAAGTATTAACATCCCTATAATGTCACGCATATTAATACCCCGAACCCTCATTCGCTCTTATGTTTAAAGTCCTATTAGATCTCTCTCAATAGGTCTCCTGACATTGACCAATTCGACACTATGTGACCGCATGAGTCTAAGTTGATCAAGCCGCTTTCATCCTCCAAGCAAACCCAGAATGGCCAATAGCATGCCTGGACAGACCCAAGTCATACGACCACATCTCCAGCAACATGTTGTACTTCGCGGACGCCCAGTCTCCCGGTCGCGTTGATCCACGTACTTTTGTGTTAGGCAAGTCGGGGTTCCCACTGGTCACTGTAGGATTGCCCAAGTCCCTAACATGCTCAATTATACTACCCTGTTGAATCGGGAACGAAACTAAGCTAGTTGCTGTCATCACTAAGCCTCCCAGCAGATCACATCTCAGGGTTGGTCAGGTTCTGTCGTTGCCCAGACACAAACAGATTAGCTACTCATAGTAAATAAATAAACAAAAGAAATCGGGCGAACTATTTTATTCATTGCAAAAGGGAAATTGTTCAAAAGAAAATAAAAACAAAGTACGGAAATTGAAAGCATCAAAACATAAAGAAATTGTTTTTAGCCCGTAGGCAATGATCACAACTCGACGAGGAGGAGTTTTGGCTCACTCCACATCGTCTTCTTCCTCCGTGTTCTTCGCTGATCAACTAGGGTTCAGCTACTTCGTGAATTCTTTGTGTGGCTGGTATTTTCGTGGCTATGTTTTGCTCTTCAAGGCTGTGAATGGCTTCTAATGGCTTTTTTTTTAGGGTTTGATACTCCTCTTTTATAGGCGCTGGATGTCTTGCTGACCAAGGAAAATCGCTGCCTTGATTGGACTCTTGAGATAAGGAAAGAAAATATTCTTTCCCAAAATATAAGATCCTGACGCGTCTTTGGTCAATGTTCCGTATCTGGTCAGTTAATGTATCTAGTCAACTGCTTCGTATGGTGCTTGGTCATCCTTCTATCTTGATCACTTCACAGACCTTGCCCAACATGGCTCGTTGCCCAACTGGATCTGGGTGTTTCAGTCAGGTCATCTTGCTCAACTAGCATACTTGACCAAGAAGCTGTTTTCTTGCCTCTTTCACACCATTTGCGCCTCTTCTTCTCCCACCTGCATAACTTGACCAAGTACCCAAAACGTGTCCTCCCAGACACAAACAAAGTAAAAACAACTAAAAGACTCTATCAACTTGACTCAAAAGAACTAAAAATGAGCCAAAAAATATGGCTCATCACACGCACACACTTTACTACGCTTGTCCTCAAGCGTGCGGTATGACTTGCCTGCTCAATTAGAAAACAAGGGGGAGAGAGAAAGAAATAACAGAAGACTCAGGCATGCTTTTCAAAATACAGAAGTTGATCAAGTGAACAGACAGTCAAAATCATAGTCAAGGGAATGCATAAAAAACGGTCAAGAGTTTGCAACAGGATTTTTGGATATTCTCACTAAGTGTTTCTCTCTTTAGTGTATGGGTAGTGTTTCGCTCAATGCTGTTTCAAAAGAAGCTTTACTTTGGGCTTGACCAAGTTCTATCCTGTGAAATTTTCAATCGAGTTGGGCAATATCATTAGGGCTTTCTAAGGTGACTGTATAGGCTTATCTTGGGCAATGCCCAGGATTTATTCTTAGGTAGGACATGCATTTTACTTAGCAACTTTCCTCCTAATTTCTTCTTATTCTCTTACGGGCTTTAGCACACCCTTTTATTTGTGGATCTTTTTTTTTTTTTTTTTTTTTTTTTTTTTTTTTTTTTCTTTATTCTTTTTTCTATTTTTTTTTTTTTTTTTTTTTTAGAAGACTTTGCCCTGACTTGCTCTTTTTATGTAATTGAGCATATCTGCAGGTTGGCCAGGGCAATGGGAGTTTTCCCCCAGGTGATCAATAAAATAGGCTCGGCTCAAGGGGCTAACAAGGGTCTTCTTTTTATTTGCAGAATAGAATAAAATGCCTAAATCATCTACTACCTTAACTCAATTTCAATTATCACAATGGTCAGAACTTGGGCAAGCTTCAGCATTACAAATTTTGAACAATTATTCTCAAGAAAGAAATATTCACACAAATGTAGGCTCCAATTCTCACAGCTTACCTAATTGCAATTCCATCGTCCCTAATATTTTTCATGCATAGACTATTAATTTTGAAAACTGTTCACGTTGATCATGGTATTTATCAAGCATACGACTCGATCAGGCACAGGGGTTGCTCTTACCGTTCCCCCACTCACACACTTTGCCTCCGGCAAAGTGTGCAAATAGTAATAAGTTGGGCAAGCATCTCCCCAGACTCTATACTCCAACTCCAAACGATGTTGGCGCACCTTCCCACATACACACTTTGCCTTGGGCAAAGTGTGCAAATAGGGAGATCGACCCCATCGACAAAGGTCTTCAGACTCAAATAAAACAAAAATAAAACAGAGGGAGGTCACATTTAGGGAGTTGGTTCAGGTGGGTACCTTAAATCAGTTTGAGCAAGGTACACCATCAGGGCAGTGTGTTTCTCAATTGTTTCTTCTCAATCATTGACTGGTCTGCTGACCCATGCCCATGCCCTTTTGTGTTTGGGTCTGTGAATACGGCTTGGTCAACAATCATCCTTGATTCCGTCATCCTCACGAAACAGGCCAAGTAAGTGCATGAACCTCTTGTATTCCTGCGAACAAAACAGACCAAAACCCTTCCCTGCCCAAGGCTATTCCTTGACGTGCAGTGATCAAATTTATTAACTGGAAATTGAAATAAAGGGAAATTGCGTAATATACATACCGAGTTCGCCTTCGGTATTTGCCTCTATTTATTGTCATGGGCCTGACTTATTTCTTGGCTTCACTTGGTCAAGCGGCTGGCTCAGGGGGTATCATCCCCTTGAGGTCCTCATTCCCATAGTAAGCTTTAACTCTCTGCCCATTCACTTTGAAGATCTGATCATCACCTGGTTTAAATAGCTCAACCGAACCATTTGGGCAAACAGTATGGACTATGAATGGTCCTGCCCATTTGGTGGATAGCTTTTTGGCCTTGAATTTGAACTTGGTTTGGTAAACCAGAACCAGTTGACCAGGTTCGATCTTCTTCTTTTTGATGATCTTGTCATGAGCTCTCTTTGTCCGTTCCTTGTAATTGACCGCGTTGTCATATGCCTCAATTCTAATCTCCTCCAGCTCGGTAAGGTCAAGTTTACGTCCTTCGACGGCCGCGTCCCAGTCGAAATTGACCTTGTTCACCGCCCAATGCGCCTTATGTTCAATTTCCACGGGCAAGTGACATGACTTGCCAAACACCATGCGGTAGGGTGAGATCCCTGAAGGTGTTTTGTAGGCGGTTCTGTAGGCCCAAAGTGCATCGTCGAGCTTGTCACTCCAATCTTTTCCTTCTGGCTTGACCGTCTTCCTCAATATAGTTTTGATGATACGATTGGATAGCTCGGCTTGCCCATTGGCCTGGGGGTGATATGCTGTGGAGATTCGGTGGTGCACTCCATACTTCCTGAGCAACCTTTCAATGATGTAATTACAAAAATGCGTACCTTGGTCACTGATCAATGCACGTGGTACACCAAATCTGCTGAATATGTCGCTCTTAAGGAAAGTGGACACCACCTTTGAGTCATTGGTTGCGGTAGCTTTGGCCTCGACCCATTTGGATACATAGTCAACTGCCAAGAGTATGTACTCTTTTCCTCTGGAGTTGGGCAAGGGTCCCATGAAGTCAATTCCCCATACATCGAATACTTCCACGGGCATGATGGGCATCATGGGCATCTCATCTCTCTTGGTCACGTTGCCCTCTCTCTGGCATTGGTCACACTTCCTACACCACTCAAAGCAATCCTTCAGGAGGGTTGTCCAGTAGAATCCGCAGTCAAGTACCTTCCTTGCTGTACGTCGGTGGCCGAAGTGTCCTCCACAAGCTTGCTCATGGCAGTGCTTCAGGATGTCTGCTTGCTCAATTTCAGGGATGCAACGTCTCAGAACTTGGTCTTCTCCCCTTTTCCACATGTAGGGATCATCCCATATGTACTTCTTGCTCTCCCTTTTTAGCTTGTTCTTACCATAGAGGGTCATATCTTCCCTGATGTCTCCAGTGACTATGTAATTGGCCAAGTCTGCATACCATGGCTCTTCTTTGTAAGCTGAGATTTGATATAAGTACTCATCTGGGAAAGTCTCAGTAATGGGCATGCCTTCTTCTTGCTGGATTATCCTGCTCAAGTGGTCAGCCACCAAATTTTGGTTACCTGACTTATCTCTGATTTCGATGTCGAACTCTTGCAGCAACAAGATCCATCTTATCAGTCGTGGCTTGGTCTCCTTCTTGGCCATCAGGTATTTCAGAGCGGCATGGTCAGTGTAGACTATGGTCTTGCTCCCGAGCAAGTATGATCTGAATTTCTCAAATGCAAATACCACGGCCAGCAGCTCTTTCTCAGTGGTCGCATAGTTACATTGGGCAGCATTCAATGTCTTGGAGGCGTAGTAAATCACGTGTCGCTCCTTTCCTTTTACTTGCCCAAGTACTGCTCCCACGGCATATCCGCTCGCGTCGCACATAAGCTCAAATGGCATTCCCCACTCCGGTGGTTGGATTATGGGTGCAGTGACTAACCTTTCCTTTAGATGATTGAAGGCTGCTTGACAATCTTCATTGAAGTTCCAGTCAACTTCATTTTGCAATAACCTGGTCAAGGGTTGGGCAATTTTGGCAAAGTCTCTCACAAACCTCCTGTAGAAACCTGCATGCCCAAGGAATCCTCGTACTTGTTTGACATTTCTGGGGTAAGGAAGTTTGGAAATGGTCTCTATCTTTGCTCGATCAACTTCAATACCCTTGGCTGAGATAACATGCCCAAGTACTATCCCTTCCTCGACCATAAAGTGGCATTTCTCGTAGTTGAGCACCAAACTTTTCTCCACACATCTGCTGAGGGCTAACTCCAGGTTGCTCAAGCACATCTCGAACGAGTTTCCATATACAGTGAAGTCATCCATGAAAACTTCTATTCCTTGCTCAAGCAGATCAGCGAAAATGCTCATCATGCATCTCTGGAATGTCCCAGGGGCGTTGCATAGCCCAAAAGGCATGCGTCTATATGCGAAAGTACCGTATGGACAAGTGAAAGTGGTCTTGTCTTGGTCTTCCGGGGCTACCCAAATTTGCATGTAGCCTGAGTATCCGTCAAGGAAGCAGAAATGTGTCTTTCCAGCTAGCCTCTCGAGCATCTCGTCAATGAAAGGCAGGGGGAAGTGGTCTTTCTTTGTTACCTTGTTCAACTTCCTGTAGTCTATGCATACCCTCCATCCGGTTTGAAGTCGAGTTGCTATCTGCTCCTTTTTCTCGTTCTCTACCACTTGAATTCCTGACTTCTTGGGCACCACATGAACTGGACTGACCCATTTGCTGTCTGAAATAGGGTAGATAATGCCCAAGTTAAGCAACTTGAGTATCTCCTTGAGCACTACTTCCTTCATGGCAGGGTTCAGTTTCCTCTGTGGATCACGTACTGGACTTGACTCTTCCTCGAGCAATATGTGGTGTTGGCATATGGTGGGGCTGATTCCCTTGATGTCGGCTAGAGTCCATCCAATAGCTTGCTTGTACTGGTCAAGGATGTCCCTCAGCCTCTTCTCTTCTTCCCTCTTCAGTTTTGAACTTATGATCACGGGCAATGTGTCATTCTGCCCAAGGAATATGTATTTGAGATGTGCAGGGAGATTCTTCAACTCTAATTCTGGTGGTTTCTCCAGGGATGGTACCATGACCGAAACTTCATGAGGTGGAAGCTTGCTCATTCCTGTAGTATGATTTTCCAAGGCTCCCAGTTGCTCAACTATCTCTCTGATTTCAGGTTGCTCATCTTTAGCTTCATCTTTGGTTAGCCCCCTTTGTATCACCAGGTCAGTTTGGTCAGAAACTCCATATCCCAGGGTCTGTTCCTCGATCATCTCATCAAATTGGTCAACAAAGTGTACTTGCTCAGTGTCTACTGGGTGCTTCATTGATTTGAACAAGTCAAATGTTACCGTCTCTCCTTCGAATTTACAGGTCAATTTTCCAGTTTCACAATCAATGTGTGTTCTGGCTGTCTTCAAGAATGGTCTGCCCAAGATCATCACTGGCTGCTTGCTTGATCTTCCCATGTCCAGGACGTAGAAGTCGGCTGGGAATATAAGTTCCTCAACCTTGACCAACACATCTTCCAGGATTCCTTCGGGGTACACATTTGACCTATCCGCCAATTGGATCACTACCCTCGTAGGTTTCATTGGTCCTATGCCCAGATCTTCGTACATAGACTTGGGCATGACATTGATTGATGCTCCCAAATCAAGCATGGCCTTTTCTATTTTCATCCTTCCGATGATGCATGGAATATAGAACATTCCAGGATCTGCACATTTCGGGGGCACGTTCCTTTGGAGTACAGCTGACACGTTCTCCCCGACTTCAAATTTGGCATCGTCTTGGTACTTGACTTTCTTTGTGCATAGCTCCTTGAGAAATTTCGCGCATCTGGGCATGGAATTCAATATGGTCAGTAGAGGCATGTTGATCTCCACCTTCTTAAACATCTGGAACATCTCGTTGGTATCTTCCCTCTCCTTCTTCTTGCTCAATCTTCCTGGGAAGGGCGGGTAAATTTTTGGTGGTGTTCCTGCTTGGTCAGGGGTTGATTTTTCCTTCTGCTTGGGTAAGGGTTGATCAAGTTCCTCT
This sequence comes from Euphrasia confusa, assembly GCA_954870475.1. Lineage (NCBI taxonomy): Eukaryota > Viridiplantae > Streptophyta > Magnoliopsida > Lamiales > Orobanchaceae > Euphrasia > Euphrasia confusa. The sequence goes on from OX940959.1 coordinate 26,646,719, forward strand.
TCTGACTCCTCATTTTCGTTCACATCCTCCATGGTTCCTTCAACTCTTGGTGCTGAAGTGCGCTTCTTGGGCACTTCAGATAGAGTCTTTCCACTTTTCAGCTTGATGGCGTTAAGTTGAGCTCTGTTCAGCTCAATTTGGGAGGGCAGTTCATTGGTCTTTTTCTCTAACTTGGTCATTGACTGGGTCAGATGCGCCAGTTGGGCATTCATGTTCTGAAATTGCCCACGTGACTCAAGTAATTGAGCACTTATATTCTGGAGTTGACCACGTGTCTCTAGCTTGTACTTTTCGTTCTCCTGCTTGTACCTATCATTCTCCTGTTGGGCTTTGATATTTTCAGCAACCAAGGTCTGCATCATGTCTGCCAAAGTTGGGCCATTGCTCTGGTTCTGCTGCTGATTGGCTTGCCCTTGGTAGTTATTTCTCTGTTGATTTCCTTGCCCATGGTACTGATTACCTTGGACTTGATTACCCTGGTTTCCTCCTCCTTGATAGTTATTATTCCCATAGCGGAGATTCTCATGATTCTTCCATGTCGGATTGTACGTGTTGGAGTTCGGCTCGTACCTTGGCCTCCTATCTTGCCCAATCCCGTTGGGTTGCATGATTGCTTTGACCTCCTCATCGAACAGTTCAGGGCACTCATCAGTAGCGTGGTTGCTCATCTTGCATATTTGACATGCCTTGACAGCTCTTTTCTGCCCCGAGTTACCGTTGAGTACTAGTTGCTCAACTATGTTGCAAAGCTTGTCAAGCTTGACTTCTGTTGCTGAAGGTACGGGCAAGTTGTTCCTAGGTAGATCACTGCCATCCTCTCTTGACTCTTCTGCCGTTTCCTTGAACAATTTGAACGCTTCTTCAGCGTTCTTGTTCAAAATGGATCCTCCACTTGCTGCGTTGATCAAGGTACGTTCTGTAGGTCTTAATCCTGTGATAAAGTATTGGATCAGGTCATGGTCAAGTATCTGATGTTGCGGGCACTTGGCCAACATCTGCTTGAACCTGACCCAGTAGTCATGGAAGTTCTCTCCAGTCCCCATCTTGATACTACTGATCTTTGTCCTCATTTGTTGGATGCGTGCAGCTGGGAAGTACTTCTCGAGGAACTTCTGCTGAAGTTGACTCCAGGTGGTCACTTCTCCAGCAGGTAGAGTGTAGAGCCACTCTCGGGCACCTTCGGCCAAGGAGAATGGGAAGGCCAGGAGCCTGATGTACTCTCCTAGCCCCTCACTTGCTCGAATGGTACCACATGCCAATTCAAAGTCTTGGAGATGTCTCTGGGGATCCTCCAATGGCATGTCACTGAACTTGGGCAAGATCTGGATGAAGCCGTGCCTCATCTCCCAAGTGTTGTTTTCTACCGTGGGCAAGGTGATGCCCAGCGGCTTCAGATTCAGATTCTCTGGGAACATCCTGTCCCTTAACGTCTTTGGTGCTGTATCTCCCATCCTTGGTCTTTGAGGTGACTTGGATGCGATTCGTGGGCCCCTTCTCGGTTTTAATGAGATTGGTTCCCTAGTTCCAGCTGTGGTCAACTGGTGGTATTGAGCCGCTCGTGCTAGTGCTTTCTTTCGCCTTGCGTCTGCTCTCAACTTCCTCTCGGTTCGCTCGATTTCAGGGTCGTATAACAACTCTTGATCAGGGCTCTCCGTTGAGTCAGATTCCTGCATACACAAAGTTGATCAAGCTGTTAGCACGGAAAACTAATTGCTTGGAATATTGCCTCCCCGGCAACGGCGCCAATTTTGACGCTACCGTCGTGGAGTAGCGCAAAATAATATTTATAAGTCCTAAACTCTTTACTAATACAAGTACTAGTAGCAAGTATAGGGTCGATCCCACGAGGAGGCGATTTAGCTTTTAGTTTTCCCGGCGTTTTGCTCAATTGGGTTGTCACGTTTAAAAAGATTTTGTTTTGGGAAGCAGTTGGGCACTGCCGAACCGTGGTCACCTTAACAACTTGACTGGAAATAAACAAATTAAATAACAGAAAATAAACTAGCATGCAACTTGACTACTGAATGTAAAAGCTAACAGACTGAGCAATTAACAGAATTGACTAAACAGATAAGAAATCAAATAAAAAAAATAAAGTATCCAGGCATTGACTCCCCTGACTTCCCCCTTGACCTAGTGCTGCCGATCATTGGTACGTATATCATTTTGCTAACAGTTTCATCTTCCGGTTATAGGCCCCAAGTATTAACATCCCTATAATGTCACGCATATTAATACCCCGAACCCTCATTCGCTCTTATGTTTAAAGTCCTATTAGATCTCTCTCAATAGGTCTCCTGACATTGACCAATTCGACACTATGTGACCGCATGAGTCTAAGTTGATCAAGCCGCTTTCATCCTCCAAGCAAACCCAGAATGGCCAATAGCATGCCTGGACAGACCCAAGTCATACGACCACATCTCCAGCAACATGTTGTACTTCGCGGACGCCCAGTCTCCCGGTCGCGTTGATCCACGTACTTTTGTGTTAGGCAAGTCGGGGTTCCCACTGGTCACTGTAGGATTGCCCAAGTCCCTAACATGCTCAATTATACTACCCTGTTGAATCGGGAACGAAACTAAGCTAGTTGCTGTCATCACTAAGCCTCCCAGCAGATCACATCTCAGGGTTGGTCAGGTTCTGTCGTTGCCCAGACACAAACAGATTAGCTACTCATAGTAAATAAATAAACAAAAGAAATCGGGCGAACTATTTTATTCATTGCAAAAGGGAAATTGTTCAAAAGAAAATAAAAACAAAGTACGGAAATTGAAAGCATCAAAACATAAAGAAATTGTTTTTAGCCCGTAGGCAATGATCACAACTCGACGAGGAGGAGTTTTGGCTCACTCCACATCGTCTTCTTCCTCCGTGTTCTTCGCTGATCAACTAGGGTTCAGCTACTTCGTGAATTCTTTGTGTGGCTGGTATTTTCGTGGCTATGTTTTGCTCTTCAAGGCTGTGAATGGCTTCTAATGGCTTTTTTTTTAGGGTTTGATACTCCTCTTTTATAGGCGCTGGATGTCTTGCTGACCAAGGAAAATCGCTGCCTTGATTGGACTCTTGAGATAAGGAAAGAAAATATTCTTTCCCAAAATATAAGATCCTGACGCGTCTTTGGTCAATGTTCCGTATCTGGTCAGTTAATGTATCTAGTCAACTGCTTCGTATGGTGCTTGGTCATCCTTCTATCTTGATCACTTCACAGACCTTGCCCAACATGGCTCGTTGCCCAACTGGATCTGGGTGTTTCAGTCAGGTCATCTTGCTCAACTAGCATACTTGACCAAGAAGCTGTTTTCTTGCCTCTTTCACACCATTTGCGCCTCTTCTTCTCCCACCTGCATAACTTGACCAAGTACCCAAAACGTGTCCTCCCAGACACAAACAAAGTAAAAATAACTAAAAGACTCTATCAACTTGACTCAAAAGAACTAAAAATGAGCCAAAAAATATGGCTCATCAGCATTCTAAATGCAGGGGTTCCAGAAAACCCAGCGACTTAGAGAAGAAGAGTTCGAGTCCACATGGGCGAAGCTGTTGAGGAAGCAGCGGTTGCAGTGGAAGGCGTTTATCTTTTTGATAGTTATAGGATTTCATTTCAAGTTTATTGCTTTGTACCTTTTATTTTAGAAAGAACTTTTGTTCTGGATTTCTATTATTAATGGATATTTTATTTCTTTAATCATTTGATGGTTTAGATAAGAAATAATGGCGATATCTATTCTGGTACATTAGATAGCAATATATGAATGATGAATCCTTAGTCTACCACGATGCAACAAACCGTTATATATAAACTTGTTTTACTTATTAGATGTATTTCTTTATCAATCATTATACTTGTGAATTCTTGAACTTAGTAGTATTTATTCAAAAGGGGATTCAAAAGGTCGAAATTGATTTATTCAATTATGGTTGGAGGAATGGACCTCCCGACCTAAGAATCAAATTTTGGAAGAAGATACAACTAAGTTAACCTTTCTGGACAAAGGATGGAGTTCGGACAAGTATTGAGAATGATCAAAGATGATATATGCAGACATATGTGTAATTAGAGAGGTACGAGTCGTTCTTTAAAGAATACTCGAAGATGGATTAGAATACTTGATGTGCCATAAAAGCGGAGTGTTTTCAACACAAAGCCATTATGGGGAACCTTCAAAGTATATCCATTGGAAGCCTGCGACTTGTTCGCAGAGGCTATCACCTATCTAAATAACACATAGCATAAATCAAAGGTTGAGATTAAGTCTCAAACGACTGCACCATACACTGATGTGTAGACATGGTGTATCAGAAATAAGATACGGAATTCTAATAGTGTAAAGGACAAGTTTATTCGGAACCACCTATGTTCTATGGATATTTCTGGATACAATGACACATTCGATGTAATTGTAGAATATCCTAGAAGAACAAGTAATTATATGTTCAATAGTACTACGAACCAGAAGGGTGTCCTCGCCCGGTTCTTAGAAGAAGACTATTAGATGAACTACAATGCCCTAACGAACAAGGTACTTTATAATGAGGAAAGAGAAGACTGAGAACCAGCCTAACCGAGTAGTATACCACTAACTGCACCTAATCCATTTATGGATTATCACAAAGCTGGAACTTGTGAAACTTGCAAATTGATGAGATAGTCCATTATATGGGTTCATCAAGAAGCATAGACAAGATTGGTGTATTGGAGACGTAATGGAAACAAAGTGGTGTTTCTCGGAATTTTGTGTAGATAACACTTCATCATTGGCAACAATGTAAAAGCGTTGTCAGACATAAAATGGAGGTTGTCTAAATAAATCAAGATATAAGATTAAGATGAAGTTGGATCATGTTCTGAGAAATCTTTCGATCTCTAGATAAGAACATTTGTACTTCTCTTTAGATATCTTATACGATTATGGTTTGTTTTAAACATGCACAATTCTGAGAAAGGTTATTGCCTTTCGAGAACAGAATGCATCTATCTAAGGTATGTGATAGATGTAGACAAAGCAGATTCTTACACTTCGAGTGTAAAGGGCTTTGTAAATGCGGTGTTATAAAACAAGAACCTGATATCAACTATGCGGTTAGCGTAGTGGGAGGATATCAAAGTAATCTGGATAAGAGATATTCGAATGCTGTAAAAGTACTTGGGAAGTACTGGATTACTGAGCAAGACGAAATCTTCTTAGATCGCAGTTTCTCAGATCCAAAATCAGAGAAGGACCAGTGTAAGTCGATATCAGGCTATGTGTTCACTTTTAGAAAAGGTGGAACCTAAGGATGAAAGAGTGATAAGCGTGATGCTTCTCGGACTCCATCATAAACCGAATAGCAGCCTCAGAGGCAGCGGAAGTTTTGGTTAGGTTCCGGAATGACCTCTGAACTTGGATATGATTCTTGGTTCACCAAAGGCTATGTACATAGCGGTGCATGGAGAACTGGAAGAAGTCATAAGTTCAAAAGGTGATGATAACACATAGAGCAAGTACCACCTGATACGATTCATCGTCAGAGAGACGACGCAGTAGTCACCAAGATAACTTCAGAGCGGCAACCTAGATTGCTTATTCACATAATACTTCTGGGAAGTATAACTTAAGCATGTGATGAGTATGGGAGTCGGGAGTTTGGAGGAAATGACTAGACCTTAGTACAAGTGGGAGATTGTTGGAGTTGTGTACTTAATGTCTAGATTTAAGTACCGGTAAACTCCCGGTCATAGCATTTAACCTATTTAATTAATAAACAATTATTTGCATTAAATTATTATTAATTAATTATGCAAAATATAGTCCTGGATTTTATACGTTGTAGTTAGTATGGTGTGCATGGGCGCACAGAAGATCATACTATCGGTTACTCGTATTTAATCGAACAGTTGCTCACGACCTAGATGGACACGGACCAATCCATCGGTATAGTCGTTGTGTGAGAGAGAAAATAATTTATCTTAATTATTTTATCACACTTGTACACTTGGTGTATTGGGCGGATCGCTTGAGATTTATTGATTAGGATTGCCTTGGATAATCAATTTAAAATCTCAGAGTATTTTATTCTTAATCCCCGATATTATTGCGGGTGTGTATATTTAATATAAGTGACTTTGATTTTCCAAAGGAATTAACCGATTTAATTATTTGGTTAATTACCGGTTAAGTTGGGCCATTATATTTTATATACGACATGCCGTGAATACTTGACGGGAAAGTGTATCCCGTAAGGGTTGATAATATCCGCGAGATGAATTCATAAGGAATTATTATGTAAACCCTGCAGGTGGATTTAATCCGCATAATAATTAAAGTTGAAAGGTATTATTCTCGGATATAAGAGATGAATAATATTTATTGAGCAATAAATAAATTTATTCATGGATATTTAAATCTTAAATACACGGAATAAATAATACTAATCGGAGAAATATTATTTGATATAATATGGATTAATATTGGGAGTGCAATTTTATTTATATAGTGGAAAATAAATAAAATTTAATATTGATAATGATTAATGGATTTGGGTTGGACCCAATTTAATCTTCAATATTTAGAAGCCCAATATTTAGTCTCCTTATGATCCCCTACGTAGCCTATATAAGCACTACATGGTCTTCACTTTTCATAACCTAAGATACGCCAATCATAAAGTCTTGAGAGTGAGGAAGATCCATAAGAGTTCGATAGATCGTCGCCCACACGACGTTCGAACGAGGTGCAAGGAATACGTGGGAAGATCGCAAGGTCATCAACGCGTTAATTCGTTTCTCCGTACAACGAATCGAAGGTAATAAATCATAAACCCTCTTTTTTATGATTTTGTGTGATTAATTGTAGTATATACATGAACACACGATCCGGGTAAACGCACGAACTTCGGGGATGGGGATTCGAGATCCCCGGCGAAGATCGAGCAAGACCTCGGCTTGAAGCCGAGGGGGCGATCGAACCCTAGGGTTCGATCGTGGCATGCACGCGACGGAGGGGGAAGCCCCGGCTGGACGCCGGGGCATACGGTCGATCCTTGATCGACCGCCGGGATGCCGTGGGCTGGTGCCACGGCGGATCCCGGCCACCCTCGCCGGTCAGAGGCGCGCACGGGAGGACCCCGGCTGGAAGCCGGGGCGAGCGAACGACCGTAAGGTCGATCGCGAGGGGAAGCCGCGGCTGGGCCGCGGCAGGTCAGCTGGAGGCTGACCGCCCTCCTCCGGCGGTCGTGGTGAGTCGCCGGACTCACCACGGGGGGCTGCTGGGCAGCCCCGGCGATCGCGCTATGCGATCGCGAGCCCCCCCTTCGCGGCGGGGGCTCGGCTAGGGTTTCTAGCCGCGGGGTTTTTCCCGCGGCGATGATTCTCTCGTCGGGCCCGGTTCCGTCGTACGGTGGTTCGCGTTCGTGGATCCGACTCGTGGGGGACTTCGGCTGGGGGCGGGCTGCGTGTCTTCGGGCGCGTAGTCTCCAAAGGTCGGACTCCTGCGGATGAGTCGGGGATCCGATTATTCCGGCGATGAAGGATTTCGTTCGGGTTATTATTTTCCGCAAATTTTAATAGCCCGGGATATCGATTTCCAACACTTAACCGGTAATTAACCCAATAATTAAATCGGTTAATTCCTTTGGTAAATCAAAGTCACTTATATTAAATATACACACCCGCAATAATATCGGGGATTAAGAATAAAATACTCAGAGACTTAAATCGATTATCGCCGGTAATCCTAATCGATAAATCTCAAGCAGATCCGCTCAATACACCAAGTGTACAAGTGTGATAAAATAATCAAGATAGATTATTTTCTCTCACACACAACGACTATACCGATGGATTGGTCCGTGTCCATCTAGGTCGTGAGCAACTGTTCGATTAAATACGAGTAACCGATAGTATGATCTTCTGTGCGCCCATGCTTGCACCATACTAACTACAACGTATAAAATCCAGGACTATAATTTGCATATATTTAATTATAAATAATTAAACGCAAATAATTGTTTATTTAATTAAATAGATTAGTGACAATGGATCGTGAGTTTCCGTTACTTAAATCTAGACATTAAGTACACAACTCCAACAGTTTATCCTGAACTTGATTCCTTTGGAAACTTGTACAGATATTCGGCTGTTTATAGGATACCCTAAGAAAACGAATTGAGATATGTAATATAGTCCAAAGGACCAGATGTTCGTTGATTGCATCAACGTTCGGTTCTTAGACATGGACTATATATGCAAGATCACAAGCCCAAGAGTAGAGTAATACTTAATGTGCTTAGAGGGACTGATCAGGACTTAGAACCAGCCTAACCGAGTAGTTCACTACTGTAATCTTTAGTCACTAAAGATACACCGGAGCGTCGTCGTGGTGGGAGGGTTGTTAGACAACCCGACAGATTCATATTTATAGGAGAGTCTTCGAACTTGTCACCTAGAGAATATGATGCCGACCCTTGGATCTATGACGAGACGCTGAAAGATCAAGATGCTCAGTCTTGGTAAATGACGATGAAATATGAGATTGAATCTTTGGATTCAAATCATGTCTGGGATCTTGTAGCACCGCCCAAAGGTGTAAAAGCCATTGGTTGCAAGTAGGTGTACAAGAGGAAAAGAGGGTCTGATGGGAAGGTGTAAACCTTCAAGGCTAGGCTTGTTGCGAGAGGGTGCACTCAGAAAGAAAGGGATCGATTATGAGTAAACTTTCTCGCCGGTAGCTATTCTAAAGTCGATTCGGATTCTTTTGTCTTCACATGGAAGATGGAAGTCAAGACGGATTTCCTAAATCGAAATCTTGACGGGACCATCTGTGTGGGACAGCCAGAGGGATTCATCCAAATGAGCCAAGAGCATTTGGTAAGCAAGCTTAATCGATCTTAGGATTGAAGGAAGCTTCAAGATCTTGGACACATGCGGACCTATATGAAAATCCATTTCATGGACTCATTCAAGGCATGTTTAGGTCCTGTGTATAATATAGAAGTGACAGAAAAGATGTGGTGTTTTTCTCATTCTTTATGTAGACGACATCCTTCTGAATTGGCAACAATATGAAAGATGTTATCGGACATAAAGGGGTGGTTGTCCGAGTAATTCAATGTAAGAGACTTAGGAGAAGCCGGGAATGTTCTTGGGATCAAAGTATTAAATGATTGCGAGAAGAGAACATAGAACTTATCTCGAGTCTCATACATAAATACAATTCTTACTCGTTGCAGCATACAAAATTCCAAGAAAGGTCTTCACCTTTTAGATGTGAAATTCATCTATATAAAGTTTTGTGTCCGACACAATAAAGGAGATAGATGAAGATTAAGCAGTTCCCTACACCTTAATGGTGGGAAGCTTAATGTATGTAATGCTATGCATGAGACTGATATCTACTATGTCGTGGGCATGGTGGTGAGATATCATAGTAATCCTGTAAAGGATCACTCGATTGATGTAAAGAACATGTTTAGGCTCCTGCAGAGGACCAGGAATTATGTTCTGAGTTACAAAGCAGTCAAGTTGTTTCCTTTGGATTACATAGAATTGGATTTCCAAATCAAACAGGGACAGTCGAAAGTCGAAGTCAGGCTATGTGTTCTCACTGTGAAGTGGAGCAGTCACATGGAAGAATGTAAAGCAGCGATGCATTACGGACTCTACCATGGAAACCCCAAAACTTTGAAATCAAAAAATGGACGAACTTGGTGTATTTAGAGTAATGAGTTAAAAAGCGTAAAAGTTCTCGATAAAACTTCATTCAAACGATATGGATCAATCTTTCTAGTAGTAATGGTGTCAAAATGGCTATTCGGAACCCAAAACTTTGACATCAAAAAACGGACGAACTTGGTGTATTTAGAGTAATGAGTTAAAAAGCGTAAAAGTTCTCGATAAAACTTAATTCAAACGATATGGATCAATCTTTCTAGTAGTAATGGTGTCAAAATGGCTATTCGGAACCCAAAACATTGACATCAAAAAACGGACGAACTTGGTGTATGTAGAGTAATGAGTTAAAAAGCGTAAAAGTTCTCGATAAAACTTCATTCAAACGATATGGATCAATCTTTCTAGTAGTAATGGTGTCAAAATGGCTATTCGGAACCCAAAATTTGACATCAAAAAACGGACGAACTTGGTGTATTTAGAGTAATGAGTTAAAAAGCGTAAAAGTTCTCGATAAAACTTCATTCAATCGATATGGATCAATCTTTCTAGTAGTAATGGTTTCAAAATGGCTATTCGGAACCCAAAACTTTAACATCAAAAAACGGACGAACTTGGTGTATTTAGAGTAATGAGTTAAAAAGCGTAAAAGTTCTCGATAAAACTTCATTCAAACGATATGGATCAATCTTTCTAGTAGTAATGGTGTCAAAATGGCTATTCGGAACCCAAAACTTTGACATCAAAAAACGGACGAACTTGGTGTATTTAGAGTAATGAGTTAAAAAGCGTAAAAGTTCTCGATAAAACTTCATTCAAACAATATGGATCAATCTTTCTAGTAGTAATGGTGTCAAAATGGCTATTCGGAACCCAAAACTTTGACATCAAAAAACGGACGAACTTGGTGTATTTAGAGTAATGAGTTAAAAAGCGTAAAAGTTCTCGATAAAACTTCATTCAAACGATATGGATCAATCTTTCTAGTAGAAATGGTTTCAAAATGGCTATTCGGAACCCAAAACTTTAACATCAAAAAACGGACGAACTTGGTGTATTTAGAGTAATGAGTTAAAAAGCGTAAAAGTTCTCGATAAAACTTCATTCAAACGATATGGATCAATCTTTCTAGTAGTAATGGTGTCAAAATGGCTATTCGGAACCAAAAACTTTGACATCAAAAAACAGACGAACTTGGTGTATTTAGAGTAATGAGTTAAAAAGCGTAAAAGTTCTCGATAAAACTTCATTCAAATGATATGGATCAATCTTTCTAGTAGTAATGGTGTCTAAATGGCTATTCGGAACCGAAAACTTTGACATCAAAAAACGGACGAACTTGGTGTATTTAGAGTATTGATTTAAAAAGCGTAAAAGTTCTCGATAAAACTTCATTCAAACGATATGGATCAATCTTTCTAGTAGTAATGGTGTCAAAATGGCTATTCGGAACCGAAAACTTTGACATCAAAAAACGGACGAACTTGGTGTATTTAGAGTAATGATTTAAAAAGTGTAAAAGTTCTCGATAAAACTTCATGAAAACGATATGGATCAATCTTTCTAGTAGTAATGGTGTCAAAATGGCTATTCGGAACCCAAAACTTTGACATCAAAAAACGGACGAACTTGGTGTATTTAGAGTAATGAGTTAAAAAGCGTAAAAGTTCTCGATAAAACTTCATTCAAACGATATGGATCAATCTTTCTAGTAGTAATGGTGTCAAAATGGCTATTCGGAACCCAAAACATTGACATCAAAAAACGGACGAACTTGGTGTATTTAGAGTAATGAGTTAAAAAGCGTAAAAGTTCTCGATAACACTTCATTCAAACGATATGGATCAATCTTTCTAGTAGTAATGGTGTCAAGATGGATATTCAGAACCCAAAACTTTGACATCAAAAAACGGACGAACTCGGTGTATTTAGAGTAATGAGTTAAAAAGCGTAAAAGTTCTCGATAAAACTTCATTCAAACGATATGGAACAATCTTTCTAGTAGTAATGGTGTCAAAATGGCTATTCGGAACCCAAAACTTTGACATCAAAAAACGGACGAACTTGGTGTATTTAGAGTAATGAGTTAAAAAGCGTAAAAGTTCTCGATAAAACTTCATTCAAACGATATGGATCAATCTTTCTAGTAGTAATGGTGTCTAAATGGCTATTCGGAACCGAAAACTTTGACATCAAAAAACGGACGAACTTGGTGTATTTAGAGTAATGAGTTAAAAAGCGTAAAAGTTCTCGATAAAACTTCATTCAAACGATATGGATTAATCTTTCTAGTAGTAATGGTGTCAAAATGGCTATTCGGAACCCAAAACTTTGACATCAAAAAACGGACGAACTTGGTGTATTTAGAATAATGAGTTAAAAAGCGTAAAAGTTCTAGATAAAACTTCATTCAAACGATATGGATCATTCTTTCTAGTAGTAATGGTGTCAAAATGGCTATTCGGAACCCAAAACTTTGACATCAAAAAATGGACGAACTTGGTGTATTTAGAGTAATGAGTTAAAAAGCGTAAAAGTTCTCGATAAAACTTCATTCAAACGATATGGATCAATCTTTCTAGTAGTAATGGTGTCAAAATGGCTATTCGGAACCCAAAACTTTGACATCAAAAAACGGACGAACTTGGTGTATTTAGAGTAATGAGTTAAAAAGCGTAAAAGTTCTCGATAAAACTTCATTCAATCGATATGGATCAATCTTTCTAGTAGTAATGGTGTCAAAATGGCTATTCGGAACCCAAAACATTGACATCAAAAAACGGACGAACTTGGTGTATGTAGAGTAATGAGTTAAAAAGCATAAAAGTTCTCGATAAAACTTCATTCAAACGATATGGATCAATCTTTCTAGTAGTAATGGTGTCAAAATGGCTATTCGGAACCCAAAATTTGACATCAAAAAACGGACGAACTTGGTGTATTTAGAGTAATGAGTTAAAAAGCGTAAAAGTTCTCGATAAAACTTCATTCAATCGATATGGATCAATCTTTCTAGTAGTAATGGTTTCAAAATGGCTATTCGGAACCCAAAACTTTAACATCAAAAAACGGACGAACTTGGTGTATTTAGAGTAATGAGTTAAAAAGCGTAAAAGTTCTCGATAAAACTTCATTAAAACGATATGGATTAATCTTTCTAGTAGTAATGGTGTCAAAATGGCTATTCGGAACCCAAAACTTTGACATCAAAAAACGGACGAACTTGGTGTATTTAGAGTAATGAGTTAAAAAGCGTAAAAGTTCTCGATAAAACTTCATTCAAACGATATGGATCATTCTTTCTAGTAGTAATGGTGTCAAAATGGCTATTCGGAACCCAAAACTTTGACATCAAAAAACGGACGAACTTGGTGTATTTAGAGTAATGAGTTAAAAAGCGTAAAAGTTCTCGATAAAACTTCATTCAAACGATATGGATCATTCTTTCTAGTAGTAATGGTGTCAAAATGGCTATTCGGAACCCAAAACTTTGACATCAAAAAACGGACGAACTTGGTGTATTTAGAGTAATGAGTTAAAAAGCGTAAAAGTTCTCGATAAAACTTAATTCAAACGATATGGATCAATCTTTCTAGTAGTAATGGTGTCAAAATGGCTATTCGGAACCCAAAACATTGACATCAAAAAACGGACGAACTTGGTGTATGTAGAGTAATGAGTTAAAAAGCGTAAAAGTTCTCGATAAAACTTCATTCAAACGATATGGATCAATCTTTCTAGTAGTAATGGTGTCAAAATGGCTATTCGGAACCCAAAATTTGACATCAAAAAACGGACGAACTTGGTGTATTTAGAGTAATGAGTTAAAAAGCGTAAAAGTTCTCGATAAAACTTCATTCAATCGATATGGATCAATCTTTCTAGTAGTAATGTTTTCAAAATGGCTATTCGGAACCCAAAACTTTAACATCAAAAAACGGACGAACTTGGTGTATTTAGAGTAATGAGTTAAAAAGCGTAAAAGTTCTCGATAAAACTTCATTCAAACGATATGGATCAATCTTTCTAGTAGTAATGGTGTCAAAATGGCTATTCGAAACCCAAAACTTTGACATCAAAAAACGGACGAACTTGGTGTATTTAGAGTAATGAGTTAAAAAGCGTAAAAGTTCTCGATAAAACTTCATTCAAACGATATGGATCAATCTTTCTAGTAGTAATGGTGTCAAAATGGCTATTCGGAACCCAAAACTTTGACATCAAAAAACGGACGAACTTGGTGTATTTAGAGTAATGAGTTAAAAAGCGTAAAAGTTCTCGATAAAACTTCATTCAAACGATATGGATCAATCTTTCTAGTAGTAATGGTGTCTAAATGGCTATTCGGAACCGAAAACTTTGACATCAAAAAACGGACGAACTTGGTGTATTTAGAGTAATGATTTAAAAAGTGTAAAAGTTCTCGATAAAACTTCATGAAAACGATATGGATCAATCTTTCTAGTAGTAATGGTGTCAAAATGGCTATTCGGAACCCAAAACTTTGACATCAAAAAACGGACGAACTTGGTGTATTTAGAGTAATGAGTTAAAAAGCGTAAAAGTTCTCGATAAAACTTCATTCAAACGATATGGATCAATCTTTCTAGTAGTAATGGTGTCAAAATGGCTATTCGGAACCCAAAACTTTGACATCAAAAAACGGACGAACTTGGTGTATTTAGAGTAATGAGTTAAAAAGCGTAAAAGTTCTCGATAACACTTCATTCAAACGATATGGATCAATCTTTCTAGTAGTAATGGTGTCAAGATGGATATTCAGAACCCAAAACTTTGACATCAAAAAACGGACAAACTCGGTGTATTTAGAGTAATGAGTTAAAAAGCGTAAAAGTTCTCGATAAAACTTCATTCAAACGATATGGAACAATCTTTCTAGTAGTAATGGTGTCAAAATGGCTATTCGGAACCCAAAACTTTGACATCAAAAAACGGACGAACTTGGTGTATTTAGAGTAATGAGTTAAAAAGCGTAAAAGTTCTCGATAAAACTTCATTCAAACGATATGGATCAATCTTTCTAGTAGTAATGGTGTCTAAATGGCTATTCGGAACCGAAAACTTTGACATCAAAAAACGGACGAACTTGGTGTATTTAGAGTAATGAGTTAAAAAGCGTAAAAGTTCTCGATAAAACTTCATTCAAACGATATGGATTAATCTTTCTAGTAGTAATGGTGTCAAAATGGCTATTCGGAACCCAAAACTTTGACATCAAAAAACGGACGAACTTGGTGTATTTAGAGTAATGAGTTAAAAAGCGTAAAAGTTCTAGATAAAACTTCATTCAAACGATATGGATCATTCTTTCTAGTAGTAATGGTGTCAAAATGGCTATTCGGAACCCAAAACTTTGACATCAAAAAATGGACGAACTTGGTGTATTTAGAGTAATGAGTTAAAAAGCGTAAAAGTTCTCGATAAAACTTCATTCAAACGATATGGATCAATCTTTCTAGTAGTAATGGTGTCAAAATGGCTATTCGGAACCCAAAACTTTGACATCAAAAAACGGACGAACTTGGTGTATTTAGAGTAATGAGTTAAAAAGCGTAAAAGTTCTCGATAAAACTTCATTCAATCGATATGGATCAATCTTTCTAGTAGTAATGGTGTCAAAATGGCTATTCGGAACCCAAAACATTGACATCAAAAAACGGACGAACTTGGTGTATGTAGAGTAATGAGTTAAAAAGCGTAAAAGTTCTCGATAAAACTTCATTCAATCGATATGGATCAATCTTTCTAGTAGTAATGGTTTCAAAATGGCTATTCGGAACCCAAAACTTTAACATCAAAAAACGGACGAACTTGGTGTATTTAGAGTAATGAGTTAAAAAGCGTAAAAGTTCTCGATAAAACTTCATTAAAACGATATGGATTAATCTTTCTAGTAGTAATGGTGTCAAAATGGCTATTCGGAACCCAAAACTTTGACATCAAAAAACGGACGAACTTGGTGTATTTAGAGTAATGAGTTAAAAAGCGTAAAAGTTCTCGATAAAACTTCATTCAAACGATATGGATCATTCTTTCTAGTAGTAATGGTGTCAAAATGGCTATTCGGAACCCAAAACTTTGACATCAAAAAACGGACGAACTTGGTGTATTTAGAGTAATGAGTTAAAAAGCGTAAAAGTTCTCGATAAAACTTCATTCAAACGATATGGATCATTCTTTCTAGTAGTAATGGTGTCAAAATGGCTATTCGGAACCCAAAACTTTGACATCAAAAAACGGACGAACTTGGTGTATTTAGAGTAATGAGTTAAAAAGCGTAAAAGTTCTCGATAAAACTTAATTCAAACGATATGGATCAATCTTTCTAGTAGTAATGGTGTCAAAATGGCTATTCGGAACCCAAAACATTGACATCAAAAAACGGACGAACTTGGTGTATGTAGAGTAATGAGTTAAAAAGCGTAAAAGTTCTCGATAAAACTTCATTCAAACGATATGGATCAATCTTTCTAGTAGTAATGGTGTCAAAATGGCTATTCGGAACCCAAAATTTGACATCAAAAAACGGACGAACTTGGTGTATTTAGAGTAATGAGTTAAAAAGCGTAAAAGTTCTCGATAAAACTTTATTCAATCGATATGGATCAATCTTTCTAGTAGTAATGTTTTCAAAATGGCTATTCGGAACCCAAAACTTTAACATCAAAAAACGGACGAACTTGGTGTATTTAGAGTAATGAGTTAAAAAGCGTAAAAGTTCTCGATAAAACTTCATTCAAACGATATGGATCAATCTTTCTAGTAGTAATGGTGTCAAAATGGCTATTCGGAACCCAAAACTTTGACATCAAAAAACGGACGAACTTGGTGTATTTAGAGTAATGAGTTAAAAAGCGTAAAAGTTCTCGATAAAACTTCATTCAAACGATATGGATCAATCTTTCTAGTAGTAATGGTGTCAAAATGGCTATTCGGAACCCAAAACTTTGACATCAAAAAACGGACGAACTTGGTGTATTTAGAGTAATGAGTTAAAAAGCGTAAAAGTTCTCGATAAAACTTCATTCAAACGATATGGATCAATCTTTCTAGTAGTAATGGTGTCTAAATGGCTATTCGGAACCGAAAACTTTGACATCAAAAAACGGACGAACTTGGTGTATTTAGAGTAATGATTTAAAAAGTGTAAAAGTTCTCGATAAAACTTCATGAAAACGATATGGATCAATCTTTCTAGTAGTAATGGTGTCAAAATGGCTATTCGGAACCCAAAACTTTGACATCAAAAAACGGACGAACTTGGTGTATTTAGAGTAATGAGTTAAAAAGCGTAAAAGTTCTCGATAAAACTTCATTCAAACGATATGGATCAATCTTTCTAGTAGTAATGGTGTCAAAATGGCTATTCGGAACCCAAAACTTTGACATCAAAAAACGGACGAACTTGGTGTATTTAGAGTAATGAGTTAAAAAGCGTAAAAGTTCTCGATAACACTTCATTCAAACGATATGGATCAATCTTTCTAGTAGTAATGGTGTCAAGATGGATATTCAGAACCCAAAACTTTGACATCAAAAAACGGACAAACTCGGTGTATTTAGAGTAATGAGTTAAAAAGCGTAAAAGTTCTCGATAAAACTTCATTCAAACGATATGGAACAATCTTTCTAGTAGTAATGGTGTCAAAATGGCTATTCGGAACCCAAAACTTTGACATCAAAAAACGGACGAACTTGGTGTATTTAGAGTAATGAGTTAAAAAGCGTAAAAGTTCTCGATAAAACTTCATTCAAACGATATGGATCAATCTTTCTAGTAGTAATGGTGTCTAAATGGCTATTCGGAACAGAAAACTTTGACATCAAAAAACGGACGAACTTGGTGTATTTAGAGTAATGAGTTAAAAAGCGTAAAAGTTCTCGATAAAACTTCATTCAAACGATATGGATTAATCTTTCTAGTAGTAATGGTGTCAAAATGGCTATTCGGAACCCAAAACTTTGACATCAAAAAACGGACGAACTTGGTGTATTTAGAGTAATGAGTTAAAAAGCGTAAAAGTTCTCGATAAAACTTCATTCAAACGATATGGATCAATCTTTCTAGTAGTAATGGTGTCAAAATGGCTATTCGGAACCCAAAACTTTGACATCAAAAAACGGACGAACTTGGTGTATTTAGAGTAATGAGTTAAAAAGCGTAAAAGTTCTCGATAAAACTTCATTCAATCGATATGGATCAATCTTTCTAGTAGTAATGGTGTCAAAATGGCTATTCGGAACCCAAAACATTGACATCAAAAAACGGACGAACTTGGTGTATGTAGAGTAATGAGTTAAAAAGCGTAAAAGTTCTCGATAAAACTTCATTCAAACGATATGGATCAATCTTTCTAGTAGTAATGGTGTCAAAATGGCTATTCGGAACCCAAAATTTGACATCAAAAAACGGACGAACTTGGTGTATTTAGAGTAATGAGTTAAAAAGCGTAAAAGTTCTCGATAAAACTTCATTCAAACGATATGGATCATTCTTTCTAGTAGTAATGGTGTCAAAATGGCTATTCGGAACCCAAAACTTTGACATCAAAAAACGGACGAACTTGGTGTATTTAGAGTAATGAGTTAAAAAGCGTAAAAGTTCTCGATAAAACTTCATTCAAACGATATGGATCATTCTTTCTAGTAGTAATGGTGTCAAAATGGCTATTCGGAACCCAAAACTTTGACATCAAAAAACGGACGAACTTGGTGTATTTAGAGTAATGAGTTAAAAAGCGTAAAAGTTCCCGATAAAACTTAATTCAAACGATATGGATCAATCTTTCTAGTAGTAATGGTGTCAAAATGGCTATTCGGAACCCAAAACATTGACATCAAAAAACGGACGAACTTGGTGTATGTAGAGTAATGAGTTAAAAAGCGTAAAAGTTCTCGATAAAACTTCATTCAAACGATATGGATCAATCTTTATAGTAGTAATGGTGTCAAAATGGCTATTCGGAACCCAAAATTTGACATCAAAAAACGGACGAACTTGGTGTATTTAGAGTAATAAGTTAAAAAGCGTAAAAGTTCTCGATAAAACTTCATTCAATCGATATGGATCAATCTTTCTAGTAGTAATGGTTTCAAAATGGCTATTCGGAACCCAAAACTTTAACATCAAAAAACGGACGAACTTGGTGTATTTAGAGTAATGAGTTAAAAAGCGTAAAAGTTCTCGATAAAACTTCATTCAAACGATATGGATCAATCTTTCTAGTAGTAATGGTGTCAAAATGGCTATTCGGAACCCAAAACTTTGACATCAAAAAACGGACGAACTTGGTGTATTTAGAGTAATGAGTTAAAAAGCGTAAAAGTTCTCGATAAAACTTCATTCAAACGATATGGATCAATCTTTCTAGTAGTAATGGTGTCAAAATGGCTATTCGGAACCCAAAACTTTGACATCAAAAAACGGACGAACTTGGTGTATTTAGAGTAATGAGTTAAAAAGCGTAAAAGTTCTCGATAAAACTTCATTCAAACGATATGGATCAATCTTTCTAGTAGTAATGGTGTCTAAATGGCTATTCGGAACCAAAAACTTTGACATCAAAAAACGGACGAACTTGGTGTATTTAGAGTAATAAGTTAAAAAGCGTAAAAGTTCTCGATAAAACTTCATTCAAACGATATGGATCAATCTTTCTAGTAGTAATGGTGTCTAAATGGCTATTCGGAACCGAAAACTTTGACATCAAAAAACGGACGAACTTGGTGTATTTAGAGTAATGAGTTAAAAAGCGTAAAAGTTCTCGATAAAACTTCATTCAAACGATATGGATCAATCTTTCTAGTAGTAATGGTGTCAAAATGGCTATTCGGAACCCAAAATTTGACATCAAAAAACGGACGAACTTGGTGTATTTAGAGTAATGAGTTAAAAAGCGTAAAAGTTCTCGATAAAACTTCATTCAATCGATATGGATCAATCTTTCTAGTAGTAATGGTTTCAAAATGGCTATTCGGAACCCAAAACTTTAACATCAAAAAACGGACGAACTTGGTGTATTTAGAGTAATGAGTTAAAAAGCGTAAAAGTTCTCGATAAAACTTCATTCAAACGATATGGATTAATCTTTCTAGTAGTAATGGTGTCAAAATGGCTATTCGGAACCCAAAACTTTGACATCAAAAAACGGACGAACTTGGTGTATTTAGAGTAATGAGTTAAAAAGCGTAAAAGTTCTCGATAAAACTTCATTCAAACGATATGGATCATTCTTTCTAGTAGTAATGGTGTCAAAATGGCTATTCGGAACCCAAAACTTTGACATCAAAAAACGGACGAACTTGGTGTATTTAGAGTAATGAGTTAAAAAGCGTAAAAGTTCTCGATAAAACTTCATTCAAACGATATGGATCATTCTTTCTAGTAGTAATGGTGTCAAAATGGCTATTCGGAACCCAAAACTTTGACATCAAAAAACGGACGAACTTGGTGTATTTAGAGTAATGAGTTAAAAAGCGTAAAAGTTCCCGATAAAACTTAATTCAAACGATATGGATCAATCTTTCTAGTAGTAATGGTGTCAAAATGGCTATTCGGAACCCAAAACATTGACATCAAAAAACGGACGAACTTGGTGTATGTAGAGTAATGAGTTAAAAAGCGTAAAAGTTCTCGATAAAACTTCATTCAAACGATATGGATCAATCTTTCTAGTAGTAATGGTGTCAAAATGGCTATTCGGAACCCAAAATTTGACATCAAAAAACGGACGAACTTGGTGTATTTAGAGTAATGAGTTAAAAAGCGTAAAAGTTCTCGATAAAACTTCATTCAATCGATATGGATCAATCTTTCTAGTAGTAATGGTTTCAAAATGGCTATTCGGAACCCAAAACTTTAACATCAAAAAACGGACGAACTTGGTGTATTTAGAGTAATGAGTTAAAAAGCGTAAAAGTTCTCGATAAAAATTCATTCAAACGATATGGATCAATCTTTCTAGTAGTAATGGTGTCAAAATGGCTATTCGGAACCCAAAACTTTGACATCAAAAAACGGACGAACTTGGTGTATTTAGAGTAATGAGTTAAAAAGCGTAAAAGTTCTCGATAAAACTTCATTCAAACGATATGGATCAATCTTTCTAGTAGTAATGGTGTCAAAATGGCTATTCGGAACCCAAAACTTTGACATCAAAAAACGGACGAACTTGGTGTATTTAGAGTAATGAGTTAAAAAGCGTAAAAGTTCTCGATAAAACTTCATTCAAACGATATGGATCAATCTTTCTAGTAGTAATGGTGTCTAAATGGCTATTCGGAACCAAAAACTTTGACATCAAAAAACGGACGAACTTGGTGTATTTAGAGTAATAAGTTAAAAAGCGTAAAAGTTCTCGATAAAACTTCATTCAAACGATATGGATCAATCTTTCTAGTAGTAATGGTGTCTAAATGGCTATTCGGAACCGAAAACTTTGACATCAAAAAACGGACGAACTTGGTGTATTTAGAGTAATGAGTTAAAAAGCGTAAAAGTTCTCGATAAAACTTCATTCAAACGATATGGATCAATCTTTCTAGTAGTAATGGTGTCAAAATGGCTATTCGGAACCCAAAATTTGACATCAAAAAACGGACGAACTTGGTGTATTTAGAGTAATGAGTTAAAAAGCGTAAAAGTTCTCGATAAAACTTCATTCAATCGATATGGATCAATCTTTCTAGTAGTAATGGTTTCAAAATGGCTATTCGGAACCCAAAACTTTAACATCAAAAAACGGACGAACTTGGTGTATTTAGAGTAATGAGTTAAAAAGCGTAAAAGTTCTCGATAAAACTTCATTCAAACGATATGGATCAATCTTTCTAGTAGTAATGGTGTCAAAATGGCTATTCGGAACCCAAAACATTGACATCAAAAAACGGACGAACTTGGTGTATGTAGAGTAATGAGTTAAAAAGCGTAAAAGTTCTCGATAAAACTTCATTCAAACGATATGGATCAATCTTTCTAGTAGTAATGGTGTCAAAATGGCTATTCGGAACCCAAAATTTGACATCAAAAAACGGACGAACTTGGTGTATTTAGAGTAATGAGTTAAAAAGCGTAAAAGTTCTCGATAAAACTTCATTCAAACGATATGGATCATTCTTTCTAGTAGTAATGGTGTCAAAATGGCTATTCGGAACCCAAAACTTTGACATCAAAAAACGGACGAACTTGGTGTATTTAGAGTAATGAGTTAAAAAGCGTAAAAGTTCTCGATAAAACTTCATTCAAACGATATGGATCATTCTTTCTAGTAGTAATGGTGTCAAAATGGCTATTCGGAACCCAAAACTTTGACATCAAAAAACGGACGAACTTGGTGTATTTAGAGTAATGAGTTAAAAAGCGTAAAAGTTCCCGATAAAACTTAATTCAAACGATATGGATCAATCTTTCTAGTAGTAATGGTGTCAAAATGGCTATTCGGAACCCAAAACATTGACATCAAAAAACGGACGAACTTGGTGTATGTAGAGTAATGAGTTAAAAAGCGTAAAAGTTCTCGATAAAACTTCATTCAAACGATATGGATCAATCTTTATAGTAGTAATGG
The DNA here is from genome assembly GCA_954870475.1 of Euphrasia confusa. Classification (NCBI taxonomy): domain Eukaryota; kingdom Viridiplantae; phylum Streptophyta; class Magnoliopsida; order Lamiales; family Orobanchaceae; genus Euphrasia; species Euphrasia confusa. The sequence continues at coordinate 26,668,955 of OX940959.1, forward strand.
TGTCAAAATGGCTATTCGGAACCCAAAATTTGACATCAAAAAACGGACGAACTTGGTGTATTTAGAGTAATGAGTTAAAAAGCGTAAAAGTTCTCGATAAAACTTCATTCAATCGATATGGATCAATCTTTCTAGTAGTAATGGTTTCAAAATGGCTATTCGGAACCCAAAACTTTAACATCAAAAAACGGACGAACTTGGTGTATTTAGAGTAATGAGTTAAAAAGCGTAAAAGTTCTCGATAAAACTTCATTCAAACGATATGGATCAATCTTTCTAGTAGTAATGGTGTCAAAATGGCTATTCGGAACCCAAAACTTTGACATCAAAAAACGGACGAACTTGGTGTATTTAGAGTAATGAGTTAAAAAGCGTAAAAGTTCTCGATAAAACTTCATTCAAACGATATGGATCAATCTTTCTAGTAGTAATGGTGTCAAAATGGCTATTCGGAACCCAAAACTTTGACATCAAAAAACGGACGAACTTGGTGTATTTAGAGTAATGAGTTAAAAAGCGTAAAAGTTCTCGATAAAACTTCATTCAAACGATATGGATCAATCTTTCTAGTAGTAATGGTGTCTAAATGGCTATTCGGAACCAAAAACTTTGACATCAAAAAACGGACGAACTTGGTGTATTTAGAGTAATAAGTTAAAAAGCGTAAAAGTTCTCGATAAAACTTCATTCAAACTATATGGATCAATCTTTCTAGTAGTAATGGTGTCTAAATGGCTATTCGGAACCGAAAACTTTGACATCAAAAAACGGACGAACTTGGTGTATTTAGAGTAATGAGTTAAAAAGCGTAAAAGTTCTCGATAAAACTTCATTCAAACGATATGGATCAATCTTTCTAGTAGTAATGGTGTCAAAATGGCTATTCGGAACCCAAAATTTGACATCAAAAAACGGACGAACTTGGTGTATTTAGAGTAATGAGTTAAAAAGCGTAAAAGTTCTCGATAAAACTTCATTCAATCGATATGGATCAATCTTTCTAGTAGTAATGGTTTCAAAATGGCTATTCGGAACCCAAAACTTTAACATCAAAAAACGGACGAACTTGGTGTATTTAGAGTAATGAGTTAAAAAGCGTAAAAGTTCTCGATAAAACTTCATTCAAACGATATGGATTAATCTTTCTAGTAGTAATGGTGTCAAAATGGCTATTCGGAACCCAAAACTTTGACATCAAAAAACGGACGAACTTGGTGTATTTAGAGTAATGAGTTAAAAAGCGTAAAAGTTCTCGATAAAACTTCATTCAAACGATATGGATCATTCTTTCTAGTAGTAATGGTGTCAAAATGGCTATTCGGAACCCAAAACTTTGACATCAAAAAACGGACGAACTTGGTGTATTTAGAGTAATGAGTTAAAAAGCGTAAAAGTTCTCGATAAAACTTCATTCAAACGATATGGATCATTCTTTCTAGTAGTAATGGTGTCAAAATGGCTATTCGGAACCCAAAACTTTGACATCAAAAAACGGACGAACTTGGTGTATTTAGAGTAATGAGTTAAAAAGCGTAAAAGTTCCCGATAAAACTTAATTCAAACGATATGGATCAATCTTTCTAGTAGTAATGGTGTCAAAATGGCTATTCGGAACCCAAAACATTGACATCAAAAAACGGACGAACTTGGTGTATGTAGAGTAATGAGTTAAAAAGCGTAAAAGTTCTCGATAAAACTTCATTCAAACGATATGGATCAATCTTTCTAGTAGTAATGGTGTCAAAATGGCTATTCGGAACCCAAAATTTGACATCAAAAAACGGACGAACTTGGTGTATTTAGAGTAATGAGTTAAAAAGCGTAAAAGTTCTCGATAAAACTTCATTCAATCGATATGGATCAATCTTTCTAGTAGTAATGGTTTCAAAATGGCTATTCGGAACCCAAAACTTTAACATCAAAAAACGGACGAACTTGGTGTATTTAGAGTAATGAGTTAAAAAGCGTAAAAGTTCTCGATAAAAATTCATTCAAACGATATGGATCAATCTTTCTAGTAGTAATGGTGTCAAAATGGCTATTCGGAACCCAAAACTTTGACATCAAAAAACGGACGAACTTGGTGTATTTAGAGTAATGAGTTAAAAAGCGTAAAAGTTCTCGATAAAACTTCATTCAAACGATATGGATCAATCTTTCTAGTAGTAATGGTGTCAAAATGGCTATTCGGAACCCAAAACTTTGACATCAAAAAACGGACGAACTTGGTGTATTTAGAGTAATGAGTTAAAAAGCGTAAAAGTTCTCGATAAAACTTCATTCAAACGATATGGATCAATCTTTCTAGTAGTAATGGTGTCTAAATGGCTATTCGGAACCAAAAACTTTGACATCAAAAAACGGACGAACTTGGTGTATTTAGAGTAATAAGTTAAAAAGCGTAAAAGTTCTCGATAAAACTTCATTCAAACGATATGGATCAATCTTTCTAGTAGTAATGGTGTCTAAATGGCTATTCGGAACCGAAAACTTTGACATCAAAAAACGGACGAACTTGGTGTATTTAGAGTAATGAGTTAAAAAGCGTAAAAGTTCTCGATAAAACTTCATTCAAACGATATGGATCAATCTTTCTAGTAGTAATGGTGTCAAAATGGCTATTCGGAACCCAAAATTTGACATCAAAAAACGGACGAACTTGGTGTATTTAGAGTAATGAGTTAAAAAGCGTAAAAGTTCTCGATAAAACTTCATTCAATCGATATGGATCAATCTTTCTAGTAGTAATGGTTTCAAAATGGCTATTCGGAACCCAAAACTTTAACATCAAAAAACGGACGAACTTGGTGTATTTAGAGTAATGAGTTAAAAAGCGTAAAAGTTCTCGATAAAACTTCATTCAAACGATATGGATTAATCTTTCTAGTAGTAATGGTGTCAAAATGGCTATTCGGAACCCAAAACTTTGACATCAAAAAACGGACGAACTTGGTGTATTTAGAGTAATGAGTTAAAAAGCGTAAAAGTTCTCGATAAAACTTCATTCAAACGATATGGATCATTCTTTCTAGTAGTAATGGTGTCAAAATGGCTATTCGGAACCCAAAACTTTGACATCAAAAAACGGACGAACTTGGTGTATTTAGAGTAATGAGTTAAAAAGCGTAAAAGTTCTCGATAAAACTTCATTCAAACGATATGGATCATTCTTTCTAGTAGTAATGGTGTCAAAATGGCTATTCGGAACCCAAAACTTTGACATCAAAAAACGGACGAACTTGGTGTATTTAGAGTAATGAGTTAAAAAGCGTAAAAGTTCCCGATAAAACTTAATTCAAACGATATGGATCAATCTTTCTAGTAGTAATGGTGTCAAAATGGCTATTCGGAACCCAAAACATTGACATCAAAAAACGGACGAACTTGGTGTATGTAGAGTAATGAGTTAAAAAGCGTAAAAGTTCTCGATAAAACTTCATTCAAACGATATGGATCAATCTTTCTAGTAGTAATGGTGTCAAAATGGCTATTCGGAACCCAAAATTTGACATCAAAAAACGGACGAACTTGGTGTATTTAGAGTAATGAGTTAAAAAGCGTAAAAGTTCTCGATAAAACTTCATTCAATCGATATGGATCAATCTTTCTAGTAGTAATGGTTTCAAAATGGCTATTCGGAACCCAAAACTTTAACATCAAAAAACGGACGAACTTGGTGTATTTAGAGTAATGAGTTAAAAAGCGTAAAAGTTCTCGATAAAACTTCATTCAAACGATATGGATCAATCTTTCTAGTAGTAATGGTGTCAAAATGGCTATTCGGAACCCAAAACTTTGACATCAAAAAACGGACGAACTTGGTGTATTTAGAGTAATGAGTTAAAAAGCGTAAAAGTTCTCGATAAAACTTCATTCAAACGATATGGATCAATCTTTCTAGTAGTAATGGTGTCAAAATGGCTATTCGGAACCCAAAACTTTGACATCAAAAAACGGACGAACTTGGTGTATTTAGAGTAATGAGTTAAAAAGCGTAAAAGTTCTCGATAAAACTTCATTCAAACGATATGGATCAATCTTTCTAGTAGTAATGGTGTCTAAATGGCTATTCGGAACCAAAAACTTTGACATCAAAAAACGGACGAACTTGGTGTATTTAGAGTAATAAGTTAAAAAGCGTAAAAGTTCTCGATAAAACTTCATTCAAACGATATGGATCAATCTTTCTAGTAGTAATGGTGTCTAAATGGCTATTCGGAACCGAAAACTTTGACATCAAAAAACGGACGAACTTGGTGTATTTAGAGTAATGAGTTAAAAAGCGTAAAAGTCACTACTAGAATCTGCTTAATAGACATCGGTTATTGACCGATGTCTAAATTTTTCCCGACTGATGTCTAGGTAGGAGATGTCTATAGTAGGCCTACTATAGACATCGGTTTATACCCGATGTCTGTATCCGTATTAGATATCGGTTAGTATAAATCCAACCGATATGGTTTAACCTTAGCACATCAGTCAATACTCGATACAGAACCCAGCGAAAATAGCCGATATCTAAAGTACCGCTTTAACATCAGTTGTTTGTTCAAAAACCGATTTCCAAAAACTCTTTAATATCACTTACAGTTTTAAAACTGATTTCCTTTATAATCTTTAGTATCACTTAAAGTATTAAAACCGATTTCTAGTATATACATAAAACATCATAATATTTCTAATAGCCGATGTCTTATATATATTAATACATTTGTTTGGTTCGATAAGGACGATATCTAAAACACAAAAATTGCACCAAACGTAATGTTAAAAACATTAAATATCTCTTATATTAAATATCCAAAACATCGATATAAACAAATCCAAAACTCGTCACGATTATCTTTTCAATCTTAGTCAAACATCTACGACAATACATCCAAAATAAAATAAATGTTCTAACATGAAATTTCATTTTTCTTCATATTTTTCCATCCCCTCAAAATGATCCATGCTCCAACAAACCACAGCACCATGCTCCAACAACAAACCACAGCACAACCTGAAACAAACCACAACACCATGCTCCATCATATTCCATATATATTCCATCTGAAAACACAAACATTGAAAACACATGAAGTACTGATTTGTATCGAACACTGATTCGATTCAAGTCCAAGTTATAATCCATCATCTAAAAGCACATATATATTCCTTGAAAACAAAAACACCACAGCAACACATAAAAAACACATATTCGATACAAGTCACAAAGGGGCAAATCCATCTACTGTGGTTGGAAGATTTTGGGAAATTACCTACTTATGCTGGTTGGAAGATTTTGGGAAATTACCTACTTATGCCAGCAACTGTAGGTACTCGGCCAATTCAAACCGCACTTCATCGAGTTCCATCTGAGTATACTCGACTTTCCTTGACTTTGCAGCCCACTTCAATAAAACACAATATGAAAAAAAAAACATTAAATCATTAGAACATCCAAGTAAAAAAAACATGTAACTTTATACCTTCACAGATGATATAAGCGATTCGTCATTTATTATATCTTTCATGTAACGCATCACATAATACCCACATTCAAAGCCTCCTGGTTGTTTTGGAACACCCTACAAATCATTGTATTCGAAAGAGATTATAATATTATACCAAATAATTAAACACAGAAGGCATAAATTAATTCAAAAGCTATACCTTAAGATATGATAACTTTGGTGGTTTGTTAAATCTTCCAGTCTCGGCATTGAATTGTTTTATGGCACTGAAACATTTAAATATTATTTATGAATACCAAACATTTATATAAATTATATAATTAAATGTATTGAATGAAATTTCTACTTACTTTATCAATGCATCCTCCCATGCTTTATAGCGAACAGTTTTCGGCATGGAATCCATCAGATAGATTTCATTCTCAAGAACAGCAGTTAACAACCAATGTCCCCTACAAAAGTATTTCAATTTGAGTTCATGCAAATTGTTGCATTAAAATGTGGCAATCATGAGACTTCAAACCATATAATTTTAAATCATCCATGGAAACCAAATTTCTGATGTTCGAGGAATGACCATCTGGAACTTTCATATTTTTCAAACTTTTACAGATTTCTATCTTCTCTTTCTTTGACAATGTATAGGGTGCAGCAGGTAAATAAGTTCTTTTCTCACCAATGTTAGGGGCCAAGTCACTCCTTACCCCTATCTCAACTAAGTCTAAACGAGCTGCCACACTATCTTTTGTTTTATTAGGTATGTTCAATAGAGTACCAATCAAGCTGTCACACACATTCTTTTCAATATGCATCACATCAAGACAGTGCCGAACATAAAGAAACTTCCAATAGATTAAATCAAAGAAGACAGATTTTCTTTTCCAAGCAGTTGACGGCTCTTTTTTCAGTTTGACTTTCCCACACACATAATTAAGATTTTCTACATTTTTCAACACTTCCTCACCAGTAAGTGGAGTTGGTGGCTCTCCAAACTCTTGTTCATTATTAAAAGCTTTTTTCTGCTTACGATAAGGGTGGTGACGCGGTAAAAATTTACGATGGCATGCATATGAAATTTTTCTACTGTGAGATAAGTATATGGCAGATGTGTCATCTCCACATACCGGACAAGCTTTATAACCTTTGGTGGTGCACCCTGATAAGTTACCATACGCTGGGAAGTCGTTGATAGTCCATAACAAGGCAGCTCTAAGAGTAAAGTGTTCATTTTTGTACCCATCATAAACATCACTAACCCCATCCCATAAAATTTTTAAATCATCAATCAAGGGCTGTAAATAGGTGTCAATGTCATTTCCCGGTTGCTTAGGTCCCGATATTAACAAGGTTAACATCATAAACTTCCTCTTCATGCATAACCATGGAGGAAGATTGTAGGCAACTAGTATTACAGGCCAACAACTATATCTGCTACTTAGGGAGCTATGTGGGTTGATACCATCAGATGAAAGACCTAACCGTATATTTCTTGACTCATTGGCAAATTCAGGCCACTTATAGTCGACTAATTTCCACTGAGGAGAATCAGCCGGATGGCGCATGTGCCCATCCTTAACTCTTTTATCATCATGCCACGTAAACATTTCAGCAGTTTTAGGACATCGAAACAGACGCTTAAACCTGTCTATTATAGGAAAATACCACAGTATTTTACTTGGTACGCCAGGTTTAACAGTGTTATCATTTTTCATTTTCCAACGAGACAAACCGCACTTTGGACATCTAACTTCATTCGCATACTCATTTCTGTATAGGATACAATCATTCGGACAAGCATGAATTTTCTCATATTTTAGTCCCAATGTACTAAGAGTCTTTTTGGCTTCATAAGCAGACTTGGGTAGCGAATTATTTTTAGGCAGCAAAGACCCAACTACAGTAAGTAACTCGGAAAAACATGAAGCGCTCATACCATACTTAGTTTTCAAATTCTGTAATTGCACCAATGCATTTAATTTGCTGTTTTCACTATTTTCAAACAGAGGTTGTTCGGCATCCTCAACAAACTTAACAAACTCATCTGAATGAACATCATAATCACAAACATCAAACGCTGCCTCACACATATCAATAGTTTCAGACATATGTTGTGGATTTAGAGGAACATCAAAATATGTAGGTGTACTGCCAGAAGCGAAACTAGTGTGTTCACCATGCCAAATCCAATCTTTATAGCTCAAACTAAAACCAAACCTAAACAGATGAGCCTTAATAGTGCTGAGAGATTTTTTTCTTGAGTTTACACACTTTGAACAAGGGCAGGGGATTAGATTAATGTCGCTAGAATTGGCAGCAGCAAATAACAAAAAATTCTCCACACCCAACTGATATTTTAAAGTCTTCCTATCTTCCATAATCCATGATTTGTCCATTTCTGAATCATATAAATATTTTTAGAAACCAGAAAAAATATGTTTTTTGTAATTATCACTACTTTTTTTCTTTCTATAGTCATAATTCACACTTGAATTTTCACATTCGAAATGTAGAGATGGACTATTGCAGTTCATTAGGTGGACTGTACCACCACTCAATCATTTTCTAAGTGGGCACCTCTGCGCTTTTTTAATAACTATGAATATATCAAGAACTTAACCTAACTTTCTAGAGTTCAAAAAAACACAAGGTTGCAAGTTCTTGGCCAACGCGTAAACACAGGCATATGCAATGAAACAAAAAAAATGAAATATAAAAATAAATCATCGTTGGAGATAACAGAAACTTCAAAGCATGATAAAGAAGAGACTTGCCTTCAACAGTTCAGGGTTGTAATACCCAATATCGAAGTCCAAAAGTTTGGGGTACAGCACTTTGAACTCTGTATTGTTCACAGGCTCAAAAATAAAACTTGGGGTCTTTTAGTCTCTCTCTTGATCTGCACAATGTCAATATAATTCATAAGAACATGCTTGATAATTTTCAAAAATAAAGTCTTTCAGGCCTCGAAACTTTTTCAAAAATGGATCAAACCGGTTAAAAATAAGTAGATACCAATGCACTATGATAACTAAAAGAAGATATAAATATCAAGCAGAGCAATTCATCTAAAATATAAACATTACCAGAAACATATAAATGGTAAACACCACATACAAAATCTTTTAAGTCGATAATCACCGTCATCAGAAGAAGAGGAAGAAGAAAAACTACACTACTGGGTGTACTCAGAACATCTAAAATATAAACATTACCAGAGACATATAAATGGTAAACACCACATACAAAATCTTTGAAGTCGATAATCATCGTCATCAGAAGAGGAAGAAGAAAAACTACACTACTGGGTGTACTCAGAACGAGGCTGACATAATCACTACCAGCCCGGAAGCCAGCAGCGGGCCGGCCACGACGCCTCACATGACCTAGCCCTGGCCGCTGGCGAGGTGGACGGTGAGGGAAGAAGCGACGACGGTGAGGTAGATGTTTTCTTGCAGAAACATGAACAAAATCGGGAGTAGAAAATCACATACCTCCAGAAATATCTTGATTTGAACCGAATTGCTTGAAACCACTGTGATTTTGAAGGATGAACACCAACACCGGTAGAAGAACTTCAGTAGTAGACCCAATTTCTCGATTTCATGAACGCAGACCGGTTAGGGTTTTCGTTAGGGTTCTCGAACGAAAACCGAGAGATGAATAACGAGAACCTAATTATGATTACAGAACGAGAACATTGAAGATTTTTGCTTTAGGGCTAGGATTTAGGGTGAAGGAGATTGAAGGTGAAGGAGATTGATGAAGGTGAAGGCGAAGGTTTTGAAAGAGAAGGAAAAACGGGGTACTTAGCAAAATTTCAGTTTTTCTTAGAAGTGAGAGTGGAAAACGTGAATGAGATACTAATGATTTTTATATTTTTTTATGAAAAAAACTTTAATATCGGTTCTATCTTAAGAACTGATGTCTGAAAAAAATGTCAATTTAAAAACTACACTTTTAACATCATCGGCACAAATAACTGATATTAATTAGTCCTACTATATCAATATTTATTCGACTGATATTAATAACACCAGATACATCAGTTGCATAAGTGAGTGACGTTAAAGGGGTGATGTCTATTAAGCAGATTCTAGTAGTGAGTTCTCGATAAAACTTCATTCAAACGATATGGATCAATCTTTCTAGTAGTAATGGTGTCAAAATGGCTATTCGGAACCCAAAACTTTGACATCAAAAAACGGACGAACTTGGTGTATTTAGAGTAATGAGTTAAAAAGCGTAAAAGTTCTCGATAAAACTTCATTCAAACGATATGGATCAATCTTTCTAGTAGTAATGGTGTCAAAATGGCTATTCGGAACCCAAAACTTTGACATCAAAAAACGGACGAACTTGGTGTATTTAGAGTAATGAGTTAAAAAGCGTAAAAGTTCTCGATAAAACTTCATTCAAACGATATGGATCAATCTTTCTAGTAGAAATGGTTTCAAAATGGCTATTCGGAACCCAAAACTTTAACATCAAAAAACGGACGAACTTGGTGTATTTAGAGTAATGAGTTAAAAAGCGTAAAAGTTCTCGATAAAACTTCATTCAAACGATATGGATCAATCTTTCTAGTAGTAATGGTGTCAAAATGGCTATTCGGAACCAAAAACTTTGACATCAAAAAACGGACGAACTTGGTGTATTTAGAGTAATGAGTTAAAAAGCGTAAAAGTTCTCGATAAAACTTCATTCAAATGATATGGATCAATCTTTCTAGTAGTAATGGTGTCTAAATGGCTATTCGGAACCGAAAACTTTGACATCAAAAAACGGACGAACTTGGTGTATTTAGAGTATTGATTTAAAAAGCGTAAAAGTTCTCGATAAAACTTCATTCAAACGATATGGATCAATCTTTCTAGTAGTAATGGTGTCAAAATGGCTATTCGGAACCCAAAACTTTGACATCAAAAAACGGACGAACTTGGTGTATTTAGAGTAATGAGTTAAAAAGCGTAAAAGTTCTCGATAAAACTTCATTCAAACGATATGGATCAATCTTTCTAGTAGTAATGGTGTCAAAATGGCTATTCGGAACCCAAAACTTTGACATCAAAAAACGGACGAACTCGGTGTATTTAGAGTAATGAGTTAAAAAGCGTAAAAGTTCTCGATAAAACTTCATTCAAACGATATGGATCAATCTTGCTAGTAGTAATGGTCTCAAAATGGCTATTCGGAACCCAAAACTTTGACATCAAAAAACGGACGAACTTGGTGTATTTAGAGTAATGAGTTAAAAAGCGAAAAAGTTCTCGATAAAACTTCATTCAAACGATATGGATCAATCTTTCTAGTAGTAATGGTGTCTAAATGGCTATTCGGAACCGAAAACTTTGACATCAAAAAACGGACGAACTTGGTGTATTTAGAGTAATGATTTAAAAAGTGTAAAAGTTCTCGATAAAACTTCATGAAAACGATATGAATCAATCTTTCTAGTAGTAATGGTGTCAAAATGGCTATTCGGAACCCAAAACTTTGACATCAAAAAACGGACGAACTTGGTGTATTTAGAGTAATGAGTTAAAAAGCGTAAAAGTTCTCGATAAAACTTCATTCAAACGATATGGATCAATCTTTCTAGTAGTAATGGTGTCAAAATGGCTATTCGGAACCCAAAACTTTGACATCAAAAAACGGACGAACTTGGTGTATTTAGATTATTAAGGTTAAAAAGTGTAAAAGTTCTCGATAAAACTTCATGAAAACGATATGAATCAATCTTTCTAGTAGTAATGGTGTCAAAATGGCTATTCGGAACCCAAAACTTTGACATCAAAAAACGGACGAACTTGGTTTATTTAGAGTAATGAGTTAAAAAGCGTAAAAGTTCTCGATAAAACTTCATTCAAACGATATGGATCAATCTTTCTAGTAGTAATGGTGTCAAAATGGCTATTCGGAACCCAAAACTTTGACATCAAAAAACGGACGAACTTGGTGTATTTAGAGTAATGAGTTAAAAAGCGTAAAAGTTCTCGATAAAACATCATTCAATCGATATGGATCAATCTTTCTAGTAGTAATGGTGTCAAAATGGCTATTCGGAACCCAAAACATTGACATCAAAAAACGGACGAACTTGGTGTATGTAGAGTAATGAGTTAAAAAGCGTAAAAGTTCTCGATAAAACTTCATTCAAACGATATGGATCAATCTTTCTAGTAGTAATGGTGTCAAAATGGCTATTCGGAACCCAAAATTTGACATCAAAAAACGGACGAACTTGGTGTATTTAGAGTAATGAGTTAAAAAGCGTAAAAGTTCTCGATAAAACTTCATTCAATCGATATGGATCAATCTTTCTAGTAGTAATGGTTTCAAAATGGCTATTCGGAACCCAAAACTTTAACATCAAAAAACGGACGAACTTGGTGTATTTAGAGTAATGAGTTAAAAAGCGTAAAAGTTCTCGATAAAACTTCATTCAAACGATATGGATTAATCTTTCTAGTAGTAATGGTGTCAAAATGGCTATTCGGAACCCAAAACTTTGACATCAAAAAACGGACGAACTTGGTGTATTTAGAGTAATGAGTTAAAAAGCGTAAAAGTTCTCGATAAAACTTCATTCAAACGATATGGATCATTCTTTCTAGTAGTAATGGTGTCAAAATGGCTATTCGGAACCCAAAACTTTGACATCAAAAAACGGACGAACTTGGTGTATTTAGAGTAATGAGTTAAAAAGCGTAAAAGTTCTCGATAAAACTTCATTCAAACGATATGGATCATTCTTTCTAGTAGTAATGGTTTCAAAATGGCTATTCGGAACCCAAAACTTTGACATCAAAAAACGGACGAACTTGGTGTATTTAGAGTAATGAGTTAAAAAGCTAAAAGTTCTCGATAAAACTTAATTCAAACGATATGGATCAATCTTTCTAGTAGTAATGGTGTCAAAATGGCTATTCGGAACCCAAAACATTGACATCAAAAAACGGACGAACTTGGTGTATGTAGAGTAATGAGTTAAAAAGCGTAAAAGTTCTCGATAAAACTTCATTTAAACGATATGGATCAATCTTTCTAGTAGTAATGGTGTCAAAATGGCTATTCGGAACCCAAAATTTGACATCAAAAAACGGACGAACTTGGTGTATTTAGAGTAATGAGTTAAAAAGCGTAAAAGTTCTCGATAAAACTTCATTCAATCAATATGGATCAATCTTTCTAGTAGTAATGGTTTCAAAATGGCTATTCGGAACCCAAAACTTTAACATCAAAAAACGGACGAACTTGGTGTATTTAGAGTAATGAGTTAAAAAGCGTAAAAGTTCTCGATAAAACTTCATTCAAACGATATGGATCAATCTTTCTAGTAGTAATGGTGTCAAAATGGCTATTCGGAACCCAAAACTTTGACATCAAAAAACGGACGAACTTGGTGTATTTAGAGTAATGAGTTAAAAAGCGTAAAAGTTCTCGATAAAACTTCATTCAAACGATATGGATCAATCTTTCTAGTAGTAATGGTGTCAAAATGGCTATTCGGAACCCAAAACTTTGACATCAAAAAACGGACGAACTTGGTGTATTTAGAGTAATGAGTTAAAAAGCGTAAAAGTTCTCGATAAAACTTCATTCAAACGATATGGATCAATCTTTCTAGTAGTAATGGTGTCTAAATGGCTATTCGGAACCAAAAACTTTGACATCAAAAAACGGACGAACTTGGTGTATTTAGAGTAATAAGTTAAAAAGCGTAAAAGTTCTCGATAAAACTTCATTCAAACGATATGGATCAATCTTTCTAGTAGTAATGGTGTCTAAATGGCTATTCGGAACCGAAAACTTTGACATCAAAAAACGGACGAACTTGGTGTATTTAGAGTATTGATTTAAAAAGCGTAAAAGTTCTCGATAAAACTTCATTCAAACGATATGGATCAATCTTTCTAGTAGTAATGGTGTCAAAATGGCTATTCGGAACCCAAAACTTTGACATCAAAAAACGGACGAACTTGGTGTATTTAGAGTAATGAGTTAAAAAGCGTAAAAGTTCTCGATAAAACTTCATTCAAACGATATGGATCAATCTTTCTAGTAGTAATGGTGTCAAAATGGCTATTCGGAACCCAAAACTTTGACATCAAAAAACGGACGAACTCGGTGTATTTAGAGTAATGAGTTAAAAAGCGTAAAAGTTCTCGATAAAACTTCATTCAAACGATATGGATCAATCTTGTTAGTAGTAATAGTCTCAAAATGGCTATTCGGAACCCAAAACTTTGACATCAAAAAACGGACGAACTTGGTGTATTTAGAGTAATGAGTTAAAAAGCGAAAAAGTTCTCGATAAAACTTCATTCAAACGATATGGATCAATCTTTCTAGTAGTAATGGTGTCTAAATGGCTATTCGGAACCGAAAACTTTGACATCAAAAAACGGACGAACTTGGTGTATTTAGAGTAATGATTTAAAAAGTGTAAAAGTTCTCGATAAAACTTCATGAAAACGATATGGATCAATCTTTCTAGTAGTAATGGTGTCAAAATGGCTATTCGGAACCCAAAACTTTGACATCAAAAAACGGACGAACTTGGTGTATTTAGAGTAATGAGTTAAAAAGCGTAAAAGTTCTCGATAAAACTTCATTCAAACGATATGGATCAATCTTTCTAGTAGTAATGGTGTCAAAATGGCTATTCGGAACCCAAAACTTTGACATCAAAAAACGGACGAACTTGGTGTATTTAGAGTAATGAGTTAAAAAGCGTAAAAGTTCTCGATAAAACTTCATTCAAACGATATGGATCAATCTTTCTAGTAGAAATGGTTTCAAAATGGCTATTCGGAACCCAAAACTTTAACATCAAAAAACGGACGAACTTGGTGTATTTAGAGTAATGAGTTAAAAAGCGTAAAAGTTCTCGATAAAACTTCATTCAAACGATACGGATCAATCTTTCTAGTAGTAATGGTGTCAAAATGGCTATTCGGAACCAAAAACTTTGACATCAAAAAACGGACGAACTTGGTGTATTTAGAGTAATGAGTTAAAAAGCGTAAAAGTTCTCGATAAAACTTCATTCAAATGATATGGATCAATCTTTCTAGTAGTAATGGTGTCTAAATGGCTATTCGGAACCGAAAACTTTGACATCAAAAAACGGACGAACTTGGTGTATTTAGAGTATTGATTTAAAAAGCGTAAAAGTTCTCGATAAAACTTCATTCAAACGATATGGATCAATCTTTCTAGTAGTAATGGTGTCAAAATGGCTATTCGGAACCCAAAACTTTGACATCAAAAAACGGACGAACTTGGTGTATTTAGAGTAATGAGTTAAAAAGCGTAAAAGTTCTCGATAAAACTTCATTCAAACGATATGGATCAATCTTTCTAGTAGTAATGGTGTCTAAATGGCTATTCGGAACCCAAAACTTTGACATCAAAAAACGGACGAACTCGGTGTATTTAGAGTAATGAGTTAAAAAGCGTAAAAGTTCTCGATAAAACTTCATTCAAACGATATGGATCAATCTTGTTAGTAGTAATAGTCTCAAAATGGCTATTCGGAACCCAAAACTTTGACATCAAAAAACGGACGAACTTGGTGTATTTAGAGTAATGAGTTAAAAAGCGAAAAAGTTCTCGATAAAACTTCATTCAAACGATATGGATCAATCTTTCTAGTAGTAATGGTGTCTAAATGGCTATTCGGAACCGAAAACTTTGACATCAAAAAACGGACGAACTTGGTGTATTTAGAGTAATGATTTAAAAAGTGTAAAAGTTCTCGATAAAACTTCATGAAAACGATATGGATCAATCTTTCTAGTAGTAATGGTGTCAAAATGGCTATTCGGAACCCAAAACTTTGACATCAAAAAACGGACGAACTTGGTGTATTTAGAGTAATGAGTTAAAAAGCGTAAAAGTTCTCGATAAAACTTCATTCAAACGATATGGATCAATCTTTCTAGTAGTAATGGTGTCAAAATGGCTATTCGGAACCCAAAACTTTGACATCAAAAAACGGACGAACTTGGTGTATTTAGAGTAATGAGTTAAAAAGCGTAAAAGTTCTCGATAACACTTCATTCAAACGATATGGATCAATCTTTCTAGTAGTAATGGTGTCAAGATGGATATTCAGAACCCAAAACTTTGACATCAAAAAACGGACGAACTTGGTGTATTTAGAGTAATGAGTTAAAAAGCGTAAAAGTTCTCGATAAAACTTCATTCAAACGATACGGATCAATCTTTCTAGTAGTAATGGTGTCAAAATGGCTATTCGGAACCAAAAACTTTGACATCAAAAAACGGACGAACTTGGTGTATTTAGAGTAATGAGTTAAAAAGCGTAAAAGTTCTCGATAAAACTTCATTCAAATGATATGGATCAATCTTTCTAGTAGTAATGGTGTCTAAATGGCTATTCGGAACCGAAAACTTTGACATCAAAAAACGGACGAACTTGGTGTATTTAGAGTATTGATTTAAAAAGCGTAAAAGTTCTCGATAAAACTTCATTCAAACGATATGGATCAATCTTTCTAGTAGTAATGGTGTCAAAATGGCTATTCGGAACCCAAAACTTTGACATCAAAAAACGGACGAACTTGGTGTATTTAGAGTAATGAGTTAAAAAGCGTAAAAGTTCTCGATAAAACTTCATTCAAACGATATGGATCAATCTTTCTAGTAGTAATGGTGTCTAAATGGCTATTCGGAACCCAAAACTTTGACATCAAAAAACGGACGAACTCGGTGTATTTAGAGTAATGAGTTAAAAAGCGTAAAAGTTCTCGATAAAACTTCATTCAAACGATATGGATCAATCTTGTTAGTAGTAATAGTCTCAAAATGGCTATTCGGAACCCAAAACTTTGACATCAAAAAACGGACGAACTTGGTGTATTTAGAGTAATGAGTTAAAAAGCGAAAAAGTTCTCGATAAAACTTCATTCAAACGATATGGATCAATCTTTCTAGTAGTAATGGTGTCTAAATGGCTATTCGGAACCGAAAACTTTGACATCAAAAAACGGACGAACTTGGTGTATTTAGAGTAATGATTTAAAAAGTGTAAAAGTTCTCGATAAAACTTCATGAAAACGATATGGATCAATCTTTCTAGTAGTAATGGTGTCAAAATGGCTATTCGGAACCCAAAACTTTGACATCAAAAAACGGACGAACTTGGTGTATTTAGAGTAATGAGTTAAAAAGCGTAAAAGTTCTCGATAAAACTTCATTCAAACGATATGGATCAATCTTTCTAGTAGTAATGGTGTCAAAATGGCTATTCGGAACCCAAAACTTTGACATCAAAAAACGGACGAACTTGGTGTATTTAGAGTAATGAGTTAAAAAGCGTAAAAGTTCTCGATAACACTTCATTCAAACGATATGGATCAATCTTTCTAGTAGTAATGGTGTCAAGATGGATATTCAGAACCCAAAACTTTGACATCAAAAAACGGACGAACTTGGTGTATTTAGAGTAATGAGTTAAAAAGCGTAAAAGTTCTCGATAAAACTTCATTCAAACGATATGGAACAATCTTTCTAGTAGTAATGGTGTCAAAATGGCTATTCGGAACCCAAAACTTTGACATCAAAAAACGGACGAACTTGGTGTATTTAGAGTAATGAGTTAAAAAGCGTAAAAGTTCTCGATAAAACTTCATTCAAACGATATGGATCAATCTTTCTAGTAGTAATGGTGTCTAAATGGCTATTCGGAACCGAAAACTTTGACATCAAAAAACGGACGAACTTGGTGTATTTAGAGTAATGAGTTAAAAAGCGTAAAAGTTCTCGATAAAACTTCATTCAAACGATATGGATTAATCTTTCTAGTAGTAATGGTGTCAAAATGGCTATTCGGAACCCAAAACTTTGACATCAAAAAACGGACGAACTTGGTGTATTTAGAGTAATGAGTTAAAAAGCGTAAAAGTTCTCGATAAAACTTCATTCAAACGATATGGATCATTCTTTCTAGTAGTAATGGTGTCAAAATGGCTATTCGGAACCCAAAACTTTGACATCAAAAAACGGACGAACTTGGTGTATTTAGAGTAATGAGTTAAAAAGCGTAAAAGTTCTCGATAAAACTTCATTCAAACGATATGGATCAATCTTTCTAGTAGTAATGGTGTCAAAATGGCTATTCGGAACCCAAAACTTTGACATCAAAAAACGGACGAACTTGGTGTATTTAGAGTAATGAGTTAAAAAGCGTAAAAGTTCTCGATAACACTTCATTCAAACGATATGGATCAATCTTTCTAGTAGTAATGGTGTCAAGATGGATATTCAGAACCCAAAACTTTGACATCAAAAAACGGACGAACTTGGTGTATTTAGAGTAATGAGTTAAAAAGCGTAAAAGTTCTCGATAAAACTTCATTCAAACGATATGGAACAATCTTTCTAGTAGTAATGGTGTCAAAATGGCTATTCGGAACCCAAAACTTTGACATCAAAAAACGGACGAACTTGGTGTATTTAGAGTAATGAGTTAAAAAGCGTAAAAGTTCTCGATAAAACTTCATTCAAACGATATGGATCAATCTTTCTAGTAGTAATGGTGTCTAAATGGCTATTCGGAACCGAAAACTTTGACATCAAAAAACGGACGAACTTGGTGTATTTAGAGTAATGAGTTAAAAAGCGTAAAAGTTCTCGATAAAACTTCATTCAAACGATATGGATTAATCTTTCTAGTAGTAATGGTGTCAAAATGGCTATTCGGAACCCAAAACTTTGACATCAAAAAACGGACGAACTTGGTGTATTTAGAGTAATGAGTTAAAAAGTGTAAAAGTTCTCGATAAAACTTCATTCAAACGATATGGATCATTCTTTCTAGTAGTAATGGTGTCAAAATGGCTATTCGGAACCCAAAACTTTGACATCAGAAAACGGACGAACTCGGTGTATTTAGAGTAATGAGTTAAAAAGCGTTAAAGTTCTCGATAAAACTTCATTCAAACGATATGGATCAATCTTTCTAGTAGTAATGGTGTCAAAATGGCTATTCGGAACCCAAAACTTTGACATCAAAAAACGGACGAACTCGGTGTATTTAGAGTAATGAGTTAAAAAGCGTAAAAGTTCTCGATAAAACTTCATTCAAACGATATAGATCAATCTTTCTAGTAGTAATGGTGTCAAAATGGCTATTCGGAACCCAAAACTTTGACATCAAAAAACGGACGAACTTGGTGTATTTAGAGTAATGAGTTAAAAAGCGTAAAACTTCTCGATAAAACTTCATTCAAACGATATGGATCAATCTTTCTAGTATTAATGGTGTCAAAATGGATATTCAGAACCCAAAACTTTGACATCAAAAAACGGACGAACTTGGTGTATTTAGAGTAATGAGTTAAAAAGCGTAAAAGTTCTCGATAAAACTTCATTCAAACGATATGGATCAATCTTTCTAGTAGTAATGGTGTCAAAATGGCTATTCGGAACCCAAAACTTTGACATCAAAAAATGGACGAACTTGGTGTATTTAGAGTAATGAGTTAAAAAGCGTAAAAGTTCTCGATAAAACTTCATTCAAACGATATGGATCAATCTTAATAGTCGTAATGGTGTCAAAATGGCTATTCGGAACCCAAAACTTTGACATCAAAAAACGGACGAACTTGGTGTATTTAGAGTAATGAGTTAAAAAGCGTAAAAGTTCTCGATAAAACTTCATTCAAACGATATGGATCAATCTTTCTAGTAGTAATGGTGTCAAAATGGCTATTCGGAACCCAAAACTTTGACATCAAAAAACGGACGAACTCGGTGTATTTAGAGTAATGAGTTAAAAAGCGTAAAAGTTCTCGATAAAACTTCATTCAAACGATATGGAACAATCTTTCTAGTAGTAATGGTGTCAAAATGGCTATTCGGAACCCAAAACTTTGACATCAAAAAACGGACGAACTTGGTGTATTTAGAGTAATGAGTTAAAAAGCGTAAAAGTTCTCGATAAAACTTCATTCAAACGATATGGATCAATCTTTCTAGTAGTAATGGTGTCAAAATGGCTATTCGGAACCCAAAACTATGACATCAAAAAACGGACGAACTTGGTGTATTTAGAGTAATGAGTTAAAAAGCGTAAAAGTTCTCGATAACACTTCATTCAAACGATATGGATCAATCTTTCTAGTAGTAATGGTGTCAAGATGGATATTCAGAACCCAAAACTTTGACATCAAAAAACGGACGAACTTGGTGTATTTAGAGTAATGAGTTAAAAAGCGTAAAAGTTCTCGATAAAACTTCATTCAAACGATATGGAACAATCTTTCTAGTAGTAATGGTGTCAAAATGGCTATTCGGAACCCAAAACTTTGACATCAAAAAACGGACGAACTTGGTGTATTTAGAGTAATGAGTTAAAAAGCGTAAAAGTTCTCGATAAAACTTCATTCAAACGATATGGATCAATCTTTCTAGTAGTAATGGTGTCTAAATGGCTATTCGGAACCGAAAACTTTGACATCAAAAAACGGACGAACTTGGTGTATTTAGAGTAATGAGTTAAAAAGCGTAAAAGTTCTCCATAAAACTTCATTCAAACGATATGGATTAATCTTTCTAGTAGTAATGGTGTCAAAATGGCTATTCGGAACCCAAAACTTTGACATCAAAAAACGGACGAACTTGGTGTATTTAGAGTAATGAGTTACAAAGCGTAAAAGTTCTCGATAAAACTTCATTCAAACGATATGGATCATTCTTTCTAGTAGTAATGGTGTCAAAATGGCTATTCGGAACCCAAAACTTTGACATCAAAAAACGGACGAACTTGGTGTATTTAGAGTAATGAGTTAAAAAGCGTAAAAGTTCTCGATAAAACTTCATTCAAACGATATGGATCAATCTTTCTAGTAGTAATGGTGTCAAAATGGCTATTCGGAACCCAAAACTTTGACATCAAAAAACGGACGAACTTGGTGTATTTAGAGTAATGAGTTAAAAAGCGTAAAAGTTCTCGATAACACTTCATTCAAACGATATGGATCAATCTTTCTAGTAGTAATGGTGTCAAGATGGATATTCAGAACCCAAAACTTTGACATCAAAAAACGGACGAACTTGGTGTATTTAGAGTAATGAGTTAAAAAGCGTAAAAGTTCTCGATAAAACTTCATTCAAACGATATGGATCAATCTTTCTAGTATTAATGGTGTCAAAAT
Source organism: Euphrasia confusa (assembly GCA_954870475.1). Lineage (NCBI taxonomy): Eukaryota > Viridiplantae > Streptophyta > Magnoliopsida > Lamiales > Orobanchaceae > Euphrasia > Euphrasia confusa. The sequence goes on from OX940959.1 coordinate 26,689,596, forward strand.
GGATATTCAGAACCCAAAACTTTGACATCAAAAAACGGACGAACTTGGTGTATTTAGAGTAATGAGTTAAAAAGCGTAAAAGTTCTCGATAAAACTTCATTCAAACGATATGGATCAATCTTTCTAGTAGTAATGGTGTCAAAATGGCTATTCGGAACCCAAAACTTTGACATCAAAAAATGGACGAACTTGGTGTATTTAGAGTAATGAGTTAAAAAGCGTAAAAGTTCTCGATAAAACTTCATTCAAACGATATGGATCAATCTTGCTAGTAGAAATGGTCTAAAAATGGCTATTCGGAACCCAAAACTTTGACATCAAAAAACGGACGAACTTGGTGTATTTAGAGTAATGAGTTAAAAAGCGTAAAAGTTCTCGATAAAACTTCATTCAAACGATATAGATCAATCTTTCTAGTAGTAATGGTGTCAAAATGGCTATTCGGAACCCAAAACTTTGACATCAAAAAACGGACGAACTTGGTGTATTTAGAGTAATGAGTTAAAAAGCGTAAAACTTCTCGATAAAACTTCATTCAAACGATATGGATCAATCTTTCTAGTATTAATGGTGTCAAAATGGATATTCAGAACCCAAAACTTTGACATCAAAAAACGGACGAACTTGGTGTATTTAGAGTAATGAGTTAAAAAGCGTAAAAGTTCTCGATAAAACTTCATTCAAACGATATGGATCAATCTTTCTAGTAGTAATGGTGTCAAAATGGCTATTCGGAACCCAAAACTTTGACATCAAAAAATGGACGAACTTGGTGTATTTAGAGTAATGAGTTAAAAAGCGTAAAAGTTCTCGATAAAACTTCATTCAAACGATATGGATCAATCTTAATAGTCGTAATGGTGTCAAAATGGCTATTCGGAACCCAAAACTTTGACATCAAAAAACGGACGAACTTGGTGTATTTAGAGTAATGAGTTAAAAAGCGTAAAAGTTCTCGATAAAACTTCATTCAAACGATATGGATCAATCTTTCTAGTAGTAATGGTGTCAAAATGGCTATTCGGAACCCAAAACTTTGACATCAAAAAACGGACGAACTCGGTGTATTTAGAGTAATGAGTTAAAAAGCGTAAAAGTTCTCGATAAAACTTCATTCAAACGATATGGAACAATCTTTCTAGTAGTAATGGTGTCAAAATGGCTATTCGGAACCCAAAACTTTGACATCAAAAAACGGACGAACTTGGTGTATTTAGAGTAATGAGTTAAAAAGCGTAAAAGTTCTCGATAAAACTTCATTCAAACGATATGGATCAATCTTTCTAGTAGTAATGGTGTCAAAATGGCTATTCGGAACCCAAAACTATGACATCAAAAAACGGACGAACTTGGTGTATTTAGAGTAATGAGTTAAAAAGCGTAAAAGTTCTCGATAACACTTCATTCAAACGATATGGATCAATCTTTCTAGTAGTAATGGTGTCAAGATGGATATTCAGAACCCAAAACTTTGACATCAAAAAACGGACGAACTTGGTGTATTTAGAGTAATGAGTTAAAAAGCGTAAAAGTTCTCGATAAAACTTCATTCAAACGATATGGAACAATCTTTCTAGTAGTAATGGTGTCAAAATGGCTATTCGGAACCCAAAACTTTGACATCAAAAAACGGACGAACTTGGTGTATTTAGAGTAATGAGTTAAAAAGCGTAAAAGTTCTCGATAAAACTTCATTCAAACGATATGGATCAATCTTTCTAGTAGTAATGGTGTCTAAATGGCTATTCGGAACCGAAAACTTTGACATCAAAAAACGGACGAACTTGGTGTATTTAGAGTAATGAGTTAAAAAGCGTAAAAGTTCTCCATAAAACTTCATTCAAACGATATGGATTAATCTTTCTAGTAGTAATGGTGTCAAAATGGCTATTCGGAACCCAAAACTTTGACATCAAAAAACGGACGAACTTGGTGTATTTAGAGTAATGAGTTACAAAGCGTAAAAGTTCTCGATAAAACTTCATTCAAACGATATGGATCATTCTTTCTAGTAGTAATGGTGTCAAAATGGCTATTCGGAACCCAAAACTTTGACATCAAAAAACGGACGAACTTGGTGTATTTAGAGTAATGAGTTAAAAAGCGTAAAAGTTCTCGATAAAACTTCATTCAAACGATATGGATCAATCTTTCTAGTAGTAATGGTGTCAAAATGGCTATTCGGAACCCAAAACTTTGACATCAAAAAACGGACGAACTTGGTGTATTTAGAGTAATGAGTTAAAAAGCGTAAAAGTTCTCGATAACACTTCATTCAAACGATATGGATCAATCTTTCTAGTAGTAATGGTGTCAAGATGGATATTCAGAACCCAAAACTTTGACATCAAAAAACGGACGAACTTGGTGTATTTAGAGTAATGAGTTAAAAAGCGTAAAAGTTCTCGATAAAACTTCATTCAAACGATATGGATCAATCTTTCTAGTATTAATGGTGTCAAAATGGATATTCAGAACCCAAAACTTTGACATCAAAAAACGGACGAACTTGGTGTATTTAGAGTAATGAGTTAAAAAGCGTAAAAGTTCTCGATAAAACTTCATTCAAACGATATGGATCAATCTTTCTAGTAGTAATGGTGTCAAAATGGCTATTCGGAACCCAAAACTTTGACATCAAAAAATGGACGAACTTGGTGTATTTAGAGTAATGAGTTAAAAAGCGTAAAAGTTCTCGATAAAACTTCATTCAAACGATATGGATCAATCTTGCTAGTAGAAATGGTCTAAAAATGGCTATTCGGAACCCAAAACTTTGACATCAAAAAACGGACGAACTTGGTGTATTTAGAGTAATGAGTTAAAAAGCGTAAAAGTTCTCGATAAAACTTCATTCAAACGATATGGATCAATCTTTCTAGTAGTAATGGTGTCAAAATGGCTATTCGGAACCCAAAACTTTGACATCAAAAAACGGACGAACTCGGTGTATTTAGAGTAATGAGTTAAAAAGCGTAAAAGTTCTCGATAAAACTTCATTCAAACGATATGGATCAATCTTTCTAGTAGTAATGGTGTCAAAATGGCTATTCGGAACCCAAAACTTTGACATCAAAAAACGGACGAACTCGGTGTATTTAGAGTAATGAGTTAAAAAGCGTAAAAGTTCTCGATAAAACTTCATTCAAACGATATGGATCATTCTTTCTAGTAGTAATGGTGTCAAAATGGCTATTCGGAACCCAAAACTTTGACATCAGAAAACGGACGAACTCGGTGTATTTAGAGTAATGAGTTAAAAAGCGTTAAAGTTCTCGATAAAACTTCATTCAAATGATATGGATCAATCTTTCTAGTAGTAATGGTGTCAAAATGGCTATTCGGAACCCAAAACTTTGACATCAAAAAACGGACGAACTCGGTGTATTTAGAGTAATGAGTTAAAAAGCGTAAAAGTTCTCGATAAAACTTCATTCAAACGATATGGATCAATCTTTCTAGTAGTAATGGTGTCAAAATGGCTATTCGGAACCCAAAACTTTGACATCAAAAAACGGACGAACTCGGTGTATTTAGAGTAATGAGTTAAAAAGCGTAAAAGTTCTCGATAAAACTTCATTCAAACGATATGGATCATTCTTTCTAGTAGTAATGGTGTCAAAATGGCTATTCGGAACCCAAAACTTTGACATCAGAAAACGGACGAACTCGGTGTATTTAGAGTAATGAGTTAAAAAGCGTTAAAGTTCTCGATAAAACTTCATTCAAATGATATGGATCAATCTTTCTAGTAGTAATGGTGTCAAAATGGCTATTCGGAACCCAAAACTTTGACATCAAAAAACGGACGAACTCGGTGTATTTAGAGTAATGAGTTAAAAAGCGTAAAAGTTCTCGATAAAACTTCATTCAAACGATATAGATCAATCTTTCTAGTAGTAATGGTGTCTAAATGGCTATTCGGAACCGAAAACTTTGACATCAAAAAATGGACGAACTTGGTGTATTTAGAGTAATGAGTTAAAAAGCGTAAAAGTTCTCGATAAAACTTCATTCAAACGATATGGATCAATCTTTCTAGTAGTAATGGTCTCAAAATGGCTATTCGGAACCCAAAACTTTGACATCAAAAAACGGACGAACTTGGTGTATTTAGAGTAATGAGTTAAAAAGCGTAAAAGTTCTCGATAAAACTTCATTCAAACGATATGGATTAATCTTTCTAGTAGTAATGGTGTCTAAATGGCTATTTGGAACCGAAAACTTTGACATCAAAAAACGGACGAACTTGGTGTATTTAGAGTAATGAGTTAAAAAGCGTAAAAGTTCTCGATAAAACTTCATTCAAACGATATGGATCAATCTTTCTAGTAGTAATGGTGTCAAAATGGCTATTCGGAACCCAAAACTTTGACATCAAAAAACGGACGAACTTGGTGTATTTAGAGTAATGAGTTAAAAAGCGTAAAAGTTCTCGATAAAACTTAATTCAAACGATATGGATCATTCTTTCTAGTAGTAATGGTGTCAAAATGGCTATTCGGAACCCAAAACTTTGACATCAGAAAACGGACGAACTCGGTGTATTTAGAGTAATGAGTTAAAAAGCGTTAAAGTTCTCGATAAAACTTCATTCAAACGATATGGATCAATCTTTCTAGTAGTAATGGTGTCAAAATGGCTATTCGGAACCCAAAACTTTGACATCAAAAAACGGACGAACTTGGTGTATTTAGAGTAATGGGTTAAAAAGCGTAAAACTTCTCGATAAAACTTCATTCAAACGATATGGATCAATCTTTCTAGTATTAATGGTGTCAAAATGGATATTCAGAACCCAAAACTTTGACATCAAAAAACGGACGAACTTGGTGTATTTAGAGTAATGAGTTAAAAAGCGTAAAAGTTCTCGATAAAACTTCATTCAAACGATATGGATCAATCTTTCTAGTAGTAATGGTGTCAAAATGGCTATTCGGAACCCAAAACTTTGACATCAAAAAACGGACGAACTTGGTGTATTTAGAGTAATGAGTTAAAAAGCGTAAAAGTTCTCGATAAAACTTCATTCAAACGATATGGATCAATCTTTCTAGTAGTAATGGTGTCAAAATGGCTATTCGGAACCCAAAACTTTGACATCAAAAAACGGACGAACTTGGTGTATTTAGAGTAATGAGTTAAAAAGCGTAAAAGTTCTCGATAACACTTCATTCAAACGATATGGATCAATCTTTCTAGTAGTAATGGTGTCAAGATGGATATTCAGAACCCAAAACTTTGACATCAAAAAACGGACGAACTTGGTGTATTTAGAGTAATGAGTTAAAAAGCGTAAAAGTTCTCGATAAAACTTCATTCAAACGATATGGATCAATCTTTCTAGTATTAATGGTGTCAAAATGGATATTCAGAACCCAAAACTTTGACATCAAAAAACGGACGAACTTGGTGTATTTAGAGTAATGAGTTAAAAAGCGTAAAAGTTCTCGATAAAACTTCATTCAAACGATATGGATCAATCTTTCTAGTAGTAATGGTGTCAAAATGGCTATTCGGAACCCAAAACTTTGACATCAAAAAATGGACGAACTTGGTGTATTTAGAGTAATGAGTTAAAAAGCGTAAAAGTTCTCGATAAAACTTCATTCAAACGATATGGATCAATCTTGCTAGTAGAAATGGTCTAAAAATGGCTATTCGGAACCCAAAACTTTGACATCAAAAAACGGACGAACTTGGTGTATTTAGAGTAATGAGTTAAAAAGCGTAAAAGTTCTCGATAAAACTTCATTCAAACGATATGGATCAATCTTTCTAGTAGTAATGGTGTCAAAATGGCTATTCGGAACCCAAAACTTTGACATCAAAAAACGGACGAACTCGGTGTATTTAGAGTAATGAGTTAAAAAGCGTAAAAGTTCTCGATAAAACTTCATTCAAACGATATGGATCAATCTTTCTAGTAGTAATGGTGTCAAAATGGCTATTCGGAACCCAAAACTTTGACATCAAAAAACGGACGAACTCGGTGTATTTAGAGTAATGAGTTAAAAAGCGTAAAAGTTCTCGATAAAACTTCATTCAAACGATATGGATCATTCTTTCTAGTAGTAATGGTGTCAAAATGGCTATTCGGAACCCAAAACTTTGACATCAGAAAACGGACGAACTCGGTGTATTTAGAGTAATGAGTTAAAAAACGTTAAAGTTCTCGATAAAACTTCATTCAAATGATATGGATCAATCTTTCTAGTAGTAATGGTGTCAAAATGGCTATTCGGAACCCAAAACTTTGACATCAAAAAACGGACGAACTCGGTGTATTTAGAGTAATGAGTTAAAAAGCGTAAAAGTTCTCGATAAAACTTCATTCAAACGATATGGATCAATCTTTCTAGTAGTAATGGTGTCAAAATGGCTATTCGGAACCCAAAACTTTGACATCAAAAAACGGACGAACTCGGTGTATTTAGAGTAATGAGTTAAAAAGCGTAAAAGTTCTCGATAAAACTTCATTCAAACGATATGGATCATTCTTTCTAGTAGTAATGGTGTCAAAATGGCTATTCGGAACCCAAAACTTTGACATCAGAAAACGGACGAACTCGGTGTATTTAGAGTAATGAGTTAAAAAGCGTTAAAGTTCTCGATAAAACTTCATTCAAATGATATGGATCAATCTTTCTAGTAGTAATGGTGTCAAAATGGCTATTCGGAACCCAAAACTTTGACATCAAAAAACGGACGAACTCGGTGTATTTAGAGTAATGAGTTAAAAAGCGTAAAAGTTCTCGATAAAACTTCATTCAAACGATATAGATCAATCTTTCTAGTAGTAATGGTGTCTAAATGGCTATTCGGAACCGAAAACTTTGACATCAAAAAATGGACGAACTTGGTGTATTTAGAGTAATGAGTTAAAAAGCGTAAAAGTTCTCGATAAAACTTCATTCAAACGATATGGATCAATCTTTCTAGTAGTAATGGTCTCAAAATGGCTATTCGGAACCCAAAACTTTGACATCAAAAAACGGACGAACTTGGTGTATTTAGAGTAATGAGTTAAAAAGCGTAAAAGTTCTCGATAAAACTTCATTCAAACGATATGGATCAATCTTTCTAGTAGTAATGGTGTCAAAATGGCTATTCGGAACCCAAAACTTTGACATCAAAAAATGGACGAACTTGGTGTATTTAGAGTAATGAGTTAAAAAGCGTAAAAGTTCTCGATAAAACTTCATTCAAACGATATGGATCAATCTTTCTAGTAGTAATGGTGTCAAAATGGCTATTCGGAACCCAAAACTTTGACATCAAAAAACGGACGAACTTGGTGTATTTAGAGTAATGAGTTAAAAAGCGTAAAAGTTCTCGATAAAACTTCATTCAAACGATATGGATCAATCTTTCTAGTAGTAATGGTGTCAAAATGGCTATTCGGAACCCAAAACTTTGACATCAAAAAACGGACGAACTTGGTGTATTTAGAGTAATGAGTTAAAAAGCGTAAAAGTTCTCGATAACATTTCATTCAAACGATATGGATCAATCTTTCTAGTAGTAATGGTGTCAAGATGGATATTCAGAACCCAAAACTTTGACATCAAAAAACGGACGAACTTGGTGTATTTAGAGTAATGAGTTAAAAAGCGTAAAAGTTCTCGATAAAACTTCATTCAAACGATATGGATCAATCTTTCTAGTATTAATGGTGTCAAAATGGATATTCAGAACCCAAAACTTTGACATCAAAAAACGGACGAACTTGGTGTATTTAGAGTAATGAGTTAAAAAGCGTAAAAGTTCTCGATAAAACTTCATTCAAACGATATGGATCAATCTTTCTAGTAGTAATGGTGTCAAAATGGCTATTCGGAACCCAAAACTTTGACATCAAAAAATGGACGAACTTGGTGTATTTAGAGTAATGAGTTAAAAAGCGTAAAAGTTCTCGATAAAACTTCATTCAAACGATATGGATCAATCTTGCTAGTAGAAATGGTCTAAAAATGGCTATTCGGAACCCAAAACTTTGACATCAAAAAACGGACGAACTTGGTGTATTTAGAGTAATGAGTTAAAAAGCGTAAAAGTTCTCGATAAAACTTCATTCAAACGATATGGATCAATCTTTCTAGTAGTAATGGTGTCAAAATGGCTATTCGGAACCCAAAACTTTGACATCAAAAAACGGACGAACTCGGTGTATTTAGAGTAATGAGTTAAAAAGCGTAAAAGTTCTCGATAAAACTTCATTCAAACGATATGGATCAATCTTTCTAGTAGTAATGGTGTCAAAATGGCTATTCGGAACCCAAAACTTTGACATCAAAAAACGGACGAACTCGGTGTATTTAGAGTAATGAGTTAAAAAGCGTAAAAGTTCTCGATAAAACTTCATTCAAACGATATGGATCATTCTTTCTAGTAGTAATGGTGTCAAAATGGCTATTCGGAACCCAAAACTTTGACATCAGAAAACGGACGAACTCGGTGTATTTAGAGTAATGAGTTAAAAAGCGTTAAAGTTCTCGATAAAACTTCATTCAAATGATATGGATCAATCTTTCTAGTAGTAATGGTGTCAAAATGGCTATTCGGAACCCAAAACTTTGACATCAAAAAACGGACGAACTCGGTGTATTTAGAGTAATGAGTTAAAAAGCGTAAAAGTTCTCGATAAAACTTCATTCAAACGATATGGATCAATCTTTCTAGTAGTAATGGTGTCAAAATGGCTATTCGGAACCCAAAACTTTGACATCAAAAAACGGACGAACTCGGTGTATTTAGAGTAATGAGTTAAAAAGCGTAAAAGTTCTCGATAAAACTTCATTCAAACGATATGGATCATTCTTTCTAGTAGTAATGGTGTCAAAATGGCTATTCGGAACCCAAAACTTTGACATCAGAAAACGGACGAACTCGGTGTATTTAGAGTAATGAGTTAAAAAGCGTTAAAGTTCTCGATAAAACTTCATTCAAATGATATGGATCAATCTTTCTAGTAGTAATGGTGTCAAAATGGCTATTCGGAACCCAAAACTTTGACATCAAAAAACGGACGAACTCGGTGTATTTAGAGTAATGAGTTAAAAAGCGTAAAAGTTCTCGATAAAACTTCATTCAAACGATATAGATCAATCTTTCTAGTAGTAATGGTGTCTAAATGGCTATTCGGAACCGAAAACTTTGACATCAAAAAATGGACGAACTTGGTGTATTTAGAGTAATGAGTTAAAAAGCGTAAAAGTTCTCGATAAAACTTCATTCAAACGATATGGATCAATCTTTCTAGTAGTAATGGTCTCAAAATGGCTATTCGGAACCCAAAACTTTGAAATCAAAAAACGGACGAACTTGGTGTATTTAGAGTAATGAGTTAAAAAGCGTAAAAGTTCTCGATAAAACTTCATTCAAACGATATGGATTAATCTTTCTAGTAGTAATGGTGTCTAAATGGCTATTTGGAACCGAAAACTTTGACATCAAAAAACGGACGAACTTGGTGTATTTAGAGTAATGAGTTAAAAAGCGTAAAAGTTCTCGATAAAACTTCATTCAAACGATATGGATCAATCTTTCTAGTAGTAATGGTGTCAAAATGGCTATTCGGAACCCAAAACTTTGACATCAAAAAACGGACGAACTTGGTGTATTTAGAGTAATGAGTTAAAAAGCGTAAAAGTTCTCGATAAAACTTAATTCAAACGATATGGATCATTCTTTCTAGTAGTAATGGTGTCAAAATGGCTATTCGGAACCCAAAACTTTGACATCAGAAAACGGACGAACTCGGTGTATTTAGAGTAATGAGTTAAAAAGCGTTAAAGTTCTCGATAAAACTTCAATCAAACGATATGGATCAATCTTTCTAGTAGTAATGGTGTCAAAATGGCTATTCGGAACCCAAAACTTTGACATCAAAAAACGGACGAACTTGGTGTATTTAGAGTAATGGGTTAAAAAGCGTAAAACTTCTCGATAAAACTTCATTCAAACGATATGGATCAATCTTTCTAGTATTAATGGTGTCAAAATGGATATTCAGAACCCAAAACTTTGACATCAAAAAACGGACGAACTTGGTGTATTTAGAGTAATGAGTTAAAAAGCGTAAAAGTTCTCGATAAAACTTCATTCAAACGATATGGATCAATCTTTCTAGTAGTAATGGTGTCAAAATGGCTATTCGGAACCCAAAACTTTGACATCAAAAAACGGACGAACTCGGTGTATTTAGAGTAATGAGTTAAAAAGCGTAAAAGTTCTCGATAAAACTTCATTCAAACGATATGGATCATTCTTTCTAGTAGTAATGGTGTCAAAATGGCTATTCGGAACCCAAAACTTTGACATCAGAAAACGGACGAACTCGGTGTATTTAGAGTAATGAGTTAAAAAGCGTTAAAGTTCTCGATAAAACTTCATTCAAATGATATGGATCAATCTTTCTAGTAGTAATGGTGTCAAAATGGCTATTCGGAACCCAAAACTTTGACATCAAAAAACGGACGAACTCGGTGTATTTAGAGTAATGAGTTAAAAAGCGTAAAAGTTCTCGATAAAACTTCATTCAAACGATATAGATCAATCTTTCTAGTAGTAATGGTGTCTAAATGGCTATTCGGAACCGAAAACTTTGACATCAAAAAATGGACGAACTTGGTGTATTTAGAGTAATGAGTTAAAAAGCGTAAAAGTTCTCGATAAAACTTCATTCAAACGATATGGATCAATCTTTCTAGTAGTAATGGTCTCAAAATGGCTATTCGGAACCCAAAACTTTGACATCAAAAAACGGACGAACTTGGTGTATTTAGAGTAATGAGTTAAAAAGCGTAAAAGTTCTCGATAAAACTTCATTCAAACGATATGGATTAATCTTTCTAGTAGTAATGGTGTCTAAATGGCTATTCGGAACCGAAAACTTTGACATCAAAAAACGGACGAACTTGGTGTATTTAGAGTAATGAGTTAAAAAGCGTAAAAGTTCTCGATAAAACTTCATTCAAACGATATGGATCAATCTTTCTAGTAGTAATGGTGTCAAAATGGCTATTCGGAACCCAAAACTTTGACATCAAAAAACGGACGAACTTGGTGTATTTAGAGTAATGAGTTAAAAAGCGTAAAAGTTCTCGATAAAACTTAATTCAAACGATATGGATCATTCTTTCTAGTAGTAATGGTGTCAAAATGGCTATTCGGAACCCAAAACTTTGACATCAGAAAACGGACGAACTCGGTGTATTTAGAGTAATGAGTTAAAAAGCGTTAAAGTTCTCGATAAAACTTCATTCAAACGATATGGATCAATCTTTCTAGTAGTAATGGTGTCAAAATGGCTATTCGGAACCCAAAACTTTGACATCAAAAAACGGACGAACTTGGTGTATTTAGAGTAATGGGTTAAAAAGCGTAAAACTTCTCGATAAAACTTCATTCAAACGATATGGATCAATCTTTCTAGTATTAATGGTGTCAAAATGGATATTCAGAACCCAAAACTTTGACATCAAAAAACGGACGAACTTGGTGTATTTAGAGTAATGAGTTAAAAAGCGTAAAAGTTCTCGATAAAACTTCATTCAAACGATATGGATCAATCTTTCTAGTAGTAATGGTGTCAAAATGGCTATTCGGAACCCAAAACTTTGACATCAAAAAATGGACGAAGTTGGTGTATTTAGAGTAATGAGTTAAAAATCGTAAAAGGTCTCGATAAAACTTCATTCAAACGATATGGATCAATCTTTCTAGTCGTAATGGTGTCAAAATGGCTATTCGGAACCCAAAACTTTGACATCAAAAAACGGACGAAGTTGGTGTATTTAGAGTAATGAGTTAAAAAGCGTAAAAGTTCTCGATAAAACTTCATTCAAACGATATGGATCAATCTTTCTAGTAGTAATGGTGTCAAAATGGCTATTCGGAACCCAAAACTTTGACATCAAAAAACGGACGAACTCGGTGTATTTAGAGTAATGAGTTAAAAAGCGTAAAAGTTCTCGATAAAACTTCATTCAAACGATATGGATCAATCTTTCTAGTAGTAATGGTGTCAAAATGGCTATTCGGAACCCAAAACTTTGACATCAAAAAACGGACGAACTTGGTGTATTTAGAGTAATGAGTTAAAAAGCGTAAAAGTTCTCGATAAAACTTCATTCAAACGATATGGATCAATCTTTCTAGTAGTAATGGTGTCAAAATGGCTATTCGGAACCCAAAACTTTGACATCAAAAAACGGACGAACTCGGTGTATTTAGAGTAATGAGTTAAAAAGCGTAAAAGTTCTCGATAAAACTTCATTCAAACGATATGGATCAATCTTTCTAGTAGTAATGGTGTCAAAATGGCTATTCGGAACCCAAAACTTTGACATCAAAAAATGGACGAACTCGGTGTATTTAGAGTAATGAGTTAAAAAGCGTAAAAGTTCTCGATAAAACTTCATTCAAACGATATGGATCAATCTTTCTAGTAGTAATGGTGTCTAAATGGCTATTCGGAACCGAAAACTTTGACATCAAAAAACGGACGAACTTGGTGTATTTAGAGTAATGAGTTAAAAAGCGTAAAAGTTCTCGATAAAACTTCATTCAAACGATATGGATCAATCTTGCTAGTAGAAATGGTCTCAAAATGGCTATTCGGAACCCAAAACTTTGACATCAAAAAACGGACGAACTTGGTGTATTTAGAGTAATGAGTTAAAAAGCGTAAAAGTTCTCGATAAAACATCATTCAAACGATATGGATCAATCTTTATAGTAGTAATGGTGTCTAAATGGCTATTCGGAACCGAAAACTTTGACATCAAAAAATGGACGAACTTGGTGTATTTAGATTAATGATTTAAAAAGCGTAAAAGTTCTCGATAAAACTTCATTCAAACGATATGGATCAATCTTTCTAGTAGTAATGGTGTCAAAATGGCTATTCAAAACCCAAAACTTTGACATCAAAAAACGGACGAACTTGGTGTATTTAGAATAATGAGTTAAAAAGCGTAAAAGTTCTCGATAAAACTTCATTCAAACGATATGGATCAATCTTTCTAGTAGTAATGGTGTCAAAATGGCTATTCGGAACCCAAAACTTTGACATCAAAAAACGGACGAACTTGGTGTATTTAGAGTAATGAGTTAAAAAGCGTAAAAGTTCTCGATAACACTTCATTCAAACGATATGGATCAATCTTTCTAGTAGTAATGGTGTCAAAATGGATATTCAGAACCCAAAACTTTGACATCAAAAAACGGACGAACTTGGTGTATTTAGAGTAATGAGTTAAAAAGCGTAAAAGTTCTCGATAAAACTTCATTCAAACGATATGGAACAATCATTCTAGTAGTAATGGTGTCAAAATGGCTATTCGGAACCCAAAACTTTGACATCAAAAAACGGACGAACTCGGTGTATTTAGAGTAATGAGTTAAAAAGCGTAAAAGTTCTCGATAAAACTTCATTCAAACGATATGGATCAATCTTTCTAGTAGTAATGGTGTCTAAATGGCTATTCGGAACAGAAAACTTTGACATCAAAAAACGGACGAACTTGGTGTATTTAGAGTAATGAGTTAAAAAGCGTAAAAGTTCTCGATAAAACTTCATTCAAACGATATGGATCAATCTTGCTAGTAGAAATGGTCTCAAAATGGCTATTCGGAACCCAAAACTTTGACATCAAAAAACGGACGAACTTGGTGTATTTAGAGTAATGAGTTAAAAAGCGTAAAAGTTCTCGATAAAACTTCATTCAAACGATATGGATCAATCTTTCTAGTAGTAATGGTGTCTAAATGGCTATTCGGAACCGAAAACTTTGACATCAAAAAACGGACGAACTTGGTGTATTTAGATTAATGATTTAAAAAGCATAAAAGTTCTCGATAAAACTTCATTCAAACGATATGGATCAATCTTTCTAGTAGTAATGGTGTCAAAATGGCTATTCAGAACCCAAAACTTTGACATCAAAAAACGGACGAACGTGGTGTATTTAGAGTAATAAGTTAAAAAGCGTAAAAGTTCTCGATAAAGCTTCATTCAAACGATATGGATCAATCTTTCTAGTAGTAATGGTGTCAAAATGGCTATTCGAAACCGAAAACTTTGACATCAAAAAACGGACGAACTTGGTGTATTTAGAGTAATGAGTTAAAAAGCGTAAAAGTTCTCGATAAAACTTCATTCAAACGATATGGATCAATCTTTCTAGTAGTAATGGTGTCAAAATGGCTATTCGGAACCCAAAACTTTGACATCAAAAAACGGACGAACTTGGTGTATTTAGAGTAATGAGTTAAAAAGCGTAAAAGTTCTCGATAAAACTTCATTCAAACGATATGGATCAATCTTTCTAGTAGTAATGGTGTCAAAATGGCTATTCGGAACCCAAAACTTTGACATCAAAAAACGGACGAACTTGGTGTATTTAGAGTAATGAGTTAAAAAGCGTAAAAGTTCTCGATAAAACTTCATTCAAACGATATGGATCAATCTTTCTAGTAGTAATGGTCTCAAAATGGCTATTCGGAACCCAAAACTTTGACATCAAAAAACGGACGAACTTGGTGTATTTAGAGTAATGAGTTAAAAAGCGTAAAAGTTCTCGATAAAACTTCATTCAAACGATATGGATTAATCTTTCTAGTAGTAATGGTGTCCAAATGGCTATTCGGAACCGAAAACTTTGACATCAAAAAACCGACGAACTTGGTGTATTTAGAGTAATGAGTTAAAAAGCGTAAAAGTTCTCGATAAAACTTCATTCAAACGATATGGATCAATCTTTCTAGTAGTAATGGTGTCAAAATGGCTATTCGGAACCCAAAACTTTGACATCAAAAAACGGACGAACTTGGTGTATTTAGAGTAATGAGTTAAAAAGCGTAAAAGTTCTCGATAAAACTTAATTCAAACGATATGGATCATTCTTTCTAGTAGTAATGGTGTCAAAATGGCTATTCAGAACCCAAAACTTTGACATCAGAAAACGGACGAACTCGGTGTATTTAGAGTAATGAGTTAAAAAGCGTTAAAGTTCTCGATAAAACTTCATTCAAACGATATGGATCAATCTTTCTAGTAGTAATGGTGTCTAAATGGCTATTCGGAACCGAAAACTTTGACATCAAAAAACGGACGAACTTGGTGTATTTAGATTAATGAGTTAAAAAGCGTAAAAGTTCTCGATAAAACTTCATTCAAACGATATGGATCAATCTTGCTAGTAGAAATGGTCTCAAAATGGCTATTCGGAACCCAAAACTTTGACATCAAAAAACGGACGAACTTGGTGTATTTAGAGTAATGAGTTAAAAAGCGTAAAAGTTCTCGATAAAACTTCATTCAAACGATATGGATCAATCTTTCTAGTAGTAATGGTGTCTAAATGGCTATTCGGAACCGAAAACTTTGACATCAAAAAACGGACGAACTTGGTGTATTTAGATTAATGATTTAAAAAGCGTAAAGGTTCTCGATAAAACTTCATTCTAACGATATGGATCAATCTTTCTAGTAGTAATGGTGTCAAAATGGCTATTCAGAACCCAAAACTTTGACATCAAAAAACGGACGAACTTGGTGTATTTAGAGTAATAAGTTAAAAAGCGTAAAAGTTCTCGATAAAACTTCATTCAAACGATATGGATCAATCTTTCTAGTAGTAATGGTGTCAAAATGGCTATTCGGAACCCAAAACTTTGACATCAAAAAACGGACGAACTTGGTGTATTTAGAGTAATGAGTTAAAAAGCGTAAAAGTTCTCGATAACACTTCATTCAAACGATATGGATCAATCTTTCTAGTAGTAATGGTGTCAAAATGGATATTCAGAACCCAAAACTTTGACATCAAAAAACGGACGAACTTGGTGTATTTAGAGTAATGAGTTAAAAAGCGTAAAAGTTCTCGATAAAACTTCATTCAAACGATATGGAACAATCATTCTAGTAGTAATGGTGTCAAAATGGCTATTCGGAACCCAAAACTTTGACATCAAAAAACTGACGAACTTGGTGTATTTAGAGTAATGAGTTAAAAAGCGTAAAAGTTCTCGATAAAACTTCATTCAAACGATATGGATCAATCTTTCTAGTAGTAATGGTCTCAAAATGGCTATTCGGAACCCAAAACTTTGACATCAAAAAACGGACGAACTTGGTGTATTTAGAGTAATGAGTTAAAAAGCGTAAAAGATCTCGATAAAACTTCATTCAAACGATATGGATTAATCTTTCTAGTAGTAATGGTGTCCAAATGGCTATTCGGAACCGAAAACTTTGACATCAAAAAACGGACGAACTTGGTGTATTTAGAGTAATGAGTTAAAAAGCGTAAAAGTTCTCGATAAAACTTCATTCAAACGATATGGATCAATCTTTCTAGTAGTAATGGTGTCAAAATGGCTATTCGGAACCCAAAACTTTGACATCAAAAAACGGACGAACTTGGTGTATTTAGAGTAATGAGTTAAAATGCGTAAAAGTTCTCGATAAAACTTAATTCAAACGATATGGATCATTCTTTCTAGTAGTAATGGTGTCAAAATGGCTATTCGGAACCCAAAACTTTGACATCAGAAAACGGACGAACTCGGTGTATTTAGAGTAATGAGTTAAAAAGCGTTAAAGTTCTCGATAAAACTTCATTCAAACGATATGGATCAATCTTTCTAGTAGTAATGGTGTCAAAATGGCTATTCGGAACCCAAAACTTTGACATCAAAAAACGGACGAACTCGGTGTATTTAGAGTAATGAGTTAAAAAGCGTAAAAGTTCTTGATAAAACTTCATTCAAACGATATAGATCAATCTTTCTAGTAGTAATGGTGTCTAAATGGCTATTCGGAACCGAAAACTTTGACATCAAAAAATGGACGAACTTGGTGTATTTAGAGTAATGAGTTAAAAAGCGTAAAAGTTCTCGATAAAACTTCATTCAAACGATATGGATCAATCTTTCTAGTAGTAATGGTCTCAAAATGGCTATTCGGAACCCAAAACTTTGACATCAAAAAACGGACGAACTTGGTGTATTTAGAGTAATGAGTTAAAAAGCGTAAAAGTTCTCGATAAAACATCATTCAAACGATATGGATCAATCTTTCTAGTAGTAATGGTCTCAAAATGGCTATTCGGAACCCAAAACTTTGACATCAAAAAACGGACGAACTTGGTGTATTTAGAGTAATGAGTTAAAAAGCGTAAAAGTTCTCGATAAAACATCATTCAAACGATATGGATCAATCTTTCTAGTAGTAATGGTGTCAAAATGGCTATTCGGAACCCAAAACTTTGACATCAAAAAACGGACGAACTTGGTGTATTTAGAGTAATGAGTTAAAAATCGTAAAAGTTCTCGATAACACTTCATTCAAACGATATGGATCAATCTTTCTAGTAGTAATGGTGTCAAAATGGATATTCAGAACCCAAAACTTTGACATCAAAAAACGGACGAACTTGGTGTATTTAGAGTTATGAGTTAAAAAGCGTAAAAGTTCTCGATAAAACTTCATTCAAACGATATGGAACAATCATTCTAGTTGTAATGGTGTCAAAATGGCTATTCGGAACCCAAAACTTTGACATCAAAAAACGGACTAACTCGGTGTATTTAGAGTAATGAGTTAAAAAGCGTAAAAGTTCTCGATAAAACTTCATTCAAACGATATGGATCAATCTTTCTAGTAGTAATTGTGTCTAAATGGCTATTCGGAACCGAAAACTTTGACATCAAAAAACGGACGAACTTGGTGTATTTAGAGTAATGAGTTAAAAAGCGTAAAAGTTCTCGATAAAACTTCATTCAAACGATATGGAACAATCATTCTAGTTGTAATGGTGTCAAAATGGCTATTCGGAACCCAAAACTTTGACATCAAAAAACGGACGAACTTGGTGTATTTAGAGTAATGAGTTAAAAAGCGTAAAAGTTCTCGATAAAACTTCATTCAAACGATATGGAACAATCATTCTAGTTGTAATGGTGTCAAAATGGCTATTCGGAACCCAAAACTTTGACATCAAAAAACGGACTAACTCGGTGTATTTAGAGTAATGAGTTAAAAAGCGTAAAAGTTCTCGATAAAACTTCATTCAAACGATATGGATCAATCTTGCTAGTAGAAATGGTCTCAAAATGGCTATTCGGAACCCAAAATTTTTGACATCAAAAAACGGACGAACTTGGTGTATTTAGAGTAATGAGTTAAAAAGCGTAAAAGTTCTCGATAAAACTTCATTCAAACGATATGGATCAATCTTTCTAGTAGTAATGGTGTCTAAATGGCTATTCGGAACCGAAAACTTTGACATCAAAAAACGGACGAACTTGGTGTATTTAGATTAATGATTTAAAAAGCGTAAAGGTTCTCGATAAAACTTCATTCTAACGATATGGATCAATCTTTCTAGTAGTAATGGTGTCAAAATGGCTATTCAGAACCCAAAACTTTGACATCAAAAAACGGACGAACTTGGTGTATTTAGAGTAATAAGTTAAAAAGCGTAAAAGTTCTCGATAAAACTTCATTCAAACGATATGGATCAATCTTTTTGGTAGTAATGGTGTCAAAATGGCTATTCGGAACCCAAAACTTTGACATCAAAAAACGGACGAACTTGGTGTATTTAGAGTAATGAGTTAAAAAGCGTAAAAGTTCTCGATAACACTTCATTCAAACGATATGGATCAATCTTTCTAGTAGTAATGGTGTCAAAATGGATATTCAGAACCCAAAACTTTGACATCAAAAAACGGACGAACTTGGTGTATTTAGAGTAATGAGTTAAAAAGCGTAAAAGTTCTCGATAAAACTTCATTCAAACGATATGGAACAATCATTCTAGTAGTAATGGTGTCAAAATGGCTATTCGGAACCCAAAACTTTGACATCAAAAAACTGACGAACTTGGTGTATTTAGAGTAATGAGTTAAAAAGCGTAAAAGTTCTCGATAAAACTTCATTCAAACGATATGGATCAATCTTTCTAGTAGTAATGGTGTCTAAATGGCTATTCGAAACCGAAAACTTTGACATCAAAAAACGGACGAACTTGGTGTATTTAGAGTAATGAGTTAAAAAGCGTAAAAGTTCTCGATAAAACTTCATTCAAACGATATGGATCAATCTTTCTTGTAGTAATGGTGTCAAAATGGCTATTCGGAACCCAAAACTTTGACATCAAAAAACGGACGAACTTGGTGTATTTAGAGTAATGAGTTAAAAAGCGTAAAAGTTCTCGATAAAACTTCATTCAAACGATATGGATCAATCTTTCTAGTAGTAATGGTCTCAAAATGGCTATTCGGAACCCAAAACTTTGACATCAAAAAACGGACGAACTTGGTGTATTTAGAGTAATGAGTTAAAAAGCGTAAAAGTTCTCGATAAAACTTCATTCAAACGATATGGATTAATCTTTCTAGTAGTAATGGTGTCCAAATGGCTATTCGGAACCGAAAACTTTGACATCAAAAAACGGACGAACTTGGTGTATTTAGAGTAATGAGTTAAAAAGCGTAAAAGTTCTCGATAAAACTTCATTCAAACGATATGGATCAATCTTTCTAGTAGTAATGGTGTCAAAATGGCTATTCGGAACCCAAAACTTTGACATCAAAAAACGGACGAACTTGGTGTATTTAGAGTAATGAGTTAAAAAGCGTAAAAGTTCTCGATAAAACTTAATTCAAACGATATGGATCATTCTTTCTAGTAGTAATGGTGTCAAAATGGCTATTCGGAACCCAAAACTTTGACATCAGAAAACGGACGAACTCGGTGTATTTAGAGTAATGAGTTAAAAAGCGTTAAAGTTCTCGATAAAACTTCATTCAAACGATATGGATCAATCTTTCTAGTAGTAATGGTGTCAAAATGGCTATTCGGAACCCAAAACTTTGACATCAAAAAACGGACGAACTCGGTGTATTTAGAGTAATGAGTTAAAAAGCGTAAAAGTTCTTGATAAAACTTCATTCAAACGATATAGATCAATCTTTCTAGTAGTAATGGTGTCTAAATGGCTATTCGGAACCGAAAACTTTGACATCAAAAAATGGACGAACTTGGTGTATTTAGAGTAATGAGTTAAAAAGCGTAAAAGTTCTCGATAAAACTTCATTCAAACGATATGGATCAATCTTTCTAGTAGTAATGGTCTCAAAATGGCTATTCGGAACCCAAAACTTTGACATCAAAAAACGGACGAACTTGGTGTATTTAGAGTAATGAGTTAAAAAGCGTAAAAGTTCTCGATAAAACATCATTCAAACGATATGGATCAATCTTTCTAGTAGTAATGGTCTCAAAATGGCTATTCGGAACCCAAAACTTTGACATCAAAAAACGGACGAACTTGGTGTATTTAGAGTAATGAGTTAAAAAGCGTAAAAGTTCTCGATAAAACATCATTCAAACGATATGGATCAATCTTTCTAGTAGTAATGGTGTCAAAATGGCTATTCGGAACCCAAAACTTTGACATCAAAAAACGGACGAACTTGGTGTATTTAGAGTAATGAGTTAAAAAGCGTAAAAGTTCTCGATAACACTTCATTCAAACGATATGGATCAATCTTTCTAGTAGTAATGGTGTCAAAATGGATATTCAGAACCCAAAACTTTGACATCAAAAAACGGACGAACTTGGTGTATTTAGAGTTATGAGTTAAAAAGCGTAAAAGTTCTCGATAAAACTTCATTCAAACGATATGGAACAATCATTCTAGTTGTAATGGTGTCAAAATGGCTATTCGGAACCCAAAACTTTGACATCAAAAAACGGACTAACTCGGTGTATTTAGAGTAATGAGTTAAAAAGCGTAAAAGTTCTCGATAAAACTTCATTCAAACGATATGGATCAATCTTTCTAGTAGTAATGGTGTCTAAATGGCTATTCGGAACCAAAAACTTTGACATCAAAAAACGGACGAACTTGGTGTATTTAGAGTAATGAGTTAAAAAGCGTAAAAGTTCTCGATAAAACTTCATTCAAACGATATGGAACAATCATTCTAGTTGTAATGGTGTCAAAATGGCTATTCGGAACCCAAAACTTTGACATCAAAAAACGGACGAACTTGGTGTATTTAGAGTAATGAGTTAAAAAGCGTAAAAGTTCTCGATAAAACTTCATTCAAACGATATGGAACAATCATTCTAGTTGTAATGGTGTCAAAATGGCTATTCGGAACCCAAAACTTTGACATCAAAAAACGGACTAACTCGGTGTATTTAGAGTAATGAGTTAAAAAGCGTAAAAGTTCTCGATAAAACTTCATTCAAACGATATGGATCAATCTTGCTAGTAGAAATGGTCTCAAAATGGCTATTCGGAACCCAAAATTTTTGACATCAAAAAACGGACGAACTTGGTGTATTTAGAGTAATGAGTTAAAAAGCGTAAAAGTTCTCGATAAAACTTCATTCAAACGATATGGATCAATCTTTCTAGTAGTAATGGTGTCTAAATGGCTATTCGGAACCGAAAACTTTGACATCAAAAAACGGACGAACTTGGTGTATTTAGATTAATGATTTAAAAAGCGTAAAAGTTCTCGATAAAACTTCATTCAAACGATATGGATCAATCTTTCTAGTAGTAATGGTGTCAAAATGGCTATTCAGAACCCAAAACTTTGACATCAAAAAACGGACGAACTTGGTGTATTTAGAGTAATGAGTTAAAAAGCGTAAAAGTTCTCGATAAAACTTCATTCAAACGATATGGATCAATCTTTCTAGTAGTAATGGTGTCAAAATGGCTATTCGGAACCCAAAACTTTGACATCAAAAAACGGACGAACTTGGTGTATTTAGAGTAATGAGTTAAAAAGCGTAAAAGTTCTCGATAACACTTCATTCAAACGATATGGATCAATCTTTCTAGTAGTAATGGTGTCAAAATGGATATTCAGAACCCAAAACTTTGACATCAAAAAACGGACGAACTTGGTGTATTTAGAGTAATGAGTTAAAAAGCGTAAAAGTTCTCGATAAAACTTCATTCAAACGATATGGAACAATCATTCTAGTAGTAATGGTGTCAAAATGGCTATTCGGAACCCAAAACTTTGACATCAAAAAACGGACGAACTCGGTGTATTTAGAGTAATGAGTTAAAAAGCGTAAAAGTTCTCGATAAAACTTCATTCAAACGATATGGATCAATCTTTCTAGTAGTAATGGTGTCTAAATGGCTATTCGGAACCGAAAACTTTGACATCAAAAAACGGACGAACTTGGTGTATTTAGAGTAATGAGTTAAAAAGCGTAAAAGTTCTCGATAAAACTTCATTCAAACGATATGGATCAATCTCGCTAGTAGAAATGGTCTCAAAATGGCTATTCGGAACCCAAAACTTTGACATCAAAAAACGGACGAACTTGGTGTATTTAGAGTAATGAGTTAAAAAGCGTAAAAGTTCTCGATAAAACTTCATTCAAACGATATGGATCAATCTTTCTAGTAGTAATGGTGTCTAAATGGCTATTCGGAACCGAAAACTTTGACATCAAAAAACGGACGAACTTGGTGTATTTAGATTAATGATTTAAAAAGCGTAAAAGTTCTCGATAAAACTTCATTCAAACGATATGGATCAATCTTTCTAGTAGTAATGGTGTCAAAATGGCTATTCAGAACCCAAAACTTTGACATCAAAAAACGGACGAACTTGGTGTATTTAGAGTAATAAGTTAAAAAGCGTAAAAGTTCTCGATAAAACTTCATTCAAACGATATGGATCAATCTTTCTAGTAGTAATGGTGTCAAAATGGCTATTCGGAACCCAAAACTTTGACATCAAAAAACGGACGAACTTGGTGTATTTAGAGTAATGAGTTAAAAAGCGTAAAAGTTCTCGATAACACTTCATTCAAACGATATGGATCAATCTTTCTAGTAGTAATGGTGTCAAAATGGATATTCAGAACCCAAAACTTTGACATCAAAAAACGGACGAACTTGGTGTATTTAGAGTAATGAGTTAAAAAGCGTAAAAGTTCTCGATAAAACTTCATTCAAACGATATGGAACAATCATTCTAGTAGTAATGGTGTCAAAATGGCTATTCGGAACCCAAAACTTTGACATCAAAAAACGGACGAACTCGGTGTACTTAGAGTAATGAGTTAAAAAGCGTAAAAGTTCTCGATAAAACTTCATTCAAACGATATGGATCAATCTTTCTAGTAGTAATGGTGTCTAAATGGCTATTCGGAACCGAAAACTTTGACATCAAAAAACGGACGAACTTGGTGTATTTAGAGTAATGAGTTAAAAAGCGTAAAAGTTCTCGATAAAACTTCATTCAAACGATATGGATCAATCTCGCTAGTAGAAATGGTCTCAAAATGGCTATTCGGAACCCAAAACTTTGACATCAAAAAACGGACGAACTTGGTGTATTTAGAGTAATGAGTTAAAAAGCGTAAAAGTTCTCGATAAAACTTCATTCAAACGATATGGATCAATCTTTCTAGTAGTAATGGTGTCTAAATGGCTATTCGGAACCGAAAACTTTGATATCAAAAAACGGACGAACTTGGTGTATTTAGAGTAATGAGTTAAAAAGCCTAAAAGTTCTCGATAAAACTTCATTCAAACGATATGGATCAATCTTTCTAGTAGTAATGGTGTCAAAATGGCTATTCGGAACCCAAAACTTTGACATCAAAAAACGGACGAACTTGGTGTATTTAGAGTAATGATTTAAAAAGTGTAAAAGTTCTCGATAAAACTTCATTCAAACGATATGGATCAATCTTTCTAGTAGTAATGGTGTCAAAATGGCTATTCGGAACCCAAAACTTTGACATCAAAAAACGGACGAACTTGGTGTATTTAGAGTAATGAGTTAAAAAGCGTAAAAGTTCTCGATAAAACTTAATTCAAACGATATGGATCATTCTTTCTAGTAGTAATGGTGTCAAAATGGCTATTCGGAACCCAAAACTTTGAC
Organism: Euphrasia confusa; assembly: GCA_954870475.1. Taxonomy (NCBI): domain Eukaryota; kingdom Viridiplantae; phylum Streptophyta; class Magnoliopsida; order Lamiales; family Orobanchaceae; genus Euphrasia; species Euphrasia confusa. The sequence continues at coordinate 26,713,549 of OX940959.1, forward strand.
ATCAGAAAACGGACGAACTCGGTGTATTTAGAGTAATGAGTTAAAAAGCGTTAAAGTTCTCGATAAAACTTCATTCAAACGATATGGATCAATCTTTCTAGTAGTAATGGTGTCTAAATGGCTATTCGGAACCGAAAACTTTGACATCAAAAAACGGACGAACTTGGTGTATTTAGATTAATGAGTTAAAAAGCGTAAAAGTTCTCGATAAAACTTCATTCAAACGATATGGATCAATCTTGCTAGTAGAAATGGTCTCAAAATGGCTATTCGGAACCCAAAACTTTGACATCAAAAAACGGACGAACTTGGTGTATTTAGAGTAATGAGTTAAAAAGCGTAAACGTTCTCGATAAAACTTCATTCAAACGATATGGATCAATCTTTCTAGTAGTAATGGTGTCTAAATGGCTATTCGGAACCGAAAACTTTGACATCAAAAAACGGACGAACTTGGTGTATTTAGATTAATGATTTAAAAAGCGTAAAGGTTCTCGATAAAACTTCATTCTAACGATATGGATCAATCTTTCTAGTAGTAATGGTGTCAAAATGGCTATTCAGAACCCAAAACTTTGACATCAAAAAACGGACGAACTTGGTGTATTTAGAGTAATAAGTTAAAAAGCGTAAAAGTTCTCGATAAAACTTCATTCAAACGATATGGATCAATCTTTCTAGTAGTAATGGTGTCAAAATGGCTATTCGGAACCCAAAACTTTGACATCAAAAAACGGACGAACTTGGTCTATTTAGAGTAATGAGTTAAAAAGCGTAAAAGTTCTCGATAACACTTCATTCAAACGATATGGATCAATCTTTCTAGTAGTAATGGTGTCAAAATGGATATTCAGAACCCAAAACTTTGACATCAAAAAACGGACGAACTTGGTGTATTTAGAGTAATGAGTTAAAAAGCGTAAAAGTTCTCGATAAAACTTCATTCAAACGATATGGAACAATCATTCTAGTAGTAATGGTGTCAAAATGGCTATTCGGAACCCAAAACTTTGACATCAAAAAACTGACGAACTTGGTGTATTTAGAGTAATGAGTTAAAAAGCGTAAAAGTTCTCGATAAAACTTCATTCAAACGATATGGATCAATCTTTCTAGTAGTAATGGTGTCTAAATGGCTATTCGAAACCGAAAACTTTGACATCAAAAAACGGACGAACTTGGTGTATTTAGAGTAATGAGTTAAAAAGCGTAAAAGTTCTCGATAAAACTTCATTCAAACGATATGGATCAATCTTTCTTGTAGTAATGGTGTCAAAATGGCTATTCGGAACCCAAAACTTTGACATCAAAAAACGGACGAACTTGGTGTATTTAGAGTAATGAGTTAAAAAGCGTAAAAGTTCTCGATAAAACTTCATTCAAACGATATGGATCAATCTTTCTAGTAGTAATGGTCTCAAAATGGCTATTCGGAACCCAAAACTTTGACATCAAAAAACGGACGAACTTGGTGTATTTAGAGTAATGAGTTAAAAAGCGTAAAAGTTCTCGATAAAACTTCATTCAAACGATATGGATTAATCTTTCTAGTAGTAATGGTGTCCAAATGGCTATTCGGAACCGAAAACTTTGACATCAAAAAACGGACGAACTTGGTGTATTTAGAGTAATGAGTTAAAAAGCGTAAAAGTTCTCGATAAAACTTCATTCAAACGATATGGATCAATCTTTCTAGTAGTAATGGTGTCAAAATGGTTATTCGGAACCCAAAACTTTGACATCAAAAAACGGACGAACTTGGTGTATTTAGAGTAATGAGTTAAAAAGCGTAAAAGTTCTCGATAAAACTTAATTCAAACGATATGGATCATTCTTTCTAGTAGTAATGGTGTCAAAATGGCTATTCGGAACCCAAAACTTTGACATCAGAAAACGGACGAACTCGGTGTATTTAGAGTAATGAGTTAAAAAGCGTTAAAGTTCTCGATAAAACTTCATTCAAACGATATGGATCAATCTTTCTAGTAGTAATGGTGTCAAAATGGCTATTCGGAACCCAAAACTTTGACATCAAAAAACGGACGAACTCGGTGTATTTAGAGTAATGAGTTAAAAAGCGTAAAAGTTCTTGATAAAACTTCATTCAAACGATATAGATCAATCTTTCTAGTAGTAATGGTGTCTAAATGGCTATTCGGAACCGAAAACTTTGACATCAAAAAATGGACGAACTTGGTGTATTTAGAGTAATGAGTTAAAAAGCGTAAAAGTTCTCGATAAAACTTCATTCAAACGATATGGATCAATCTTTCTAGTAGTAATGGTCTCAAAATGGCTATTCGGAACCCAAAACTTTGACATCAAAAAACGGACGAACTTGGTGTATTTAGAGTAATGAGTTAAAAAGCGTAAAAGTTCTCGATAAAACATCATTCAAACGATATGGATCAATCTTTCTAGTAGTAATGGTCTCAAAATGGCTATTCGGAACCCAAAACTTTGACATCAAAAAACGGACGAACTTGGTGTATTTAGAGTAATGAGTTAAAAAGCGTAAAAGTTCTCGATAAAACATCATTCAAACGATATGGATCAATCTTTCTAGTAGTAATGGTGTCAAAATGGCTATTCGGAACCCAAAACTTTGACATCAAAAAACGGACGAACTTGGTGTATTTAGAGTAATGAGTTAAAAAGCGTAAAAGTTCTCGATAACACTTCATTCAAACGATATGGATCAATCTTTCTAGTAGTAATGGTGTCAAAATGGATATTCAGAACCCAAAACTTTGACATCAAAAAACGGACGAACTTGGTGTATTTAGAGTTATGAGTTAAAAAGCGTAAAAGTTCTCGATAAAACTTCATTCAAACGATATGGAACAATCATTCTAGTTGTAATGGTGTCAAAATGGCTATTCGGAACCCAAAACTTTGACATCAAAAAACGGACTAACTCGGTGTATTTAGAGTAATGAGTTAAAAAGCGTAAAAGTTCTCGATAAAACTTCATTCAAACGATATGGATCAATCTTTCTAGTAGTAATGGTGTCTAAATGGCTATTCGGAACCGAAAACTTTGACATCAAAAAACGGACGAACTTGGTGTATTTAGAGTAATGAGTTAAAAAGCGTAAAAGTTCTCGATAAAACTTCATTCAAACGATATGGAACAATCATTCTAGTTGTAATGGTGTCAAAATGGCTATTCGGAACCCAAAACTTTGACATCAAAAAACGGACGAACTTGGTGTATTTAGAGTAATGAGTTAAAAAGCGTAAAAGTTCTCGATAAAACTTCATTCAAACGATATGGAACAATCATTCTAGTTGTAATGGTGTCAAAATGGCTATTCGGAACCCAAAACTTTGACATCAAAAAACGGACTAACTCGGTGTATTTAGAGTAATGAGTTAAAAAGCGTAAAAGTTCTCGATAAAACTTCATTCAAACGATATGGATCAATCTTGCTAGTAGAAATGGTCTCAAAATGGCTATTCGGAACCCAAAACTTTGACATCAAAAAACGGACGAACTTGGTGTATTTAGAGTAATGAGTTAAAAAGCGTAAAAGTTCTCGATAAAACTTCATTCAAACGATATGGATCAATCTTTCTAGTAGTAATGGTGTCTAAATGGCTATTCGGAACCGAAAACTTTGACATCAAAAAACGGACGAACTTGGTGTATTTAGATTAATGATTTAAAAAGCGTAAAAGTTCTCGATAAAACTTCATTCAAACGATATGGATCAATCTTTCTAGTAGTAATGGTGTCAAAATGGCTATTCAGAACCCAAAACTTTGACATCAAAAAACGGACGAACTTGGTGTATTTAGAGTAATGAGTTAAAAAGCGTAAAAGTTCTCGATAAAACTTCATTCAAACGATATGGATCAATCTTTCTAGTAGTAATGGTGTCAAAATGGCTATTCGGAACCCAAAACTTTGACATCAAAAAACGGACGAACTTGGTGTATTTAGAGTAATGAGTTAAAAAGCGTAAAAGTTCTCGATAACACTTCATTCAAACGATATGGATCAATCTTTCTAGTAGTAATGGTGTCAAAATGGATATTCAGAACCCAAAACTTTGACATCAAAAAACGGACGAACTTGGTGTATTTAGAGTAATGAGTTAAAAAGCGTAAAAGTTCTCGATAAAACTTCATTCAAACGATATGGAACAATCATTCTAGTAGTAATGGTGTCAAAATGGCTATTCGGAACCCAAAACTTTGACATCAAAAAACGGACGAACTCGGTGTATTTAGAGTAATGAGTTAAAAAGCGTAAAAGTTCTCGATAAAACTTCATTCAAACGATATGGATCAATCTTTCTAGTAGTAATGGTGTCTAAATGGCTATTCGGAACCGAAAACTTTGACATCAAAAAACGGACGAACTTGGTGTATTTAGAGTAATGAGTTAAAAAGCGTAAAAGTTCTCGATAAAACTTCATTCAAACGATATGGATCAATCTCGCTAGTAGAAATGGTCTCAAAATGGCTATTCGGAACCCAAAACTTTGACATCAAAAAAAGGACGAACTTGGTGTATTTAGAGTAATGAGTTAAAAAGCGTAAAAGTTCTCGATAAAACTTCATTCAAACGATATGGATCAATCTTTCTAGTAGTAATGGTGTCTAAATGGCTATTCGGAACCGAAAACTTTGACATCAAAAAACGGACGAACTTGGTGTATTTAGATTAATGATTTAAAAAGCGTAAAAGTTCTCGATAAAACTTCATTCAAATGATATGGATCAATCTTTCTAGTAGTAATGGTGTCAAAATGGCTATTCAGAACCCAAAACTTTGACATCAAAAAACGGACGAACTTGGTGTATTTAGAGTAATAAGTTAAAAAGCGTAAAAGTTCTCGATAAAACTTCATTCAAACGATATGGATCAATCTTTCTAGTAGTAATGGTGTCAAAATGGCTATTCGGAACCCAAAACTTTGACATCAAAAAACGGACGAACTTGGTGTATTTAGAGTAATGAGTTAAAAAGCGTAAAAGTTCTCGATAACACTTCATTCAAACGATATGGATCAATCTTTCTAGTAGTAATGGTGTCAAAATGGATATTCAGAACCCAAAACTTTGACATCAAAAAACGGACGAACTTGGTGTATTTAGAGTAATGAGTTAAAAAGCGTAAAAGTTCTCGATAAAACATCATTCAAACGATATGGAACAATCATTCTAGTAGTAATGGTGTCAAAATGGCTATTCGGAACCCAAAACTTTGACATCAAAAAACGGACGAACTCGGTGTATTTAGAGTAATGAGTTAAAAAGCGTAAAAGTTCTCGATAAAACTTCATTCAAACGATATGGATCAATATTTCTAGTAGTAATGGTGTCTAAATGGCTATTCGGAACCGAAAACTTTGACATCAAAAAACGGACGAACTTGGTGTATTTAGAGTAATGAGTTAAAAAGCGTAAAAGTTCTCGATAAAACTTCATTCAAACGATATGGATCAATCTCGCTAGTAGAAATGGTCTCAAAATGGCTATTCGGAACCCAAAACTTTGACATCAAAAAACGGACGAACTTGGTGTATTTAGAGTAATGAGTTAAAATGCGTAAAAGTTCTCGATAAAACTTCATTCAAACGATATGGATCAATCTTTCTAGTAGTAATGGTGTCTAAATGGCTATTCGGAACCGAAAACTTTGACATCAAAAAACGGACGAACTTGGTGTATTTAGATTAATGATTTAAAAAGCGTAAAATTTCTCGATAAAACTTCATTCAAACGATATGGATCAATCTTTCTAGTAGTAATGGTGTCAAAATGGCTATTCAGAACCCAAAACTTTGACATCAAAAAACGGACGAACTTGGTGTATTTAGAGTAATAAGTTAAAAAGCGTAAAAGTTCTCGATAAAACTTCATTCAAACGATATGGATCAATCTTTCTAGTAGTAATGGTGTCAAAATGGCTATTCGGAACCCAAAACTTTGACATCAAAAAATGGACGAACTTGGTGTATTTAGAGTAATGAGTTAAAAAGCGTAAAAGTTCTCGATAACACTTCATTCAAACGATATGGATCAATCTTTCTAGTAGTAATGGTGTCAAAATGGATATTCAGAACCCAAAACTTTGACATCAAAAAACGGACGAACTTGGTGTATTTAGAGTAATGAGTTAAAAAGCGTAAAAGTTCTCGATAAAACTTCATTCAAACGATATGGAACAATCATTCTAGTAGTAATGGTGTCAAAATGGCTATTCGGAACCCAAAACTTTGACATCAAAAAACTGACGAACTTGGTGTATTTAGAGTAATGAGTTAAAAAGCGTAAAAGTTCTCGATAAAACTTCATTCAAACGATATGGATCAATCTTTCTAGTAGTAATGGTGTCTAAATGGCTATTCGAAACCGAAAACTTTGACATCAAAAAACGGACGAACATGGTGTATTTAGAGTAATGAGTTAAAAAGCGTAAAAGTTCTCGATAAAACATCATTCAAACGATATGGATCAATCTTTCTAGTAGTAATGGTGTCAAAATGGCTATTCGGAACCCAAAACTTTGACATCAAAAAACGGACGAACTTGGTGTATTTAGAGTAATGAGTTAAAAAGCGTAAAAGTTCTCGATAAAACTTCATTCAAACGATATGGAACAATCTTTCTAGTAGTAATGGTGTCAAAATGGCTATTCGGAACCCAAAACTTTGACATCAAAAAACTGACGAACTTGGTGTATTTAGAGTAATGAGTTAAAAAGCGTAAAAGTTCTCGATAAAACTTCATTCAAACGATATGGAACAATCTTTCTAGTAGTAATGGTGTCAAAATGGATATTCAGAACCCAAAACTTTGACATCAAAAAACGGACGAACTTGGTGTATTTAGAGTAATGAGTTAAAAAGCGTAAAAGTTCTCGATAAAACTTCATTCAAACGATATGGATCAATCATTCTAGTTGTAATGGTGTCAAAATGGCTATTCGGAACCCAAAACTTTGACATCAAAAAACGGACTAACTCGGTGTATTTAGAGTAATGAGTTAAAAAGCGTAAAAGTTCTCGATAAAACTTCATTCAAACGATATGGAACAATCATTCTAGTTGTAATGGTGTCAAAATGGCTATTCGGAACCCAAAACTTTGACATCAAAAAACGGACTAACTCGGTGTATTTAGAGTAATGAGTTAAAAAGCGTAAAAGTTCTCGATAAAACTTCATTCAAACGATATGGATCAATTTTTCTAGTAGTAATGGTGTCTAAATGGCTATTCGGAACCGAAAACTTTGACATCAAAAAACGGACGAACTTGGTGTATTTAGAGTAATGAGTTAAAAAGCGTAAAAGTTCTCGATAAAACTTCATTCAAACGATATGGAACAATCATTCTAGTTGTAATGGTGTCAAAATGGCTATTCGGAACCCAAAACTTTGACATCAAAAAACGGACGAACTTGGTGTATTTAGAGTAATGAGTTAAAAAGCGTAAAAGTTCTCGATAAAACTTCATTCAAACGATATGGAACAATCATTCTAGTTGTAATGGTGTCAAAATGGCTATTCGGAACCCAAAACTTTGATATCAAAAAACGGACTAACTCGGTGTATTTAGAGTAATGAGTTAAAAAGCGTAAAAGTTCTCGATAAAACTTCATTCAAACGATATGGAACAATCATTCTAGTAGTAATGGTGTCAAAATGGCTATTCGGAACCCAAAACTTTGACATCAAAAAACGGACGAACTCGGTGTATTTAGAGTAATGAGTTAAAAAGCGTAAAAGTTCTCGATAAAACTTCATTCAAACGATATGGATCAATCTTTCTAGTAGTAATGGTGTCTAAATGGCTATTCGGAACCGAAAACTTTGACATCAAAAAACGGACGAACTTGGTGTATTTAGAGTAATGAGTTAAAAAGCGTAAAAGTTCTCGATAAAACTTCATTCAAACGATATGGATCAATCTCGCTAGTAGAAATGGTCTCAAAATGGCTATTCGGAACCCAAAACTTTGACATCAAAAAAAGGACGAACTTGGTGTATTTAGAGTAATGAGTTAAAAAGCGTAAAAGTTCTCGATAAAACTTCATTCAAACGATATGGATCAATCTTTCTAGTAGTAATGGTGTCTAAATGGCTATTCGGAACCGAAAACTTTGACATCAAAAAACGGACGAACTTGGTGTATTTAGATTAATGATTTAAAAAGCGTAAAAGTTCTCGATAAAACTTCATTCAAATGATATGGATCAATCTTTCTAGTAGTAATGGTGTCAAAATGGCTATTCAGAACCCAAAACTTTGACATCAAAAAACGGACGAACTTGGTGTATTTAGAGTAATAAGTTAAAAAGCGTAAAAGTTCTCGATAAAACTTCATTCAAACGATATGGATCAATCTTTCTAGTAGTAATGGTGTCAAAATGGCTATTCGGAACCCAAAACTTTGACATCAAAAAACGGACGAACTTGGTGTATTTAGAGTAATGAGTTAAAAAGCGTAAAAGTTCTCGATAACACTTCATTCAAACGATATGGATCAATCTTTCTAGTAGTAATGGTGTCAAAATGGATATTCAGAACCCAAAACTTTGACATCAAAAAACGGACGAACTTGGTGTATTTAGAGTAATGAGTTAAAAAGCGTAAAAGTTCTCGATAAAACATCATTCAAACGATATGGAACAATCATTCTAGTAGTAATGGTGTCAAAATGGCTATTCGGAACCCAAAACTTTGACATCAAAAAACGGACGAACTCGGTGTATTTAGAGTAATGAGTTAAAAAGCGTAAAAGTTCTCGATAAAACTTCATTCAAACGATATGGATCAATATTTCTAGTAGTAATGGTGTCTAAATGGCTATTCGGAACCGAAAACTTTGACATCAAAAAACGGACGAACTTGGTGTATTTAGAGTAATGAGTTAAAAAGCGTAAAAGTTCTCGATAAAACTTCATTCAAACGATATGGATCAATCTCGCTAGTAGAAATGGTCTCAAAATGGCTATTCGGAACCCAAAACTTTGACATCAAAAAACGGACGAACTTGGTGTATTTAGAGTAATGAGTTAAAATGCGTAAAAGTTCTCGATAAAACTTCATTCAAACGATATGGATCAATCTTTCTAGTAGTAATGGTGTCTAAATGGCTATTCGGAACCGAAAACTTTGACATCAAAAAACGGACGAACTTGGTGTATTTAGATTAATGATTTAAAAAGCGTAAAATTTCTCGATAAAACTTCATTCAAACGATATGGATCAATCTTTCTAGTAGTAATGGTGTCAAAATGGCTATTCAGAACCCAAAACTTTGACATCAAAAAACGGACGAACTTGGTGTATTTAGAGTAATAAGTTAAAAAGCGTAAAAGTTCTCGATAAAACTTCATTCAAACGATATGGATCAATCTTTCTAGTAGTAATGGTGTCAAAATGGCTATTCGGAACCCAAAACTTTGACATCAAAAAATGGACGAACTTGGTGTATTTAGAGTAATGAGTTAAAAAGCGTAAAAGTTCTCGATAACACTTCATTCAAACGATATGGATCAATCTTTCTAGTAGTAATGGTGTCAAAATGGATATTCAGAACCCAAAACTTTGACATCAAAAAACGGACGAACTTGGTGTATTTAGAGTAATGAGTTAAAAAGCGTAAAAGTTCTCGATAAAACTTCATTCAAACGATATGGAACAATCATTCTAGTAGTAATGGTGTCAAAATGGCTATTCGGAACCCAAAACTTTGACATCAAAAAACTGACGAACTTGGTGTATTTAGAGTAATGAGTTAAAAAGCGTAAAAGTTCTCGATAAAACTTCATTCAAACGATATGGATCAATCTTTCTAGTAGTAATGGTGTCTAAATGGCTATTCGAAACCGAAAACTTTGACATCAAAAAACGGACGAACATGGTGTATTTAGAGTAATGAGTTAAAAAGCGTAAAAGTTCTCGATAAAACATCATTCAAACGATATGGATCAATCTTTCTAGTAGTAATGGTGTCAAAATGGCTATTCGGAACCCAAAACTTTGACATCAAAAAACGGACGAACTTGGTGTATTTAGAGTAATGAGTTAAAAAGCGTAAAAGTTCTCGATAAAACTTCATTCAAACGATATGGAACAATCTTTCTAGTAGTAATGGTGTCAAAATGGCTATTCGGAACCCAAAACTTTGACATCAAAAAACTGACGAACTTGGTGTATTTAGAGTAATGAGTTAAAAAGCGTAAAAGTTCTCGATAAAACTTCATTCAAACGATATGGAACAATCTTTCTAGTAGTAATGGTGTCAAAATGGATATTCAGAACCCAAAACTTTGACATCAAAAAACGGACGAACTTGGTGTATTTAGAGTAATGAGTTAAAAAGCGTAAAAGTTCTCGATAAAACTTCATTCAAACGATATGGATCAATCATTCTAGTTGTAATGGTGTCAAAATGGCTATTCGGAACCCAAAACTTTGACATCAAAAAACGGACTAACTCGGTGTATTTAGAGTAATGAGTTAAAAAGCGTAAAAGTTCTCGATAAAACTTCATTCAAACGATATGGAACAATCATTCTAGTTGTAATGGTGTCAAAATGGCTATTCGGAACCCAAAACTTTGACATCAAAAAACGGACTAACTCGGTGTATTTAGAGTAATGAGTTAAAAAGCGTAAAAGTTCTCGATAAAACTTCATTCAAACGATATGGATCAATTTTTCTAGTAGTAATGGTGTCTAAATGGCTATTCGGAACCGAAAACTTTGACATCAAAAAACGGACGAACTTGGTGTATTTAGAGTAATGAGTTAAAAAGCGTAAAAGTTCTCGATAAAACTTCATTCAAACGATATGGAACAATCATTCTAGTTGTAATGGTGTCAAAATGGCTATTCGGAACCCAAAACTTTGACATCAAAAAACGGACGAACTTGGTGTATTTAGAGTAATGAGTTAAAAAGCGTAAAAGTTCTCGATAAAACTTCATTCAAACGATATGGAACAATCATTCTAGTTGTAATGGTGTCAAAATGGCTATTCGGAACCCAAAACTTTGACATCAAAAAACGGACTAACTCGGTGTATTTAGAGTAATGAGTTAAAAAGCGTAAAAGTTCTCGATAAAACTTCATTCAAACGATATGGATCAATCTTGCTAGTAGAAATGGTCTCAAAATGGCTATTCGGAACCCAAAACTTTGACATCAAAAAACGGACGAACTTGGTGTATTTAGAGTAATGAGTTAAAAAGCGTAAAAGTTCTCGATAAAACTTCATTCAAACGATATGGATCAATCTTTCTAGTAGTAATGGTGTCTAAATGGCTATTCGGAACCGAAAACTTTGACATCAAAAAACGGACGAACTTGGTGTATTTAGATTAATGATTTAAAAAGCGTAAAAGTTCTCGATAAAACTTCATTCAAACGATATGGATCAATCTTTCTAGTAGTAATGGTGTCAAAATGGCTATTCAGAACCCAAAACTTTGACATCAAAAAACGGACGAACTTGGTGTATTTAGAGTAATGAGTTAAAAAGCGTAAAAGTTCTCGATAAAACTTCATTCAAACGATATGGATCAATCTTTCTAGTAGTAATGGTGTCAAAATGGCTATTCGGAACCCAAAACATTGACATCAAAAAACGGACGAACTTGGTGTATTTAGAGTAATGAGTTAAAAAGCGTAAAAGTTCTCGATAACACTTCATTCAAACGATATGGATCAATCTTTCTAGTAGTAATGGTGTCAAAATGGATATTCAGAACCCAAAACTTTGACATCAAAAAACGGACGAACTTGGTGTATTTAGAGTAATGAGTTAAAAAGCGTAAAAGTTCTCGATAAAACTTCATTCAAACGATATGGAACAATCATTCTAGTAGTAATGGTGTCAAAATGGCTATTCGGAACCCAAAACTTTGACATCAAAAAACGGACGAACTCGGTGTATTTAGAGTAATGAGTTAAAAAGCGTAAAAGTTCTCGATAAAACTTCATTCAAACGATATGGATCAATCTTTCTAGTAGTAATGGTGTCTAAATGGCTATTCGGAACCGAAAACTTTGACATCAAAAAACGGACGAACTTGGTGTATTTAGAGTAATGAGTTAAAAAGCGTAAAAGTTCTCGATAAAACTTCATTCAAACGATATGGATCAATCTCGCTAGTAGAAATGGTCTCAAAATGGCTATTCGGAACCCAAAACTTTGACATCAAAAAACGGACGAACTTGGTGTATTTAGAGTAATGAGTTAAAAAGCGTAAAAGTTCTCGATAAAACTTCATTCAAACGATATGGATCAATCTTTCTAGTAGTAATGGTGTCTAAATGGCTATTCGGAACCGAAAACTTTGACATCAAAAAACGGACGAACTTGGTGTATTTAGATTAATGATTTAAAAAGCGTAAAAGTTCTCGATAAAACTTCATTCAAACGATATGGATCAATCTTTCTAGTAGTAATGGTGTCAAAATGGCTATTCAGAACCCAAAACTTTGACATCAAAAAACGGACGAACTTGGTGTATTTAGAGTAATAAGTTAATAAGCGTAAAAGTTCTCGATAAAACTTCATTCAAACGATATGGATCAATCTTTCTAGTAGTAATGGTGTCAAAATGGCTATTCGGAACCCAAAACTTTGACATCAAAAAATGGACGAACTTGGTGTATTTAGAGTAATGAGTTAAAAAGCGTAAAAGTTCTCGATAACACTTCATTCAAACGATATGGATCAATCTTTCTAGTAGTAATGGTGTCAAAATGGATATTCAGAACCCAAAACTTTGACATCAAAAAACGGACGAACTTGGTGTATTTAGAGTAATGAGTTAAAAAGCGTAAAAGTTCTCGATAAAACTTCATTCAAACGATATGGAACAATCATTCTAGTAGTAATGGTGTCAAAATGGCTATTCGGAACCCAAAACTTTGACATCAAAAAACGGACGAACTTGGTGTATTTAGAGTAATGAGTTAAAAAGCGTAAAAGTTCTCGATAAAACTTCATTCAAACGATATGGAACAATCATTCTAGTAGTAATGGTGTCAAAATGGCTATTCGGAACCCAAAACTTTGACATCAAAAAACGGACGAACTCGGTGTATTTAGAGTAATGAGTTAAAAAGCGTAAAAGTTCTCGATAAAACTTCATTCAAACGATATGGATCAATCTTTCTAGTAGTAATGGTGTCTAAATGGCTATTCGGAACCGAAAACTTTGACATCAAAAAACGGACGAACTTGGTGTATTTAGAGTAATGAGTTAAAAAGCGTAAAAGTTCTCGATAAAACTTCATTCAAACGATATGGATCAATCTCGCTAGTAGAAATGGTCTCAAAATGGCTATTCGGAACCCAAAACTTTGACATCAAAAAACGGACGAACTTGGTGTATTTAGAGTAATGAGTTAAAAAGCGTAAAAGTTCTCGATAAAACTTCATTCAAACGATATGGATCAATCTTTCTAGTAGTAATGGTGTCTAAATGGCTATTCGGAACCGAAAACTTTGACATCAAAAAACGGACGAACTTGGTGTATTTAGATTAATGATTTAAAAAGCGTAAAAGTTCTCGATAAAACTTCATTCAAACGATATGGATCAATCTTTCTAGTAGTAATGGTGTCAAAATGGCTATTCAGAACCCAAAACTTTGACATCAAAAAACGGACGAACTTGGTGTATTTAGAGTAATAAGTTAATAAGCGTAAAAGTTCTCGATAAAACTTCATTCAAACGATATGGATCAATCTTTCTAGTAGTAATGGTGTCAAAATGGCTATTCGGAACCCAAAACTTTGACATCAAAAAATGGACGAACTTGGTGTATTTAGAGTAATGAGTTAAAAAGCGTAAAAGTTCTCGATAACACTTCATTCAAACGATATGGATCAATCTTTCTAGTAGTAATGGTGTCAAAATGGATATTCAGAACCCAAAACTTTGACATCAAAAAACGGACGAACTTGGTGTATTTAGAGTAATGAGTTAAAAAGCGTAAAAGTTCTCGATAAAACTTCATTCAAACGATATGGAACAATCATTCTAGTAGTAATGGTGTCAAAATGGCTATTCGGAACCCAAAACTTTGACATCAAAAAACGGACGAACTTGGTGTATTTAGAGTAATGAGTTAAAAAGCGTAAAAGTTCTCGATAAAACTTCATTCAAACGATATGGAACAATCATTCTAGTAGTAATGGTGTCAAAATGGCTATTCGGAACCCAAAACTTTGACATCAAAAAACTGACGAACTTGGTGTATTTAGAGTAATGAGTTAAAAAGCGTAAAAGTTCTCGATAAAACTTCATTCAAACGATATGGATCAATCTTTCTAGTAGTAATGGTGTCTAAATGGCTATTCGAAACCGAAAACTTTGACATCAAAAAACGGACGAACTTGGTGTATTTAGAGTAATGAGTTAAAAAGCGTAAAAGTTCTCGATAAAACTTCATTCAAACGATATGGATCAATCTTTCTAGTAGTAATGGTGTCAAAATGGCTATTCAGAACCCAAAACTTTGACATCAAAAAACGGACGAACTTGGTGTATTTAGAGTAATGAGTTAAAAAGCGTAAAAGTTCTCGATAAAACTTCATTCAAACGATATGGATCAATCTTTCTAGTAGTAATGGTGTCAAAATGGCTATTCGGAACCCAAAACATTGACATCAAAAAACGGACGAACTTGGTGTATTTAGAGTAATGAGTTAAAAAGCGTAAAAGTTCTCGATAACACTTCATTCAAACGATATGGATCAATCTTTCTAGTAGTAATGGTGTCAAAATGGATATTCAGAACCCAAAACTTTGACATCAAAAAACGGACGAACTTGGTGTATTTAGAGTAATGAGTTAAAAAGCGTAAAAGTTCTCGATAAAACTTCATTCAAACGATATGGAACAATCATTCTAGTAGTAATGGTGTCAAAATGGCTATTCGGAACCCAAAACTTTGACATCAAAAAACGGACGAACTCGGTGTATTTAGAGTAATGAGTTAAAAAGCGTAAAAGTTCTCGATAAAACTTCATTCAAACGATATGGATCAATCTTTCTAGTAGTAATGGTGTCTAAATGGCTATTCGGAACCGAAAACTTTGACATCAAAAAACGGACGAACTTGGTGTATTTAGAGTAATGAGTTAAAAAGCGTAAAAGTTCTCGATAAAACTTCATTCAAACGATATGGATCAATCTCGCTAGTAGAAATGGTCTCAAAATGGCTATTCGGAACCCAAAACTTTGACATCAAAAAACGGACGAACTTGGTGTATTTAGAGTAATGAGTTAAAAAGCGTAAAAGTTCTCGATAAAACTTCATTCAAACGATATGGATCAATCTTTCTAGTAGTAATGGTGTCTAAATGGCTATTCGGAACCGAAAACTTTGACATCAAAAAACGGACGAACTTGGTGTATTTAGATTAATGATTTAAAAAGCGTAAAAGTTCTCGATAAAACTTCATTCAAACGATATGGATCAATCTTTCTAGTAGTAATGGTGTCAAAATGGCTATTCAGAACCCAAAACTTTGACATCAAAAAACGGACGAACTTGGTGTATTTAGAGTAATAAGTTAATAAGCGTAAAAGTTCTCGATAAAACTTCATTCAAACGATATGGATCAATCTTTCTAGTAGTAATGGTGTCAAAATGGCTATTCGGAACCCAAAACTTTGACATCAAAAAATGGACGAACTTGGTGTATTTAGAGTAATGAGTTAAAAAGCGTAAAAGTTCTCGATAACACTTCATTCAAACGATATGGATCAATCTTTCTAGTAGTAATGGTGTCAAAATGGATATTCAGAACCCAAAACTTTGACATCAAAAAACGGACGAACTTGGTGTATTTAGAGTAATGAGTTAAAAAGCGTAAAAGTTCTCGATAAAACTTCATTCAAACGATATGGAACAATCATTCTAGTAGTAATGGTGTCAAAATGGCTATTCGGAACCCAAAACTTTGACATCAAAAAACGGACGAACTTGGTGTATTTAGAGTAATGAGTTAAAAAGCGTAAAAGTTCTCGATAAAACTTCATTCAAACGATATGGAACAATCATTCTAGTAGTAATGGTGTCAAAATGGCTATTCGGAACCCAAAACTTTGACATCAAAAAACGGACGAACTCGGTGTATTTAGAGTAATGAGTTAAAAAGCGTAAAAGTTCTCGATAAAACTTCATTCAAACGATATGGATCAATCTTTCTAGTAGTAATGGTGTCTAAATGGCTATTCGGAACCGAAAACTTTGACATCAAAAAACGGACGAACTTGGTGTATTTAGAGTAATGAGTTAAAAAGCGTAAAAGTTCTCGATAAAACTTCATTCAAACGATATGGATCAATCTCGCTAGTAGAAATGGTCTCAAAATGGCTATTCGGAACCCAAAACTTTGACATCAAAAAACGGACGAACTTGGTGTATTTAGAGTAATGAGTTAAAAAGCGTAAAAGTTCTCGATAAAACTTCATTCAAACGATATGGATCAATCTTTCTAGTAGTAATGGTGTCTAAATGGCTATTCGGAACCGAAAACTTTGACATCAAAAAACGGACGAACTTGGTGTATTTAGATTAATGATTTAAAAAGCGTAAAAGTTCTCGATAAAACTTCATTCAAACGATATGGATCAATCTTTCTAGTAGTAATGGTGTCAAAATGGCTATTCAGAACCCAAAACTTTGACATCAAAAAACGGACGAACTTGGTGTATTTAGAGTAATAAGTTAATAAGCGTAAAAGTTCTCGATAAAACTTCATTCAAACGATATGGATCAATCTTTCTAGTAGTAATGGTGTCAAAATGGCTATTCGGAACCCAAAACTTTGACATCAAAAAATGGACGAACTTGGTGTATTTAGAGTAATGAGTTAAAAAGCGTAAAAGTTCTCGATAACACTTCATTCAAACGATATGGATCAATCTTTCTAGTAGTAATGGTGTCAAAATGGATATTCAGAACCCAAAACTTTGACATCAAAAAACGGACGAACTTGGTGTATTTAGAGTAATGAGTTAAAAAGCGTAAAAGTTCTCGATAAAACTTCATTCAAACGATATGGAACAATCATTCTAGTAGTAATGGTGTCAAAATGGCTATTCGGAACCCAAAACTTTGACATCAAAAAACGGACGAACTTGGTGTATTTAGAGTAATGAGTTAAAAAGCGTAAAAGTTCTCGATAAAACTTCATTCAAACGATATGGAACAATCATTCTAGTAGTAATGGTGTCAAAATGGCTATTCGGAACCCAAAACTTTGACATCAAAAAACTGACGAACTTGGTGTATTTAGAGTAATGAGTTAAAAAGCGTAAAAGTTCTCGATAAAACTTCATTCAAACGATATGGATCAATCTTTCTAGTAGTAATGGTGTCTAAATGGCTATTCGAAACCGAAAACTTTGACATCAAAAAACGGACGAACTTGGTGTATTTAGAGTAATGAGTTAAAAAGCGTAAAAGTTCTCGATAAAACTTCATTCAAACGATATGGATCAATCTCTCTAGTAGTAATGGTGTCTAAATGGCTATTCGGAACCGAAAACTTTGACATCAAAAAACGGACGAACTTGGTGTATTTAGAGTAATGAGTTAAAAAGCGTAAAAGTTCTCGATAAAACTTCATTCAAACGATATGGATCAATCTCGCTAGTAGAAATGGTCTCAAAATGGCTATTCGGAACCCAAAACTTTGACATCAAAAAACGGCCGAACTTGGTGTATTTAGAGTAATGAGTTAAAAAGCGTAAAAGTTCTCGATAAAACTTCATTCAAACGATATGGATCAATCTTTCTAGTAGTAATGGTGTCTAAATGGCTATTCGGAACCGAAAACTTTGACATCAAAAAACGGACGAACTTGGTGTATTTAGATTAATGATTTAAAAAGCGTAAAAGTTCTCGATAAAACTTCATTCAAACGATATGGATCAATCTTTCTAGTAGTAATGGTGTCAAAATGGCTATTCAGAACCCAAAACTTTGACATCAAAAAACGGACGAACTTGGTGTATTTAGAGTAATAAGTTAATAAGCGTAAAAGTTCTCGATAAAACTTCATTCAAACGATATGGATCAATCTTTCTAGTAGTAATGGTGTCAAAATGGCTATTCGGAACCCAAAACTTTGACATCAAAAAATGGACGAACTTGGTGTATTTAGAGTAATGAGTTAAAAAGCGTAAAAGTTCTCGATAACACTTCATTCAAACGATATGGATCAATCTTTCTAGTAGTAATGGTGTCAAAATGGATATTCAGAACCCAAAACTTTGACATCAAAAAACGGACGAACTTGGTGTATTTAGAGTAATGAGTTAAAAAGCGTAAAAGTTCTCGATAAAACTTCATTCAAACGATATGGAACAATCATTCTAGTAGTAATGGTGTCAAAATGGCTATTCGGAACCCAAAACTTTGACATCAAAAAACTGACGAACTTGGTGTATTTAGAGTAATGAGTTAAAAAGCGTAAAAGTTCTCGATAAAACTTCATTCAAACGATATGGATCAATCTTTCTAGTAGTAATGGTGTCTAAATGGCTATTCGAAACCGAAAACTTTGACATCAAAAAACGGACGAACTTGGTGTATTTAGAGTAATGAGTTAAAAAGCGTAAAAGTTCTCGATAAAACTTCATTCAAACGATATGGATCAATCTTTCTAGTAGTAATGGTGTCAAAATGGCTATTCGGAACCCAAAACTTTGACATCAAAAAACGGACGAACTTGGTGTATTTAGAGTAATGAGTTAAAAAGCGTAAAAGTTCTCGATAAAACATCATTCAAACGATATGGATCAATCTTTCTAGTAGTAATGGTGTCAAAATGGCTATTCGGAACCCAAAACTTTGACATCAAAAAACGGACGAACTTGGTGTATTTAGAGTAATGAGTTAAAAAGCGTAAAAGTTCTCGATAACACTTCATTCAAACGATATGGATCAATCTTTCTAGTAGTAATGGTGTCAAAATGGATATTCAGAACCCAAAACTTTGACATCAAAAAACGGACGAACTTGGTGTATTTATAGTAATGAGTTAAAAAGCGTAAAAGTTCTCGATAAAACTTCATTCAAACGATATGGAACAATCATTCTAGTTGTAATGGTGTCAAAATGGCTATTCGGAACCCAAAACTTTGATATCAAAAAACGGACTAACTCGGTGTATTTAGAGTAATGAGTTAAAAAGCGTAAAAGTTCTCGATAAAACTTCATTCAAACGATATGGATCAATCTTTCTAGTAGTAATGGTGTCTAAATGGCTATTCGGAACCGAAAACTTTGACATCAAAAAACGGACGAACTTGGTGTATTTAGAGTAATGAGTTAAAAAGCGTAAAAGTTCTCGATAAAACTTCATTCAAACGATATGGATCAATCTTGCTAGTAGAAATGGTCTCAAAATGGCTATTCGGAACCCAAAACTTTGACATCAAAAAACGGACGAACTTGGTGTATTTAGAGTAATGAGTTAAAAAGCGTAAAAGTTCTCGATAAAACTTCATTCAAACGATATGGATCAATCTTTCTAGTAGTAATGGTGTCTAAATGGCTATTCGGAACCGAAAACTTTGACATCAAAAAACGGACGAACTTGGTGTATTTAGATTAATGATTTAAAAAGCGTAAAAGTTCTCGATAAAACTTCATTCAAACGATATGGATCAATCTTTCTAGTAGTAATGGTGTCAAAATGGCTATTCAGAACCCAAAACTTTGACATCAAAAAACGGACGAACTTGGTGTATTTAGAGTAATAAGTTAAAAAGCGTAAAAGTTCTCGATAAAACTTCATTCAAACGATATGGATCAATCTTTCTAGTAGTAATGGTGTCAAAATGGCTATTCGGAACCCAAAACTTTGACATCAAAAAACGGACGAACTTGGTGTATTTAGAGTAATGAGTTAAAAAGCGTAAAAGTTCTCGATAACACTTCATTCAAACGATATGGATCAATCTTTCTAGTAGTAATGGTGTCAAAATGGATATTCAGAACCCAAAACTTTGACATAAAAAAACGGACGAACTTGGTGTATTTAGAGTAATGAGTTAAAAAGCGTAAAAGTTCTCGATAACACTTCATTCAAACGATATGGATCAATCTTTCTAGTAGTAATGGTGTCAAAATGGCTATTCGGAACCCAAAACTTTGATATCAAAAAAACGAACGAACTTGGTGTATTTAGAGTAATGAGTTAAAAAGCGTAAAAGTTCTCGATAAAACTTCATTCAAACGATATGGAACAATCATTCTAGTAGTAATGGTGTCAAAATGGCTATTCGGAACCCAAAACTTTGACATCAAAAAACTGACGAACTTGGTGTATTTAGAGTAATGAGTTAAAAAGCGTAAAAGTTCTCGATAAAACTTCATTCAAACGATATGGATCAATCTTTCTAGTAGTAATGGTGTCTAAATGGCTATTCGAAACCGAAAACTTTGACATCAAAAAACGGACGAACTTGGTGTATTTAGAGTAATGAGTTAAAAAGCGTAAAAGTTCTCGATAAAACTTCATTCAAACGATATGGATCAATCTTTCTAGTAGTAATGGTGTCAAAATGGCTATTCGGAACCCAAAACTTTGACATCAAAAAACGGACGAACTTGGTGTATTTAGAGTAATGAGTTAAAAAGCGTAAAAGTTCTCGATAAAACATCATTCAAACGATATGGATCAATCTTTCTAGTAGTAATGGTGTCAAAATGGCTATTCGGAACCCAAAACTTTGACATCAAAAAACGGACGAACTTGGTGTATTTAGAGTAATGAGTTAAAAAGCGTAAAAGTTCTCGATAACACTTCATTCAAACGATATGGATCAATCTTTCTAGTAGTAATGGTGTCAAAATGGATATTCAGAACCCAAAATTTTGACATCAAAAAACGGACGAACTTGGTGTATTTAGAGTAATGAGTTAAAAAGCGTAAAAGTTCTCGATAAAACTTCATTCAAACGATATGGAACAATCATTCTAGTTGTAATGGTGTCAAAATGGCTATTCGGAACCCAAAACTTTGATATCAAAAAACGGACTAACTCGGTGTATTTAGAGTAATGAGTTAAAAAGCGTAAAAGTTCTCGATAAAACTTCATTCAAACTATATAGATCAATCTTTCTAGTAGTAATGGTGTCTAAATGGCTATTCGGAACCGAAAACTTTGACATCAAAAAACGGACGAACTTGGTGTATTTAGAGTAATGAGTTAAAAAGCGTAAAAGTTCTCGATAAAACTTCATTCAAACGATATGGATCAATCTTGCTAGTAGAAATGGTCTCAAAATGGCTATTCGGAACCCAAAACTTTGACATCAAAAAACGGACGAACTTGGTGTATTTAGAGTAATGAGTTAAAAAGCGTAAAAGTTCTCGATAAAACTTCATTCAAACGATATGGATCAATCTTTCTAGTAGTAATGGTGTCTAAATGGCTATTCGGAACCGAAAACTTTGACATCAAAAAACGGACGAACCTGGTGTATTTAGATTAATGATTTAAAAAGCGTAAAAGTTCTCGATAAAACTTCATTCAAACGATATGGATCAATCTTTCTAGTAGTAATGGTGTCAAAATGGCTATTCAGAACCCAAAACTTTGACATCAAAAAACGGACGAACTTGGTGTATTTAGAGTAATAAGTTAAAAAGCGTAAAAGTTCTCGATAAAACTTCATTCAAACGATATGGATCAATCTTTCTAGTATTAATGGTGTCAAAATGGCTATTCGAAACCCAAAACTTTGACATCAAAAAACGGACGAACTTGGTGTATTTAGAGTAATGAGTTAAAAAGCGTAAAAGTTCTCGATAACACTTCATTCAAACGATATGGATCAATCTTTCTAGTAGTAATGGTGTCAAAATGGATATTCAGAACCCAAAACTTTGACATCAAAAAACGGACGAACTTGGTGTATTTAGAGTAATGAGTTAAAAAGCGTAAAAGTTCTCGATAACACTTCATTCAAACGATATGGATCAATCTTTCTAGTAGTAATGGTGTCAAAATGGATATTCAGAACCCAAAACTTTGACATCAAAAAACGGACGAACTTGGTGTATTTAGAGTAATGAGTTAAAAAGCGTAAAAGTTCTCGATAAAACTTCATTCAAACGATATGGAACAATCATTCTAGTTGTAATGGTGTCAAAATGGCTATTCGGAACCCAAAACTTTGATATCAAAAAACGGACTAACTCGGTGTATTTAGAGTAATGAGTTAAAAAGCGTAAAAGTTCTCGATAAAACTTCATTCAAACGATATAGATCAATCTTTCTAGTAGTAATGGTGTCTAAATGGCTATTCGGAACCGAAAACTTTGACATCAAAAAACGGACGAACTTGGTGTATTTAGAGTAATGAGTTAAAAAGCGTAAAAGTTCTCGATAAAACTTCATTCAAACGATATGGATCAATCTTGCTAGTAGAAATGGTCTCAAAATGGCTATTCGGAACCCAAAACTTTGACATCAAAAAACGGACGAACTTGGTGTATTTAGAGTAATGAGTTAAAAAGCGTAAAAGTTCTCGATAAAACTTCATTCAAACGATATGGATCAATCTTTCTAGTAGTAATGGTGTCTAAATGGCTATTCGGAACCGAAAACTTTGACATCAAAAAACGGACGAACTTGGTGTATTTAGATTAATGATTTAAAAAGCGTAAAAGTTCTCGATAAAACTTCATTCAAACGATATGGATCAATCTTTCTAGTAGTAATGGTGTCAAAATGGCTATTCAGAACCCAAAACTTTGACATCAAAAAACGGACGAACTTGGTGTATTTAGAGTAATAAGTTAAAAAGCGTAAAAGTTCTCGATAAAACTTCATTCAAACGATATGGATCAATCTTTCTAGTATTAATGGTGTCAAAATGGCTATTCGGAACCCAAAACTTTGACATCAAAAAACGGACGAACTTGGTGTATTTAGAGTAATGAGTTAAAAAGCGTAAAAGTTCTCGATAACACTTCATTCAAACGATATGGATCAATCTTTCTAGTAGTAATGGTGTCAAAATGGATATTCAGAACCCAAAACTTTGACATCAAAAAACGGACGAACTTGGTGTATTTAGAGTAATGAGTTAAAAAGCGTAAAAGTTCTCGATAACACTTCATTCAAACGATATGGATCAATCTTTCTAGTAGTAATGGTGTCAAAATGGATATTCAGAACCCAAAACTTTGACATCAAAAAACGGACGAACTTGGTGTATTTAGAGTAATGAGTTAAAAAGCGTAAAAGTTCTCGATAAAACTTCATTCAAACGATATGGAACAATCATTCTAGTTGTAATGGTGTCAAAATGGCTATTCGGAACCCAAAACTTTGACATCAAAAAACGGACTAACTCGGTGTATTTAGAGTAATGAGTTAAAAAGCGTAAAAGTTCTCGATAAAACTTCATTCAAACGATATGGATCAATCTTTCTAGTAGTAATGGTGTCTAAATGGCTATTCGGAACCGAAAACTTTGACATAAAAAAACGGACGAACTTGGTGTATTTAGAGTAATGAGTTAAAAAGCGTAAAAGTTCTCGATAAAACTTCATTCAAACGATATGGAACAATCATTCTAGTTGTAATGGTGTCAAAATGGCTATTCGGAACCCAAAACTTTGACATCAAAAAACGGACGAACTTGGTGTATTTAGAGTAATGAGTTAAAAAGCGTAAAAGTTCTCGATAAAACTTCATTCAAACGATATGGAACAATCATTCTAGTTGTAATGGTGTCAAAATGGCTATTCGGAACCCAAAACTTTGACATCAAAAAACGGACTAACTCGGTGTATTTAGAGTAATGAGTTAAAAAGCGTAAAAGTTCTCGATAAAACTTCATTCAAACGATATGGATCAATCTTGCTAGTAGAAATGGTCTCAAAATGGCTATTCGGAACCCAAAACTTTGACATCAAAAAACGGACGAACTTGGTGTATTTAGAGTAATGAGTTAAAAAGCGTAAAAGTTCTCGATAAAACTTCATTCAAACGATATGGATCAATCTTTCTAGTAGTAATGGTGTCTAAATGGCTATTCGGAACCGAAAACTTTGACATCAAAAAACGGACGAACTTGGTGTATTTAGATTAATGATTTAAAAAGCGTAAAAGTTCTCGATAAAACTTCATTCAAACGATATGGATCAATCTTTCTAGTAGTAATGGTGTCAAAATGGCTATTCAGAACCCAAAACTTTGACATCAAAAAACGGACGAACTTGGTGTATTTAGAGTAATGAGTTAAAAAGCGTAAAAGTTCTCGATAAAACTTCATTCAAACGATATGGATCAATCTTTCTAGTAGTAATGGTGTCAAAATGGATATTCAGAACCCAAAACTTTGACATCAAAAAACGGACGAACTTGGTGTATTTAGAGTAATGAGTTAAAAAGCGTAAAAGTTCTCGATAACACTTCATTCAAACGATATGGATCAATCTTTCTAGTAGTAATGGTGTCAAAATGGATATTCAGAACCCAAAACTTTGACATCAAAAAACGGACGAACTTGGTGTATTTAGAGTAATGAGTTAAAAAGCGTAAAAGTTCTCGATAAAACTTCATTCAAACGATATGGAACAATCATTCTAGTTGTAATGGTGTCAAAATGGCTATTCGGAACCCAAAACTTTGACATCAAAAAACGGACTAACTCGGTGTATTTAGAGTAATGAGTTAAAAAGCGTAAAAGTTCTCGATAAAACTTCATTCAAACGATATGGATCAATCTTTCTAGTAGTAATGGTGTCTAAATGGCTATTCGGAACCGAAAACTTTGACATAAAAAAACGGACGAACTTGGTGTATTTAGAGTAATGAGTTAAAAAGCGTAAAAGTTCTCGATAAAACTTCATTCAAACGATATGGAACAATCATTCTAGTTGTAATGGTGTCAAAATGGCTATTCGGAACCCAAAACTTTGACATCAAAAAACGGACGAACTTGGTGTATTTAGAGTAATGAGTTAAAAAGCGTAAAAGTTCTCGATAAAACTTCATTCAAACGATATGGAACAATCATTCTAGTTGTAATGGTGTCAAAATGGCTATTCGGAACCCAAAACTTTGACATCAAAAAACGGACTAACTCGGTGTATTTAGAGTAATGAGTTAAAAAGCGTAAAAGTTCTCGATAAAACTTCATTCAAACGATATGGATCAATCTTGCTAGTAGAAATGGTCTCAAAATGGCTATTCGGAACCCAAAACTTTGACATCAAAAAACGGACGAACTTGGTGTATTTAGAGTAATGAGTTAAAAAGCGTAAAAGTTCTCGATAAAACTTCATTCAAACGATATGGATCAATCTTTCTAGTAGTAATGGTGTCTAAATGGCTATTCGGAACCGAAAACTTTGACATCAAAAAACGGACGAACTTGGTGTATTTAGATTAATGATTTAAAAAGCGTAAAAGTTCTCGATAAAACTTCATTCAAACGATATGGATCAATCTTTCTAGTAGTAATGGTGTCAAAATGGCTATTCAGAACCCAAAACTTTGACATCAAAAAACGGACGAACTTGGTGTATTTAGAGTAATGAGTTAAAAAGCGTAAAAGTTCTCGATAAAACTTCATTCAAACGATATGGATCAATCTTTCTAGTAGTAATGGTGTCAAAATGGCTATTCGGAACCCAAAACTTTGACATCAAAAAACGGACGAACTTGGTGTATTTAGAGTAATGAGTTAAAAAGCGTAAAAGTTCTCGATAACACTTCATTCAAACGATATGGATCAATCTTTCTAGTAGTAATGGTGTCAAAATGGATATTCAGAACCCAAAACTTTGACATCAAAAAACGGACGAACTTGGTGTATTTAGAGTAATGAGTTAAAAAGCGTAAAAGTTCTCGATAAAACTTCATTCAAACGATATGGAACAATCATTCTAGTAGTAATGGTGTCAAAATGGCTATTCGGAAGCCAAAACTTTGACATCAAAAAACGGACGAACTCGGTGTATTTAGAGTAATGAGTTTAAAAGCGTAAAAGTTCTCGATAAAACTTCATTCAAACGATATGGATCAATCTTTCTAGTAGTAATGGTGTCTAAATGGCTATTCGGAACCGAAAACTTTGACATCAAAAAACGGACGAACTTGGTGTATTTAGAGTAATG
The DNA here is from genome assembly GCA_954870475.1 of Euphrasia confusa. Taxonomy (NCBI): domain Eukaryota; kingdom Viridiplantae; phylum Streptophyta; class Magnoliopsida; order Lamiales; family Orobanchaceae; genus Euphrasia; species Euphrasia confusa. Next base: position 26,739,688 of record OX940959.1, read on the forward strand.
AGTTAAAAAGCGTAAAAGTTCTCGATAAAACTTCATTCAAACGATATGGATCAATCTCGCTAGTAGAAATGGTCTCAAAATGGCTATTCGGAACCCAAAACTTTGACATCAAAAAACGGACGAACTTGGTGTATTTAGAGTAATGAGTTAAAAAGCGTAAAAGTTCTCGATAAAACTTCATTCAAACGATATGGATCAATCTTTCTAGTAGTAATGGTGTCTAAATGGCTATTCGGAACCGAAAACTTTGACATCAAAAAACGGACGAACTTGGTGTATTTAGATTAATGATTTAAATAGCGTAAAAGTTCTCGATAAAACTTCATTCAAACGATATGGATCAATCTTTCTAGTAGTAATGGTGTCAAAATGGCTATTCAGAACCCAAAACTTTGACATCAAAAAACGGACGAACTTGGTGTATTTAGAGTAATAAGTTAATAAGCGTAAAAGTTCTCGATAAAACTTCATTCAAACGATATGGATCAATCTTTCTAGTAGTAATGGTGTCAAAATGGCTATTCGGAACCCAAAACTTTGACATCAAAAAATGGACGAACTTGGTGTATTTAGAGTAATGAGTTAAAAAGCGTAAAAGTTCTCGATAACACTTCATTCAAACGATATGGATCAATCTTTCTAATAGTAATGGTGTCAAAATGGATATTCAGAACCCAAAACTTTGACATCAAAAAACGGACGAGCTTGGTGTATTTAGAGTAATGAGTTAAAAAGCGTAAAAGTTCTCGATAAAACTTCATTCAAACGATATGGAACAATCATTCTAGTAGTAATGGTGTCAAAATGGCTATTCGGAACCCAAAACTTTGACATCAAAAAACTGACGAACTTGGTGTATTTAGAGTAATGAGTTAAAAAGCGTAAAAGTTCTCGATAAAACTTCATTCAAACGATATGGATCAATCTTTCTAGTAGTAATGGTGTCTAAATGGCTATTCGAAACCGAAAACTTTGACATCAAAAAACGGACGAACTTGGTGTATTTAGAGTAATGAGTTAAAAAGCGTAAAAGTTCTCGATAAAACTTCATTCAAACGATATGGATCAATCTTTCTAGTAGTAATGGTGTCAAAATGGCTATTCGGAACCCAAAACTTTGACATCAAAAAACGGACGAACTTGGTGTATTTATAGTAAGCAGTTAAAAAGCGTAAAAGTTCTCGATAAAACTTCATTCAAACGATATGGATGAATCTTTCTAGTAGTAATGGTGTCAAAATGGCTATTCGGAACCCAAAACTTTGACATCAAAAAACGGACGAACTTGGTGTATTTAGAGTAATGAGTTAAAAAGCGTAAAAGTTCTCGATAAAACTTCATTCAAACGATGTGGATCAATCTTTCTAGTAGTAATGGTGTCAAAATGGCTATTCGGAACCCAAAACTTTGACATCAAAAAACAGACGAACTTGGTGTATTTAGAGTAATGAGTTAAAAAGCGTAAAAGTTCTCGATAAAACTTCATTCAAACGATATGGATCAATCTTTCTAGTAGTAATGGTGTCAAAATGGCTATTCGGAACCCAAAACTTTGACATCAAAAAACGGACGAACTTGGTATATTTATAGTAATCAGTTAAAAAGCGTAAATGTTCTCGATAAAACTTCATTCAAACGATATGGAACAATCATTCTAGTAGTAATGGTGTTAAAATGGCTATTCGGAACCCAAAACTTTGACATCAAAAAACTGACGAACTTGGTGTATTTAGAGTAATGAGTTAAAAAGCGTAAAAGTTCTCGATAAAACTTCATTCAAACGATATGGATCAATCTTTCTAGTAGTAATGGTGTCAAAATGGCTATTCGGAAACCAAAACTTTGACATCAAAAAACGGACGAACTTGGTGTATTTATAGTAAGCAGTTAAAAAGCGTAAAAGTTCTCGATAAAACTTCATTCAAACGATATGGATGAATCTTTCTAGTAGTAATGGTGTCAAAATGGCTATTCGGAACCCAAAACTTTGACATCAAAAAACGGACGAACTTGGTGTATTTAGAGTAATGAGTTAAAAAGCGTAAAAGTTCTCGATAAAACTTCATTCAAACGATATGGATGAATCTTTCTAGTAGTAATGGTGTCAAAATGGCTATTCGGAACCCAAAACTTTGACATCAAAAAACGGACGAACTTGGTGTATTTATAGTAAGCAGTTAAAAAGCGTAAAAGTTCTCGATAAAACTTCATTCAAACGATATGGATGAATCTTTCTAGTAGTAATGGTGTCAAAATGGCTATTCGGAACCCAAAACTTTGACATCAAAAAACGGACGAACTTGGTGTATTTAGAGTAATGAGTTAAAAAGCGTAAAAGTTCTCGATAAAACTTCATTCAAACGATGTGGATCAATCTTTCTAGTAGTAATGGTGTCAAAATGGCTATTCGGAACCCAAAACTTTGACATCAAAAAACGGACGAACTTGGTGTATTTATAGTAAGCAGTTAAAAAGCGTAAAAGTGGGGCATTAAGAGTAATGAGTGAAAAGTTCTCGATAAGAATTTGGGGCATTAAGAGTAATGAGTGAAAAAGTGTTAAAAGTTCTTGGTAAAACCTTATTTCCACAATACAAATAAATGTTTCTAGTAGTAATGGTGTCGAATTGGCTATTCGGAACCCAAAATTTTGACTTCAAAAAACTGACGATTTTGTGGCATTTAGAGTAATGAGTGAAAAAGTGTTAAAAGTTCTTGGTAAAACCTTATTTCCACAATACAAATCAATATTTCTAGTAGTAATGGTGTCAAAATGGCTATTCGGAACCCAAAATTTTGACTTCAAAAAACTGACGATTTTGGGGCATTTAGAGTAATGAGTGAAAAAGTGTTAAAAGTTCCGTGTAAAACCTTATTTCCACAATACAAATCAATGTTTCTAGTAGTAATGGTGTCAAAATGGCTATTCGGAACCCAAAATTTTGACTTCAAAAAACTGACGATTTGGGGCATTTAGAGTAATGAGTGAAAAAGTGTTAAAAGTTCTTGGTAAAACCTTATTTCCACAATACAAATCAATGTTTCTAGTAGTAATGGTGTCGAATTGGCTATTCGGAACCCAAAATTTTGACTTCAAAAAACTGACGATTTTGGGGCATTAAGAGTAATGAGTGAAAAAGTGTTAAAAGTTCTTGGTAAAACCTTATTTCCACAATACAAATCAATGTTTCTAGTTTTAATGGTGTCAAAATGGCTATTCGGAACCCAAAATTTTGACTTCAAAAAACTGACGATTTGGGGCATTTAGAGTAATGAGTGAAAAAGTGTTAAAAGTTCTTGGTAAAACCTTATTTCCACAATACAAATCAATGTTTCTAGTAGTAATGGTGTCGAATTGGCTATTCGGAACCCAAAATTTTGACTTCAAAAAACTGACGATTTTGGGGCATTAAGAGTAATGAGTGAAAAAGTGTTAAAAGTTATTGGTAAAACCTTATTTCCACAATACAAATAAATGTTTCTAGTAGTAATGGTGTCGAATTGGCTATTCGGAACCCAAAATTTTGACTTCAAAAAACTGACGATTTTGGGGCATTAAGAGTAATGAGTGAAAAAGTGTTAAAAGTTCTTGGTAAAACCTTATTTCCACAATACAAATAAATGTTTCTAGTAGTAATGGTGTCGAATTGGCTATTCGGAACGCAAAATTTTGACTTCAAAAAACTGACGATTTTGTGGCATTTAGAGTAATGAGTGAAAAAGTGTTAAAAGTTCTTGGTAAAACCTTATTTCCACAATACAAATCAATATTTCTAGTAGTAATGGTGTCAAAATGGCTATTCGGAACCCAAAATTTTGACTTCAAAAAACTGACGATTTTGGGGAATTTAGAGTAATGAGTGAAAAATTGTTAAAAGTTCCGTGTAAAACCTTATTTCCACAATACAAATCAATGTTTCTAGTAGTAATGGTGTCAAAATGGCTATTCGGAACCCAAAATTTTGACTTCAAAAAACTGACGATTTGGGGCATTTAGAGTAATGAGTGAAAAAGTGTTAAAAGTTCTTGGTAAAACCTTATTTCCACAATACAAATCAATGTTTCTAGTAGTAATGGTGTCGAATTGGCTATTCGGAACCCAAAATTTTGACTTCAAAAAACTGACGATTTTGGGGCATTAAGAGTAATGAGTGAAAAAGTGTTAAAAGTTCTTGGTAAAACCTTATTTCCACAATGCAAATCAATGTTTCTAGTTTTAATGGTGTCAAAATGGCTATTCGGAACCCAAAATTTTGACTTCAAAAAACTGACGATTTGGGGCATTTAGAGTAATGAGTGAAAAAGTGTTAAAAGTTCTTGGTAAAACCTTATTTCCACAATACAAATCAATGTTTCTAGTAGTAATGGTGTCGAATTGGCTATTCGGAACCCAAAATTTTGACTTCAAAAAACTGACGATTTTGGGGCATTAAGAGTAATGAGTGAAAAAGTGTTAAAAGTTATTGGTAAACCCTTATTTCCACAATACAAATAAATGTTTCTAGTAGTAATGGTGTCGAATTGGCTATTCGGAACCCAAAATTTTGACTTCAAAAAACTGACGATTTTGGGGCATTAAGAGTAATGAGTGAAAAAGTGTTAAAAGTTCTTGGTAAAACCTTATTTCCACAATACAAATAAATGTTTCTAGTAGTAATGGTGTCGAATTGGCTATTCGGAACGCAAAATTTTGACTTCAAAAAACTGACGATTTTGTGGCATTTAGAGTAATGAGTGAAAAAGTGTTAAAAGTTCTTGGTAAAACCTTATTTCCACAATACAAATCAATATTTCTAGTAGTAATGGTGTCAAAATGGCTATTCGGAACCCAAAATTTTGACTTCAAAAAACTGACGATTTTGGGGAATTTAGAGTAATGAGTGAAAAAGTGTTAAAAGTTCCGTGTAAAACCTTATTTCCACAATACAAATCAATGTTTCTAGTAGTAATGGTGTCAAAATGGCTATTCGGAACCCAAAATTTTGACTTCAAAAAACTGACGATTTGGGGCATTTAGAGTAATGAGTGAAAAAGTGTTAAAAGTTCTTGGTAAAACCTTATTTCCACAATACAAATCAATGTTTCTAGTAGTAATGGTGTCGAATTGGCTATTCGGAACCCAAAATTTTGACTTCAAAAAACTGACGATTTTGGGGCATTAAGAGTAATGAGTGAAAAAGTGTTAAAAGTTCTTGGTAAAACCTTATTTCCACAATACAAATAAATGTTTCTAGTAGTAATGGTGTCGAATTGGCTATTCGGAACCCAAAATTTTGACTTCAAAAAACTGACGATTTTGTGGCATTTAGAGTAATGAGTGAAAAAGTGTTAAAAGTTCTTGGTAAAACCTTATTTCCACAATACAAATCAATATTTCTAGTAGTAATGGTGTCAAAATGGCTATTCGGAACCCAAAATTTTGACTTCAAAAAACTGACGATTTTGGGGCATTTAGAGTAATGAGTGAAAAAGTGTTAAAAGTTCCGTGTAAAACCTTATTTCCACAATACAAATCAATGTTTCTAGTAGTAATGGTGTCAAAATGGCTATTCGGAACCCAAAATTTTGAATTCAAAAAACTGACGATTTTGGGGCATTTAGAGTAATGAGTGAAAAAGTGTTAAAAGTTCTTGGTAAAACCTTATTTCCACAATACAAATCAATGTTTCTAGTAGTAATGGTGTCGAATTGGCTATTCGAAACCCAAAATTTTGACTTCAAAAAACTGACGATTTTGTGGCATTTAGAGTAATGAGTGAAAAAGTGTTAAAAGATTTTGGTAAAACCTTATTTCCACAATACAAATCAATGTTTCTAGTAGTAATGGTGTCAAAATGGCTATTCGGAACCCAAAATTTTGACTTCAAAAAACTGACGATTTTGGGGCATTTAGAGTAATGAGTGAAAAAGTGTTAAAAGTTCTTGGTAAAACCTTATTTCCACAATACAAATCAATATTTCTAGTAGTAATGGTGTCAAAATGGCTATTCGGAACCCAAAATTTTGACTTCAAAAAACTGACGATTTTGGGGCATTTAGAGTAATGAGTGAAAAAGTGTTAAAAGTTCCGTGTAAAACCTTATTTCCACAATACAAATCAATGTTTCTAGTAGTAATGGTGTCAAAATGGCTATTCGGAACCCAAAATTTTGAATTCAAAAAACTGACGATTTTGGGGCATTTAGAGTAATGAGTGAAAAAGTGTTAAAAGTTCTTGGTAAAACCTTATTTCCACAATACAAATCAATGTTTCTAGTAGTAATGGTGTCGAATTGGCTATTCGAAACCCAAAATTTTGACTTCAAAAAACTGACGATTTTGTGGCATTTAGAGTAATGAGTGAAAAAGTGTTAAAAGATTTTGGTAAAACCTTATTTCCACAATACAAATCAATGTTTCTAGTAGTAATGGTGTCAAAATGGCTATTCGGAACCCAAAATTTTGACTTCAAAAAACTGACGATTTTGGGGCATTTAGAGTAATGAGTGAAAAAGTGTTAAAAGTTCTTGGTAAAACATTATTTCCACAATACAAATCAATGTTTCTAGTAGTAATGGTGTCGAATTGGCTATTCGGAACGCAAAATTTTGACTTCAAAAAACTGACGATTTTGTGGCATTTAGAGTAATGAGTGAAAAAGTGTTAAAAGTTCTTGGTAAAACCTTATTTCCACAATATAAATCAATGTTTCTAGTAGTAATGGTGTCAAAATGGCTATTCAGAACCCAAAATTTTGAATTCTAAAAACTGACGATTTTGGGGCATTTAGAGTAATGAGTGAAAAAGTGTTAAAAGTTCTTGGTAAAACCTTATTTCCACAATACAAATCAATGTTTCTAGTAGTAATGGTGTCAAAATGGCTATTCGGAACCCAAAATTTTGACTTCAAAAAACTGACGATTTGGGGCATTTAGAGTAATGAGTGAAAAAGTGTTAAAAGTTCTTGGTAAAACCTTATTTCCACAATACAAATCAATGTTTCTAGTAGTAATGGTGTCGAATTGGCTATTCGGAACGCAAAATTTTGACTTCAAAAAACTGACGATTTTGTGGCATTTAGAGTAATGAGTGAAAAAGTGTTAAAAGTTCTTGGTAAAACCTTATTTCCACAATACAAATCAATATTTCTAGTAGTAATGGTGTCAAAATGGCTATTCGGAACCCAAAATTTTGACTTCAAAAAACTGACGATTTTGGGGAATTTAGAGTAATGAGTGAAAAAGTGTTAAAAGTTCCGTGTAAAACCTTATTTCCACAATACAAATCAATGTTTCTAGTAGTAATGGTGTCAAAATGGCTATTCGGAATCCAAAATTTTGACTTCAAAAAACTGACGATTTGGGGCATTTAGAGTAATGAGTGAAAAAGTGTTAAAAGTTCTTGGTAAAACCTTATTTCCACAATACAAATCAATGTTTCTAGTAGTAATGGTGTCGAATTGGCTATTCGGAACCCAAAATTTTGACTTCAAAAAACTGACGATTTTGGGGCATTAAGAGTAATGAGTGAAAAAGTGTTAAAAGTTCTTGGTAAAACCTTATTTCCACAATACAAATAAATGTTTCTAGTAGTAATGGTGTCGAATTGGCTATTCGGAACCCAAAATTTTGACTTCAAAAAACTGACGATTTTGTGGCATTTAGAGTAATGAGTGAAAAAGTGTTAAAAGTTCTTGGTAAAACCTTATTTCCACAATACAAATCAATATTTCTAGTAGTAATGGTGTCAAAATGGCTATTCGGAACCCAAAATTTTGACTTCAAAAAACTGACGATTTTGGGGCATTTAGAGTAATGAGTGAAAAAGTGTTAAAAGTTCCGTGTAAAACCTTATTTCCACAATACAAATCAATGTTTCTAGTAGTAATGGTGTCAAAATGGCTATTCGGAACCCAAAATTTTGAATTCAAAAAACTGACGATTTTGGGGCATTTAGAGTAATGAGTGAAAAAGTGTTAAAAGTTCTTGGTAAAACCTTATTTCCACAATACAAATCAATGTTTCTAGTAGTAATGGTGTCGAATTGGCTATTCGAAACCCAAAATTTTGACTTCAAAAAACTGACGATTTTGTGGCATTTAGAGTAATGAGTGAAAAAGTGTTAAAAGATTTTGGTAAAACCTTATTTCCACAATACAAATCAATGTTTCTAGTAGTAATGGTGTCAAAATGGCTATTCGGAACCCAAAATTTTGACTTCAAAAAACTGACGATTTTGGGGCATTTAGAGTAATGAGTGAAAAAGTGTTAAAAGTTCTTGGTAAAACATTATTTCCACAATACAAATCAATGTTTCTAGTAGTAATGGTGTCGAATTGGCTATTCCAAACCCAAAATTTTGACTTCAAAAAACTGACGATTTTGTGGCATTTAGAGTAATGAGTGAAAAAGTGTTAAAAGTTCTTGGTAAAACCTTATTTCCACAATATAAATCAATGTTTCTAGTAGTAATGGTGTCAAAATGGCTATTCAGAACCCAAAATTTTGAATTCTAAAAACTGACGATTTTGGGGCATTTAGAGTAATGAGTGAAAAAGTGTTAAAAGTTCTTGGTAAAACCTTATTTCCACAATACAAATCAATGTTTCTAGTAGTAATGGTGTCAAAATGGCTATTCGGAACCCAAAATTTTGACTTCAAAAAACTGACGATTTGGGGCATTTAGAGTAATGAGTGAAAAAGTGTTAAAAGTTCTTGGTAAAACCTTATTTCCACAATACAAATCAATGTTTCTAGTAGTAATGGTGTCGAATTGGCTATTCGAAACCCAAAATTTTGACTTCAAAAAACTGACGATTTTGTGGCATTTAGAGTAATGAGTGAAAAAGTGTTAAAAGATTTTGGTAAAACCTTATTTCCACAATACAAATCAATGTTTCTAGTAGTAATGGTGTCAAAATGGCTATTCGGAACCCAAAATTTTGACTTCAAAAAACTGACGATTTTGGGGCATTTAGAGTAATGAGTGAAAAAGTGTTAAAAGTTCTTGGTAAAACATTATTTCCACAATACAAATCAATGTTTCTAGTAGTAATGGTGTCGAATTGGCTATTCCAAACCCAAAATTTTGACTTCAAAAAACTGACGATTTTGTGGCATTTAGAGTAATGAGTGAAAAAGTGTTAAAAGTTCTTGGTAAAACCTTATTTCCACAATACAAATCAATGTTTCTAGTAGTAATGGTGTCAAAATGGCTATTCAGAACCCAAAATTTTGAATTCAAAAAACTGACGATTTTGGGGCATTTAGAGTAATGAGTGAAAAAGTGTTAAAAGTTCTTGGTAAAACCTTATTTCCACAATACAAATCAATGTTTCTAGTTTTAATGGTGTCAAAATGGCTATTCGGAACACAAAATTTTGACTTCAAAAAACTGACGATTTGGGGCATTTAGAGTAATGAGTGAAAAAGTGTTAAAAGTTATTGGTAAAACCTTATTTCCACAATACAAATAAATGTTTCTAGTAGTAATGGTGTCGAATTGGCTATTCGGAACTCAAAATTTTGACTTCAAAAAACTGACGATTTTGTGGCATTTAGAGTAATGAGTGAAAAAGTGTTAAAAGTTCTTGGTAAAACCTTATTTCCACAATACAAATCAATGTTTCTAGTAGTAATGGTGTCAAAATGGCTATTCGGAACCCAAAATTTTGAATTCAAAAAACTGACGATTTTGGGGCATTTAGAGTAATGAGTGAAAAAATGTTAAAAGTTCTTGGTAAAACCTTATTTCCACAATACAAATCAATGTTTCTAGTTTTAATGGTGTCAAAATGGCTATTCGGAACCCAAAATTTTGACTTCAAAAAACTGACGATTTGGGGCATTTAGAGTAATGAGTGAAAAAGTGTTAAAAGTTCTTGGTAAAACCTTATTTCCACAATACAAATCAATGTTTCTAGTAGTAATGGTGTCGAATTGGCTATTCGGAACCCAAAATTTTGACTTCAAAAAACTGACGATTTTGGGGCATTAAGAGTAATGAGTGAAAAAGTGTTAAAAGTTCTTGGTAAAACCTTATTTCCACAATACAAATCAATGTTTCTAGTAGTAATGGTGTCGAATTGGCTATTCGAAACCCAAAATTTTGACTTCAAAGAACTGACGATTTTGTGGCATTTAGAGTAATGAGTGAAAAAGTGTTAAAAGTTATTGGTAAACCTTATTTCCACAATACAAATAAATGTTTCTAGTAGTAATGGTGTCGAATTGGCTATTCGGAACCCAAAATTTTGACTTCAAAAAACTGACGATTTTGGGGCATTAAGAGTAATGAGTGAAAAAGTGTTAAAAGTTCTTGGTAAAACCTTATTTCCACAATACAAATAAATGTTTCTAGTAGTAATGGTGTCGAATTGGCTATTCGGAACCCAAAATTTTGACTTCAAAAAACTGACGATTTTGTGGCATTTAGAGTAATGAGTGAAAAAGTGTTAAAAGTTCTTGGTAAAACCTTATTTCCACAATACAAATCAATATTTCTAGTAGTAATGGTGTCAAAATGGCTATTCGGAACCCAAAATTTTGACTTCAAAAAACTGACGATTTTGGGGCATTTAGAGTAATGAGTGAAAAAGTGTTAAAAGTTCCGTGTAAAACCTTATTTCCACAATACAAATCAATGTTTCTAGTAGTAATGGTGTCAAAATGGCTATTCGGAACCCAAAATTTTGACTTCAAAAAACTGACGATTTGGGGCATTTAGAGTAATGAGTGAAAAAGTGTTAAAAGTTCTTGGTAAAACCTTATTTCCACAATACAAATCAATGTTTCTAGTAGTAATGGTGTCGAATTGGCTATTCGGAACCCAAAATTTTGACTTCAAAAAACTGACGATTTTGGGGAATTAAGAGTAATGAGTGAAAAAGTGTTAAAAGTTCTTTGTAAAACCTTATTTCCACAATACAAATCAATGTTTCTAGTTTTAATGGTGTCAAAATGGCTATTCGGAACCCAAAATTTTGACTTCAAAAAACTGACGATTTGGGGCATTTAGAGTAATGAGTGAAAAAGTGTTAAAAGTTCTTGGTAAAACCTTATTTCCACAATACAAATCAATGTTTCTAGTAGTAATGGTGTCGAATTGGCTATTCGGAACCCAAAATTTTGACTTCAAAAAACTGACGATTTTGGGGCATTAAGAGTAATGAGTGAAAAAGTGTTAAAAGTTATTGGTAAAACCTTATTTCCACAATACAAATAAATGTTTCTAGTAGTAATGGTGTCGAATTGGCTATTCGGAACCCAAAATTTTGACTTCAAAAAACTGACGATTTTGGGGCATTAAGAGTAATGAGTGAAAAAGTGTTAAAAGTTCTTGGTAAAACCTTATTTCCACAATACAAATAAATGTTTCTAGTAGTAATGGTGTCGAATTGGCTATTCGGAACGCAAAATTTTGACTTCAAAAAACTGACGATTTTGTGGCATTTAGAGTAATGAGTGAAAAAGTGTTAAAAGTTCTTGGTAAAACCTTATTTCCACAATACAAATCAATATTTCTAGTAGTAATGGTGTCAAAATGGCTATTCGGAACCCAAAATTTTGACTTCAAAAAACTGACGATTTTGGGGAATTTAGAGTAATGAGTGAAAAAGTGTTAAAAGTTCTTGGTAAAACCTTATTTCCACAATACAAATCAATGTTTCTAGTAGTAATGGTGTCGAATTGGCTATTCGGAACCCAAAATTTTGACTTCAAAAAACTGACGATTTTGGGGCATTAAGAGTAATGAGTGAAAAAGTGTTAAAAGTTCTTGGTAAAACCTTATTTCCACAATACAAATAAATGTTTCTAGTAGTAATGGTGTCGAATTGGCTATTCGGAACCCAAAATTTTGACTTCAAAAAACTGACGATTTTGTGGCATTTAGAGTAATGAGTGAAAAAGTGTTAAAAGTTCTTGGTAAAACCTTATTTCCACAATACAAATCAATATTTCTAGTAGTAATGGTGTCAAAATGGCTATTCGGAACCCAAAATTTTGACTTCAAAAAACTGACGATTTTGGGGCATTTAGAGTAATGAGTGAAAAAGTGTTAAAAGTTCCGTGTAAAACCTTATTTCCACAATACAAATCAATGTTTCTAGTAGTAATGGTGTCGAATTGGCTATTCGGAACCCAAAATTTTGACTTCAAAAAACTGACGATTTTGGGGCATTAAGAGTAATGAGTGAAAAAGTGTTAAAAGTTCTTGGTAAAACCTTATTTCCACAATACAAATCAATGTTTCTAGTAGTAATGGTGTCGAATTGGCTATTCGAAACCCAAAATTTTGACTTCAAAAAACTGACGATTTTGTGGCATTTAGAGTAATGAGTGAAAAAGTGTTATAAGTTATTGGTAAACCTTATTTCCACAATACAAATAAATGTTTCTAGTAGTAATGGTGTCGAATTGGCTATTCGGAACCCAAAATTTTGACTTCAAAAAACTGACGATTTTGGGGCATTAAGAGTAATGAGTGAAAAAGTGTTAAAAGTTCTTGGTAAAACCTTATTTCCACAATACAAATAAATGTTTCTAGTAGTAATGGTGTCGAATTGGCTATTCGGAACCCAAAATTTTGACTTCAAAAAACTGACGATTTTGTGGCATTTAGAGTAATGAGTGAAAAAGTGTTAAAAGTTCTTGGTAAAACCTTATTTCCACAATACAAATCAATATTTCTAGTAGTAATGGTGTCAAAATGGCTATTCGGAACCCAAAATTTTGACTTCAAAAAACTGACGATTTTGGGGCATTTAGAGTAATGAGTGAAAAAGTGTTAAAAGTTCCGTGTAAAACCTTATTTCCACAATACAAATCAATGTTTCTAGTAGTAATGGTGTCAAAATGGCTATTCGGAACCCAAAATTTTGACTTCAAAAAACTGACGATTTGGGGCATTTAGAGTAATGAGTGAAAAAGTGTTAAAAGTTCTTGGTAAAACCTTATTTCCACAATACAAATCAATGTTTCTAGTAGTAATGGTGTCGAATTGGCTATTCGGAACCCAAAATTTTGACTTCAAAAAACTGACGATTTTGGGGCATTAAGAGTAATGAGTGAAAAAGTGTTAAAAGTTCTTGGTAAAACCTTATTTCCACAATACAAATCAATGTTTCTAGTTTTAATGGTGTCAAAATGGCTATTCGGAACCCAAAATTTTGACTTCAAAAAACTGACGATTTGGGGCATTTAGAGTAATGAGTGAAAAAGTGTTAAAAGTTCTTGGTAAAACCTTATTTCCACAATACAAATCAATGTTTCTAGTAGTAATGGTGTCGAATTGGCTATTCGGAACCCAAAATTTTGACTTCAAAAAACTGACGATTTTGGGGCATTAAGAGTAATGAGTGAAAAAGTGTTAAAAGTTATTGGTAAAACCTTATTTCCACAATACAAATAAATGTTTCTAGTAGTAATGGTGTCGAATTGGCTATTCGGAACCCAAAATTTTGACTTCAAAAAACTGACGATTTTGGGGCATTAAGAGTAATGAGTGAAAAAGTGTTAAAAGTTCTTGGTAAAACCTTATTTCCACAATACAAATAAATGTTTCTAGTAGTAATGGTGTCGAATTGGCTATTCGGAACGCAAAATTTTGACTTCAAAAAACTGACGATTTTGTGGCATTTAGAGTAATGAGTGAAAAAGTGTTAAAAGTTCTTGGTAAAACCTTATTTCCACAATACAAATCAATATTTCTAGTAGTAATGGTGTCAAAATGGCTATTCGGAACCCAAAATTTTGACTTCAAAAAACTGACGATTTTGGGGAATTTAGAGTAATGAGTGAAAAAGTGTTAAAAGTTCCGTGTAAAACCTTATTTCCACAATACAAATCAATGTTTCTAGTAGTAATGGTGTCAAAATGGCTATTCGGAACCCAAAATTTTGACTTCAAAAAACTGACGATTTGGGGCATTTAGAGTAACGAGTGAAAAAGTGTTAAAAGTTCTTGGTAAAACCTTATTTCCACAATACAAATCAATGTTTCTAGTAGTAATGGTGTCGAATTGGCTATTCGGAACCCAAAATTTTGACTTCAAAAAACTGACGATTTTGGGGCATTAAGAGTAATGAGTGAAAAAGTGTTAAAAGTTATTGGTAAAACCTTATTTCCACAATACAAATAAATGTTTCTAGTAGTAATGGTGTCGAATTGGCTATTCGGAACCCAAAATTTTGACTTCAAAAAACTGACGATTTTGGGGCATTAAGAGTAATGAGTGAAAAAGTGTTAAAAGTTCTTGGTAAAACCTTATTTCCACAATACAAATAAATGTTTCTAGTAGTAATGGTGTCGAATTGGCTATTCGGAACGCAAAATTTTGACTTCAAAAAACTGACGATTTTGTGGCATTTAGAGTAATGAGTGAAAAAGTGTTAAAAGTTCTTGGTAAAACCTTATTTCCATAATACAAATCAATATTTCTAGTAGTAATGGTGTCAAAATGGCTATTCGGAACCCAAAATTTTGACTTCAAAAAACTGACGATTTTGGGGAATTTAGAGTAATGAGTGAAAAAGTGTTAAAAGTTCCGTGTAAAACCTTATTTCCACAATACAAATCAATGTTTCTAGTAGTAATGGTGTCAAAATGGCTATTCGGAACCCAAAATTTTGACTTCAAAAAACTGACGATTTGGGGCATTTAGAGTAATGAGTGAAAAAGTGTTAAAAGTTCTTGGTAAAACCTTATTTCCACAATACAAATCAATGTTTCTAGTAGTAATGGTGTCGAATTGGCTATTCGGAACCCAAAATTTTGACTTCAAAAAACTGACGATTTTGGGGCATTAAGAGTAATGAGTGAAAAAGTGTTAAAAGTTCTTGGTAAAACCTTATTTCCACAATACAAATCAATGTTTCTAGTTTTAATGGTGTCAAAATGGCTATTCGGAACCCAAAATTTTGACTTCAAAAAACTGACGATTTGGGGCATTTAGAGTAATGAGTGAAAAAGTGTTAAAAGTTCTTGGTAAAACCTTATTTCCACAATACAAATCAATGTTTCTAGTAGTAATGGTGTCGAATTGGCTATTCGGAACCCAAAATTTTGACTTCAAAAAACTGACGATTTTGGGGTATTAAGAGTAATGAGTGAAAAAGTGTTAAAAGTTATTGGTAAAACCTTATTTCCACAATACAAATAAATGTTTCTAGTAGTAATGGTGTCGAATTGGCTATTCGGAACCCAAAATTTTGACTTCAAAAAACTGACGATTTTGGGGCATTAAGAGTAATGAGTGAAAAAGTGTTAAAAGTTCTTGGTAAAACCTTATTTCCACAATACAAATAAATGTTTCTAGTAGTAATGGTGTCGAATTGGCTATTCGGAACGCAAAATTTTGACTTCAAAAAACTGACGATTTTGTGGCATTTAGAGTAATGAGTGAAAAAGTGTTAAAAGTTCTTGGTAAAACCTTATTTCCACAATACAAATCAATATTTCTAGTAGTAATGGTGTCAAAATGGCTATTCGGAACCCAAAATTTTGACTTCAAAAAACTGACGATTTTGGGGCATTTAGAGTAATGAGTGAAAAAGTGTTAAAAGTTCCGTGTAAAACCTTATTTCCACAATACAAATCAATGTTTCTAGTAGTAATGGTGTCAAAATGGCTATTCGGAACCCAAAATTTTGACTTCAAAAAACTGACGATTTGGGGCATTTAGAGTAATGAGTGAAAAAGTGTTAAAAGTTCTTGGTAAAACCTTATTTCCACAATACAAATCAATGTTTCTAGTAGTAATGGTGTCGAATTGGCTATTCGGAACCCAAAATTTTGACTTCAAAAAACTGACGATTTTGGGGCATTAAGAGTAATGAGTGAAAAAGTGTTAAAA
This sequence comes from Euphrasia confusa, assembly GCA_954870475.1. NCBI lineage: Eukaryota > Viridiplantae > Streptophyta > Magnoliopsida > Lamiales > Orobanchaceae > Euphrasia > Euphrasia confusa. The sequence continues at coordinate 26,755,517 of OX940959.1, forward strand.
GTTCTTGGTAAAACCTTATTTCCACAATACAAATCAATGTTTCTAGTTTTAATGGTGTCAAAATGGCTATTCGGAACCCAAAATTTTGACTTCAAAAAACTGACGATTTGGGGCATTTAGAGTAATGAGTGAAAAAGTGTTAAAAGTTCTTGGTAAAACCTTATTTCCACAATACAAATCAATGTTTCTAGTAGTAATGGTGTCGAATTGGCTATTCGGAACCCAAAATTTTGACTTCAAAAAACTGACGATTTTGGGGCATTAAGAGTAATGAGTGAAAAAGTGTTAAAAGTTATTGGTAAAACCTTATTTCCACAATACAAATAAATGTTTCTAGTAGTAATGGTGTCGAATTGGCTATTCGGAACCCAAAATTTTGACTTCAAAAAACTGACGATTTTGGGGCATTAAGAGTAATGAGTGAAAAAGTGTTAAAAGTTCTTGGTAAAACCTTATTTCCACAATACAAATAAATGTTTCTAGTAGTAATGGTGTCGAATTGGCTATTCGGAACGCAAAATTTTGACTTCAAAAAACTGACGATTTTGTGGCATTTAGAGTAATGAGTGAAAAAGTGTTAAAAGTTCTTGGTAAAACCTTATTTCCACAATACAAATCAATATTTCTAGTAGTAATGGTGTCAAAATGGCTATTCGGAACCCAAAATTTTGACTTCAAAAAACTGACGATTTTGGGGAATTTAGAGTAATGAGTGAAAAAGTGTTAAAAGTTCCGTGTAAAACCTTATTTCCACAATACAAATCAATGTTTCTAGTAGTAATGGTGTCAAAATGGCTATTCGGAACCCAAAATTTTGACTTCAAAAAACTGACGATTTGGGGCATTTAGAGTAATGAGTGAAAAAGTGTTAAAAGTTCTTGGTAAAACCTTATTTCCACAATACAAATCAATGTTTCTAGTAGTAATGGTGTCGAATTGGCTATTCGGAACCCAAAATTTTGACTTCAAAAAACTGACGATTTTGGGGCATTAAGAGTAATGAGTGAAAAAGTGTTAAAAGTTATTGGTAAAACCTTATTTCCACAATACAAATAAATGTTTCTAGTAGTAATGGTGTCGAATTGGCTATTCGGAACCCAAAATTTTGACTTCAAAAAACTGACGATTTTGGGGCATTAAGAGTAATGAGTGAAAAAGTGTTAAAAGTTCTTGGTAAAACCTTATTTCCACAATACAAATAAATGTTTCTAGTAGTAATGGTGTCGAATTGGCTATTCGGAACGCAAAATTTTGACTTCAAAAAACTGACGATTTTGTGGCATTTAGAGTAATGAGTGAAAAAGTGTTAAAAGTTCTTGGTAAAACCTTATTTCCATAATACAAATCAATATTTCTAGTAGTAATGGTGTCAAAATGGCTATTCGGAACCCAAAATTTTGACTTCAAAAAACTGACGATTTTGGGGAATTTAGAGTAATGAGTGAAAAAGTGTTAAAAGTTCCGTGTAAAACCTTATTTCCACAATACAAATCAATGTTTCTAGTAGTAATGGTGTCAAAATGGCTATTCGGAACCCAAAATTTTGACTTCAAAAAACTGACGATTTGGGGCATTTAGAGTAATGAGTGAAAAAGTGTTAAAAGTTCTTGGTAAAACCTTATTTCCACAATACAAATCAATGTTTCTAGTAGTAATGGTGTCGAATTGGCTATTCGGAACCCAAAATTTTGACTTCAAAAAACTGACGATTTTGGGGCATTAAGAGTAATGAGTGAAAAAGTGTTAAAAGTTCTTGGTAAAACCTTATTTCCACAATACAAATCAATGTTTCTAGTTTTAATGGTGTCAAAATGGCTATTCGGAACCCAAAATTTTGACTTCAAAAAACTGACGATTTGGGGCATTTAGAGTAATGAGTGAAAAAGTGTTAAAAGTTCTTGGTAAAACCTTATTTCCACAATACAAATCAATGTTTCTAGTAGTAATGGTGTCGAATTGGCTATTCGGAACCCAAAATTTTGACTTCAAAAAACTGACGATTTTGGGGTATTAAGAGTAATGAGTGAAAAAGTGTTAAAAGTTATTGGTAAAACCTTATTTCCACAATACAAATAAATGTTTCTAGTAGTAATGGTGTCGAATTGGCTATTCGGAACCCAAAATTTTGACTTCAAAAAACTGACGATTTTGGGGCATTAAGAGTAATGAGTGAAAAAGTGTTAAAAGTTCTTGGTAAAACCTTATTTCCACAATACAAATAAATGTTTCTAGTAGTAATGGTGTCGAATTGGCTATTCGGAACGCAAAATTTTGACTTCAAAAAACTGACGATTTTGTGGCATTTAGAGTAATGAGTGAAAAAGTGTTAAAAGTTCTTGGTAAAACCTTATTTCCACAATACAAATCAATATTTCTAGTAGTAATGGTGTCAAAATGGCTATTCGGAACCCAAAATTTTGACTTCAAAAAACTGACGATTTTGGGGAATTTAGAGTAATGAGTGAAAAAGTGTTAAAAGTTCCGTGTAAAACCTTATTTCCACAATACAAATCAATGTTTCTAGTAGTAATGGTGTCAAAATGGCTATTCGGAACCCAAAATTTTGACTTCAAAAAACTGACGATTTGGGGCATTTAGAGTAATGAGTGAAAAAGTGTTAAAAGTTTTTGGTAAAACCTTATTTCCACAATACAAATCAATGTTTCTAGTAGTAATGGTGTCGAATTGGCTATTCGGAACCCAAAATTTTGACTTCAAAAAACTGACGATTTTGGGGCATTAAGAGTAATGAGTGAAAAAGTGTTAAAAGTTCTTGGTAAAACCTTATTTCCACAATACAAATAAATGTTTCTAGTAGTAATGGTGTCGAATTGGCTATTCGGAACCCAAAATTTTGACTTCAAAAAACTGACGATTTTGTGGCATTTAGAGTAATGAGTGAAAAAGTGTTAAAAGTTCTTGGTAAAACCTTATTTCCACAATACAAATCAATATTTCTAGTAGTAATGGTGTCAAAATGGCTATTCGGAACCCAAAATTTTGACTTCAAAAAACTGACGATTTTGGGGCATTTAGAGTAATGAGTGAAAAAGTGTTAAAAGTTCCGTGTAAAACCTTATTTCCACAATACAAATCAATGTTTCTAGTAGTAATGGTGTCAAAATGGCTATTCGGAACCCAAAATTTTGAATTCAAAAAACTTACGATTTTGGGGCATTTAGAGTAATGAGTGAAAAAGTGTTAAAAGTTCTTGGTAAAACCTTATTTCCACAATACAAATCAATGTTTCTAGTAGTAATGGTGTCGAATTGGCTATTCGGAACGCAAAATTTTGACTTCAAAAAACTGACGATTTTGTGGCATTTAGAGTAATGAGTGAAAAAGTGTTAAAAGTTCTTGGTAAAACCTTATTTCCATAATACAAATCAATATTTCTAGTAGTAATGGTGTCAAAATGGCTATTCGGAACCCAAAATTTTGACTTCAAAAAACTGACGATTTTGGGGAATTTAGAGTAATGAGTGAAAAAGTGTTAAAAGTTCCGTGTAAAACCTTATTTCCACAATACAAATCAATGTTTCTAGTAGTAATGGTGTCAAAATGGCTATTCGGAACCCAAAATTTTGACTTCAAAAAACTGACGATTTGGGGCATTTAGAGTAATGAGTGAAAAAGTGTTAAAAGTTCTTGGTAAAACCTTATTTCCACAATACAAATCAATGTTTCTAGTAGTAATGGTGTCGAATTGGCTATTCGGAACCCAAAATTTTGACTTCAAAAAACTGACGATTTTGGGGCATTAAGAGTAATGAGTGAAAAAGTGTTAAAAGTTCTTGGTAAAACCTTATTTCCACAATACAAATCAATGTTTCTAGTTTTAATGGTGTCAAAATGGCTATTCGGAACCCAAAATTTTGACTTCAAAAAACTGACGATTTGGGGCATTTAGAGTAATGAGTGAAAAAGTGTTAAAAGTTCTTGGTAAAACCTTATTTCCACAATACAAATCAATGTTTCTAGTAGTAATGGTGTCGAATTGGCTATTCGGAACCCAAAATTTTGACTTCAAAAAACTGACGATTTTGGGGTATTAAGAGTAATGAGTGAAAAAGTGTTAAAAGTTATTGGTAAAACCTTATTTCCACAATACAAATAAATGTTTCTAGTAGTAATGGTGTCGAATTGGCTATTCGGAACCCAAAATTTTGACTTCAAAAAACTGACGATTTTGGGGCATTAAGAGTAATGAGTGAAAAAGTGTTAAAAGTTCTTGGTAAAACCTTATTTCCACAATACAAATAAATGTTTCTAGTAGTAATGGTGTCGAATTGGCTATTCGGAACGCAAAATTTTGACTTCAAAAAACTGACGATTTTGTGGCATTTAGAGTAATGAGTGAAAAAGTGTTAAAAGTTCTTGGTAAAACCTTATTTCCACAATACAAATCAATATTTCTAGTAGTAATGGTGTCAAAATGGCTATTCGGAACCCAAAATTTTGACTTCAAAAAACTGACGATTTTGGGGAATTTAGAGTAATGAGTGAAAAAGTGTTAAAAGTTCCGTGTAAAACCTTATTTCCACAATACAAATCAATGTTTCTAGTAGTAATGGTGTCAAAATGGCTATTCGGAACCCAAAATTTTGACTTCAAAAAACTGACGATTTGGGGCATTTAGAGTAATGAGTGAAAAAGTGTTAAAAGTTCTTGGTAAAACCTTATTTCCACAATACAAATCAATGTTTCTAGTAGTAATGGTGTCGAATTGGCTATTCGGAACCCAAAATTTTGACTTCAAAAAACTGACGATTTTGGGGCATTAAGAGTAATGAGTGAAAAAGTGTTAAAAGTTCTTGGTAAAACCTTATTTCCACAATACAAATAAATGTTTCTAGTAGTAATGGTGTCGAATTGGCTATTCGGAACCCAAAATTTTGACTTCAAAAAACTGACGATTTTGTGGCATTTAGAGTAATGATTGAAAAAGTGTTAAAAGTTCTTGGTAAAACCTTATTTCCACAATACAAATCAATATTTCTAGTAGTAATGGTGTCAAAATGGCTATTCGGAACCCAAAATTTTGACTTCAAAAAACTGACGATTTTGGGGCATTTAGAGTAATGAGTGAAAAAGTGTTAAAAGTTCCGTGTAAAACCTTATTTCCACAATACAAATCAATGTTTCTAGTAGTAATGGTGTCAAAATGGCTATTCGGAACCCAAAATTTTGAATTCAAAAAACTTACGATTTTGGGGCATTTAGAGTAATGAGTGAAAAAGTGTTAAAAGTTCTTGGTAAAACCTTATTTCCACAATACAAATCAATGTTTCTAGTAGTAATGGTGTCGAATTGGCTATTCGAAACCCAAAATTTTGACTTCAAAAAACTGACGATTTTGTGGCATTTAGAGTAATGAGTGAAAAAGTGTTAAAAGATTTTGGTAAAACCTTATTTCCACAATACAAATCAATGTTTCTAGTAGTAATGGTGTCAAAATGGCTATTCGGAACCCAAAATTTTGACTTCAAAAAACTGACGATTTTGGGGCATTTAGAGTAATGAGTGAAAAAGTGTTAAAAGTTCTTGGTAAAACCTTATTTCCACAATACAAATCAATGTTTCTAGTAGTAATGGTGTCGAATTGGCTATTCCAAACCCAAAATTTTGACTTCAAAAAACTGACGATTTTGTGGCATTTAGAGTAATGAGTGAAAAAGTGTTAAAAGTTCTTGGTAAAACCTTATTTCCACAATACAAATCAATGTTTCTAGTAGTAATGGTGTCAAAATGGCTATTCGGAACCCAAAATTTTGAATTCAAAAAACTGACGATTTTGGGGCATTTAGAGTAATGAGTGAAAAAGTGTTAAAAGTTCTTGGTAAAACCTTATTTCCACAATACAAATCAATGTTTCTAGTTTTAATGGTGTCAAAATGGCTATTCGGAACACAAAATTTTGACTTCAAAAAACTGACGATTTGGGGCATTTAGAGTAATGAATGAAAAAGTGTTAAAAGTTCTTGGTAAAACCTTATTTCCACAATGCAAATCAATGTTTCTAGTAGTAATGGTGTCGAATTGGCTATTCGGAACCCAAAATTTTGACTTCAAAAAACTGACGATTTTGGGGCATTAAGAGTAATGAGTGAAAAAGTGTTAAAAGTTATTGGTAAAACCTTATTTCCACAATACAAATAAATGTTTCTAGTAGTAATGGTGTCGAATTGGCTATTCGGAACCCAAAATTTTGACTTCAAAAAACTGACGATTTTGGGGCATTTAGAGTAATGAGTGAAAAAGTGTTAAAAGTTCTTGGTAAAACCTTATTTCCACAATACAAATCAATGTTTCTAGTAGTAATGGTGTCGAATTGGCTATTCCAAACCCAAAATTTTGACTTCAAAAAACTGACGATTTTGTGGCATTTAGAGTAATGAGTGAAAAAGTGTTAAAAGTTCTTGGTAAAACCTTATTTCCACAATACAAATCAATGTTTCTAGTAGTAATGGTGTCAAAATGGCTATTCGGAACCCAAAATTTTGAATTCAAAAAACTGACGATTTTGGGGCATTTAGAGTAATGAGTGAAAAAGTGTTAAAAGTTCTTGGTAAAACCTTATTTTTACAATACAAATCAATGTTTCTAGTTTTAATGGTGTCAAAATGGCTATTCGGAACACAAAATTTTGACTTCAAAAAACTGACGATTTGGGGCATTTAGAGTAATGAATGAAAAAGTGTTAAAAGTTCTTGGTAAAACCTTATTTCCACAATGCAAATCAATGTTTCTAGTAGTAATGGTGTCGAATTGGCTATTCGGAACCCAAAATTTTGACTTCAAAAAACTGACGATTTTGGGGCATTAAGAGTAATGAGTGAAAAAGTGTTAAAAGTTATTGGTAAAACCTTATTTCCACAATACAAATAAATGTTTCTAGTAGTAATGGTGTCGAATTGGCTATTCGGAACCCAAAATTTTGACTTCAAAAAACTGACGATTTTGTGGCATTTAGAGTAATGAGTGAAAAAGTGTTAAAAGTTCTTGGTAAAACCTTATTTCCACAATACAAATCAATGTTTCTAGTAGTAATGGTGTCGAATTGGCTATTCCAAACCCAAAATTTTGACTTCAAAAAACTGACGATTTTGTGGCATTTAGAGTAATGAGTGAAAAAGTGTTAAAAGTTCTTGGTAAAACCTTATTTCCACAATACAAATCAATGTTTCTAGTAGTAATGGTGTCAAAATGGCTATTCGGAACCCAAAATTTTGAATTCAAAAAACTGACGATTTTGGGGCATTTAGAGTAATGAGTGAAAAAGTGTTAAAAGTTCTTGGTAAAACCTTATTTTTACAATACAAATCAATGTTTCTAGTTTTAATGGTGTCAAAATGGCTATTCGGAACACAAAATTTTGACTTCAAAAAACTGACGATTTGGGGCATTTAGAGTAATGAATGAAAAAGTGTTAAAAGTTCTTGGTAAAACCTTATTTCCACAATGCAAATCAATGTTTCTAGTAGTAATGGTGTCGAATTGGCTATTCGGAACCCAAAATTTTGACTTCAAAAAACTGACGATTTTGGGGCATTAAGAGTAATGAGTGAAAAAGTGTTAAAAGTTATTGGTAAAACCTTATTTCCACAATACAAATAAATGTTTCTAGTAGTAATGGTGTCGAATTGGCTATTCGGAACCCAAAATTTTGACTTCAAAAAACTGACGATTTTGTGGCATTTAGAGTAATGAGTGAAAAAGTGTTAAAAGTTCTTGGTAAAACCTTATTTCCACAATACAAATCAATGTTTCTAGTAGTAATGGTGTCAAAATGGCTATTCGGAACCCAAAATTTTGAATTCAAAAAACTGACGATTTTGGGGCATTTAGAGTAATGAGTGAAAAAATGTTAAAAGTTCTTGGTAAAACCTTATTTCCACAATACAAATCAATGTTTCTAGTTTTAATGGTGTCAAAATGGCTATTCGGAACCCAAAATTTTGACTTCAAAAAACTGACGATTTGGGGCATTTAGAGTAATGAGTGAAAAAGTGTTAAAAGTTCTTGGTAAAACCTTATTTCCACAATACAAATCAATGTTTCTAGTAGTAATGGTGTCGAATTGGCTATTCGGAACCCAAAATTTTGACTTCAAAAAACTGACGATTTTGGGGCATTAAGAGTAATGAGTGAAAAAGTGTTAAAAGTTCTTGGTAAAACCTTATTTCCACAATACAAATAAATGTTTCTAGTAGTAATGGTGTCGAATTGGCTATTCGGAACCCAAAATTTTGACTTCAAAAAACTGACGATTTTGTGGCATTTAGAGTAATGAGTGAAAAAGTGTTAAAAGTTCTTGGTAAAACCTTATTTCCACAATACAAATCAATATTTCTAGTAGTAATGGTGTCAAAATGGCTATTCGGAACCCAAAATTTTGACTTCAAAAAACTGACGATTTTGGGGCATTTAGAGTAATGAGTGAAAAAGTGTTAAAAGTTCCGTGTAAAACCTTATTTCCACAATACAAATCAATGTTTCTAGTAGTAATGGTGTCAAAATGGCTATTCGGAACCCAAAATTTTGAATTCAAAAAACTGACGATTTTGGGGCATTTAGAGTAATGAGTGAAAAAGTGTTAAAAGTTCTTGGTAAAACCTTATTTCCACAATACAAATCAATGTTTCTAGTAGTAATGGTGTCGAATTGGCTATTCGAAACCCAAAATTTTGACTTCAAAAAACTGACGATTTTGTGGCATTTAGAGTAATGAGTGAAAAAGTGTTAAAAGATTTTGGTAAAACCTTATTTCCACAATACAAATCAATGTTTCTAGTAGTAATGGTGTCAAAATGGCTATTCGGAACCCAAAATTTTGACTTCAAAAAACTGACGATTTTGGGGCATTTAGAGTAATGAGTGAAAAAGTGTTAAAAGTTCTTGGTAAAACCTTATTTCCACAATACAAATCAATGTTTCTAGTAGTAATGGTGTCGAATTGGCTATTCCAAACCCAAAATTTTGACTTCAAAAAACTGACGATTTTGTGGCATTTAGAGTAATGAGTGAAAAAGTGTTAAAAGTTCTTGGTAAAACCTTATTTCCACAATACAAATCAATGTTTCTAGTAGTAATGGTGTCAAAATGGCTATTCGGAACCCAAAATTTTGAATTCAAAAAACTGACGATTTTGGGGCATTTAGAGTAATGAGTGAAAAAGTGTTAAAAGTTCTTGGTAAAACCTTATTTCCACAATACAAATCAATGTTTCTAGTTTTAATGGTGTCAAAATGGCTATTCGGAACACAAAATTTTGACTTCAAAAAACTGACGATTTGGGGCATTTAGAGTAATGAATGAAAAAGTGTTAAAAGTTCTTGGTAAAACCTTATTTCCACAATGCAAATCAATGTTTCTAGTAGTAATGGTGTCGAATTGGCTATTCGGAACCCAAAATTTTGACTTCAAAAAACTGACGATTTTGGGGCATTAAGAGTAATGAGTGAAAAAGTGTTAAAAGTTATTGGTAAAACCTTATTTCCACAATACAAATAAATGTTTCTAGTAGTAATGGTGTCGAATTGGCTATTCGGAACCCAAAATTTTGACTTCAAAAAACTGACGATTTTGGGGCATTTAGAGTAATGAGTGAAAAAGTGTTAAAAGTTCTTGGTAAAACCTTATTTCCACAATACAAATCAATGTTTCTAGTAGTAATGGTGTCGAATTGGCTATTCCAAACCCAAAATTTTGACTTCAAAAAACTGACGATTTTGTGGCATTTAGAGTAATGAGTGAAAAAGTGTTAAAAGTTCTTGGTAAAACCTTATTTCCACAATACAAATCAATGTTTCTAGTAGTAATGGTGTCAAAATGGCTATTCGGAACCCAAAATTTTGAATTCAAAAAACTGACGATTTTGGGGCATTTAGAGTAATGAGTGAAAAAGTGTTAAAAGTTCTTGGTAAAACCTTATTTCCACAATACAAATCAATGTTTCTAGTTTTAATGGTGTCAAAATGGCTATTCGGAACACAAAATTTTGACTTCAAAAAACTGACGATTTGGGGCATTTAGAGTAATGAATGAAAAAGTGTTAAAAGTTCTTGGTAAAACCTTATTTCCACAATGCAAATCAATGTTTCTAGTAGTAATGGTGTCGAATTGGCTATTCGGAACCCAAAATTTTGACTTCAAAAAACTGACGATTTTGGGGCATTAAGAGTAATGAGTGAAAAAGTGTTAAAAGTTATTGGTAAAACCTTATTTCCACAATACAAATAAATGTTTCTAGTAGTAATGGTGTCGAATTGGCTATTCGGAACCCAAAATTTTGACTTCAAAAAACTGACGATTTTGTGGCATTTAGAGTAATGAGTGAAAAAGTGTTAAAAGTTCTTGGTAAAACCTTATTTCCACAATACAAATCAATGTTTCTAGTAGTAATGGTGTCAAAATGGCTATTCGGAACCCAAAATTTTGAATTCAAAAAACTGACGATTTTGGGGCATTTAGAGTAATGAGTGAAAAAATGTTAAAAGTTCTTGGTAAAACCTTATTTCCACAATACAAATCAATGTTTCTAGTTTTAATGGTGTCAAAATGGCTATTCGGAACCCAAAATTTTGACTTCAAAAAACTGACGATTTGGGGCATTTAGAGTAATGAGTGAAAAAGTGTTAAAAGTTCTTGGTAAAACCTTATTTCCACAATACAAATCAATGTTTCTAGTAGTAATGGTGTCGAATTGGCTATTCGGAACCCAAAATTTTGACTTCAAATAACTGACGATTTTGGGGCATTAAGAGTAATGAGTGAAAAAGTGTTAAAAGTTCTTGGTAAAACCTTATTTCCACAATACAAATCAATGTTTCTAGTAGTAATGGTGTCGAATTGGCTATTCGAAACCCAAAATTTTGACTTCAAAAAACTGACGATTTTGTGGCATTTAGAGTAATGAGTGAAAAAGTGTTAAAAGTTATTGGTAAACCTTATTTCCACAATACAAATAAATGTTTCTAGTAGTAATGGTGTCGAATTGGCTATTCGGAACCCAAAATTTTGACTTCAAAAAACTGACGATTTTGGGGCATTAAGAGTAATGAGTGAAAAAGTGTTAAAAGTTCTTGGTAAAACCTTATTTCCACAATACAAATAAATGTTTCTAGTAGTAATGGTGTCAAATTGGCTATTCGGAACCCAAAATTTTGACTTCAAAAAACTGACGATTTTGTGGCATTTAGAGTAATGAGTGAAAAAGTGTTAAAAGTTCTTGGTAAAACCTTATTTCCACAATACAAATCAATATTTCTAGTAGTAATGGTGTCAAAATGGCTATTCGGAACCCAAAATTTTGACTTCAAAAAACTGACGATTTTGGGGAATTTAGAGTAATGAGTGAAAAAGTGTTAAAAGTTCCGTGTAAAACCTTATTTCCACAATACAAATCAATGTTTCTAGTAGTAATGGTGTCAAAATGGCTATTCGGAACCCAAAATTTTGACTTCAAAAAACTGACGATTTGGGGCATTTAGAGTAATGAGTGAAAAAGTGTTAAAAGTTCTTGGTAAAACCTTATTTCCACAATACAAATCAATGTTTCTAGTAGTAATGGTGTCGAATTGGCTATTCGGAACCCAAAATTTTGACTTCAAAAAACTGACGATTTTGGGGCATTAAGAGTAATGAGTGAAAAAGTGTTAAAAGTTCTTGGTAAAACCTTATTTCCACAATACAAATAAATGTTTCTAGTAGTAATGGTGTCGAATTGGCTATTCGGATCCCAAAATTTTGACTTCAAAAAACTGACGATTTTGTGGCATTTAGAGTAATGAGTGAAAAAGTGTTAAAAGTTCTTGGTAAAACCTTATTTCCACAATACAAATCAATGTTTCTAGTAGTAATGGTGTCAAAATGGCTATTCGGAACCCAAAATTTTGAATTCAAAAAACTGACGATTTTGGGGCATTTAGAGTAATGAGTGAAAAAGTGTTAAAAGTTCTTGGTAAAACTTTATTTCCACAATACAAATCAATGTTTCTAGTTTTAATGGTGTCAAAATGGCTATTCGGAACACAAAATTTTGACTTCAAAAAACTGACGATTTGGGGCATTTAGAGTAATGAATGAAAAAGTGTTAAAAGTTCTTGGTAAAACCTTATTTCCACAATGCAAATCAATGTTTCTAGTAGTAATGGTGTCGAATTGGCTATTCGGAACCCAAAATTTTGACTTCAAAAAACTGACGATTTTGGGGCATTAAGAGTAATGAGTGAAAAAGTGTTAAAAGTTATTGGTAAAACCTTATTTCCACAATACAAATAAATGTTTCTAGTAGTAATGGTGTCGAATTGGCTATTCGGAACCCAAAATTTTGACTTCAAAAAACTGACGATTTTGGGGCATTTAGAGTAATGAGTGAAAAAGTGTTAAAAGTTCTTGGTAAAACCTTATTTCCACAATACAAATCAATGTTTCTAGTAGTAATGGTGTCGAATTGGCTATTCCAAACCCAAAATTTTGACTTCAAAAAACTGACGATTTTGTGGCATTTAGAGTAATGAGTGAAAAAGTGTTAAAAGTTCTTGGTAAAACCTTATTTCCACAATACAAATCAATGTTTCTAGTAGTAATGGTGTCAAAATGGCTATTCGGAACCCAAAATTTTGAATTCAAAAAACTGACGATTTTGGGGCATTTAGAGTAATGAGTGAAAAAGTGTTAAAAGTTCTTGGTAAAACCTTATTTCCACAATACAAATCAATGTTTCTAGTTTTAATGGTGTCAAAATGGCTATTCGAAACACAAAATTTTGACTTCAAAAAACTGACGATTTGGGGCATTTAGAGTAATGAATGAAAAAGTGTTAAAAGTTCTTGGTAAAACCTTATTTCCACAATGCAAATCAATGTTTCTAGTTTTAATGGTGTCAAAATGGCTATTCGGAACCCAAAATTTTGACTTCAAAAAACTGACGATTTGGGGCATTTAGAGTAATGAGTGAAAAAGTGTTAAAAGTTATTGGTAAAACCTTATTTCCACAATACAAATCAATGTTTCTAGTAGTAATGGTGTCGAATTGGCTATTCGGAACCCAAAATTTTGACTTCAAAAAACTGACGATTTTGGGGCATTAAGAGTAATGAGTGAAAAAGTGTTAAAAGTTCTTGGTAAAACCTTATTTCCACAATACAAATCAATGTTTCTAGTATTAATGGTGTCGAATTGGCTATTCGAAACCCAAAATTTTGACTTCAAAAAACTGACGATTTTGTGGCATTTAGAGTAATGAGTGAAAAAGTGTTAAAAGTTATTGGTAAACCTTATTTCCACAATACAAATAAATGTTTCTAGTAGTAATGGTGTCGAATTGGCTATTCGGAACCCAAAATTTTGACTTCAAAAAACTGACGATTTTGGGGCATTAAGAGTAATGAGTGAAAAAGTGTTAAAAGTTCTTGGTAAAACCTTATTTCCACAATACAAATAAATGTTTCTAGTAGTAATGGTGTCAAATTGGCTATTCGGAACCCAAAATTTTGACTTCAAAAAACTGACGATTTTGTGGCATTTAGAGTAATGAGTGAAAAAGTGTTAAAAGTTCTTGGTAAAACCTTATTTCCACAATACAAATCAATATTTCTAGTAGTAATGGTGTCAAAATGGCTATTCGGAACCCAAAATTTTGACTTCAAAAAACTGACGATTTTGGGGCATTTAGAGTAATGAGTGAAAAAGTGTTAAAAGTTCCGTGTAAAACCTTATTTCCACAATACAAATCAATGTTTCTAGTAGTAATGGTGTCAAAATGGCTATTCGGAACCCAAAATTTTGACTTCAAAAAACTGACGATTTAGGGCATTTAGAGTAATGAGTGAAAAAGTGTTAAAAGTTCTTGGTAAAACCTTATTTCCACAATACAAATCAATGTTTCTAGTAGTAATGGTGTCGAATTGGCTATTCGGAACCCAAAATTTTGACTTCAAAAAACTGACGATTTTGGGGCATTAAGAGTAATGAGTGAAAAAGTGTTAAAAGTTCTTGGTAAAACCTTATTTCCACAATACAAATCAATATTTCTAGTAGTAATGGTGTCAAAATGGCTATTCGAAACCCAAAATTTTGACTTCAAAAAACTGACGATTTTGTGGCATTTAGAGTAATGAGTGAAAAAGTGTTAAAAGTTCCGTGTAAAACCTTATTTCCACAATACAAATCAATGTTTCTAGTAGTAATGGTGTCAAAATGGCTATTCGGAACCCAAAATTTTGACTTCAAAAAACTGACGATTTGGGGCATTTAGAGTAATGAGTGAAAAAGTGTTAAAAGTTCTTGGTAAAACCTTATTTCCACAATACAAATCAATGTTTCTAGTAGTAATGGTGTCGAATTGGCTATTCGGAACCCAAAATTTTGACTTCAAAAAACTGACGATTTTGTGGCATTTAGAGTAATGAGTGAAAAAGTGTTAAAAGTTCTTGGTAAAACCTTATTTCCACAATACAAATCAATATTTCTAGTAGTAATGGTGTCAAAATGGCTATTCGGAACCCAAAATTTTGACTTCAAAAAACTGACGATTTTGGGGCATTAAGAGTAATGAGTGAAAAAGTGTTAAAAGTTCTTGGTAAAACCTTATTTCCACAATACAAATAAATGTTTCTAGTAGTAATGGTGTCGAATTGGCTATTCGGAACCCAAAATTTTGACTTCAAAAAACTGACGATTTTGTGGCATTTAGAGTAATGAGTGAAAAAGTGTTAAAAGTTCTTGGTAAAACCTTATTTCCACAATACAAATCAATATTTCTAGTAGTAATGGTGTCAAAATGGCTATTCGGAACCCAAAATTTTGACTTCAAAAAACTGACGATTTTGGGGCATTTAGAGTAATGAGTGAAAAAGTGTTAAAAGTTCCATGTAAAACCTTATTTCCACAATACAAATCAATGTTTCTAGTAGTAATGGTGTCAAAATGGCTATTCGGAACCCAAAATTTTGACTTCAAAAAACTGATGATTTGGGGCATTTAGAGTAATGAGTGAAAAAGTGTTAAAAGTTCTTGGTAAAACCTTATTTCCACAATACAAATCAATGTTTCTAGTAGTAATGGTGTCGAATTGGCTATTCGGAACCCAAAATTTTGACTTCAAAAAACTGACGATTTTGGGGCATTAAGAGTAATGAGTGAAAAAGTGTTAAAAGTTCTTTGGTAAAACCTTATTTCCACAATACAAATCAATATTTCTAGTAGTAATGGTGTCAAAATGGCTATTCGAAACCCAAAATTTTGACTTCAAAAAACTGACGATTTTGTGGCATTTAGAGTAATGAGTGAAAAAGTGTTAAAAGTTCCGTGTAAAACCTTATTTCCACAATACAAATCAATGTTTCTAGTAGTAATGGTGTCAAAATGGCTATTCGGAACCCAAAATTTTGACTTCAAAAAACTGACGATTTGGGGCATTTAGAGTAATGAGTGAAAAAGTGTTAAAAGTTCTTGGTAAAACCTTATTTCCACAATACAAATCAATGTTTCTAGTAGTAATGGTGTCGAATTGGCTATTCGGAACCCAAAATTTTGACTTCAAAAAACTGACGATTTTGTGGCATTTAGAGTAATGAGTGAAAAAGTGTTAAAAGTTCTTGGTAAAACCTTATTTCCACAATACAAATCAATATTTCTAGTAGTAATGGTGTCAAAATGGCTATTCGGAACCCAAAATTTTGACTTCAAAAAACTGACGATTTTGGGGCATTAAGAGTAATGAGTGAAAAAGTGTTAAAAGTTCTTGGTAAAACCTTATTTCCACAATACAAATAAATGTTTCTAGTAGTAATGGTGTCGAATTGGCTATTCGGAACCCAAAATTTTGACTTCAAAAAACTGACGATTTTGTGGCATTTAGAGTAATGAGTGAAAAAGTGTTAAAAGTTCTTGGTAAAACCTTATTTCCACAATACAAATCAATATTTCTAGTAGTAATGGTGTCAAAATGGCTATTCGGAACCCAAAATTTTGACTTCAAAAAACTGACGATTTTGGGGCATTTAGAGTAATGAGTGAAAAAGTGTTAAAAGTTCCATGTAAAACCTTATTTCCACAATACAAATCAATGTTTCTAGTAGTAATGGTGTCAAAATGGCTATTCGGAACCCAAAATTTTGACTTCAAAAAACTGATGATTTGGGGCATTTAGAGTAATGAGTGAAAAAGTGTTAAAAGTTCTTGGTAAAACCTTATTTCCACAATACAAATCAATGTTTCTAGTAGTAATGGTGTCGAATTGGCTATTCGGAACCCAAAATTTTGACTTCAAAAAACTGACGATTTTGGGGCATTAAGAGTAATGAGTGAAAAAGTGTTAAAAGTTCTTTGGTAAAACCTTATTTCCACAATACAAATCAATATTTCTAGTAGTAATGGTGTCAAAATGGCTATTCGAAACCCAAAATTTTGACTTCAAAAAACTGACGATTTTGTGGCATTTAGAGTAATGAGTGAAAAAGTGTTAAAAGTTCCGTGTAAAACCTTATTTCCACAATACAAATCAATGTTTCTAGTAGTAATGGTGTCAAAATGGCTATTCGGAACCCAAAATTTTGACTTCAAAAAACTGACGATTTGGGGCATTTAGAGTAATGAGTGAAAAAGTGTTAAAAGTTCTTGGTAAAACCTTATTTCCACAATACAAATCAATGTTTCTAGTAGTAATGGTGTCGAATTGGCTATTCGGAACCCAAAATTTTGACTTCAAAAAACTGACGATTTTGTGGCATTTAGAGTAATGAGTGAAAAAGTGTTAAAAGTTCTTGGTAAAACCTTATTTCCACAATACAAATCAATATTTCTAAGTAGTAATGGTGTCAAAATGGCTATTCGGAACCCAAAATTTTGACTTCAAAAAACTGACGATTTTGGGGCATTAAGAGTAATGAGTGAAAAAGTGTTAAAAGTTCTTGGTAAAACCTTATTTCCACAATACAAATCAATGTTTCTAGTAGTAATGGTGTCGAATTGGCTATTCGAAACCCAAAATTTTGACTTCAAAAAACTGACGATTTTGTGGCATTTAGAGTAATGAGTGAAAAAGTGTTAAAAGTTATTGGTAAACCTTATTTCCACAATACAAATAAATGTTTCTAGTAGTAATGGTGTCGAATTGGCTATTCGGAACCCAAAATTTTGACTTCAAAAAACTGACGATTTTGGGGCATTAAGAGTAATGAGTGAAAAAGTGTTAAAAGTTCTTGGTAAAACCTTATTTCCACAATACAAATAAATGTTTCTAGTAGTAATGGTGTCGAATTGGCTATTCGGAACCCAAAATTTTGACTTCAAAAAACTGACGATTTTGTGGCATTTAGAGTAATGAGTGAAAAAGTGTTAAAAGTTCTTGGTAAAACCTTATTTCCACAATACAAATCAATATTTCTAGTAGTAATGGTGTCAAAATGGCTATTCGGAACCCAAAATTTTGACTTCAAAAAACTGACGATTTTGGGGCATTTAGAGTAATGAGTGAAAAAGTGTTAAAAGTTCCGTGTAAAACCTTATTTCCACAATACAAATCAATGTTTCTAGTAGTAATGGTGTCAAAATGGCTATTCGGAACCCAAAATTTTAACTTCAAAAAACTGACGATTTGGGGCATTTAGAGTAATGAGTGAAAAAGTGTTAAAAGTTCTTGGTAAAACCTTATTTCCACAATACAAATCAATGTTTCTAGTAGTAATGGTGTCGAATTGGCTATTCGGAACCCAAAATTTTGACTTCAAAAAACTGACGATTTTGGGGCATTAAGAGTAATGAGTGAAAAAGTGTTAAAAGTTCTTGGTAAAACCTTATTTCCACAATACAAATCAATATTTCTAGTAGTAATGGTGTCAAAATGGCTATTCGAAACCCAAAATTTTGACTTCAAAAAACTGACGATTTTGTGGCATTTAGAGTAATGAGTGAAAAAGTGTTAAAAGTTCCGTGTAAAACCTTATTTCCACAATACAAATCAATGTTTCTAGTAGTAATGGTGTCAAAATGGCTATTCGGAACCCAAAATTTTGACTTCAAAAAACTGACGATTTGGGGCATTTAGAGTAATGAGTGAAAAAGTGTTAAAAGTTCTTGGTAAAACCTTATTTCCACAATACAAATCAATGTTTCTAGTAGTAATGGTGTCGAATTGGCTATTCGGAACCCAAAATTTTGACTTCAAAAAACTGACGATTTTGTGGCATTTAGAGTAATGAGTGAAAAAGTGTTAAAAGTTCTTGGTAAAACCTTATTTCCACAATACAAATCAATATTTCTAGTAGTAATGGTGTCAAAATGGCTATTCGGAACCCAAAATTTTGACTTCAAAAAACTGACGATTTTGGGGCATTAAGAGTAATGAGTGAAAAAGTGTTAAAAGTTCTTGGTAAAACCTTATTTCCACAATACAAATAAATGTTTCTAGTAGTAATGGTGTCGAATTGGCTATTCGGAACCCAAAATTTTGACTTCAAAAAACTGACGATTTTGTGGCATTTAGAGTAATGAGTGAAAAAGTGTTAAAAGTTCTTGGTAAAACCTTATTTCCACAATACAAATCAATATTTCTAGTAGTAATGGTGTCAAAATGGCTATTCGGAACCCAAAATTTTGACTTCAAAAAACTGACGATTTTGGGGCATTTAGAGTAATGAGTGAAAAAGTGTTAAAAGTTCCATGTAAAACCTTATTTCCACAATACAAATCAATGTTTCTAGTAGTAATGGTGTCAAAATGGCTATTCGCAACCCAAAATTTTGACTTCAAAAAACTGATGATTTGGGGCATTTAGAGTAATGAGTGAAAAAGTGTTAAAAGTTCTTGGTAAAACCTTATTTCCACAATACAAATCAATGTTTCTAGTAGTAATGGTGTCGAATTGGCTATTCGGAACCCAAAATTTTGACTTCAAAAAACTGACGATTTTGGGGCATTAAGAGTAATGATTGAAAAAGTGTTAAAAGTTCCGTGTAAAACCTTATTTCCACAATACAAATCAATGTTTCTAGTAGTAATGGTGTCAAAATGGCTATTCGGAACCCAAAATTTTGACTTCAAAAAACTGACGATTTGGGGCATTTAGAGTAATGAGTGAAAAAGTGTTAAAAGTTCTTGGTAAAACCTTATTTCCACAATACAAATCAATGTTTCTAGTAGTAATGGTGTCGAATTGGCTATTCGGAACCCAAAATTTTGACTTCAAAAAACTGACGATTTTGTGGCATTTAGAGTAATGAGTGAAAAAGTGTTAAAAGTTCTTGGTAAAACCTTATTTCCACAATACAAATCAATATTTCTAGTAGTAATGGTGTCAAAATGGCTATTCGGAACCCAAAATTTTGACTTCAAAAAACTGACGATTTTGGGGCATTAAGAGTAATGAGTGAAAAAGTGTTAAAAGTTCTTGGTAAAACCTTATTTCCACAATACAAATAAATGTTTCTAGTAGTAATGGTGTCGAATTGGCTATTCGGAACCCAAAATTTTGACTTCAAAAAACTGACGATTTTGTGGCATTTAGAGTAATGAGTGAAAAAGTGTTAAAAGTTCTTGGTAAAACCTTATTTCCACAATACAAATCAATGTTTCTAGTAGTAATGGTGTCAAAATGGCTATTCGGAACCCAGAATTTTGAATTCAAAAAACTGACGATTTTGGGGCATTTAGAGTAATGAGTGAAAAAGTGTTAAAAGTTCTTGGTAAAACCTTATTTCCACAATACAAATCAATGTTTCTAGTTTTAATGGTGTCAAAATGGCTATTCGGAACCCAAAATTTTGACTTCAAAAAACTGACGATTTGGGGCATGTAGAGTAATGAGTGAAAAAGTGTTAAAAGTTCTTGGTAAAACCTTATTTCCACAATACAAATCAATGTTTCTAGTAGTAATGGTGTCGAATTGGCTATTCGGAACCCAAAATTTTGACTTCAAAAAACTGACGATTTTGGGGCATTAAGAGTAATGAGTGAAAAAGTGTTAAAAGTTCTTGGTAAAACCTTATTTCCACAATACAAATCAATGTTTCTAGTAGTAATGGTGTCGAATTGGCTATTCGAAACCCAAAATTTTGACTTCAAAAAACTGACGATTTTGTGGCATTTAGAGTAATGAGTGAAAAAGTGTTATAAGTTATTGGTAAACCTTATTTCCACAATACAAATAAATGTTTCTAGTAGTAATGGTGTCGAATTGGCTATTCGGAACCCAAAATTTTGACTTCAAAAAACTGACGATTTTGGGGCATTAAGAGTAATGAGTGAAAAAGTGTTAAAAGTTCTTGGTAAAACCTTATTTCCACAATACAAATAAATGTTTCTAGTAGTAATGGTGTCGAATTGGCTATTCGGAACCCAAAATTTTGACTTCAAAAAACTGACGATTTTGTGGCATTTAGAGTAATGAGTGAAAAAGTGTTAAAAGTTCTTGGTAAAACCTTATTTCCACAATACAAATCAATATTTCTAGTAGTAATGGTGTCAAAATGGCTATTCGGAACCCAAAATTTTGACTTCAAAAAACTGACGATTTTGGGGCATTAAGAGTAATGAGTGAAAAAGTGTTAAAAGTTCTTGGTAAAACCTTATTTCCACAATACAAATAAATGTTTCTAGTAGTAATGGTGTCGAATTGGCTATTCGGAACCCAAAATTTTGACTTCAATAAACTGACGATTTTGTGGCATTTAGAGTAATGAGTGAAAAAGTGTTAAAAGTTCTTGGTAAAACCTTATTTCCACAATACAAATCAATATTTCTAGTAGTAATGGTGTCAAAATGGCTATTCGGAATCCAAAATTTGGACTTCAAAAAACTGACGATTTTGGGGCATTTAGAGTAATGAGTGAAAAAGTGTTAAAAGTTCCGTGTAAAACCTTATTTCCACAATACAAATCAATGTTTCTAGTAGTAATGGTGTCAAAATGGCTATTCGGAACCCAAAATTTTGACTTCAAAAAACTGACGATTTGGGGCATTTAGAGTAATGAGTGAAAAAGTGTTAAAAGTTCTTGGTAAAACCTTATTTCCACAATACAAATCAATGTTTCTAGTAGTAATGGTGTCGAATTGGCTATTCGGAACCCAAAATTTTGACTTCAAAAAACTGAAGATTTTGGGGCATTAAGAGTAATGAGTGAAAAAGTGTTAAAAGTTCTTGGTAAAACCTTATTTCCACAATACAAATCAATATTTCTAGTAGTAATGGTGTCAAAATGGCTATTCGAAACCCAAAATTTTGACTTCAAAAAACTGACGATTTTGTGGCATTTAGAGTAATGAGTGAAAAAGTGTTAAAAGTTCCGTGTAAAACCTTATTTCCACAATACAAATCAATGTTTCTAGTAGTAATGGTGTCAAAATGGCTATTCGGAACCCAAAATTTTGACTTCAAAAAACTGACGATTTGGGGCATTTAGAGTAATGAGTGAAAAAGTGTTAAAAGTTCTTGGTAAAACCTTATTTCCACAATACAAATCAATGTTTCTAGTAGTAATGGTGTCGAATTGGCTATTCGGAACCCAAAATTTTGACTTCAAAAAACTGACGATTTTGTGGCATTTAGAGTAATGAGTGAAAAAGTGTTAAAAGTTCTTGGTAAAACCTTATTTCCACAATACAAATCAATATTTCTAGTAGTAATGGTGTCAAAATGGCTATTCGGAACCCAAAATTTTGACTTCAAAAAACTGACGATTTTGGGGCATTAAGAGTAATGAGTGAAAAAGTGTTAAAAGTTCTTGGTAAAACCTTATTTCCACAATACAAATAAATGTTTCTAGTAGTAATGGTGTCGAATTGGCTATTCGGAACCCAAAATTTTGACTTCAAAAAACTGACGATTTTGTGGCATTTAGAGTAATGAGTGAAAAAGTGTTAAAAGTTCTTGGTAAAACCTTATTTCCACAATACAAATCAATGTTTCTAGTAGTAATGGTGTCAAAATGGCTATTCGGAACCCAAAATTTTGAATTCAAAAAACTGACGATTTTGGGGCATTTAGAGTAATGAGTGAAAAAGTGTTAAAAGTTCTTGGTAAAACCTTATTTCCACAATACAAATCAATGTTTCTAGTTTTAATGGTGTCAAAATGGCTATTCGGAACCCAAAATTTTGACTTCAAAAAACTGACGATTTGGGGCATGTAGAGTAATGAGTGAAAAAGTGTTAAAAGTTCTTGGTAAAACCTTATTTCCACAATACAAATCAATGTTTCTAGTAGTAATGGTGTCGAATTGGCTATTCGGAACCCAAAATTTTGACTTCAAAAAACTGACGATTTTGGGGCATTAAAAGTAATGAGTGAAAAAGTGTTAAAAGTTCTTGGTAAAACCTTATTTCCACAATACAAATCAATGTTTCTAGTAGTAATGGTGTCGAATTGGCTATTCGAAACCCAAAATTTTGACTTCAAAAAACTGACGATTTTGTGGCATTTAGAGTAATGAGTGAAAAAGTGTTATAAGTTATTGGTAAACCTTATTTCCACAATACAAATAAATGTTTCTAGTAGTAATGGTGTCGAATTGGCTATTCGGAACCCAAAATTTTGACTTCAAAAAACTGACGATTTTGGGGCATTAAGAGTAATGCGTGAAAAAGTGTTAAAAGTTCTTGGTAAAACCTTATTTCCACAATACAAATAAATGTTTCTAGTAGTAATGGTGTCGAATTGGCTATTCGGAACCCAAAATTTTGACTTCAAAAAACTGACGATTTTGTGGCATTTAGAGTAATGAGTGAAAAAGTGTTAAAAGTTCTTGGTAAAACCTTATTTCCACAATACAAATCAATATTTCTAGTAGTAATGGTGTCAAAATGGCTATTCGGAACCCAAAATTTTGACTTCAAAAAACTGACGATTTTGGGGCATTAAGAGTAATGAGTGAAAAAGTGTTAAAAGTTCTTGGTAAAACCTTATTTCCACAATACAAATAAATGTTTCTAGTAGTAATGGTGTCGAATTGGCTATTCGGAACCCAAAATTTTGACTTCAATAAACTGACGATTTTGTGGCATTTAGAGTAATGAGTGAAAAAGTGTTAAAAGTTCTTGGTAAAACCTTATTTCCACAATACAAATCAATATTTCTAGTAGTAATGGTGTCAAAATGGCTATTCGGAATCCAAAATTTTGACTTCAAAAAACTGACGATTTTGGGGCATTTAGAGTAATGAGTGAAAAAGTGTTAAAAGTTCCGTGTAAAACCTTATTTCCACAATACAAATCAATGTTTCTAGTAGTAATGGTGTCAAAATGGCTATTCGGAACCCAAAATTTTGACTTCAAAAAACTGACGATTTGGGGCATTTAGAGTAATGAGTGAAAAAGTGTTAAAAGTTCTTGGTAAAACCTTATTTCCACAATACAAATCAATGTTTCTAGTAGTAATGGTGTCGAATTGGCTATTCGGAACCCAAAATTTTGACTTCAAAAAACTGACGATTTTGGGGCATTAAGAGTAATGAGTGAAAAAGTGTTAAAAGTTCTTGGTAAAACCTTATTTCCACAATACAAATCAATATTTCTAGTAGTAATGGTGTCAAAATGGCTATTCGAAACCCAAAATTTTGACTTCAAAAAACTGACGATTTTGTGGCATTTAGAGTAATGAGTGAAAAAGTGTTAAAAGTTCCGTGTAAAACCTTATTTCCACAATACAAATCAATGTTTCTAGTAGTAATGGTGTCAAAATGGCTATTCGGAACCCAAATTTTTGAATTCAAAAAACTGACGATTTTGGGGCATTTAGAGTAATGAGTGAAAAAGTGTTAAAAGTTCTTGGTAAAACCTTATTTCCACAATACAAATCAATGTTTCTAGTTTTAATGGTGTCAAAATGGCTATTCGGAACCCAAAATTTTGACTTCAAAAAACTGACGATTTGGGGCATTTAGAGTAATGAGTGAAAAAGTGTTAAAAGTTCTTGGTAAAACCTTATTTCCACAATACAAATCAATGTTTCTAGTAGTAATGGTGTCGAATTGGCTATTCGGAACCCAAAATTTTGACTTCAAAAAACTGACGATTTTGGGGCATTAAGAGTAATGAGTGAAAAAGTGTTAAAAGTTCTTGGTAAAACCTTATTTCCACAATACAAATCAATGTTTCTAGTAGTAATGGTGTCGAATTGGCTATTCGAAACCCAAAATTTTGACTTCAAAAAACTGACGATTTTGTGGCATTTAGAGTAATGAGTGAAAAAGTGTTATAAGTTATTGGTAAACCTTATTTCCACAATACAAATAAATGTTTCTAGTAGTAATGGTGTCGAATTGGCTATTCGGAACCCAAAATTTTGACTTCAAAAAACTGACGATTTTGGGGCATTAAGAGTAATGAGTGAAAAAGTGTTAAAAGTTCTTGGTAAAACCTTATTTCCACAATACAAATCAATATTTCTAGTAGTAATGGTGTCAAAATGGCTATTCGGAACCCAAAATTTTGACTTCAAAAAACTGACGATTTTGGGGCATTAAGAGTAATGAGTGAAAAAGTGTTAAAAGTTCTTGGTAAAACCTTATTTCCACAATACAAATAAATGTTTCTAGTAGTAATGGTGTCGAATTGGCTATTCGGAACCCAAAATTTTGACTTCAATAAACTGACGATTTTGTGGCATTTAGAGTAATGAGTGAAAAAGTGTTAAAAGTTCTTGGTAAAACCTTATTTCCACAATACAAATCAATATTTCTAGTAGTAATGGTGTCAAAATGGCTATTCGGAACCCAAAATTTTGACTTCAAAAAACTGACGATTTTGGGGCATTAAGAGTAATGAGTGAAAAAGTGTTAAAAGTTCTTGGTAAAACCTTATTTCCACAATACAAATAAATGTTTCTAGTAGTAATGGTGTCGAATTGGCTATTCGGAACCCAAAATTTTGACTTCAATAAACTGACGATTTTGTGGCATTTAGAGTAATGAGTGAAAAAGTGTTAAAAGTTCTTGGTAAAACCTTATTTCCACAATACAAATCAATATTTCTAGTAGTAATGGTGTCAAAATGGCTATTCGGAACCCAAAATTTTGACTTCAAAAAACTGACGATTTTGGGGCATTTAGAGTAATGAGTGAAAAAGTGTTAAAAGTTCCGTGTAAAACCTTATTTCCACAACACAAATCAATGTTTCTAGGAGTAATGGTGTCAAAATGGCTATTCGGAACCCAAAATTTTGACTTCAAAAAACTGACGATTTGGGGCATTTAGAGTAATGAGTGAAAAAGTGTTAAAAGTTCTTGGTAAAACCTTATTTCCACAATACAAATCAATGTTTCTAGTAGTAATGGTGTCGAATTGGCTATTCGGAACCCAAAATTTTGACTTCAAAAAACTGACGATTTTGGGGCATTAAGAGTAATGAGTGAAAAAGTGTTAAAAGTTCTTGGTAAAACCTTATTTCCACAATACAAATCAATATTTCTAGTAGTAATGGTGTCAAAATGGCTATTCGAAACCCAAAATTTTGACTTCAAAAAACTGACGATTTTGTGGCATTTAGAGTAATGAGTGAAAAAGTGTTAAAAGTTCCGTGTAAAACCTTATTTCCACAATACAAATCAATGTTTCTAGTAGTAATGGTGTCAAAATGGCTATTCGGAACCCAAAATTTTGACTTCAAAAAACTGACGATTTGGGGCATTTAGAGTAATGAGTGAAAAAGTGTTAAAAGTTCTTGGTAAAACCTTATTTCCACAATACAAATCAATGTTTCTAGTAGTAATGGTGTCGAATTGGCTATTCGGAACCCAAAATTTTGACTTCAAAAAACTGACGATTTTGTGGCATTTAGAGTAATGAGTGAAAAAGTGTTAAAAGTTCTTGGTAAAACCTTATTTCCACAATACAAATCAATATTTCTAGTAGTAATGGTGTCCAAATGGCTATTCGGAACCCAAAATTTTGACTTCAAAAAACTGACGATTTTGGGGCATTAAGAGTAATGAGTGAAAAAGTGTTATAAGTTATTGGTAAACCTTATTTCCACAATACAAATAAATGTTTCTAGTAGTAATGGTGTCGAATTGGCTATTCGGAACCCAAAATTTTGACTTCAAAAAACTGACGATTTTGTGGCATTTAGAGTAATGAGTGAAAAAGTGTTATAAGTTATTGGTAAACCTTATTTCCACAATACAAATAAATGTTTCTAGTAGTAATGGTGTCGAATTGGCTATTCGGAACCCAAAATTTTGACTTCAAAAAACTGACGATTTTGGGGCATTAAGAGTAATGAGTGAAAAAGTGTTAAAAGTTCTTGGTAAAACCTTATTTCCACAATACAAATCAATGTTTCTAGTAGTAATGGTGTCGAATTGGCTATTCGAAACCCAAAATTTTGACTTCAAAAAACTGACGATTTTGTGGCATTTAGAGTAATGAGTGAAAAAGTGTTATAAGTTATTGGTAAACCTTATTTCCACAATACAAATAAATGTTTCTAGTAGTAATGGTGTCGAATTGGCTATTCGGAACCCAAAATTTTGACTTCAAAAAACTGACGATTTTGGGGCATTAAGAGTAATGAGTGAAAAAGTGTTAAAAGTTCTTGGTAAAACCTTATTTCCACAATACAAATAAATGTTTCTAGTAGTAATGGTGTCGAATTGGCTATTCGGAACCCAAAATTTTGACTTCAAAAAACTGACGATTTTGTGGCATTTAGAGTAATGAGTGAAAAAGTGTTAAAAGTTCTTGGTAAAACCTTATTTCCACAATACAAATCAATATTTCTAGTAGTAATGGTGTCAAAATGGCTATTCGGAACCCAAAATTTTGACTTCAAAAAACTGACGATTTTGGGGCATTAAGAGTAATGAGTGAAAAAGTGTTAAAAGTTCTTGGTAAAACCTTATTTCCACAATACAAATAAATATTTCTAGTAGTAATGGTGTCGAATTGGCTATTCGGAACCCAAAATTTTGACTTCAATAAACTGACGATTTTGTGGCATTTAGAGTAATGAGTGAAAAAGTGTTAAAAGTTCTTGGTAAAACCTTATTTCCACAATACAAATCAATATTTCTAGTAGTAATGGTGTCAAAATGGCTATTCGGAACCCAAAATTTTGACTTCAAAAAACTGACGATTTTGGGGCATTTAGAGTAATGAGTGAAAAAGTGTTAAAAGTTCCGTGTAAAACCTTATTTCCACAACACAAATCAATGTTTCTAGGAGTAATGGTGTCAAAATGGCTATTCGGAACCCAAAATTTTGACTTCAAAAAACTGACGATTTGGGGCATTTAGAGTAATGAGTGAAAAAGTGTTAAAAGTTCTTGGTAAAACCTTATTTCCACAATACAAATCAATGTTTCTAGTAGTAATGGTGTCGAATTGGCTATTCGGAACCCAAAATTTTGACTTCAAAAAACTGACGATTTTGGGGCATTAAGAGTAATGAGTGAAAAAGTGTTAAAAGTTCTTGGTAAAACCTTATTTCCACAATACAAATCAATATTTCTAGTAGTAATGGTGTCAAAATGGCTATTCGAAACCCAAAATTTTGACTTCAAAAAACTGACGATTTTGTGGCATTTAGAGTAATGAGTGAAAAAGTGTTAAAAGTTCCGTGTAAAACCTTATTTCCACAATACAAATCAATGTTTCTAGTATTAATGGTGTCAAAATGGCTATTCGGAACCCAAAATTTTGACTTCAAAAAACTGACGATTTGGGGCATTTAGAGTAATGAGTGAAAAAGTGTTAAAAGTTCTTGGTAAAACCTTATTTCCACAATACAAATCAATGTTTCTAGTAGTAATGGTGTCGAATTGGCTATTCGGAACCCAAAATTTTGACTTCAAAAAACTGTCGATTTTGTGGCATTTAGAGTAATGAGTGAAAAAGTGTTAAAAGTTCTTGGTAAAACCTTATTTCCACAATACAAATCAATATTTCTAGTAGTAATGGTGTCCAAATGGCTATTCGGAACCCAAAATTTTGACTTCAAAAAACTGAAGATTTTGGGGCATTAAGAGTAATGAGTGAAAAAGTGTTATAAGTTATTGGTAAACCTTATTTCCACAATACAAATAAATGTTTCTAGTAGTAATGGTGTCGAATTGGCTATTCGGAACCCAAAATTTTGACTTCAAAAAACTGACGATTTTGTGGCATTTAGAGTAATGAGTGAAAAAGTGTTATAAGTTATTGGTAAACCTTATTTCCACAATACAAATAAATGTTTCTAGTAGTAATGGTGTCGAATTGGCTATTCGGAACCCAAAATTTTGACTTCAAAAAACTGACGATTTTGGGGCATTAAGAGTAATGAGTGAAAAAGTGTTAAAAGTTCTTGGTAAAACCTTATTTCCACAATACAAATAAATGTTTCTAGTAGTAATGGTGTCGAATTGGCTATTCGGAACCCAAAATTTTGACTTCAAAAAACTGACGATTTATTGGCATTTAGAGTAATGAGTGAAAAAGTGTTAAAAGTTCTTGGTAAAACCTTATTTCCACAATACAAATCAATATTTCTAGTAGTAATGGTGTCAAAATGGCTATTCGGAACCCAAAATTTTGACTTCAAAAAACTGACGATTTTGGGGCATTTAGAGTAATGAGTGAAAAAGTGTTAAAAGTTCCGTGTAAAACCTTATTTCCACAACACAAATCAATGTTTCTAGGAGTAATGGTGTCAAAATGGCTATTCGGAACCCAAAATTTTGACTTCAAAAAACTGACGATTTGGGGCATTTAGAGTAATGAGTGAAAAAGTGTTAAAAGTTCTTGGTAAAACCTTATTTCCACAATACAAATCAATGTTTCTAGTAGTAATGGTGTCGAATTGGCTATTCGGAACCCAAAATTTTGACTTCAAAAAACTGACGATTTTGGGGCATTAAGAGTAATGAGTGAAAAAGTGTTAAAAGTTCTTGGTAAAACCTTATTTCCACAATACAAATCAATATTTCTAGTAGTAATGGTGTCAAAATGGCTATTCGAAACCCAAAATTTTGACTTCAAAAAACTGACGATTTTGTGGCATTTAGAGTAATGAGTGAAAAAGTGTTAAAAGTTCCGTGTAAAACCTTATTTCCACAATACAAATCAATGTTTCTAGTAGTAATGGTGTCAAAATGGCTATTCGGAACCCAAAATTTTGACTTCAAAAAACTGACGATTTGGGGCATTTAGAGTAATGAGTGAAAAAGTGTTAAAAGTTCTTGGTAAAACCTTATTTCCACAATACAAATCAATGTTTCTAGTAGTAATGGTGTCGAATTGGCTATTCGGAACCCAAAATTTTGACTTCAAAAAACTGACGATTTTGGGGCATTAAGAGTAATGAGTGAAAAAGTGTTAAAAGTTCTTGGTAAAACCTTATTTCCACAATACAAATCAATATTTCTAGTAGTAATGGTGTCAAAATGGCTATTCGAAACCCAAAATTTTGACTTCAAAAAACTGACGATTTTGTGGCATTTAGAGTAATGAGTGAAAAAGTGTTAAAAGTTCCGTGTAAAACCTTATTTCCACAATACAAATCAATGTTTCTAGTAGTAATGGTGTCAAAATGGCTATTCGGAACCCAAAATTTTGACTTCAAAAAACTGACGATTTGGGGCATTTAGAGTAATGAGTGAAAAAGTGTTAAAAGTTCTTGGTAAAACCTTATTTCCACAATACAAATCAATGTTTCTAGTAGTAATGGTGTCGAATTGGCTATTCGGAACCCAAAATTTTGACTTCAAAAAACTGACGATTTTGTGGCATTTAGAGTAATGAGTGAAAAAGTGTTAAAAGTTCTTGGTAAAACCTTATTTCCACAATACAAATCAATATTTCTAGTAGTAATGGTGTCCAAATGGCTATTCGGAACCCAAAATTTTGACTTCAAAAAACTGACGATTTTGGGGCATTAAGAGTAATGAGTGAAAAAGTGTTATAAGTTATTGGTAAACCTTATTTCCACAATACAAATAAATGTTTCTAGTAGTAATGGTGTCGAATTGGCTATTCGGAACCCAAAATTTTGACTTCAAAAAACTGACGATTTTGTGGCATTTAGAGTAATGAGTGAAAAAGTGTTATAAGTTATTGGTAAACCTTATTTCCACAATACAAATAAATGTTTCTAGTAGTAATGGTGTCGAATTGGCTATTCGGAACCCAAAATTTTGACTTCAAAAAACTGACGATTTTGGGGCATTAAGAGTAATGAGTGAAAAAGTGTTAAAAGTTCTTGGTAAAACCTTATTTCCACAATACAAATCAATGTTTCTAGTAGTAATGGTGTCGAATTGGCTATTCGAAACCCAAAATTTTGACTTCAAAAAACTGACGATTTTGGGGCATTAAGAGTAATGAGTGAAAAAGTGTTAAAAGTTCTTGGTAAAACCTTATTTCCACAATACAAATCAATATTTCTAGTAGTAATGGTGTCAAAATGGCTATTCGAAACCCAAAATTTTGACTTCAAAAAACTGACGATTTTGTGGCATTTAGAGTAATGAGTGAAAAAGTGTTAAAAGTTCCGTGTAAAACCTTATTTCCACAATACAAATCAATGTTTCTAGTATTAATGGTGTCAAAATGGCTATTCGGAACCCAAAATTTTGACTTCAAAAAACTGACGATTTGGGGCATTTAGAGTAATGAGTGAAAAAGTGTTAAAAGTTCTTGGTAAAACCTTATTTCCACAATACAAATCAATGTTTCTAGTAGTAATGGTGTCGAATTGGCTATTCGGAACCCAAAATTTTGACTTCAAAAAACTGACGATTTTGTGGCATTTAGAGTAATGAGTGAAAAAGTGTTAAAAGTTCTTGGTAAAACCTTATTTCCACAATACAAATCAATATTTCTAGTAGTAATGGTGTCCAAATGGCTATTCGGAACCCAAAATTTTGACTTCAAAAAACTGACGATTTTGGGGCATTAAGAGTAATGAGTGAAAAAGTGTTATAAGTTATTGGTAAACCTTATTTCCACAATACAAATAAATGTTTCTAGTAGTAATGGTGTCGAATTGGCTATTCGGAACCCAAAATTTTGACTTCAAAAAACTGACGATTTTGTGGCATTTAGAGTAATGAGTGAAAAAGTGTTATAAGTTATTGGTAAACCTTATTTCCACAATACAAATAAATGTTTCTAGTAGTAATGGTGTCGAATTGGCTATTCGGAACCCAAAATTTTGACTTCAAAAAACTGACGATTTTGGGGCATTAAGAGTAATGAGTGAAAAAGTGTTAAAAGTTCTTGGTAAAACCTTATTTCCACAATACAAATAAATGTTTCTAGTAGTAATGGTGTCGAATTGGCTATTCGGAACCCAAAATTTTGACTTCAAAAAACTGACGATTTATTGGCATTTAGAGTAATGAGTGAAAAAGTGTTAAAAGTTCTTGGTAAAACCTTATTTCCACAATACAAATCAATATTTCTAGTAGTAATGGTGTCAAAATGGCTATTCGGAACCCAAAATTTTGACTTCAAAAAACTGACGATTTTGGGGCATTTAGAGTAATGAGTGAAAAAGTGTTAAAAGTTCCGTGTAAAACCTTATTTCCACAACACAAATCAATGTTTCTAGGAGTAATGGTGTCAAAATGGCTATTCGGAACCCAAAATTTTGACTTCAAAAAACTGACGATTTGGGGCATTTAGAGTAATGAGTGAAAAAGTGTTAAAAGTTCTTGGTAAAACCTTATTTCCACAATACAAATCAATGTTTCTAGTAGTAATGGTGTCTAATTGGCTATTCGGAACCCAAAATTTTGACTTCAAAAAACTGACGATTTTGGGGCATTAAGAGTAATGAGTGAAAAAGTGTTAAAAGTTCTTGGTAAAACCTTATTTCCACAATACAAATCAATATTTCTAGTAGTAATGGTGTCAAAATGGCTATTCGAAACCCAAAATTTTGACTTCAAAAAACTGACGATTTTGTGGCATTTAGAGTAATGAGTGAAAAAGTGTTAAAAGTTCCGTGTAAAACCTTATTTCCACAATACAAATCAATGTTTCTAGTATTAATGGTGTCAAAATGGCTATTCGGAACCCAAAATTTTGACTTCAAAAAACTGACGATTTGGGGCATTTAGAGTAATGAGTGAAAAAGTGTTAAAAGTTCTTGGTAAAACCTTATTTCCACAATACAAATCAATGTTTCTAGTAGTAATGGTGTCGAATTGGCTATTCGGAACCCAAAATTTTGACTTCAAAAAACTGACGATTTTGTGGCATTTAGAGTAATGAGTGAAAAAGTGTTAAAAGTTCTTGGTAAAACCTTATTTCCACAATACAAATCAATATTTCTAGTAGTAATGGTGTCCAAATGGCTATTCGGAACCCAAAATTTTGACTTCAAAAAACTGACGATTTTGGGGCATTAAGAGTAATGAGTGAAAAAGTGTTATAAGTTATTGGTAAACCTTATTTCCACAATACAAATAAATGTTTCTAGTAGTAATGGTGTCGAATTGGCTATTCGGAACCCAAAATTTTGACTTCAAAAAACTGACGATTTTGTGGCATTTAGAGTAATGAGTGAAAAAGTGTTATAAGTTATTGGTAAACCTTATTTCCACAATACAAATAAATGTTTCTAGTAGTAATGGTGTCGAATTGGCTATTCGGAACCCAAAATTTTGACTTCAAAAAACTGACGATTTTGGGGCATTAAGAGTAATGAGTGAAAAAGTGTTAAAAGTTCTTGGTAAAACCTTATTTCCACAATACAAATAAATGTTTCTAGTAGTAATGGTGTCGAATTGGCTATTCGGAACCCAAAATTTTGACTTCAAAAAACTGACGATTTATTGGCATTTAGAGTAATGAGTGAAAAAGTGTTAAAAGTTCTTGGTAAAACCTTATTTCCACAATACAAATCAATATTTCTAGTAGTAATGGTGTCAAAATGGCTATTCGGAACCCAAAATTTTGACTTCAAAAAACTGACGATTTTGGGGCATTTAGAGTAATGAGTGAAAAAGTGTTAAAAGTTCCGTGTAAAACCTTATTTCCACAACACAAATCAATGTTTCTAGGAGTAATGGTGTCAAAATGGCTATTCGGAACCCAAAATTTTGACTTCAAAAAACTGACGATTTGGGGCATTTAGAGTAATGAGTGAAAAAGTGTTAAAAGTTCTTGGTAAAACCTTATTTCCACAATACAAATCAATGTTTCTAGTAGTAATGGTGTCTAATTGGCTATTCGGAACCCAAAATTTTGACTTCAAAAAACTGACGATTTTGGGGCATTAAGAGTAATGAGTGAAAAAGTGTTAAAAGTTCTTGGTAAAACCTTATTTCCACAATACAAATCAATATTTCTAGTAGTAATGGTGTCAAAATGGCTATTCGAAACCCAAAATTTTGACTTCAAAAAACTGACGATTTTGTGGCATTTAGAGTAATGAGTGAAAAAGTGTTAAAAGTTCCGTGTAAAACCTTATTTCCACAATACAAATCAATGTTTCTAGTAGTAATGGTGTCAAAATGGCTATTCGGAACCCAAAATTTTGACTTCAAAAAACTGACGATTTGGGGCATTTAGAGTAATGAGTGAAAAAGTGTTAAAAGTTCTTGGTAAAACCTTATTTCCACAATACAAATCAATGTTTCTAGTAGTAATGGTGTCGAATTGGCTATTCGGAACCCAAAATTTTGACTTCAAAAAACTGACGATTTTGTGGCATTTAGAGTAATGAGTGAAAAAGTGTTAAAAGTTCTTGGTAAAACCTTATTTCCACAATACAAATCAATATTTCTAGTAGTAATGGTGTCCAAATGGCTATTCGGAACCCAAAATTTTGACTTCAAAAAACTGACGATTTTGGGGCATTAAGAGTAATGAGTGAAAAAGTGTTATAAGTTATTGGTAAACCTTATTTCCACAATACAAATAAATGTTTCTAGTAGTAATGGTGTCGAATTGGCTATTCGGAACCCAAAATTTTGACTTCAAAAAACTGACGATTTTGTGGCATTTAGAGTAATGAGTGAAAAAGTGTTATAAGTTATTGGTAAACCTTATTTCCACAATACAAATAAATGTTTCTAGTAGTAATGGTGTCGAATTGGCTATTCGGAACCCAAAATTTTGACTTCAAAAAACTGACGATTTTGGGGCATTAAGAGTAATGAGTGAAAAAGTGTTAAAAGTTCTTGGTAAAACCTTATTTCCACAATACAAATCAATGTTTCTAGTAGTAATGGTGTCGAATTGGCTATTCGAAACCCAAAATTTTGACTTCAAAAAACTGACGATTTTGTGGCATTTAGAGTAATGAGTGAAAAAGTGTTATAAGTTATTGGTAAACCTTATTTCCACAATACAAATAAATGTTTCTAGTAGTAATGGTGTCGAATTGGCTATTCGGAACCCAAAATTTTGACTTCAAAAAACTGACGATTTTGGGGCATTAAGAGTAATGAGTGAAAAAGTGTTAAAAGTTCTTGGTAAAACCTTATTTCCACAATACAAATAAATGTTTCTAGTAGTAATGGTGTCGAATTGGCTATTCGGAACCCAAAATTTTGACTTCAAAAAACTGACGATTTTGTGGCATTTAGAGTAATGAGTGAAAAAGTGTTAAAAGTTCTTGGTAAAACCTTATTTCCACAATACAAATCAATATTTCTAGTAGTAATGGTGTCAAAATGGCTATTCGGAACCCAAAATTTTGACTTCAAAAAACTGACGATTTTGGGGCATTAAGAGTAATGAGTGAAAAAGTGTTAAAAGTTCTTGGTAAAACCTTATTTCCAAAATACAAATAAATGTTTCTAGTAGTAATGGTGTCGAATTGGCTATTCGGAACCCAAAATTTTGACTTCAAAAAACTGACGATTTTGTGGCATTTAGAGTAATGAGTGAAAAAGTGTTAAAAGTTCTTGGTAAAACCTTATTTCCACAATACAAATCAATGTTTCTAGTAGTAATGGTGTCAAAATGGCTATTCGGAACGCAAAATTTTGAATTCAAAAAACTGACGATTTTGGGGCATTTAGAGTAATGAGTGAAAAAGTGTTAAAAGTTCTTGGTAAAACCTTATTTCCACAATACAAATCAATGTTTCTAGTTTTAATGGTGTCAAAATGGCTATTCGGAACCCAAAATTTTGACTTCAAAAAACTGACGATTTGGGGCATTTAGAGTAATGAGTGAAAAAGTGTTAAAAGTTCTTGGTAAAACCTTATTTCCACAATACAAATCAATGTTTCTAGTAGTAATGGTGTCGAATTGGCTATTCGGAACCCAAAATTTTGACTTCAAAAAACTGACGATTTTGGGGCATTAAGAGTAATGAGTGAAAAAGTGTTAAAAGTTCTTGGTAAAACCTTATTTCCACAATACAAATCAATGTTTCTAGTAGTAATGGTGTCGAATTGGCTATTCGAAACCCAAAATTTTGACTTCAAAAAACTGACGATTTTGTGGCATTTAGAGTAATGAGTGAAAAAGTGTTATAAGTTATTGGTAAACCTTATTTCCACAATACAAATAAATGTTTCTAGTAGTAATGGTGTCGAATTGGCTATTCGGAACCCAAAATTTTGACTTCAAAAAACTGACGATTTTGGGGCATTAAGAGTAATGAGTGAAAAAGTGTTAAAAGTTCTTGGTAAAACCTTATTTCCACAATACAAATAAATGTTTCTAGTAGTAATGGTGTCGAATTGGCTATTCGGAACCCAAAATTTTGACTTCAAAAAACTGACGAATTTGTGGCATTTAGAGTAATGAGTGAAAAAGTGTTAAAAGTTCTTGGTAAAACCTTATTTCCACAATACAAATCAATATTTCTAGTAGTAATGGTGTCAAAATGGCTATTCGGAACCCAAAATTTTGACTTCAAAAAACTGACGATTTTGGGGCATTAAGAGTAATGAGTGAAAAAGTGTTAAAAGTTCTTGGTAAAACCTTATTTCCACAATACAAATAAATGTTTCTAGTAGTAATGGTGTCGAATTGGCTATTCGGAACCCAAAATTTTGACTTCAATAAACTGACGATTTTGTGGCATTTAGAGTAATGAGTGAAAAAGTGTTAAAAGTTCTTGGTAAAACCTTATTTCCACAATACAAATCAATATTTCTAGTAGTAATGGTGTCAAAATGGCTATTCGGAACCCAAAATTTTGACTTCAAAAAACTGACGATTTTGGGGCATTT
Organism: Euphrasia confusa; assembly: GCA_954870475.1. Lineage (NCBI taxonomy): Eukaryota > Viridiplantae > Streptophyta > Magnoliopsida > Lamiales > Orobanchaceae > Euphrasia > Euphrasia confusa. The sequence continues at coordinate 26,791,632 of OX940959.1, forward strand.
AGAGTAATGAGTGAAAAAGTGTTAAAAGTTCCGTGTAAAACCTTATTTCCACAATACAAATCAATGTTTCTAGTAGTAATGGTGTCAAAATGGCTATTCGAAACCCAAAATTTTGACTTCAAAAAACTGACGATTTGGGGCATTTAGAGTAATGAGTGAAAAAGTGTTAAAAGTTCTTGGTAAAACCTTATTTCCACAATACAAATCAATGTTTCTAGTAGTAATGGTGTCGAATTGGCTATTCGGAACCCAAAATTTTGACTTCAAAAAACTGACGATTTTGGGGCATTAAGAGTAATGAGTGAAAAAGTGTTAAAAGTTCTTGGTAAAACCTTATTTCCACAATACAAATCAATGTTTCTAGTAGTAATGGTGTCGAATTGGCTATTCGGAACCCAAAATTTTGACTTCAAAAAACTGACGATTTTGTGGCATTTAGAGTAATGAGTGAAAAAGTGTTCAAAGTTCTTGGTAAAACCTTATTTCCACAATACAAATCAATATTTCTAGTAGTAATGGTGTCAAAATGGCTATTCGGAACCCAAAATTTTGACTTCAAAAAACTGATGATTTTGGGGCATTAAGAGTAATGAGTGAAAAAGTGTTAAAAGTTCTTGGTAAAACCTTATTTCCACAATACAAATAAATGTTTCTAGTAGTAATGGTGTCGAATTGGCTATTCGGAACCCAAAATTTTGACTTCAAAAAACTGACGATTTTGTGGCATTTAGAGTAATGAGTGAAAAAGTGTTAAAAGTTCTTGGTAAAACCTTATTTCCACAATACAAATCAATGTTTCTAGTAGTAATGGTGTCAAAATGGCTATTCGGAACCCAAAATTTTGAATTCAAAAAACTGACGATTTTGGGGCATTTAGAGTAATGAGTGAAAAAGTGTTAAAAGTTCTTGGTAAAACCTTATTTCCACAATACAAATCAATGTTTCTAGTTTTAATTGTGTCAAAATGGCTATTCGGAACCCAAAATTTTGACTTCAAAAAACTGACGATTTGGGGCATTTAGAGTAATGAGTGAAAAAGTGTTAAAAGTTCTTGGTAAAACCTTATTTCCACAATACAAATCAATGTTTCTAGTAGTAATGGTGTCGAATTGGCTATTCGGAACCCAAAATTTTGACTTCAAAAAACTGACGATTTTGGGGCATTAAGAGTAATGAGTGAAAAAGTGTTAAAAGTTCTTGGTAAAACCTTATTTCCACAATACAAATCAATGTTTCTAGTAGTAATGGTGTCGAATTGGCTATTCGAAACCCAAAATTTTGACTTCAAAAAACTGACGATTTTGTGGCATTTAGAGTAATGAGTGAAAAAGTGTTATAAGTTATTGGTAAACCTTATTTCCACAATACAAATAAATGTTTCTAGTAGTAATGGTGTCGAATTGGCTATTCGGAACCCAAAATTTTGACTTCAAAAAACTGACGATTTTGGGGCATTAAGAGTAATGAGTGAAAAAGTGTTAAAAGTTCTTGGTAAAACCTTATTTCCACAATACAAATAAATGTTTCTAGTAGTAATGGTGTCGAATTGGCTATTCGGAACCCAAAATTTTGACTTCAAAAAACTGACGATTTTGTGGCATTTAGAGTAATGAGTGAAAAAGTGTTAAAAGTTCTTGGTAAAACCTTATTTCCACAATACAAATCAATATTTCTAGTAGTAATGGTGTCAAAATGGCTATTCGGAACCCAAAATTTTGACTTCAAAAAACTGACGATTTTGGGGCATTAAGAGTAATGAGTGAAAAAGTGTTAAAAGTTCTTGGTAAAACCTTATTTCCAAAATACAAATAAATGTTTCTAGTAGTAATGGTGTCGAATTGGCTATTCGGAACCCAAAATTTTGACTTCAAAAAACTGACGATTTTGTGGCATTTAGAGTAATGAGTGAAAAAGTGTTAAAAGTTCTTGGTAAAACCTTATTTCCACAATACAAATCAATGTTTCTAGTAGTAATGGTGTCAAAATGGCTATTCGGAACCCAAAATTTTGAATTCAAAAAACTGACGATTTTGGGGCATTTAGAGTAATGAGTGAAAAAGTGTTAAAAGTTCTTGGTAAAACCTTATTTCCACAATACAAATCAATGTTTCTAGTTTTAATGGTGTCAAAATGGCTATTCGGAACCCAAAATTTTGACTTCAAAAAACTGACGATTTGGGGCATTTAGAGTAATGAGTGAAAAAGTGTTAAAAGTTCTTGGTAAAACCTTATTTCCACAATACAAATCAATGTTTCTAGTAGTAATGGTGTCGAATTGGCTATTCGGAACCCAAAATTTTGACTTCAAAAAACTGACGATTTTGGGGCATTAAGAGTAATGAGTGAAAAAGTGTTAAAAGTTCTTGGTAAAACCTTATTTCCACAATACAAATCAATGTTTCTAGTAGTAATGGTGTCGAATTGGCTATTCGAAACCCAAAATTTTGACTTCAAAAAACTGACGATTTTGTGGCATTTAGAGTAATGAGTGAAAAAGTGTTATAAGTTATTGGTAAACCTTATTTCCACAATACAAATAAATGTTTCTAGTAGTAATGGTGTCGAATTGGCTATTCGGAACCCAAAATTTTGACTTCAAAAAACTGACGATTTTGGGACATTAAGAGTAATGAGTGAAAAAGTGTTAAAAGTTCTTGGTAAAACCTTATTTCCACAATACAAATAAATGTTTCTAGTAGTAATGGTGTCGAATTGGCTATTCGGAACCCAAAATTTTGACTTCAAAAAACTGACGAATTTGTGGCATTTAGAGTAATGAGTGAAAAAGTGTTAAAAGTTCATGGTAAAACCTTATTTCCACAATACAAATCAATATTTCTAGTAGTAATGGTGTCAAAATGGCTATTCGGAACCCAAAATTTTGACTTCAAAAAACTGACGATTTTGGGGCATTAAGAGTAATGAGTGAAAAAGTGTTAAAAGTTCTTGGTAAAACCTTATTTCCACAATACAAATAAATGTTTCTAGTAGTAATGGTGTCGAATTGGCTATTCGGAACCCAAAATTTTGACTTCAAAAAACTGACGATTTTGTGGCATTTAGAGTAATGAGTGAAAAAGTGTTAAAAGTTCTTGGTAAAACCTTATTTCCACAATACAAATCAATATTTCTAGTTTTAATGGTGTCAAAATGGCTATTCGGAACCCAAAATTTTGACTTCAAAAAACTGACGATTTTGGGGCATTAAGAGTAATGAGTGAAAAAGTGTTAAAAGTTCTTGGTAAAACCTTATTTCCACAATACAAATAAATGTTTCTAGTAGTAATGGTGTCGAATTGGCTATTCGGAACCCAAAATTTTGACTTCAAAAAACTGACGATTTTGTGGCATTTAGAGTAATGAGTGAAAAAGTGTTAAAAGTTCTTGGTAAAACCTTATTTCCACAATACAAATCAATGTTTCTAGTAGTAATGGTGTCAAAATGGCTATTCGGAACCCAAAATTTTGAATTCAAAAAACTGACGATTTTGGGGCATTTAGAGTAATGAGTGAAAAAGTGTTAAAAGTTCTTGGTAAAACCTTATTTCCACAATACAAATCAATGTTTCTAGTTTTAATGGTGTCAAAATGGCTATTCGGAACCCAAAATTTTGACTTCAAAAAACTGACGATTTGGGGCATTTAGAGTAATGAGTGAAAAAGTGTTAAAAGTTCTTGGTAAAACCTTATTTCCACAATACAAATCAATGTTTCTAGTAGTAATGGTGTCGAATTGGCTATTCGGAACCCAAAATTTTGACTTCAAAAAACTGACGATTTTGGGGCATTAAGAGTAATGAGTGAAAAAGTGTTAAAAGTTCTTGGTAAAACCTTATTTCCACAATACAAATCAATGTTTCTAGTAGTAATGGTGTCGAATTGGCTATTCGAAACCCAAAATTTTGACTTCAAAAAACTGACGATTTTGTGGCATTTAGAGTAATGAGTGAAAAAGTGTTATAAGTTATTGGTAAACCTTATTTCCACAATACAAATAAATGTTTCTAGTAGTAATGGTGTCGAATTGGCTATTCGGAACCCAAAATTTTGACTTCAAAAAACTGACGATTTTGGGACATTAAGAGTAATGAGTGAAAAAGTGTTAAAAGTTCTTGGTAAAACCTTATTTCCACAATACAAATAAATGTTTCTAGTAGTAATGGTGTCGAATTGGCTATTCGGAACCCAAAATTTTGACTTCAAAAAACTGACGAATTTGTGGCATTTAGAGTAATGAGTGAAAAAGTGTTAAAAGTTCATGGTAAAACCTTATTTCCACAATACAAATCAATATTTCTAGTAGTAATGGTGTCAAAATGGCTATTCGGAACCCAAAATTTTGACTTCAAAAAACTGACGATTTTGGGGCATTAAGAGTAATGAGTGAAAAAGTGTTAAAAGTTCTTGGTAAAACCTTATTTCCACAATACAAATAAATGTTTCTAGTAGTAATGGTGTCGAATTGGCTATTCGGAACCCAAAATTTTGACTTCAAAAAACTGACGAATTTGTGGCATTTAGAGTAATGAGTGAAAAAGTGTTAAAAGTTCTTGGTAAAACCTTATTTCCACAATACAAATCAATGTTTCTAGTAGTAATGGTGTCGAATTGGCTATTCGGAACCCAAAATTTTGACTTAAAAAAACTGACGATTTTGTGGCATTTAGAGTAATGAGTGAAAAAGTGTTAAAAGTTCTTGGTAAAACCTTATTTCCACAATACAAATCAATATTTCTAGTAGTAATGGTGTCAAAATGGCTATTCGGAACCCAAAATTTTGACTTCAAAAAACTGACGATTTTGGGGCATTAAGAGTAATGAGTGAAAAAGTGTTAAAAGTTCTTGGTAAAACCTTATTTCCACAATACAAATAAATGTTTCTAGTAGTAATGGTGTCGAATTGGCTATTCGGAACCCAAAATTTTGACTTCAAAAAACTGACGATTTTGTGGCATTTAGAGTAATGAGTGAAAAAGTGTTAAAAGTTCTTGGTAAAACCTTATTTCCACAATACAAATCAATATTTCTAGTAGTAATGGTGTCAAAATGGCTATTCGGAACCCAAAATTTTGACTTCAAAAAACTGACGATTTTGGGGCATTTAGAGTAATGAGTGAAAAAGTGTTAAAAGTTCCGTGTAAAACCTTATCTCCACAATACAAATCAATGTTTCTAGTAGTAATGGTGTCAAAATGGCTATTCGGAACCCAAAATTTTGACTTCAAAAAACTGATGATTTGGGGCATTTAGAGTAATGAGTGAAAAAGTGTTAAAAGTTCTTGGTAAAACCTTATTTCCACAATACAAATCAATGTTTCTAGTAGTAATGGTGTCGAATTGGCTATTCGGAACCCAAAATTTTGACTTCAAAAAACTGACGATTTTGGGGCATTAAGAGTAATGAGTGAAAAAGTGTTAAAAGTTCTTGGTAAAACCTTATTTCTACAATACAAATCAATATTTCTAGTAGTAATGGTGTCAAAATGGCTATTCGAAACCCAAAATTTTGACTTCAAAAAACTGACGATTTTGTGGCATTTAGAGTAATGAGTGAAAAAGTGTTAAAAGTTCCGTGTAAAACCTTATTTCCACAATACAAATCAATGTTTCTAGTAGTAATGGTGTCAAAATGGCTATTCGGAACCCAAAATTTTGACTTCAAAAAACTGACGATTTGGGGCATTTAGAGTAATGAGTGAAAAAGTGTTAAAAGTTCTTGGTAAAACCTTATTTCCACAATACAAATCAATGTTTCTAGTAGTAATGGTGTCGAATTGGCTATTCGGAACCCAAAATTTTGACTTAAAAAAACTGACGATTTTGTGGCATTTAGAGTAATGAGTGAAAAAGTGTTAAAAGTTCTTGGTAAAACCTTATTTCCACAATACAAATCAATATTTCTAGTAGTAATGGTGTCAAAATGGCTATTCGGAACCCAAAATTTTGACTTCAAAAAACTGACGATTTTGGGGCATTAATAGTAATGAGTGAAAAAGTGTTAAAAGTTCTTGGTAAAACCTTATTTCCACAATACAAATAAATGTTTCTAGTAGTAATGGTGTCGAATTGGCTATTCGGAACCCAAAATTTTGACTTCAAAAAACTGACGAATTTGTGGCATTTAGAGTAATGAGTGAAAAAGTGTTAAAAGTTCTTGGTAAAACCTTATTTCCACAATACAAATCAATGTTTCTAGTAGTAATGGTGTCGAATTGGCTATTCGGAACCCAAAATTTTGACTTAAAAAAACTGACGATTTTGTGGCATTTAGAGTAATGAGTGAAAAAGTGTTAAAAGTTCTTGGTAAAACCTTATTTCCACAATACAAATCAATATTTCTAGTAGTAATGGTGTCAAAATGGCTATTCGGAACCCAAAATTTTGACTTCAAAAAACTGACGATTTTGGGGCATTAAGAGTAATGAGTGAAAAAGTGTTAAAAGTTCTTGGTAAAACCTTATTTCCACAATACAAATAAATGTTTCTAGTAGTAATGGTGTCGAATTGGCTATTCGGAACCCAAAATTTTGACTTCAAAAAACTGACGATTTTGTGGCATTTAGAGTAATGAGTGAAAAAGTGTTAAAAGTTCTTGGTAAAACCTTATTTCCACAATACAAATCAATATTTCTAGTAGTAATGGTGTCAAAATGGCTATTCGGAACCCAAAATTTTGACTTCAAAAAACTGACGATTTTGGGGCATTTAGAGTAATGAGTGAAAAAGTGTTAAAAGTTCCGTGTAAAACCTTATCTCCACAATACAAATCAATGTTTCTAGTAGTAATGGTGTCAAAATGGCTATTCGGAACCCAAAATTTTGACTTCAAAAAACTGATGATTTGGGGCATTTAGAGTAATGAGTGAAAAAGTGTTAAAAGTTCTTGGTAAAACCTTATTTCCACAATACAAATCAATGTTTCTAGTAGTAATGGTGTCGAATTGGCTATTCGGAACCCAAAATTTTGACTTCAAAAAACTGACGATTTTGTGGCATTTAGAGTAATGAGTGAAAAAGTGTTAAAAGTTCTTGGTAAAACCTTATTTCTACAATACAAATCAATATTTCTAGTAGTAATGGTGTCAAAATGGCTATTCGAAACCCAAAATTTTGACTTCAAAAAACTGACGATTTTGTGGCATTTAGAGTAATGAGTGAAAAAGTGTTAAAAGTTCCGTGTAAAACCTTATTTCCACAATACAAATCAATGTTTCTAGTAGTAATGGTGTCAAAATGGCTATTCGGAACCCAAAATTTTGACTTCAAAAAACTGACGATTTGGGGCATTTAGAGTAATGAGTGAAAAAGTGTTAAAAGTTCTTGGTAAAACCTTATTTCCACAATACAAATCAATGTTTCTAGTAGTAATGGTGTCGAATTGGCTATTCGGAACCCAAAATTTTGACTTAAAAAAACTGACGATTTTGTGGCATTTAGAGTAATGAGTGAAAAAGTGTTAAAAGTTCTTGGTAAAACCTTATTTCCACAATACAAATCAATATTTCTAGTAGTAATGGTGTCAAAATGGCTATTCGGAACCCAAAATTTTGACTTCAAAAAACTGACGATTTTGGGGCATTAATAGTAATGAGTGAAAAAGTGTTAAAAGTTCTTGGTAAAACCTTATTTCCACAATACAAATAAATGTTTCTAGTAGTAATGGTGTCGAATTGGCTATTCGGAACCCAAAATTTTGACTTCAAAAAACTGACGAATTTGTGGCATTTAGAGTAATGAGTGAAAAAGTGTTAAAAGTTCTTGGTAAAACCTTATTTCCACAATACAAATCAATGTTTCTAGTAGTAATGGTGTCGAATTGGCTATTCGGAACCCAAAATTTTGACTTAAAAAAACTGACGATTTTGTGGCATTTAGAGTAATGAGTGAAAAAGTGTTAAAAGTTCTTGGTAAAACCTTATTTCCACAATACAAATCAATATTTCTAGTAGTAATGGTGTCAAAATGGCTATTCGGAACCCAAAATTTTGACTTCAAAAAACTGACGATTTTGGGGCATTAAGAGTAATGAGTGAAAAAGTGTTAAAAGTTCTTGGTAAAACCTTATTTCCACAATACAAATAAATGTTTCTAGTAGTAATGGTGTCGAATTGGCTATTCGGAACCCAAAATTTTGACTTCAAAAAACTGACGATTTTGTGGCATTTAGAGTAATGAGTGAAAAAGTGTTAAAAGTTCTTGGTAAAACCTTATTTCCACAATACAAATCAATATTTCTAGTAGTAATGGTGTCAAAATGGCTATTCGGAACCCAAAATTTTGACTTCAAAAAACTGACGATTTTGGGGCATTTAGAGTAATGAGTGAAAAAGTGTTAAAAGTTCCGTGTAAAACCTTATCTCCACAATACAAATCAATGTTTCTAGTAGTAATGGTGTCAAAATGGCTATTCGGAACCCAAAATTTTGACTTCAAAAAACTGATGATTTGGGGCATTTAGAGTAATGAGTGAAAAAGTGTTAAAAGTTCTTGGTAAAACCTTATTTCCACAATACAAATCAATGTTTCTAGTAGTAATGGTGTCGAATTGGCTATTCGGAACCCAAAATTTTGACTTCAAAAAACTGACGATTTTGGGGCATTAAGAGTAATGAGTGAAAAAGTGTTAAAAGTTCTTGGTAAAACCTTATTTCTACAATACAAATCAATATTTCTAGTAGTAATGGTGTCAAAATGGCTATTCGAAACCCAAAATTTTGACTTCAAAAAACTGACGATTTTGTGGCATTTAGAGTAATGAGTGAAAAAGTGTTAAAAGTTCCGTGTAAAACCTTATTTCCACAATACAAATCAATGTTTCTAGTAGTAATGGTGTCAAAATGGCTATTCGGAACCCAAAATTTTGACTTCAAAAAACTGACGATTTGGGGCATTTAGAGTAATGAGTGAAAAAGTGTTAAAAGTTCTTGGTAAAACCTTATTTCCACAATACAAATCAATGTTTCTAGTAGTAATGGTGTCGAATTGGCTATTCGGAACCCAAAATTTTGACTTAAAAAAACTGACGATTTTGTGGCATTTAGAGTAATGAGTGAAAAAGTGTTAAAAGTTCTTGGTAAAACCTTATTTCCACAATACAAATCAATATTTCTAGTAGTAATGGTGTCAAAATGGCTATTCGGAACCCAAAATTTTGACTTCAAAAAACTGACGATTTTGGGGCATTAATAGTAATGAGTGAAAAAGTGTTAAAAGTTCTTGGTAAAACCTTATTTCCACAATACAAATAAATGTTTCTAGTAGTAATGGTGTCGAATTGGCTATTCGGAACCCAAAATTTTGACTTCAAAAAACTGACGATTTTGTGGCATTTAGAGTAATGAGTGAAAAAGTGTTAAAAGTTCTTGGTAAAACCTTATTTCCACAATACAAATCAATATTTCTAGTAGTAATGGTGTCAAAATGGCTATTCGGAACCCAAAATTTTGACTTCAAAAAACTGACGATTTTGGGGCATTTAGAGTAATGAGTGAAAAAGTGTTAAAAGTTCCGTGTAAAACCTTATTTCCACAATACAAATCAATGTTTCTAGTAGTAATGGTGTCAAAATGGCTATTCGGAACCCAAAATTTTGACTTCAAAAAACTGACGATTTGGGGCATTTAGAGTAATGAGTGAAAAAGTGTTAAAAGTTCTTGGTAAAACCTTATTTCCACAATACAAATCAATATTTCTAGTAGTAATGGTGTCAAAATGGCTATTCGGAACCCAAAATTTTGAGTTCAAAAAACTGACGATTTTGGGGCATTAAGAGTAATGAGTGAAAAAGTGTTAAAAGTTCTTGGTAAAACCTTATTTCCACAATACAAATAAATGTTTCTAGTAGTAATGGTGTCGAATTGGCTATTCGGAACCCAAAATTTTGACTTCAAAAAACTGACGATTTTGTGGCATTTAGAGTAATGAGTGAAAAAGTGTTAAAAGTTCTTGGTAAAACCTTATTTCCACAATACAAATCAATATTTCTAGTAGTAATGGTGTCAAAATGGCTATTCGGAACCCAAAATTTTGACTTCAAAAAACTGACGATTTTGGGGCATTTAGAGTAATGAGTGAAAAAGTGTTAAAAGTTCCGTGTAAAACCTTATTTCCACAATACAAATCAATGTTTCTAGTAGTAATGGTGTCAAAATGGCTATTCGAAACCCAAAATTTTGACTTCAAAAAACTGACGATTTGGGGCATTTAGAGTAATGAGTGAAAAAGTGTTAAAAGTTCTTGGTAAAACCTTATTTCCACAATACAAATCAATGTTTCTAGTAGTAATGGTGTCGAATAGGCTATTCGGAACCCAAAATTTTGACTTCAAAAAACTGACGATTTTGGGGCATTAAGTGTAATGAGTGAAAAAGTGTTAAAAGTTCTTGGTAAAACCTTATTTCCACAATACAAATCAATATTTCTAGTAGTAATGGTGTCAAAATGGCTATTCGGAACCCAAAATTTTGACTTCAAAAAACTGACGATTTTGGGGCATTAAGAGTAATGAGTGAAAAAGTGTTAAAAGTTCTTGGTAAAACCTTATTTCCACAATACAAATAAATGTTTCTAGTAGTAATGGTGTCGAATTGGCTATTCGGAACCCAAAATTTTGACTTCAAAAAACTGACGATTTTGTGGCATTTAGAGTAATGAGTGAAAAAGTGTTAAAAGTTCTTGGTAAAACCTTATTTCCACAATACAAATCAATATTTCTAGTAGTAATGGTGTCAAAATGGCTATTCGGAACCCAAAATTTTGACTTCAAAAAACTGACGATTTTGGGGCATTTAGAGTAATGAGTGAAAAAGTGTTAAAAGTTCCGTGTAAAACCTTATTTCCACAATACAAATCAATGTTTCTAGTAGTAATGGTGTCAAAATGGCTATTCGGAACCCAAAATTTTGACTTCAAAAAACTGACGATTTGGGGCATTTAGAGTAATGAGTGAAAAAGTGTTAAAAGTTCTTGGTAAAACCTTATTTCCACAATACAAATCAATATTTCTAGTAGTAATGGTGTCAAAATGGCTATTCGGAACCCAAAATTTTGACTTCAAAAAACTGACGATTTTGGGACATTAAGAGTAATGAGTGAAAAAGTGTTAAAAGTTCTTGGTAAAACCTTATTTCCACAATACAAATAAATGTTTCTAGTAGTAATGGTGTCGAATTGGCTATTCGGAACCCAAAATTTTGACTTCAAAAAACTGACGATTTTGTGGCATTTAGAGTAATGAGTGAAAAAGTGTTAAAAGTTCTTGGTAAAACCTTATTTCCACAATACAAATCAATATTTCTAGTAGTAATGGTGTCAAAATGGCTATTCGGAACCCAAAATTTTGACTTCAAAAAACTGACGATTTTGGGGCATTTAGAGTAATGAGTGAAAAAGTGTTAAAAGTTCCGTGTAAAACCTTATTTCCACAATACAAATCAATATTTCTAGTAGTAATGGTGTCAAAATGGCTATTCGGAACCCAAAATTTTGACTTCAAAAAACTGACGATTTTGGGGCATTAATAGTAATGAGTGAAAAAGTGTTAAAAGTTCTTGGTAAAACCTTATTTCCACAATACAAATAAATGTTTCTAGTAGTAATGGTGTCGAATTGGCTATTCGGAACCCAAAATTTTGACTTCAAAAAACTGACGATTTTGTGGCATTTAGAGTAATGAGTGAAAAAGTGTTAAAAGTTCTTGGTAAAACCTTATTTCCACAATACAAATCAATATTTCTAGTAGTAATGGTGTCAAAATGGCTATTCGGAACCCAAAATTTTGACTTCAAAAAACTGACGATTTTGGGGCATTTAGAGTAATGAGTGAAAAAGTGTTAAAAGTTCCGTGTAAAACCTTATTTCCACAATACAAATCAATGTTTCTAGTAGTAATGGTGTCAAAATGGCTATTCGGAACCCAAAATTTTGACTTCAAAAAACTGACGATTTGGGGCATTTAGAGTAATGAGTGAAAAAGTGTTAAAAGTTCTTGGTAAAACCTTATTTCCACAATACAAATCAATATTTCTAGTAGTAATGGTGTCAAAATGGCTATTCGGAACCCAAAATTTTGAGTTCAAAAAACTGACGATTTTGGGGCATTAAGAGTAATGAGTGAAAAAGTGTTAAAAGTTCTTGGTAAAACCTTATTTCCACAATACAAATAAATGTTTCTAGTAGTAATGGTGTCGAATTGGCTATTCGGAACCCAAAATTTTGACTTCAAAAAACTGACGATTTTGTGGCATTTAGAGTAATGAGTGAAAAAGTGTTAAAAGTTCTTGGTAAAACCTTATTTCCACAATACAAATCAATATTTCTAGTAGTAATGGTGTCAAAATGGCTATTCGGAACCCAAAATTTTGACTTCAAAAAACTGACGATTTTGGGGCATTTAGAGTAATGAGTGAAAAAGTGTTAAAAGTTCCGTGTAAAACCTTATTTCCACAATACAAATCAATGTTTCTAGTAGTAATGGTGTCAAAATGGCTATTCGAAACCCAAAATTTTGACTTCAAAAAACTGACGATTTGGGGCATTTAGAGTAATGAGTGAAAAAGTGTTAAAAGTTCTTGGTAAAACCTTATTTCCACAATACAAATCAATGTTTCTAGTAGTAATGGTGTCGAATAGGCTATTCGGAACCCAAAATTTTGACTTCAAAAAACTGACGATTTTGGGGCATTAAGTGTAATGAGTGAAAAAGTGTTAAAAGTTCTTGGTAAAACCTTATTTCCACAATACAAATCAATATTTCTAGTAGTAATGGTGTCAAAATGGCTATTCGGAACCCAAAATTTTGACTTCAAAAAACTGACGATTTTGGGGCATTAAGAGTAATGAGTGAAAAAGTGTTAAAAGTTCTTGGTAAAACCTTATTTCCACAATACAAATAAATGTTTCTAGTAGTAATGGTGTCGAATTGGCTATTCGGAACCCAAAATTTTGACTTCAAAAAACTGACGATTTTGTGGCATTTAGAGTAATGAGTGAAAAAGTGTTAAAAGTTCTTGGTAAAACCTTATTTCCACAATACAAATCAATATTTCTAGTAGTAATGGTGTCAAAATGGCTATTCGGAACCCAAAATTTTGACTTCAAAAAACTGACGATTTTGGGGCATTTAGAGTAATGAGTGAAAAAGTGTTAAAAGTTCCGTGTAAAACCTTATTTCCACAATACAAATCAATGTTTCTAGTAGTAATGGTGTCAAAATGGCTATTCGGAACCCAAAATTTTGACTTCAAAAAACTGACGATTTGGGGCATTTAGAGTAATGAGTGAAAAAGTGTTAAAAGTTCTTGGTAAAACCTTATTTCCACAATACAAATCAATATTTCTAGTAGTAATGGTGTCAAAATGGCTATTCGGAACCCAAAATTTTGACTTCAAAAAACTGACGATTTTGGGACATTAAGAGTAATGAGTGAAAAAGTGTTAAAAGTTCTTGGTAAAACCTTATTTCCACAATACAAATAAATGTTTCTAGTAGTAATGGTGTCGAATTGGCTATTCGGAACCCAAAATTTTGACTTCAAAAAACTGACGATTTTGTGGCATTTAGAGTAATGAGTGAAAAAGTGTTAAAAGTTCTTGGTAAAACCTTATTTCCACAATACAAATCAATATTTCTAGTAGTAATGGTGTCAAAATGGCTATTCGGAACCCAAAATTTTGACTTCAAAAAACTGACGATTTTGGGGCATTTAGAGTAATGAGTGAAAAAGTGTTAAAAGTTCCGTGTAAAACCTTATTTCCACAATACAAATCAATGTTTCTAGTAGTAATGGTGTCAAAATGGCTATTCGGAACCCAAAATTTTGACTTCAAAAAACTGACGATTTGGGGCATTTAGAGTAATGAGTGAAAAAGTGTTAAAAGTTCTTGGTAAAACCTTATTTCCACAATACAAATCAATGTTTCTAGTAGTAATGGTGTCGAATTGGCTATTCGGAACCCAAAATTTTGACTTCAAAAAACTGACGATTTTGGGGCATTAAGAGTAATGAGTGAAAAAGTGTTAAAAGTTCTTGGTAAAACCTTATTTCCACAATACAAATCAATATTTCTAGTAGTAATGGTGTCAAAATGGCTATTCGAAACCCAAAATTTTGACTTCAAAAAACTGACGATTTTGTGGCATTTAGAGTAATGAGTGAAAAAGTGTTAAAAGTTCCGTGTAAAACCTTATTTCCACAATACAAATCAATGTTTCTAGTAGTAATGGTGTCAAAATGGCTATTCGGAACCCAAAATTTTGACTTCAAAAAACTGACGATTTGGGGCATTTAGAGTAATGAGTGAAAAAGTGTTAAAAGTTCTTGGTAAAACCTTATTTCCACAATACAAATCAATGTTTCTAGTAGTAATGGTGTCGAATTGGCTATTCGGAACCCAAAATTTTGACTTCAAAAAACTGACGATTTTGTGGCATTTAGAGTAATGAGTGAAAAAGTGTTAAAAGTTCTTGGTAAAACCTTATTTCCACAATACAAATCAATATTTCTAGTAGTAATGGTGTCAAAATGGCTATTCGAAACCCAAAATTTTGACTTCAAAAAACTGACGATTTTGTGGCATTTAGAGTAATGAGTGAAAAAGTGTTAAAAGTTCCGTGTAAAACCTTATTTCCACAATACAAATCAATGTTTCTAGTAGTAATGGTGTCAAAATGGCTATTCGGAACCCAAAATTTTGACTTCAAAAAACTGACGATTTGGGGCATTTAGAGTAATGAGTGAAAAAGTGTTAAAAGTTCTTGGTAAAACCTTATTTCCACAATACAAATCAATGTTTCTAGTAGTAATGGTGTCGAATTGGCTATTCGGAACCCAAAATTTTGACTTAAAAAAACTGACGATTTTGTGGCATTTAGAGTAATGAGTGAAAAAGTGTTAAAAGTTTTTGGTAAAACCTTATTTCCACAATACAAATCAATATTTCTAGTAGTAATGGTGTCAAAATGGCTATTCGGAACCCAAAATTTTGACTTCAAAAAACTGACGATTTTGGGGCATTAAGAGTAATGAGTGAAAAAGTGTTAAAAGTTCTTGGTAAAACCTTATTTCCACAATACAAATAAATGTTTCTAGTAGTAATGGTGTCGAATTGGCTATTCGGAACCCAAAATTTTGACTTCAAAAAACTGACGATTTTGTGGCATTTAGAGTAATGAGTGAAAAAGTGTTAAAAGTTCTTGGTAAAACCTTATTTCCACAATACAAATCAATATTTCTAGTAGTAATGGTGTCAAAATGGCTATTCGGAACCCAAAATTTTGACTTCAAAAAACTGACGATTTTGGGGCATTTAGAGTAATGAGTGAAAAAGTGTTAAAAGTTCCGTGTAAAACCTTATTTCCACAATACAAATCAATGTTTCTAGTAGTAATGGTGTCAAAATGGCTATTCGGAACCCAAAATTTTGACTTCAAAAAACTGACGATTTGGGGCATTTAGAGTAATGAGTGAAAAAGTGTTAAAAGTTCTTGGTAAAACCTTATTTCCACAATACAAATCAATATTTCTAGTAGTAATGGTGTCAAAATGGCTATTCGGAACCCAAAATTTTGACTTCAAAAAACTGACGATTTTGGGGCATTAAGAGTAATGAGTGAAAAAGTGTTAAAAGTTCTTGGTAAAACCTTATTTCCACAATACAAATAAATGTTTCTAGTAGTAATGGTGTCGAATTGGCTATTCGGAACCCAAAATTTTGACTTCAAAAAACTGACGATTTTGTGGCATTTAGAGTAATGAGTGAAAAAGTGTTAAAAGTTCTTGGTAAAACCTTATTTCCACAATAGAAATCAATATTTCTAGTAGTAATGGTGTCAAAATGGCTATTCGAAACCCAAAATTTTGACTTCAAAAAACTGACGATTTTGTGGCATTTAGAGTAATGAGTGAAAAAGTGTTAAAAGTTCCGTGTAAAACCTTATTTCCACAATACAAATCAATGTTTCTAGTAGTAATGGTGTCAAAATGGCTATTCGGAACCCAAAATTTTGACTTCAAAAAACTGACGATTTGGGGCATTTAGAGTAATGAGTGAAAAAGTGTTAAAAGTTCTTGGTAAAACCTTATTTCCACAATACAAATCAATGTTTCTAGTAGTAATGGTGTCGAATTGGCTATTCGGAACCCAAAATTTTGACTTCAAAAAACTGACGATTTTGGGGCATTAAGAGTAATGAGTGAAAAAGTGTTAAAAGTTCTTGGTAAAACCTTATTTCCACAATACAAATCAATATTTCTAGTAGTAATGGTGTCAAAATGGCTATTCGAAACCCAAAATTTTGACTTCAAAAAACTGACGATTTTGTGGCATTTAGAGTAATGAGTGAAAAAGTGTTAAAAGTTCCGTGTAAAACCTTATTTCCACAATACAAATCAATGTTTCTAGTAGTAATGGTGTCAAAATGGCTATTCGGAACCCAAAATTTTGACTTCAAAAAACTGACGATTTGGGGCATTTAGAGTAATGAGTGAAAAAGTGTTAAAAGTTCTTGGTAAAACCTTATTTCCACAATACAAATCAATGTTTCTAGTAGTAATGGTGTCGAATTGGCTATTCGGAACCCAAAATTTTGACTTCAAAAAACTGACGATTTTGTGGCATTTAGAGTAATGAGTGAAAAAGTGTTAAAAGTTCTTGGTAAAACCTTATTTCCACAATACAAATCAATATTTCTAGTAGTAATGGTGTCAAAATGGCTATTCGGAACCCAAAATTTTGACTTCAAAAAACTGACGATTTTGGGGCATTAAGAGTAATGAGTGAAAAAGTGTTAAAAGTTCTTGGTAAAACCTTATTTCCACAATACAAATAAATGTTTCTAGTAGTAATGGTGTCGAATTGGCTATTCGGAACCCAAAATTTTGACTTCAAAAAACTGACGATTTTGTGGCATTTAGAGTAATGAGTGAAAAAGTGTTAAAAGTTCTTGGTAAAACCTTATTTCCACAATACAAATCAATGTTTCTAGTAGTAATGGTGTCAAAATGGCTATTCGGAACCCAAAATTTTGACTTCAAAAAACTGACGATTTGGGGCATTTAGAGTAATGAGTGAAAAAGTGTTAAAAGTTCTTGGTAAAACCTTATTTCCACAATACAAATCAATATTTCTAGTAGTAATGGTGTCAAAATGGCTATTCGGAACCCAAAATTTTGACTTCAAAAAACTGACGATTTTGGGGCATTAAGAGTAATGAGTGAAAAAGTGTTAAAAGTTCTTGGTAAAACCTTATTTCCACAATACAAATAAATGTTTCTAGTAGTAATGGTGTCGAATTGGCTATTCGGAACCCAAAATTTTGACTTCAAAAAACTGACGATTTTGTGGCATTTAGAGTAATGAGTGAAAAAGTGTTAAAAGTTCTTGGTAAAACCTTATTTCCACAATACAAATCAATATTTCTAGTAGTAATGGTGTCAAAATGGCTATTCGGAACCCAAAATTTTGACTTCAAAAAACTGACGATTTTGGGGCATTTAGAGTAATGAGTGAAAAAGTGTTAAAAGATCCGTGTAAAACCTTATTTCCACAATACAAATCAATGTTTCTAGTAGTAATGGTGTCAAAATGGCTATTCGGAACCCAAAATTTTGACTTCAAAAAACTGACGATTTGGGGCATTTAGAGTAATGAGTGAAAAAGTGTTAAAAGTTCTTGGTAAAACCTTATTTCCACAATACAAATCAATGTTTCTAGTAGTAATGGTGTCGAATTGGCTATTCGGAACCCAAAATTTTGACTTCAAAAAACTGACGATTTTGGGGCATTAAGAGTAATGAGTGAAAAAGTGTTAAAAGTTCTTGGTAAAACCTTATTTCCACAATACAAATCAATATTTCTAGTAGTAATGGTGTCAAAATGGCTATTCGAAACCCAAAATTTTGACTTCAAAAAACTGACGATTTTGTGGCATTTAGAGTAATGAGTGAAAAAGTGTTAAAAGTTCCGTGTAAAACCTTATTTCCACAATACAAATCAATGTTTCTAGTAGTAATGGTGTCAAAATGGCTATTCGGAACCCAAAATTTTGACTTCAAAAAACTGACGATTTGGGGCATTTAGAGTAATGAGTGAAAAAGTGTTAAAAGTTCTTGGTAAAACCTTATTTCCACAATACAAATCAATGTTTCTAGTAGTAATGGTGTCGAATTGGCTATTCGGAACCCAAAATTTTGACTTAAAAAAACTGACGATTTTGTGGCATTTAGAGTAATGAGTGAAAAAGTGTTAAAAGTTCTTGGTAAAACCTTATTTCCACAATACAAATCAATATTTCTAGTAGTAATGGTGTCAAAATGGCTATTCGGAACCCAAAATTTTGACTTCAAAAAACTGACGATTTTGGGGCATTAAGAGTAATGAGTGAAAAAGTGTTAAAAGTTCTTGGTAAAACCTTATTTCCACAATACAAATAAATGTTTCTAGTAGTAATGGTGTCGAATTGGCTATTCGGAACCCAAAATTTTGACTTCAAAAAACTGACGATTTTGTGGCATTTAGAGTAATGAGTGAAAAAGTGTTAAAAGTTCTTGGTAAAACCTTATTTCCACAATACAAATCAATATTTCTAGTAGTAATGGTGTCAAAATGGCTATTCGGAACCCAAAATTTTGACTTCAAAAAACTGACGATTTTGGGGCATTTAGAGTAATGAGTGAAAAAGTGTTAAAAGTTCCGTGTAAAACCTTATTTCCACAATACAAATCAATGTTTCTAGTAGTAATGGTGTCAAAATGGCTATTCGGAACCCAAAATTTTGACTTCAAAAAACTGACGATTTGGGGCATTTAGAGTAATGAGTGAAAAAGTGTTAAAAGTTCTTGGTAAAACCTTATTTCCACAATACAAATCAATATTTCTAGTAGTAATGGTGTCAAAATGGCTATTCGGAACCCAAAATTTTGACTTCAAAAAACTGACGATTTTGGGGCATTAAGAGTAATGAGTGAAAAAGTGTTAAAAGTTCTTGGTAAAACCTTATTTCCAAAATACAAATAAATGTTTCTAGTAGTAATGGTGTCGAATTGGCTATTCGGAACCCAAAATTTTGACTTCAAAAAACTGACGATTTTGTGGCATTTAGAGTAATGAGTGAAAAAGTGTTAAAAGTTCTTGGTAAAACCTTATTTCCACAATACAAATCAATATTTCTAGTAGTAATGGTGTCAAAATGGCTATTCGGAACCCAAAATTTTGACTTCAAAAAACTGACGATTTTGGGGCATTTAGAGTAATGAGTGAAAAAGTGTTAAAAGATCCGTGTAAAACCTTATTTCCACAATACAAATCAATGTTTCTAGTAGTAATGGTGTCAAAATGGCTATTCGGAACCCAAAATTTTGACTTCAAAAAACTGACGATTTGGGGCATTTAGAGTAATGAGTGAAAAAGTGTTAAAAGTTCTTGGTAAAACCTTATTTCCACAATACAAATCAATGTTTCTAGTAGTAATGGTGTCGAATTGGCTATTCGGAACCCAAAATTTTGACTTCAAAAAACTGACGATTTTGGGGCATTAAGAGTAATGAGTGAAAAAGTGTTAAAAGTTCTTGGTAAAACCTTATTTCCACAATACAAATCAATATTTCTAGTAGTAATGGTGTCAAAATGGCTATTCGAAACCCAAAATTTTGACTTCAAAAAACTGACGATTTTGTGGCATTTAGAGTAATGAGTGAAAAAGTGTTAAAAGTTCCGTGTAAAACCTTATTTCCACAATACAAATCAATGTTTCTAGTAGTAATGGTGTCAAAATGGCTATTCGGAACCCAAAATTTTGACTTCAAAAAACTGACGATTTGGGGCATTTAGAGTAATGAGTGAAAAAGTGTTAAAAGTTCTTGGTAAAACCTTATTTCCACAATACAAATCAATGTTTCTAGTAGTAATGGTGTCGAATTGGCTATTCGGAACCCAAAATTTTGACTTAAAAAAACTGACGATTTTGTGGCATTTAGAGTAATGAGTGAAAAAGTGTTAAAAGTTCTTGGTAAAACCTTATTTCCACAATACAAATCAATATTTCTAGTAGTAATGGTGTCAAAATGGCTATTCGGAACCCAAAATTTTGACTTCAAAAAATTGACGATTTTGGGGCATTAAGAGTAATGAGTGAAAAAGTGTTAAAAGTTCTTGGTAAAACCTTATTTCCACAATACAAATAAATGTTTCTAGTAGTAATGGTGTCGAATTGGCTATTCGGAACCCAAAATTTTGACTTCAAAAAACTGACGATTTTGTGGCATTTAGAGTAATGAGTGAAAAAGTGTTAAAAGTTCTTGGTAAAACCTTATTTCCACAATACAAATCAATATTTCTAGTAGTAATGGTGTCAAAATGGCTATTCGGAACCCAAAATTTTGACTTCAAAAAACTGACGATTTTGGGGCATTTAGAGTAATGAGTGAAAAAGTGTTAAAAGTTCCGTGTAAAACCTTATTTCCACAATACAAATCAATGTTTCTAGTAGTAATGGTGTCAAAATGGCTATTCGGAACCCAAAATTTTGACTTCAAAAAACTGACGATTTGGGGCATTTAGAGTAATGAGTGAAAAAGTGTTAAAAGTTCTTGGTAAAACCTTATTTCCACAATACAAATCAATATTTCTAGTAGTAATGGTGTCAAAATGGCTATTCGGAACCCAAAATTTTGACTTCAAAAAACTGACGATTTTGGGGCATTAAGAGTAATGAGTGAAAAAGTGTTAAAAGTTCTTGGTAAAACCTTATTTCCAAAATACAAATAAATGTTTCTAGTAGTAATGGTGTCGAATTGGCTATTCGGAACCCAAAATTTTGACTTCAAAAAACTGACGATTTTGTGGCATTTAGAGTAATGAGTGAAAAAGTATTAAAAGTTCTTGGTAAAACCTTATTTCCACAATACAAATCAATATTTCTAGTAGTAATGGTGTCAAAATGGCTATTCGGAACCCAAAATTTTGACTTCAAAAAACTGACGATTTTGGGGCATTTAGAGTAATGAGTGAAAAAGTGTTAAAAGTTCCGTGTAAAACCTTATTTCCACAATACAAATCAATGTTTCTAGTAGTAATGGTGTCAAAATGGCTATTCGGAACCCAAAATTTTGACTTCAAAAAACTGACGATTTGGGGCATTTAGAGTAATGAGTGAAAAAGTGTTAAAAGTTCTTGGTAAAACCTTATTTCCACAATACAAATCAATGTTTCTAGTAGTAATGGTGTCGAATTGGCTATTCGGAACCCAAAATTTTGACTTCAAAAAACTGACGATTTTGGGGCATTAAGAGTAATGAGTGAAAAAGTGTTAAAAGTTCTTGGTAAAACCTTATTTCCACAATACAAATCAATATTTCTAGTAGTAATGGTGTCAAAATGGCTATTCGAAACCCAAAATTTTGACTTCAAAAAACTGACGATTTTGTGGCATGTAGAGTAATGAGTGAAAAAGTGTTAAAAGTTCCGTGTAAAACCTTATTTCCACAATACAAATCAATGTTTCTAGTAGTAATGGTGTCAAAATGGCTATTCGGAACCCAAAATTTTGACTTCAAAAAACTGACGATTTGGGGCATTTAGAGTAATGAGTGAAAAAGTGTTAAAAGTTCTTGGTAAAACCTTATTTCCACAATACAAATCAATGTTTCTAGTAGTAATGGTGTCGAATTGGCTATTCGGAACCCAAAATTTTGACTTCAAAAAACTGACGATTTTGTGGCATTTAGAGTAATGAGTGAAAAAGTGTTAAAAGTTCTTGGTAAAACCTTATTTCCACAATACAAATCAATATTTCTAGTAGTAATGGTGTCAAAATGGCTATTCGGAACCCAAAATTTTGACTTCAAAAAACTGACGATTTTGGGGCATTAAGAGCAATGAGTGAAAAAGTGTTAAAAGTTCTTGGTAAAACCTTATTTCCACAATACAAATAAATGTTTCTAGTAGTAATGGTGTCGAATTGGCTATTCGGAACCCAAAATTTTGACTTCAAAAAACTGACGATTTTGTGGCATTTAGAGTAATGAGTGAAAAAGTGTTAAAAGTTCTTGGTAAAACCTTATTTCCACAATACAAATCAATATTTCTAGTAGTAATGGTGTCAAAATGGCTATTCGGAACCCAAAATTTTGACTTCAAA
This sequence comes from Euphrasia confusa, assembly GCA_954870475.1. NCBI lineage: Eukaryota > Viridiplantae > Streptophyta > Magnoliopsida > Lamiales > Orobanchaceae > Euphrasia > Euphrasia confusa. Next base: position 26,813,767 of record OX940959.1, read on the forward strand.
AAACTGACGATTTTGGGGCATTTAGAGTAATGAGTGAAAAAGTGTTAAAAGTTCCGTGTAAAACCTTATTTCCACAATACAAATCAATGTTTCTAGTAGTAATGGTGTCAAAATGGCTATTCGGAACCCAAAATTTTGACTTCAAAAAACTGACGATTTGGGGCATTTAGAGTAATGAGTGAAAAAGTGTTAAAAGTTCTTGGTAAAACCTTATTTCCACAATACAAATCAATATTTCTAGTAGTAATGGTGTCAAAATGGCTATTCGGAACCCAAAATTTTGACTTCAAAAAACTGACGATTTTGGGGCATTAAGAGTAATGAGTGAAAAAGTGTTAAAAGTTCTTGGTAAAACCTTATTTCCACAATACAAATAAATGTTTCTAGTAGTAATGGTGTCGAATTTGCTATTCGGAACCCAAAATTTTGACTTCAAAAAACTGACGATTTTGTGGCATTTAGAGTAATGAGTGAAAAAGTGTTAAAAGTTCTTGGTAAAACCTTATTTCCACAATACAAATCAATATTTCTAGTAGTAATGGTGTCAAAATGGCTATTCGGAACCCAAAATTTTGACTTCAAAAAACTGACGATTTTGGGGCATTTAGAGTAATGAGTGAAAAAGTGTTAAAAGTTCCGTGTAAAACCTTATTTCCACAATACAAATCAATGTTTCTAGTAGTAATGGTGTCAAAATGGCTATTCGGAACCCAAAATTTTGACTTCAAAAAACTGACGATTTGGGGCATTTAGAGTAATGAGTGAAAAAGTGTTAAAAGTTCTTGGTAAAACCTTATTTCCACAATACAAATCAATGTTTCTAGTAGTAATGGTGTCAAAATGGCTATTCGGAACCCAAAATTTTGACTTCAAAAAACTGACGATTTGGGGCATTTAGAGTAATGAGTGAAAAAGTGTTAAAAGTTCTTGGTAAAACCTTATTTCCACAATACAAATCAATGTTTCTAGTAGTAATGGTGTCGAATTGGCTATTCGGAACCCAAAATTTTGACTTCAAAAAACTGACGATTTTGTGGCATTTAGAGTAATGAGTGAAAAAGTGTTAAAAGTTCTTGGTAAAACCTTATTTCCACAATACAAATCAATATTTCTAGTATTAATGGTGTCAAAATGGCTATTCGGAACCCAAAATTTTGACTTCAAAAAACTGACGATTTTGGGGCATTAAGAGTAATGAGTGAAAAAGTGTTAAAAGTTCTTGGTAAAACCTTATTTCCACAATACAAATAAATGTTTCTAGTAGTAATGGTGTCGAATTGGCTATTCGGAACCCAAAATTTTGACTTCAAAAAACTGACGATTTTGTGGCATTTAGAGTAATGAGTGAAAAAGTGTTAAAAGTTTTTGGTAAAACCTTATTTCCACAATACAAATCAATGTTTCTAGTAGTAATGGTGTCAAAATTGCTATTCGGAACCCAAAATTTTGACTTCAAAAAACTGACGATTTGGGGCATTTAGAGTAATGAGTGAAAAAGTGTTAAAAGTTCTTGGTAAAACCTTATTTCCACAATACAAATCAATATTTCTAGTAGTAATGGTGTCAAAATGGCTATTCGGAACCCAAAATTTTGACTTCAAAAAACTGACGATTTTGGGGCATTAAGAGTAATGAGTGAAAAAGTGTTAAAAGTTCTTGGTAAAACCTTATTTCCACAATACAAATAAATGTTTCTAGTAGTAATGGTGTCGAATTGGCTATTCGGAACCCAAAATTTTGACTTCAAAAAACTGACGATTTTGTGGCATTTAGAGTAATGAGTGAAAAAGTGTTAAAAGTTCTTGGTAAAACCTTATTTCCACAATACAAATCAATATTTCTAGTAGTAATGGTGTCAAAATGGCTATTCGGAACCCAAAATTTTGACTTCAAAAAACTGACGATTTTGGGGCATTTAGAGTAATGAGTGAAAAAGTGTTAAAAGTTCCGTGTAAAACCTTATTTCCACAATACAAATCAATGTTTCTAGTAGTAATGGTGTCAAAATGGCTATTCGGAACCCAAAATTTTGACTTCAAAAAACTGACGATTTGGGGCATTTAGAGTAATGAGTGAAAAAGTGTTAAAAGTTCTTGGTAAAACCTTATTTCCACAATACAAATCAATGTTTCTAGTAGTAATGGTGTCGAATTGGCTATTCGGAACCCAAAATTTTGACTTCAAAAAACTGACGATTTTGTGGCATTTAGAGTAATGAGTGAAAAAGTGTTAAAAGTTCTTGGTAAAACCTTATTTCCACAATACAAATCAATATTTCTAGTAGTAATGGTGTCAAAATGGCTATTCGGAACCCAAAATTTTGACTTCAAAAAACTGACGATTTTGGGGCATTAAGAGCAATGAGTGAAAAAGTGTTAAAAGTTCTTGGTAAAACCTTATTTCCACAATACAAATAAATGTTTCTAGTAGTAATGGTGTCGAATTGGCTATTCGGAACCCAAAATTTTGACTTCAAAAAACTGACGATTTTGTGGCATTTAGAGTAATGAGTGAAAAAGTGTTAAAAGTTCTTGGTAAAACCTTATTTCCACAATACAAATCAATATTTCTAGTAGTAATGGTGTCAAAATGGCTATTCGGAACCCAAAATTTTGACTTCAAAAAACTGACGATTTTGGGGCATTTAGAGTAATGAGTGAAAAAGTGTTAAAAGTTCCGTGTAAAACCTTATTTCCACAATACAAATCAATGTTTCTAGTAGTAATGGTGTCAAAATGGCTATTCGGAACCCAAAATTTTGACTTCAAAAAACTGACGATTTGGGGCATTTAGAGTAATGAGTGAAAAAGTGTTAAAAGTTCTTGGTAAAACCTTATTTCCACAATACAAATCAATATTTCTAGTAGTAATGGTGTCAAAATGGCTATTCGGAACCCAAAATTTTGACTTCAAAAAACTGACGATTTTGGGGCATTAAGAGTAATGAGTGAAAAAGTGTTAAAAGTTCTTGGTAAAACCTTATTTCCACAATACAAATAAATGTTTCTAGTAGTAATGGTGTCGAATTTGCTATTCGGAACCCAAAATTTTGACTTCAAAAAACTGACGATTTTGTGGCATTTAGAGTAATGAGTGAAAAAGTGTTAAAAGTTCTTGGTAAAACCTTATTTCCACAATACAAATCAATATTTCTAGTAGTAATGGTGTCAAAATGGCTATTCGGAACCCAAAATTTTGACTTCAAAAAACTGACGATTTTGGGGCATTTAGAGTAATGAGTGAAAAAGTGTTAAAAGTTCCGTGTAAAACCTTATTTCCACAATACAAATCAATGTTTCTAGTAGTAATGGTGTCAAAATGGCTATTCGGAACCCAAAATTTTGACTTCAAAAAACTGACGATTTGGGGCATTTAGAGTAATGAGTGAAAAAGTGTTAAAAGTTCTTGGTAAAACCTTATTTCCACAATACAAATCAATGTTTCTAGTAGTAATGGTGTCAAAATGGCTATTCGGAACCCAAAATTTTGACTTCAAAAAACTGACGATTTTGGGGCATTAAGAGCAATGAGTGAAAAAGTGTTAAAAGTTCTTGGTAAAACCTTATTTCCACAATACAAATAAATGTTTCTAGTAGTAATGGTGTCGAATTGGCTATTCGGAACCCAAAATTTTGACTTCAAAAAACTGACGATTTTGTGGCATTTAGAGTAATGAGTGAAAAAGTGTTAAAAGTTCTTGGTAAAACCTTATTTCCACAATACAAATCAATATTTCTAGTAGTAATGGTGTCAAAATGGCTATTCGGAACCCAAAATTTTGACTTCAAAAAACTGACGATTTTGGGGCATTTAGAGTAATGAGTGAAAAAGTGTTAAAAGTTCCGTGTAAAACCTTATTTCCACAATACAAATCAATGTTTCTAGTAGTAATGGTGTCAAAATGGCTATTCGGAACCCAAAATTTTGACTTCAAAAAACTGACGATTTGGGGCATTTAGAGTAATGAGTGAAAAAGTGTTAAAAGTTCTTGGTAAAACCTTATTTCCACAATACAAATCAATATTTCTAGTAGTAATGGTGTCAAAATGGCTATTCGGAACCCAAAATTTTGACTTCAAAAAACTGACGATTTTGGGGCATTAAGAGTAATGAGTGAAAAAGTGTTAAAAGTTCTTGGTAAAACCTTATTTCCACAATACAAATAAATGTTTCTAGTAGTAATGGTGTCGAATTTGCTATTCGGAACCCAAAATTTTGACTTCAAAAAACTGACGATTTTGTGGCATTTAGAGTAATGAGTGAAAAAGTGTTAAAAGTTCTTGGTAAAACCTTATTTCCACAATACAAATCAATATTTCTAGTAGTAATGGTGTCAAAATGGCTATTCGGAACCCAAAATTTTGACTTCAAAAAACTGACGATTTTGGGGCATTTAGAGTAATGAGTGAAAAAGTGTTAAAAGTTCCGTGTAAAACCTTATTTCCACAATACAAATCAATGTTTCTAGTAGTAATGGTGTCAAAATGGCTATTCGGAACCCAAAATTTTGACTTCAAAAAACTGACGATTTGGGGCATTTAGAGTAATGAGTGAAAAAGTGTTAAAAGTTCTTGGTAAAACCTTATTTCCACAATACAAATCAATGTTTCTAGTAGTAATGGTGTCAAAATGGCTATTCGGAACCCAAAATTTTGACTTCAAAAAACTGACGATTTGGGGCATTTAGAGTAATGAGTGAAAAAGTGTTAAAAGTTCTTGGTAAAACCTTATTTCCACAATACAAATCAATGTTTCTAGTAGTAATGGTGTCGAATTGGCTATTCGGAACCCAAAATTTTGACTTCAAAAAACTGACGATTTTGTGGCATTTAGAGTAATGAGTGAAAAAGTGTTAAAAGTTCTTGGTAAAACCTTATTTCCACAATACAAATCAATATTTCTAGTAGTAATGGTGTCAAAATGTCTATTCGGAACCCAAAATTTTGACTTCAAAAAACTGACGATTTTGGGGCATTAAGAGTAATGAGTGAAAAAGTGTTAAAAGTTCTTGGTAAAACCTTATTTCCACAATACAAATAAATGTTTCTAGTAGTAATGGTGTCGAATTGGCTATTCGGAACCCAAAATTTTGACTTCAAAAAACTGACGATTTTGTGGCATTTAGAGTAATGAGTGAAAAAGTGTTAAAAGTTTTTGGTAAAACCTTATTTCCACAATACAAATCAATGTTTCTAGTAGTAATGGTGTCAAAATTGCTATTCGGAACCCAAAATTTTGACTTCAAAAAACTGACGATTTGGGGCATTTAGAGTAATGAGTGAAAAAGTGTTAAAAGTTCTTGGTAAAACCTTATTTCCACAATACAAATCAATATTTCTAGTAGTAATGGTGTCAAAATGGCTATTCGGAACCCAAAATTTTGACTTCAAAAAACTGACGATTTTGGGGCATTAAGAGTAATGAGTGAAAAAGTGTTAAAAGTTCTTGGTAAAACCTTATTTCCACAATACAAATAAATGTTTCTAGTAGTAATGGTGTCGAATTGGCTATTCGGAACCCAAAATTTTGACTTCAAAAAACTGACGATTTTGTGGCATTTAGAGTAATGAGTGAAAAAGTGTTAAAAGTTCTTGGTAAAACCTTATTTCCACAATACAAATCAATATTTCTAGTAGTAATGGTGTCAAAATGGCTATTCGGAACCCAAAATTTTGACTTCAAAAAACTGACGATTTTGGGGCATTTAGAGTAATGAGTGAAAAAGTGTTAAAAGTTCCGTGTAAAACCTTATTTCCACAATACAAATCAATGTTTCTAGTAGTAATGGTGTCAAAATTGCTATTCGGAACCCAAATATTTGACTTCAAAAAACTGACGATTTGGGGCATTTAGAGTAATGAGTGAAAAAGTGTTAAAAGTTCTTGGTAAAACCTTATTTCCACAATACAAATCAATGATTCTAGTAGTAATGGTGTCGAATTGGCTATTCGGAACCCAAAATTTTGACTTCAAAAAACTGACGATTTTGTGGCATTTAGAGTAATGAGTGAAAAAGTGTTAAAAGTTCTTGGTAAAACCTTTTTTCCACAATACAAATCAATATTTCTAGTAGTAATGGTGTCAAAATGGCTATTCGGAACCCAAAATTTTGACTTCAAAAAACTGACGATTTTGGGGCATTAAGAGTAATGAGTGAAAAAGTGTTAAAAGTTCTTGGTAAAACCTTATTTCCACAATACAAATAAATGTTTCTAGTAGTAATGGTGTCGAATTGGCTATTTGGAACCCAAAATTTTGACTTCAAAAAACTGACGATTTGGGGCATTTAGAGTAATGAGTGAAAAAGTGTTAAAAGTTCTTGGTAAAACCTTATTTCCACAATACAAATCAATGATTCTAGTAGTAATGGTGTCGAATTGGCTATTCGGAACCCAAAATTTTGACTTCAAAAAACTGACGATTTTGTGGCATTTAGAGTAATGAGTGAAAAAGTGTTAAAAGTTCTTGGTAAAACCTTTTTTCCACAATACAAATCAATATTTCTAGTAGTAATGGTGTCAAAATGGCTATTCGGAACCCAAAATTTTGACTTCAAAAAACTGACGATTTTGGGGCATTAAGAGTAATGAGTGAAAAAGTGCTAAAAGTTCTTGGTAAAACCTTATTTCCACAATACAAATAAATGTTTCTAGTAGTAATGGTGTCGAATTGGCTATTTGGAACCCAAAATTTTGACTTCAAAAAACTGACGATTTTGTGGCATTTAGAGTAATGAGTGAAAAAGTGTTAAAATTTCTTGGTAAAACCTTATTTCCACAATACAAATCAATATTTCTAGTAGTAATGGTGTCAAAATGGCTATTCGGAACCCAAAATTTTGACTTCAAAAAACTGACGATTTTGGGGCATTTAGAGTAATGAGTGAAAAAGTGTTAAAAGTTCCGTGTAAAACCTTATTTCCACAATACAAATCAATGTTTCTAGTAGTAATGGTGTCAAAATGGCTATTCGGAACCCAAAATTTTGACTTCAAAAAACTGACGATTTTGTGGCATTTAGAGTAATGAGTGAAAAAGTGTTAAAAGTTCTTGGTAAAACCTTATTTCCACAATACAAATCAATATTTCTAGTAGTAATGGTGTCGAATTGGCTATTCGGAACCCAAAATTTTGACTTCAAAAAACTGACGATTTTGGGGCATTAAGAGTAATGAGTGAAAAAGTGTTAAAAGTTCTTGGTAAAACCTTATTTCCACAATACAAATAAATGTTTCTAGTAGTAATGGTGTCGAATTGGCTATTCGGAACCCAAAATTTTGACTTCAAAAAACTGACGATTTTGTGGCATTTAGAGTAATGAGTGAAAAAGTGTTAAAAGTTCTTGGTAAAACCTTATTTCCACAATACAAATCAATATTTCTAGTAGTAATGGTGTCAAAATGGCTATTCGGAACCCAAAATTTTGACTTTAAAAAACTGACGATTTTGGGGCATTTAGAGTAATAAGTGAAAAAGTGTTAAAAGTTCCGTGTAAAACCTTATTTCCACAATACAAATCAATGTTTCTAGTAGTAATGGTGTCGAATTGGCTATTCGGAACCCAAAATTTTGACTTCAAAAAACTGACGATTTTGTGGCATTTAGAGTAATGAGTGAAAAAGTGTTAAAAGTTCCGTGTAAAACCTTATTTCCACAATACAAATCAATGTTTCTAGTAGTAATGGTGTCAAAATGGCTATTCGGAACCCAAAATTTTGACTTCAAAAAACTGACGATTTGGGGCATTTAGAGTAATGAGTGAAAAAGTGTTAAAAGTTCTTGGTAAAACCTTATTTCCACAATACAAATCAATGTTTCTAGTAGTAATGGTGTCGAATTGGCTATTCGGAACCCAAAATTTTGACTTCAAAAAACTGACGATTTTGTGGCATTTAGAGTAATGAGTGAAAAAGTGTTAAAAGTTCTTGGTAAAACCTTATTTCCACAATACAAATCAATATTTCTAGTAGTAATGGTGTCAAAATGGCTATTCGGAACCCAAAATTTTGACTTCAAAAAACTGACGATTTTGGGGCATTAAGAGTAATGAGTGAAAAAGTGTTAAAAGTTCTTGGTAAAACCTTATTTCCACAATACAAATAAATGTTTCTAGTAGTAATGGTGTCGAATTGGCTATTCGGAACCCAAAATTTTGACTTCAAAAAACTGACGATTTTGTGGCATTTAGAGTAATGAGTGAAAAAGTGTTAAAAGTTCTTGGTTAAACCTTATTTCCACAATACAAATAAATGTTTCTAGTAGTAATGGTGTCGAATTGGCTATTCGGAACCCAAAATTTTGACTTCAAAAAACTGACGATTTTGGGGCATTAAGAGTAATGAGTGAAAAAGTGTTAAAAGTTCTTGGTAAAACCTTATTTCCACAATACAAATCAATGTTTCTAGTAGTAATGGTGTCGAATTGGCTATTCGAAACCCAAAATTTTGACTTCAAAAAACTGACGATTTTGTGGCATTTAGAGTAATGAGTGAAAAAGTGTTAAAAGTTATTGGTAAAACCTTATTTCCACAATACAAATAAATGTTTCTAGTAGTAATGGTGTCGAATTGGCTATTCGGAACCCAAAATTTTGATTTCAAAAAACTGACGATTTTGGGGCATTAAGAGTAATGAGTGAAAAAGTGTTAAAAGTTCTTGGTAAAACCTTATTTCCACAATACAAATAAATGTTTCTAGTAGTAATGGTGTCGAATTGGCTATTCGGAACCCAAAATTTTGACTTCAAAAAACTGACGATTTTGTGGCATTTAGAGTAATGAGTGAAAAAGTGTTAAAAGTTCTTGGTAAAACCTTATTTCCACAATACAAATCAATATTTCTAGTAGTAATGGTGTCAAAATGGCTATTCGGAACCCAAAATTTTGACTTCAAAAAACTGACGATTTTGGGGCATTTAGAGTAATAAGTGAAAAAGTGTTAAAAGTTCCGTGTAAAACCTTATTTCCACAATACAAATCAATGTTTCTAGTAGTAATGGTGTCAAAATGGCTATTCGGAACCCAAAATTTTGACTTCAAAAAACTGACGATTTGGGGCATTTAGTGATGCAGGCCCAGAGTCGTCCATGATACAAGACCCGGTGCATGTTCCAGCTGGACCAGTGACACGCTCGAGAGCCAAGAAGTTCAAGGCAAGCTTGATGGCGATGATTCAAGAAGTATGGGCGCAAGAGCTATTGAAGAAACCCATCGGGGATGTGGAGAAGCCAAGCCTTATCAACCTGATTGCGTACGAGGAGGCCGAACCAACGGATGGAGAGGAGTTTCAAGCTGGAACCATGAAGAACAAGCTGGAACGGAGGTCAGACGAGAGCCGAGGGCGCGCCGCGGAGTTCAGCCACGGAAAAGGCTTGGTGTCGGCCGACACCAAGGCCTGTCGGCCGACGTCTTCAGAAAAGGGGTTTGATGGACAGGGAAATCAGGCCGCGACCGAAGGATTTCCCGCGGGCGCGGGATAAATGTCGGCCGACATAGTTCTATGTCAGACGACAAGGAGAATGTCGGCCGACATCCCATATTGTCGGCCGACACGCGATTTAGAAATCGGGATTTTTGGGCAGCGTCGCGACTTTGGACGATTTTTGATGTTTTGTTTCCTTTTCCTTTGCGTTTTAGGTCAGCCTATATATATATGTCTTGAACCCTTTGTTAAGAACACAACTTTGATATTATTGAATTATTTTGTGAGGATTATTTCTCTTTCTCTTTTCGTTCTCTTTTCGATTGTGCCAAAAGAGATCAACCCGACGAATCAACGAAGCAAACATACTTCGTTCGTGTGTCATACATCGATTACCGAGTTGCTGCGTCGATCTCGAGTTGGGGGTTAGGGTTCCGTCCTTAATTGATTTCTCGATTTCAGATTCAGAGGTTTGGGATCATCCGCCAGGTATCCGTTTATCGTTCTTATTCTTCTTCCGCCCAATCCATCAACGAGGTACGTATCATCTGGTATCAGAGCCCAGGTTAGGGCTTCTAATTTCTGATTTCGTTACCTCGTTCATCTTTTCTTTTCGTTCTTCTTCTTCTTCCTGCTGAATCGGATCTCTTTCATCCGTAAGCACAAAAAAAAAAAAAAAAAAAAAATTCTATAAAAATTATTTCTAGTCCGATTTTCGCGAAATTTTTTTTGCGAGTCTTGTTCCTGATTTTGGCGGGAAAAATTTTCTTCGTCCATATTTTTGTGAGTGATTCCTGAATTTTCCGGCATCGTTTTGAGCCAATTTGGTGCTATCGTATTTTTCGCTTCCATATTGTCCGATTTTGTTCCTTTCTACGTTGTCTTGTGTGTTTTTGGGGATTTTGTCGGTTCTGATCTCGTCTGGTAGATCGCGGAGTTCGATATATTGAGGGAGAATTCGAGTGGTAAAAGGCAGAGAGGTGAGAACATTAGAGTGATAAAAGCCATACCTGAGTGAAACACGAGTGCTGAGTGAATCCCATCTTGAGTGTGATACACGAGCGTTTGTGAGGTGGTGAGGTTTCTTTTACTTTTATTGCTTTTACTACTAACTTTTTCTGTGCAGGTATGTCTGGAGAACCGAAAAATAAGGAGATAGCTGAGGGGCCTATTAACAACGACCAATTACAGTACATATTGGATGTGATAGATAAGCGAATGGCAAAGAACGAGGATCGACTGACAACGGCAGTTGAGGAGCGACTGGCAGCGAGCTTCGCTACGGAGATGGACGTGGTACATGACCGACTCGTTGCCCTAGAGAACAATCCTCGTCGAGAGAATGTAGAGACTCGGAGAGTCGCAATGCGCAACGTTGTGCGAGATAACCAGCATCGTCGTCATGGGCGACACAGAGATGCCAACCCCGAAGATGATGAAGCTGAAGAGATGGACAACAACTTGAGCACCATCAAGATGACTGTTCCTACATTCATGGGGAAGAACGATCCAGAGTTGTACATCGAATGGGAGAGAAAGGTGGAGATGATGTTTGACTGCCACAACTATTCCGAGCTCAAGAAGGTGAAATTGGCGGCTATCGAATTTTCTGACTATGCCTTGGTTTGGTGGGATCAGCTGGTGACCAATAGGAGGAGAAATTATGAGCAGCCCATTGACACATGGGCCGGGATGAAATCTGTGATGCGAAAGAGGTTTGTTCCTTCTCACTATTACCGAGAGTTATACAATAAGCTGCAGAATCTACGACAGGGGACGAAGAGCGTAGATGAATACTTTAAGGAGATGGAGGTGGCAATGATTCGGGCCAACATTGAAGAGGATCGGGAAGCTACCATGGCTCGGTTCTTGGCTGGTCTGAACTGGGAGATTCGTAATGCGGTGGAGTTGCAACCGTACGTTGAGTTAGAGGATATGGTTCACATGGCGATCAAGATTGAGAATCAGCACAAGAGGAGGGGCAGTTTTAGCAGTGCAAAGCCGACTCAGTCGTCTTGGAGATCGTCCCAAGGTCCGAGTGGTTCTACACCTACTGGGAACCAATGGAAGAAAGAGTTTCCGCCTCGAGATGAGAAGAAGACCGTTTTTAAGGGTCGTTCGGAGGGAGCAAGTACAGTGACTCAGGGCAGACCGTCAAATCCTGATAGTCGCAACAGAGACAAGAAGTGCTTCAAGTGTCAAGGATTTGGGCACATTATGAGTGAGTGTCCTAACAGACGACTCATGATCTGTAGAGACGACGGAGAAGTCGTGACTGATGGTGAAGGCGAGGAGCCGACAACTACAGACGCTGTGGATTCCGAGGAAGAGGAGGAGATACTAGCCATCGAGGGTAACCTGTTTGTAGCTAGGAGAGTCTTGAGTGCACATACACAGCCCGAGGAGAGGGAGCAGCGGGAGAACCTTTTCCACACGAGATGTCATGTGAAGGATAAGGTATGTAGTGTGATCATTGACGGTGGGAGTTGTACGAACGTAGTTAGTGCACACATGGTGCAGAGATTGGAGTTACCTGAGGTGAAGCATCCAAAGCCATACCGTCTGCAGTGGTTGAATGATTGCGGTATCATCAGGGTGACCAAGCAAGTGAAGGTACCTTTCCGCATTGGCAAGTACGTGGATGAGGTGCTATGTGACGTCATCCCTATGCAAGCGAGTCACATCTTGTTGGGACGACCGTGGCAGTTCGATAGGAGAGCCATACACGACGGCTTCACCAACAAGTACTCGTTTGAGTATAACGGTAAAAAGGTATCACTTGTTCCTCTCACTCCTAAACAAGTTTATGAGGATCAAGTGCAGCTACAAAAGGAGGCAGACAAGGCATCTACCAAAGAGCAGCAATTACAGACGAAGGAGAATGCCTTGCTTCACAGAGCCTACCTTGCAAGGGCTAGTGATGTGAAAGAAGCAGTGAATGAGAAGAGGCAGATGTTCGTGTTGTTGTGGAAGGGGAGCTTGGTTATTACTAACGATCTACCCCCTCTACCCCCTTCTATTCAATTTGTTTTGCAGGAGTTCGATGATGTTTTCCCGGAGGATACACCACCAGGTCTACCACCCATCCGAGGGATAGAGCATCAGATCGACTTTGTGCCCGGAGCTGTGCTACCAAATCGCCCGGCTTACCGCACCAACCCGGAGGAAACAAAGGAGTTGGAGAAGCAGATTGGCGAGTTGTTGACCAAAGGGCACGTGAAGGAGAGCCTAAGTCCTTGTGCGGTACCTGTACTTCTCGTACCCAAGAAGGATGGATCGATGAGGATGTGTTGCGATTGTCGAGCTATCAATAACATCACGGTAAAGTATCGACATCCCATACCTAGGCTAGATGATATGCTTGATGAGTTATGTGGTTCCTGCGTGTTTTCAAAAATTGATTTACGTAGTGGGTACCATCAGATTAGAATTAAAGAAGGGGATGAATGGAAAACTGCTTTCAAAACAAAACTTGGTTTATATGAGTGGTTAGTTATGCCTTTTGGGTTGACTAACGCGCCTAGTACTTTTATGCGTCTTATGAATCATGTGTTACGTGCTTTTATTGGTAAATTTGTTGTTGTGTACTTTGATGATATCTTGGTATATAGCAAAAATCATGACGAGCATGTGTTCCATTTGAGACAAGTTTTGATTGCACTTAGGCAGGAAAAGTTGTATGCTAACCGTACGAAGTGCGTCTTTAGCACGGATAGAGTCGTTTTCCTTGGTTTTGTTGTTAGTGCACAGGGTGTACAGGTTGACGAGGAAAAGATACGAGCTATCCAAGAGTGGCCAACGCCAAAGAACATTGGAGATGTACGGAGTTTCCATGGTCTGGCCAGCTTTTATCGACGGTTTGTGCCTAATTTCAGCAGCATGGCGGCACCTTTAACCGCCGTGATCAAGAAGAACGTGGAGTTCAAGTGGGGAAAGGCACAAGACGAAGCCTTCCAGAATTTGAAGGACAAGTTGACGCACGCCCCGGTACTATCTCTTCCTAACTTTTATAAATCTTTTGAGATTGAATGTGATGCTTCTGGAATTGGTATTGGTGCAGTGTTGATGCAAGAACGACGTCCGATAGCCTACTTCAGCGAGAAGCTCAATGGAGCTACTTTGAACTATCCGACGTATGACAAGGAGTTGTATGCCCTGGTGAGAGCTCTTCAGACATGGCAGCATTATCTATGGCCTCGGGAGTTCATCATTCACACCGACCATGAGTCGTTGAAGCACCTCAAGGGGCAGAACAAGTTGAACAAGCGCCATGCTAGGTGGATGGAGTTTATCGAGACGTTTCCATACGTCATCAAGTACAAGCAAGGTAAGGAGAATGTGGTAGCTGATGCCCTTTCTCGGAGGTATGCTCTAATTTCGACTTTAGATGCTAAATTACTTGGTTTTGAGCATATTAAAGGTCTGTATGAGCATTATGATGATTTTAGTGAGATTTTTAAAGCATGTGAACAATCTGCTAGTGGAGATTATTTTAGGCATGATGACTTTCTGTTTAGGAAAAATAAACTGTGTGTGCCTAGATGTTCTTTACGTGATTTATTGTTGCTTGAATCTCATGGTGGGGGATTAATGGGACATTTTGGAATTGCTAAGACTTTATCTGTGTTGCATGAGCATTTCTTTTGGCCTCATATGAAACGTGATGTTGAGAGAATATGTGGTCGTTGTCTTATATGTAAACAGGCTAAGTCTAGAGTTAGTGCCCATGGTTTGTATACGCCTTTGCCTATTCCTGCATCACCTTGGATTGATATTTCTATGGATTTTGTGATGGGTTTACCTAGGACTAAGCGAGGTAGTGATTCTATTTTTGTGGTAGTTGATCGTTTCTCTAAAATGGCACATTTTATTCCATGTCATAAAACTGATGATGCATCTCATGTGGCTGGATTATTTTTTAGAGAGATTGTTAGATTGCATGGTATGCCTAGGACTATTGTGTCTGACAGTGATTCTAAGTTTCTTAGTTATTTTTGGAAGACATTGTGGTGTAAGCTAGGTACGAAGTTATTATTCTCTACTACTTGTCATCCCCAGACTGATGGCCAAACTGAGGTAGTAAATAGGACTTTGTCTACTTTACTACGTGCTATTATTAAAAAGAACATTAAGTCTTGGGAGGAGTGTTTGCCTCATGTAGAGTTTGCATATAATCGTTGTGTTCATTCTGCTACTAAGTTTTCGCCTTTTGAGATTGTGTATGGATTTAATCCGTTGACTCCTTTGGATTTATCTCCTTTACCTGTACATGAGCATACTGACCTTGATGGCCAGAAAAGGGCTGATTTTGTGAGGCAGATACACGAGACGGCGAGGATGAACATAGAGAGGCGAACCAAGCAATATGCCGAGCAAGCGCACAAGGGACGTCGCAAAGTAGTGTTTGAGCCTGGTGACTGGGTGTGGTTGCATATGCGCAAGGAGAGGTTTCCATTGCAGCGCCGGTCGAAGTTGCTTCCTCGTGGCGATGGACCGTTCCAAGTGTTGGAGCGTATCAACGACAACGCCTACAAATTGGATCTCCCAGGTGAGTACAATGTTAGTGCTACTTTCAATGTTACTGACTTGAGTTTGTTCGATGCAGGTGACGACTTGGATTTGAGGACAAATCCTTTTCAAGAGGAGGGGAATGATGCAGGCCCAGAGTCGTCCATGATACAAGACCCGGTGCATGTTCCAGCTGGACCAGTGACACGCTCGAGAGCCAAGAAGTTCAAGGCAAGCTTGATGGCGATGATTCAAGAAGTATGGGCGCAAGAGCTATTGAAGAAACCCATCGGGGATGTGGAGAAGCCAAACCTTATCAACCTGATTGCGTACGAGGAGGCCGAACCAACGGATGGAGAGGAGTTTCAAGCTGGAACCATGAACAACAAGCTGGAACGGAGGTCAGACGAGAGCCGAGGGCGCGCCGCGGAGTTCAGCCACGGAAAAGGCTTGGTGTCGGCCGACACCAAGGCCTGTCGGCCGACGTCTTCAGAAAAGGGGTTTGATGGACAGGGAAATCAGGCTGCGACCGAAGGATTTCCCGCGGGCGCGGGATAAATGTCGGCCGACATAGTTCTATGTCAGACGACAAGGAGAATGTCGGCCGACATCCCATATTGTCGGCCGACACGCGATTTAGAAATCGGGATTTTTGGGCAGCGTCGCGACTTTGGACGATTTTTGATGTTTTGTTTCCTTTTCCTTTGCGTTTTAGGTCAGCCTATATATATATGTCTTGAACCCTTTGTTAAGAACACAACTTTGATATTATTGAATTATTTTGTGAGGATTATTTCTCTCTCTCTTTTCGTTCTCTTTTCGATTGTGCCAAAAGAGATCAACCCGACGAATCAACGAAGCAAACATACTTCGTTCGTGTGTCATACATCGATTACCGAGTTGCTGCGTCGATCTCGAGTTGGGGGTTAGGGTTCCGTCCTTAATTTATTTCTCGATTTCAGATTCAGAGGTTTGGGATCATCCGCCAGGTATCCGTTTATCGTTCTTATTCTTCTTCCGCCCAATCCATCAACGAGGTACGTATCATTTAGAGTAATGAGTGAAAAAGTGTTAAAAGTTCTTGGTAAAACCTTATTTCCACAATACAAATCAATGTTTCTAGTAGTAATGGTGTCGAATTGGCTATTCGGAACCCAAAATTTTGACTTCAAAAAACTAACGATTTTAAGGCATTAAGAGTAATGAGTGAAAAAGTGTTAAAAGTTCTTGGTAAAACCTTATTTCCACAATACAAATCAATGTTTCTAGTAGTAATGGTGTCGAATTGGCTATTCGAAACCCAAAATTTTGACTTCAAAAAACTGACGATTTTGTGGCATTTAGAGTAATGAGTGAAAAAGTGTTAAAAGTTCCGTGTAAAACCTTATTTCCACAATACAAATAAATGTTTCTAGTAGTAATGGTGTCAAAATGGCTATTCGGAACCCAAAATTTTGACTTCAAAAAACTGACGATTTGGGGCATTTAGAGTAATGAGTGAAAAAGTGTTAAAAGTTCTTGGTAAAACCTTATTTCCACAATACAAATCAATGTTTCTAGTAGTAATGGTGTCGAATTGGCTATTCGGAACCCAAAATTTTGACTTCAAAAAACTGACGATTTTGGGGCATTAAGAGTAATGAGTGAAAAAGTGTTAAAAGTTCTTGGTAAAACCTTATTTCCACAATACAAATCAATGTTTCTAGTAGTAATGGTGTCGAATTGGCTATTCGAAACCCAAAATTTTGACTTCAAAAAACTGACGATTTTGTGGCATTAAGAGTAATGAGTGAAAAAGTGTTAAAAGTTATTGGTAAAACCTTATTTCCACAATACAAATAAATGTTTCTAGTAGTAATTGATACGAACCTCGTTAGGATAGAATTGATATGAGATGAACGAAGGAAAACGATAAATAGGATACCTTGCGGAAGTCCCAAAACCCTTGATCCTAACCCACGAAATGATTTAGGTTCGAAAGCCCTAAACCCCAACGAGACGTTGAATCAATAATTCGGAGATGGTGAAGACACACAAACGAGATTTGACTGGCTCGTTGATTCGTCGGTTGAACTCTTTGATTAATTGGGTAGAATTCGAACCCAAGAGAGGTTTTATAAAAACTCACGAAACATAATTTTTATTCATCAAAAGTAATCTGTCTTAACTAATGAAAAACAAAGCCTTTATATAGGCATAACGAAAACGTAAAGGAAAAGGAAATAAAAGACTTAAAACATTAAAAACCCTACAAAACGCTGCTGCTGCCCGTTCTGTGAAGATGTCGTCCGACAGGGTAGGAGTGTCGTCCGACATCGACTTGTCGGCCGACAGGAAATACTTTCGGACGACAGCTAACCCGCAGTTCGGGTTTCAGCTCGTGCTCAGCCTCGTGTTCCGCAGAATATCGCCCTCGGCTTCTCTGTCGTCCGACAGGTTATAGTGTCGTCCGACAGCTCACCAGAATCTTCCCCGAACTTCTCGGCACGTCCCGACTCCTATTTCGATGCTCTCTTTGTCGTCCCGGATCTTGGGTTGCATCATTCCCCTCCTCTTCAAGAGGATTTGTCCTCAAATCCACGCCGATGCCAGGGTCGAACACCACTCTCACGAACAAGTTCAGAACAATGTCCGTCTGCAGCTCACACCCTCGACGTAGTGGAAATCCAGGAGACTTATCGCCAAAGAAGACATCATGAATTTCCTGCAAAGCATAAGGAGTAGAAGAGTGTAGAGAGAACAAAACGTTAGTGGTAATCATCTCCTTCATCACCAACGTCGGCTGCTCCTCAATGGTTAGAATATCATCCACCCCAGACTCCACCGAAACCTCCTCCTCGGAATCCATCGACGCCTCCTTCTCGGACTCCATCGAAACCTCCTCCTCGACCTCTACCGAAGCCTCCTCCTCGGACTCCGTCGAAGTAGAATCTCCCTCGGAATTCACCACAACCGGCTCGTCTTCGGACTCCACCACGGCCTTCGGTTCTGGCTTCTCGCCTTCATCATCAGTCGCCACTTTCTCAACCTTCATTGGCGATTGTACCCATTCCTCTAATTTACGCTCAATATTGCTCCAACACTTGTCAAAACGTTCAGCTCTGGCCCTCCTCTCTTCACGACGCTCCCGACTAAGATCACGGGCTTGGCGGAAGTCCCAACGCTCAGCTCTGGACCTCCTCTCATCACGACGCTCCCGACTAAGCTCACGGACTCGATGGTAGCCACTCTGAACCTCTCGGTATCCGCCGCCACCTCTTCGATTCCATGCATCTCCACGATGAGCTCTCTCCTCTAATGCGGTGAGTCGTGCATTCACCACCCTCATCTCCGTTGAGAAGATCTTCGTCAGTCGCTCCTCAACTGCCGTTGCCAGTCGCTCCTCGCTCTTTGCCATGCGCTTATCTATCACATCCTCGATGAATCGAATTTGGGTATGATCCATCTCGTCAACCTGCAAAAGTGTTAGAACAAATAGAGATCCTCACCACTCTCGTGTATCACTCAGTATGGTAAATCACTC
This sequence comes from Euphrasia confusa, assembly GCA_954870475.1. Taxonomy (NCBI): domain Eukaryota; kingdom Viridiplantae; phylum Streptophyta; class Magnoliopsida; order Lamiales; family Orobanchaceae; genus Euphrasia; species Euphrasia confusa. Next base: position 26,832,217 of record OX940959.1, read on the forward strand.
AATATTCGGGTCTCTCACTTTCTCTTTCTCTCAAGAGTCGAAATCTCCCAACTCACCGATCGAATTCAACTCCAACAAAAAGATCTCAACCCAACAGACTCCACGAATGAACGAGAGATAAAAGACTTAAAATTGCTGAACGAATGATGCACAGCAATAAAAAGAATAATCGAGCTCAATAATAATTTTTTTTTTTTTTTTAATAAAAATTACTGTTCAGTAATTTTCGAAAATAAAAATAAAAAAAATAAAATAAAATAATAATTTTTTTTTTTATAAAGAAGAAGAAGAAAGAATAAGAAACGAAAAGAAAAACGAAACGAGGTTACGTATAAATTTGAACCCGAACCTGGGCTCTGATACCAAATGATACGAACCTCGTTAGGATAGAATTGATATGAGATGAACGAAGGAAAACGATAAATAGGATACCTTGCGGAAGTCCCAAAACCCTTGATCCTAACCCACGAAATGATTTAGGTTCGAAAGCCCTAAACCCCAACGAGACGTTGAATCAATAATTCGGAGATGGTGAAGACACACAAACGAGATTTGACTGGCTCGTTGATTCGTCGGTTGAACTCTTTGATTAATTGGGTAGAATTCGAACCCAAGAGAGGTTTTATAAAAACTCACGAAACATAATTTTTATTCATCAAAAGTAATCTGTCTTAACTAATGAAAAACAAAGCCTTTATATAGGCATAACGAAAACGTAAAGGAAAAGGAAATAAAAGACTTAAAACATTAAAAACCCTACAAAACGCCGCTGCTGCCCGTTCTGTGAAGATGTCGTCCGACAGGGTAGGAGTGTCGTCCGACATCGACTTGTCGGCCGACAGGAAATACTTTCGGACGACAGCTAACCCGCAGTTCGGGTTTCAGCTCGTGCTCAGCCTCGTGTTCCGCAGAATATCGCCCTCGGCTTCTCTGTCGTCCGACAGGTTATAGTGTCGTCCGACAGCTCACCAGAATCTTCCCCGAACTTCTCGGCACGTCCCGACTCCTATTTCGATGCTCTCTTTGTCGTCCCGGATCTTGGGTTGCATCAGTAATGGTGTCGAATTGGCTATTCGGAACCCAAAATTTTGACTTCAAAAAACTGACGATTTTGGGGCATTAAGAGTAATGAGTGAAAAAGTATTAAAAGTTCTTGGTAAAACCTTATTTCCACAATACAAATAAATGTTTCTAGTAGTAATGGTGTCGAATTGGCTATTCGGAACCCAAAATTTTGACTTCAAAAAACTGACGATTTTGTGGCATTTAGAGTAATGAGTGAAAAAGTGTTAAAAGTTCTTGGTAAAACCTTATTTCCACAATACAAATCAATATTTCTAGTAGTAATGGTGTCAAAATGGCTATTCGGAACCCAAAATTTTGACTTCAAAAAACTGACGATTTTGGGGCATTTAGAGTAATGAGTGAAAAAGTGTTAAAAGTTCCGTGTAAAACCTTATTTCCACAATACAAATCAATGTTTCTAGTAGTAATGGTGTCAAAATGGCTATTCGGAACCCAAAATTTTGACTTCAAAAAACTGACGATTTGGGGCATTTAGAGTAATGAGTGAAAAAGTGTTAAAAGTTCTTGGTAAAACCTTATTCCCACAATACAAATCAATGTTTCTAGTAGTAATGGAGTCGAATTGGCTATTCGGAACCCAAAATTTTGACTTCAAAAAACTGACGATTTTAAGGCATTAAGAGTAATGAGTGAAAAAGTGTTAAAAGTTCTTGGTAAAACCTTATTTCCACAATACAAATCAATGTTTCTAGTAGTAATGGTGTCGAATTGGCTATTCGAAACCCAAAATTTTGACTTCAAAAAACTGACGATTTTGTGGCATTTAGAGTAATGAGTGAAAAAGTGTTAAAAGTTCCGTGTAAAACCTTATTTCCACAATACAAATCAATGTTTCTAGTAGTAATGGTGTCAAAATGGCTATTCGGAACCCAAAATTTTGACTTCAAAAAACTGACGATTTGGGGCATTTAGAGTAATGAGTGAAAAAGTGTTAAAAGTTCTTGGTAAAACCTTATTTCCACAATACAAATCAATGTTTCTAGTAGTAATGGTGTCGAATTGGCTATTCGGAACCCAAAATTTTGACTTCAAAAAACTGACGATTTTGTGGCATTTAGAGTAATGAGTGAAAAAGTGTTAAAAGTTCTTGGTAAAACCTTATTTCCACAATACAAATCAATATTTCTAGTAGTAATGGTGTCAAAATGGCTATTCGGAACCCAAAATTTTGACTTCAAAAAACTGACGATTTTGGGGCATTAAGAGTAATGAGTGAAAAAGTGTTAAAAGTTCTTGGTAAAACCTTATTTCCACAATACAAATAAATGTTTCTAGTAGTAATGGTGTCGAATTGGCTATTCGTAACCCAAAATTTTGACTTCAAAAAACTGACGATTTTGGGGCATTAAGAGTAATGAGTGAAAAAGTGTTAAAAGTTCTTGGTAAAACCTTATTTCCACAATACAAATAAATGTTTCTAGTAGTAATGGTGTCGAATTGGCTATTCGGAACCCAAAATTTTGACTTCAAAAAACTGACGATTATGTGGCATTTAGAGTAATGAGTGAAAAAGTGTTAAAAGTTCTTGGTAAAACCTTATTTCCACAATACAAATCAATATTTCTAGTAGTAATGGTGTCAAAATGGCTATTCGGAACCCAAAATTTTGACTTCAAAAAACTGACGATTTTGGGGCATTTAGAGTAATGAGTGAAAAAGTGTTAAAAGTTCCGTGTAAAACCTTATTTCCACAATACAAATCAATGTTTCTAGTAGTAATGGTGTCAAAATGGCTATTCGGAACCCAAAATTTTGACTTCAAAAAACTGACGATTTGGGGCATTTAGAGTAATGAGTGAAAAAGTGTTAAAAGTTCTTGGTAAAACCTTATTTCCACAATACAAATCAATGTTTCTAGTAGTAATGGAGTCGAATTGGCTATTCGGAACCCAAAATTTTGACTTCAAAAAACTGACGATTTTAAGGCATTAAGAGTAATGAGTGAAAAAGTGTTAAAAGTTCTTGGTAAAACCTTATTTCCACAATACAAATCAATGTTTCCAGTAGTAATGGTGTCAAAATGGCTATTCGGAACCCAAAATTTTGACTTCAAAAAACTGACGATTTGGGGCATTTAGAGTAATAAGTGAAAAAGTGTTAAAAGTTCTTGGTAAAACCTTATTTCCACAATACAAATCAATGTTTCTAGTAGTAATGGTGTCGAATTGGCTATTCGTAACCCAAAATTTTGACTTCAAAAAACTGACGATTTTGGGGCATTTAGAGTAATGAGTGAAAAAGTGTTAAAAGTTCTTGGTAAAACCTTATTTCCACAATACAAATCAATGTTTCTAGTAGTAATGGTGTCGAATTGGCTATTCGGAACCCAAAATTTTGACTTCAAAAAACTGACGATTTTGTGGCATTTAGAGTAATGAGTGAAAAAGTGTTAAAAGTTCTTGGTAAAACCTTATTTCCACAATACAAATAAATGTTTCTAGTAGTAATGGTGTCGAATTGGCTATTCGGAACCCAAAATTTTGACTTCAAAAAACTGACGATTATGTGGCATTTAGAGTAATGAGTGAAAAAGTGTTAAAAGTTCTTGGTAAAACCTTATTTCCACAATACAAATCAATATTTCTAGTAGTAATGGTGTCAAAATGGCTATTCGGAACCCAAAATTTTGACTTCAAAAAACTGACGATTTTGGGGCATTTAGAGTAATGAGTGAAAAAGTGTTAAAAGTTCCGTGTAAAACCTTATTTCCACAATACAAATCAATATTTCTAGTAGTAATGGTGTCAAAATGGCTATTCGGAACCCAAAATTTTGACTTCAAAAAACTGACGATTTTGGGGCATTTAGAGTAATGAGTGAAAAAGTGTTAAAAGTTCCGTGTAAAACCTTATTTCCACAATACAAATCAATGTTTCTAGTAGTAATGGTGTCAAAATGGCTATTCGGAACCCAAAATTTTGACTTCAAAAAACTGACGATTTGGGGCATTTAGAGTAATGAGTGAAAAAGTGTTAAAAGTTCTTGGTAAAACCTTATTTCCACAATACAAATCAATGTTTCTAGTAGTAATGGAGTCGAATTGGCTATTCGGAACCCAAAATTTTGACTTCAAAAAACTGACGATTTTAAGGCATTAAGAGTAATGAGTGAAAAAGTGTTAAAAGTTCTTGGTAAAACCTTATTTCCACAATACAAATCAATGTTTCTAGTAGTAATGGTGTCGAATTGGCTATTCGAAACCCAAAATTTTGACTTCAAAAAACTGACGATTTTGTGGCATTTAGAGTAATGAGTGAAAAAGTGTTAAAAGTTCCGTGTAAAACCTTATTTCCACAATACAAATCAATGTTTCTAGTAGTAATGGTGTCAAAATGGCTATTCGGAACCCAAAATTTTGACTTCAAAAAACTGACGATTTGGGGCATTTAGAGTAATGAGTGAAAAAGTGTTAAAAGTTCTTGGTAAAACCTTATTTCCACAATACAAATCAATGTTTCTAGTAGTAATGGTGTCGAATTGGCTATTCGGAACCCAAAATTTTGACTTCAAAAAACTGACGATTTTGTGGCATTTAGAGTAATGAGTGAAAAAGTGTTAAAAGTTCTTGGTAAAACCTTATTTCCACAATACAAATCAATATTTCTAGTAGTAATGGTGTCAAAATGGCTATTCGGAACCCAAAATTTTGACTTCAAAAAACTGACGATTTTGGGGCATTAAGAGTAATGAGTGAAAAAGTGTTAAAAGTTCTTGGTAAAACCTTATTTCCACAATACAAATAAATGTTTCTAGTAGTAATGGTGTCGAATTGGCTATTCGTAACCCAAAATTTTGACTTCAAAAAACTGACGATTTTGGGGCATTAAGAGTAATGAGTGAAAAAGTGTTAAAAGTTCTTGGTAAAACCTTATTTCCACAATACAAATAAATGTTTCTAGTAGTAATGGTGTCGAATTGGCTATTCGGAACCCAAAATTTTGACTTCAAAAAACTGACGATTATGTGGCATTTAGAGTAATGAGTGAAAAAGTGTTAAAAGTTCTTGGTAAAACCTTATTTCCACAATACAAATCAATATTTCTAGTAGTAATGGTGTCAAAATGGCTATTCGGAACCCAAAATTTTGACTTCAAAAAACTGACGATTTTGGGGCATTTAGAGTAATGAGTGAAAAAGTGTTAAAAGTTCCGTGTAAAACCTTATTTCCACAATACAAATCAATGTTTCTAGTAGTAATGGTGTCAAAATGGCTATTCGGAACCCAAAATTTTGACTTCAAAAAACTGACGATTTGGGGCATTTAGAGTAATGAGTGAAAAAGTGTTAAAAGTTCTTGGTAAAACCTTATTTCCACAATACAAATCAATGTTTCTAGTAGTAATGGAGTCGAATTGGCTATTCGGAACCCAAAATTTTGACTTCAAAAAACTGACGATTTTAAGGCATTAAGAGTAATGAGTGAAAAAGTGTTAAAAGTTCTTGGTAAAACCTTATTTCCACAATACAAATCAATGTTTCTAGTAGTAATGGTGTCGAATTGGCTATTCGAAACCCAAAATTTTGACTTCAAAAAACTGACGATTTTGTGGCATTTAGAGTAATGAGTGAAAAAGTGTTAAAAGTTCCGTGTAAAACCTTATTTCCACAATACAAATCAATGTTTCTAGTAGTAATGGTGTCAAAATGGCTATTCGGAACCCAAAATTTTGACTTCAAAAAACTGACGATTTGGGGCATTTAGAGTAATGAGTGAAAAAGTGTTAAAAGTTCTTGGTAAAACCTTATTTCCACAATACAAATCAATGTTTCTAGTAGTAATGGTGTCGAATTGGCTATTCGGAACCCAAAATTTTGACTTCAAAAAACTGACGATTTTGTGGCATTTAGAGTAATGAGTGAAAAAGTGTTAAAAGTTCTTGGTAAAACCTTATTTCCACAATACAAATCAATATTTCTAGTAGTAATGGTGTCAAAATGGCTATTCGGAACCCAAAATTTTGACTTCAAAAAACTGACGATTTTGGGGCATTAAGAGTAATGAGTGAAAAAGTGTTAAAAGTTCTTGGTAAAACCTTATTTCCACAATACAAATAAATGTTTCTAGTAGTAATGGTGTCGAATTGGCTATTCGTAACCCAAAATTTTGACTTCAAAAAACTGACGATTTTGGGGCATTAAGAGTAATGAGTGAAAAAGTGTTAAAAGTTCTTGGTAAAACCTTATTTCCACAATACAAATAAATGTTTCTAGTAGTAATGGTGTCGAATTGGCTATTCGGAACCCAAAATTTTGACTTCAAAAAACTGACGATTATGTGGCATTTAGAGTAATGAGTGAAAAAGTGTTAAAAGTTCTTGGTAAAACCTTATTTCCACAATACAAATCAATATTTCTAGTAGTAATGGTGTCAAAATGGCTATTCGGAACCCAAAATTTTGACTTCAAAAAACTGACGATTTTGTGGCATTTAGAGTAATGAGTGAAAAAGTGTTATAAGTTATTGGTAAAACCTTATTTCCACAATACAAATAAATGTTTCTAGTAGTAATGGTGTCGAATTGGCTATTCGGAACCCAAAATTTTGACTTCAAAAAACTGACGATTTTGGGGCATTAAGAGTAATGAGTGAAAAAGTGTTAAAAGTTCTTGGTAAAACCTTATTTCCACAATACAAATAAATGTTTCTAGTAGTAATGGTGTCGAATTGGCTATTCGGAACCCAAAATTTTGACTTCAAAAAACTGACGATTTTGTGGCATTTAGAGTAATGAGTGAAAAAGTGTTAAAAGTTCTTGGTAAAACCTTATTTCCACAATACAAATCAATATTTCTAGTAGTAATGGTGTCAAAATGGCTATTCGGAACCCAAAATTTTGACTTCAAAAAACTGACGATTTTGGGGCATTAAGAGTAATAAGTGAAAAAGTGTTAAAAGTTCCGTGTAAAACCTTATTTCCACAATACAAATCAATGTTTCTAGTAGTAATGGTGTCAAAATGGCTATTCGGAACCCAAAATTTTGACTTCAAAAAACTGACGATTTGGGGCATTTAGAGTAATGAGTGAAAAAGTGTTAAAAGTTCTTGGTAAAACCTTATTTCCACAATACAAATCAATGTTTCTAGTAGTAATGGTGTCGAATTGGCTATTCGGAACCCAAAATTTTGACTTCAAAAAACTGACGATTTTAAGGCATTAAGAGTAATGAGTGAAAAAGTGTTAAAAGTTCTTGGTAAAACCTTATTTCCACAATACAAATCAATGTTTCTAGTAGTAATGGTGTCGAATTGGCTATTCGAAACCCAAAATTTTGACTTCAAAAAACTGACGATTTTGTGGCATTTAGAGTAATGAGTGAAAAAGTGTTAAAAGTTCCGTGTAAAACCTTATTTCCACAATACAAATCAATGTTTCTAGTAGTAATGGTGTCAAAATGGCTATTCGGAACCCAAAATTTTGACTTCAAAAAACTGACGATTTGGGGCATTTAGAGTAATGAGTGAAAAAATGTTAAAAGTTCTTGGTAAAACCTTATTTCCACAATACAAATCAATATTTCTAGTAGTAATGGTGTCAAAATGGCTATTCGTAACCCAAAATTTTGACTTCAAAAAACTGACGATTTGGGGCATTTAGAGTAATGAGTGAAAAAGTGTTAAAAGTTCTTGGTAAAACCTTATTTCCACAATACAAATCAATGTTTCTAGTAGTAATGGTGTCGAATTGGCTATTCGGAACCCAAAATTTTGACTTCAAAAAACTGACGATTTTGTGGCATTTAGAGTAATGAGTGAAAAAGTGTTAAAAGTTCTTGGTAAAACCTTATTTCCACAATACAAATCAATATTTCTAGTAGTAATGGTGTCAAAATGGCTATTCGGAACCCAAAATTTTGACTTCAAAAAACTGACGATTTTGGGGCATTAAGAGTAATGAGTGAAAAAGTGTTAAAAGTTCTTGGTAAAACCTTATTTCCACAATACAAATAAATGTTTCTAGTAGTAATGGTGTCGAATTGGCTATTCGTAACCCAAAATTTTGACTTCAAAAAACTGACGATTTTGGGGCATTAAGAGTAATGAGTGAAAAAGTGTTAAAAGTTCTTGGTAAAACCTTATTTCCACAATACAAATAAATGTTTCTAGTAGTAATGGTGTCGAATTGGCTATTCGGAACCCAAAATTTTGACTTCAAAAAACTGACGATTATGTGGCATTTAGAGTAATGAGTGAAAAAGTGTTAAAAGTTCTTGGTAAAACCTTATTTCCACAATACAAATCAATATTTCTAGTAGTAATGGTGTCAAAATGGCTATTCGGAACCCAAAATTTTGACTTCAAAAAACTGACGATTTTGGGGCATTAAGAGTAATGAGTGAAAAAGTGTTAAAAGTTCTTGGTAAAACCTTATTTCCACAATACAAATAAATGTTTCTAGTAGTAATGGTGTCGAATTGGCTATTCGGAACCCAAAATTTTGACTTCAAAAAACTGACGATTTTGTGGCATTTAGAGTAATGAGTGAAAAAGTGTTAAAAGTTCTTGGTAAAACCTTATTTCCACAATACAAATCAATATTTCTAGTAGTAATGGTGTCAAAATGGCTATTCGGAACCCAAAATTTTGACTTCAAAAAACTGACGATTTTGGGGCATTTAGAGTAATAAGTGAAAAAGTGTTAAAAGTTCCGTGTAAAACCTTATTTCCACAATACAAATCAATGTTTCTAGTAGTAATGGTGTCAAAATGGCTATTCGAAACCCAAAATTTTGAATTCAAAAAACTGACGATTTGGGGCATTTAGAGTAATGAGTGAAAAAGTGTTAAAAGTTCTTGGTAAAACCTTATTTCCACAATACAAATCAATGTTTCTAGTAGTAATGGAGTCGAATTGGCTATTCGGAACCCAAAATTTTGACTTCAAAAAACTGACGATTTTAAGGCATTAAGAGTAATGAGTGAAAAAGTGTTAAAAGTTCTTGGTAAAACCTTATTTCCACAATACAAATAAATGTTTCTAGTAGTAATGGTGTCGAATTGGCTATTCGGAACCCAAAATTTTGACTTCAAAAAACTGACGATTTTGTGGCATTTAGAGTAATGAGTGAAAAAGTGTTAAAAGTTCTTGGTAAAACCTTATTTCCACAATACAAATCAATATTTCTAGTAGTAATGGTGTCAAAATGGCTATTCGGAACCCAAAATTTTGACTTCAAAAAACTGACGATTTTGGGGCATTAAGAGTAATAAGTGAAAAAGTGTTAAAAGTTCCGTGTAAAACCTTATTTCCACAATACAAATCAATGTTTCTAGTAGTAATGGTGTCAAAATGGCTATTCGGAACCCAAAATTTTGACTTCAAAAAACTGACGATTTGGGGCATTTAGAGTAATGAGTGAAAAAGTGTTAAAAGTTCTTGGTAAAACCTTATTTCCACAATACAAATCAATGTTTCTAGTAGTAATGGTGTCGAATTGGCTATTCGGAACCCAAAATTTTGACTTCAAAAAACTGACGATTTTAAGGCATTAAGAGTAATGAGTGAAAAAGTGTTAAAAGTTCTTGGTAAAACCTTATTTCCACAATACAAATCAATGTTTCTAGTAGTAATGGTGTCGAATTGGCTATTCGAAACCCAAAATTTTGACTTCAAAAAACTGACGATTTTGTGGCATTTAGAGTAATGAGTGAAAAAGTGTTAAAAGTTCCGTGTAAAACCTTATTTCCACAATACAAATCAATGTTTCTAGTAGTAATGGTGTCAAAATGGCTATTCGGAACCCAAAATTTTGACTTCAAAAAACTGACGATTTGGGGCATTTAGAGTAATGAGTGAAAAAATGTTAAAAGTTCTTGGTAAAACCTTATTTCCACAATACAAATCAATATTTCTAGTAGTAATGGTGTCAAAATGGCTATTCGTAACCCAAAATTTTGACTTCAAAAAACTGACGATTTGGGGCATTTAGAGTAATGAGTGAAAAAGTGTTAAAAGTTCTTGGTAAAACCTTATTTCCACAATACAAATCAATGTTTCTAGTAGTAATGGTGTCGAATTGGCTATTCGGAACCCAAAATTTTGACTTCAAAAAACTGACGATTTTGTGGCATTTAGAGTAATGAGTGAAAAAGTGTTAAAAGTTCTTGGTAAAACCTTATTTCCACAATACAAATCAATATTTCTAGTAGTAATGGTGTCAAAATGGCTATTCGGAACCCAAAATTTTGACTTCAAAAAACTGACGATTTTGGGCATTAAGAGTAATGAGTGAAAAAGTGTTAAAAGTTCTTGGTAAAACCTTATTTCCACAATACAAATAAATGTTTCTAGTAGTAATGGTGTCGAATTGGCTATTCGTAACCCAAAATTTTGACTTCAAAAAACTGACGATTTTGGGGCATTAAGAGTAATGAGTGAAAAAGTGTTAAAAGTTCTTGGTAAAACCTTATTTCCACAATACAAATAAATGTTTCTAGTAGTAATGGTGTCGAATTGGCTATTCGGAACCCAAAATTTTGACTTCAAAAAACTGACGATTATGTGGCATTTAGAGTAATGAGTGAAAAAGTGTTAAAAGTTCTTGGTAAAACCTTATTTCCACAATACAAATCAATATTTCTAGTAGTAATGGTGTCAAAATGGCTATTCGGAACCCAAAATTTTGACTTCAAAAAACTGACGATTTTGGGGCATTAAGAGTAATGAGTGAAAAAGTGTTAAAAGTTCTTGGTAAAACCTTATTTCCACAATACAAATAAATGTTTCTAGTAGTAATGGTGTCGAATTGGCTATTCGGAACCCAAAATTTTGACTTCAAAAAACTGACGATTTTGTGGCATTTAGAGTAATGAGTGAAAAAGTGTTAAAAGTTCTTGGTAAAACCTTATTTCCACAATACAAATCAATATTTCTAGTAGTAATGGTGTCAAAATGGCTATTCGGAACCCAAAATTTTGACTTCAAAAAACTGACGATTTTGGGGCATTTAGAGTAATAAGTGAAAAAGTGTTAAAAGTTCCGTGTAAAACCTTATTTCCACAATACAAATCAATGTTTCTAGTAGTAATGGTGTCAAAATGGCTATTCGGAACCCAGAATTTTGAATTCAAAAAACTGACGATTTGGGGCATTTAGAGTAATGAGTGAAAAAGTGTTAAAAGTTCTTGGTAAAACCTTATTTCCACAATACAAATCAATGTTTCTAGTAGTAATGGAGTCGAATTGGCTATTCGGAACCCAAAATTTTGACTTCAAAAAACTGACGATTTTAAGGCATTAAGAGTAATGAGTGAAAAAGTGTTAAAAGTTCTTGGTAAAACCTTATTTCCACAATACAAATCAATGTTTCTAGTAGTAATGGTGTCGAATTGGCTATTCGAAACCCAAAATTTTGACTTCAAAAAACTGACGATTTTGTGGCATTTAGAGTAATGAGTGAAAAAGTGTTAAAAGTTCCGTGTAAAACCTTATTTCCACAATACAAATCAATGTTTCTAGTAGTAATGGTGTCAAAATGGCTATTCGGAACCCAAAATTTTGACTTCAAAAAACTGACGATTTGGGGCATTTAGAGTAATGAGTGAAAAAGTGTTAAAAGTTCTTGGTAAAACCTTATTTCCACAATACAAATCAATGTTTCTAGTAGTAATGGTGTCGAATTGGCTATTCGGAACCCAAAATTTTGACTTCAAAAAACTGACGATTTTGTGGCATTTAGAGTAATGAGTGAAAAAGTGTTAAAAGTTCTTGGTAAAACCTTATTTCCACAATACAAATCAATATTTCTAGTAGTAATGGTGTCAAAATGGCTATTCGGAACCCAAAATTTTGACTTCAAAAAACTGACGATTTTGGGGCATTAAGAGTAATGAGTGAAAAAGTGTTAAAAGTTCTTGGTAAAACCTTATTTCCACAATACAAATAAATGTTTCTAGTAGTAATGGTGTCGAATTGGCTATTCGGAACCCAAAATTTTGACTTCAAAAAACTGACGATTTTGTGGCATTTAGAGTAATGAGTGAAAAAGTGTTAAAAGTTCTTGGTTAAACCTTATTTCCACAATACAAATCAATGTTTCTAGTAGTAATGGTGTCGAATTGGCTATTCGGAACCCAAAATTTTGACTTCAAAAAACTGACGATTTTGGGGCATTAAGAGTAATGAGTGAAAAAGTGTTAAAAGTTCTTGGTAAAACCTTATTTCCACAATACAAATCAATGTTTCTAGTAGTAATGGTGTCGAATTGGCTATTCGAAACCCAAAATTTTGACTTCAAAAAACTGACGATTTTGTGGCATTTAGAGTAATGAGTGAAAAAGTGTTAAAAGTTATTGGTAAAACCTTATTTCCACAATACAAATAAATGTTTCTAGTAGTAATGGTGTCGAATTGGCTATTCGGAACCCAAAATTTTGACTTCAAAAAACTGACGATTTTGGGGCATTAAGAGTAATGAGTGAAAAAGTGTTAAAAGTTCTTGGTAAAACCTTATTTCCACAATACAAATAAATGTTTCTAGTAGTAATGGTGTCGAATTGGCTATTCGGAACCCAAAATTTTGACTTCAAAAAACTGACGATTTTGTGGCATTTAGAGTAATGAGTGAAAAAGTGTTAAAAGTTCTTGGTAAAACCTTATTTCCACAATACAAATCAATATTTCTAGTAGTAATGGTGTCAAAATGGCTATTCGGAACCCAAAATTTTGACTTCAAAAAACTGACGATTTTGGGGCATTAAGAGTAATAAGTGAAAAAGTGTTAAAAGTTCCGTGTAAAACCTTATTTCCACAATACAAATCAATGTTTCTAGTAGTAATGGTGTCAAAATGGCTATTCGGAACCCAAAATTTTGACTTCAAAAAACTGACGATTTGGGGCATTTAGAGTAATGAGTGAAAAAGTGTTAAAAGTTCTTGGTAAAACCTTATTTCCACAATACAAATCAATGTTTCTAGTAGTAATGGTGTCGAATTGGCTATTCGGAACCCAAAATTTTGACTTCAAAAAACTGACGATTTTAAGGCATTAAGAGTAATGAGTGAAAAAGTGTTAAAAGTTCTTGGTAAAACCTTATTTCCACAATACAAATCAATGTTTCTAGTAGTAATGGTGTCGAATTGGCTATTCGAAACCCAAAATTTTGACTTCAAAAAACTGACGATTTTGTGGCATTTAAAGTAATGAGTGAAAAAGTGTTAAAAGTTCAGTGTAAAACCTTATTTCCACAATACAAATCAATGTTTCTAGTAGTAATGGTGTCAAAATGGCTATTCGGAACCCAAAATTTTGACTTCAAAAAACTGACGATTTGGGGCATTTAGAGTAATGAGTGAAAAAGTGTTATAAGTTCTTGGTAAAACCTTATTTCCACAATACAAATCAATGTTTCTAGTAGTAATGGTGTCGAATTGGCTATTCGGAACCCAAAATTTTGACTTCAAAAAACTGACGATTTTGTGGCATTTAGAGTAATGAGTTAAAAAGTGTTAAAAGTTCTTGGTAAAACCTTTTTTCCACAATACAAATCAATATTTCTAGTAGTAATGGTGTCAAAATGGCTATTCGGAACCCAAAATTTTGACTTCAAAAAACTGACGATTTTGGGGCATTAAGAGTAATGAGTGAAAAAGTGTTAAAAGTTCTTGGTAAAACCTTATTTCCACAATACAAATAAATGTTTCTAGTAGTAATGGTGTCGAATTGGCTATTCGGAACCCAAAATTTTGACTTCAAAAAACTGACGATTTTGTGGCATTTAGAGTAATGAGTGAAAAAGTGTTAAAAGTTCTTGGTAAAACCTTATTTCCACAATACAAATAAATGTTTCTAGTAGTAATGGTGTCGAATTGGCTATTCGGAACCCAAAATTTTGACTTCAAAAAACTGACTATTTTGTGGCATTTAGAGTAATGAGTGAAAAAGTGTTAAAAGTTCTTGGTAAAACCTTATTTCCACAATACAAATCAATATTTCTAGTAGTAATGGTGTCAAAATGGCTATTCGGAACCCAAAATTTTGACTTCAAAAAACTGACGATTTTGGGGCATTAAGAGTAATAAGTGAAAAAGTGTTAAAAGTTCCGTGTAAAACCTTATTTCCACAATACAAATCAATGTTTCTAGTAGTAATGGTGTCAAAATGGCTATTCGGAACCCAATATTTTGACTTCAAAAAACTGACGATTTGGGGCATTTAGAGTAATGAGTGAAAAAGTGTTAAAAGTTCTTGGTAAAACCTTATTTCCACAATACAAATCAATGTTTCTAGTAGTAATGGTGTCGAATTGGCTATTCGGAACCCAAAATTTTGACTTCAAAAAACTGACGATTTTAAGGCATTAAGAGTAATGAGTGAAAAAGTGTTAAAAGTTCTTGGTAAAACCTTATTTCCACAATACAAATCAATATTTCTAGTAGTAATGGTGTCGAATTGGCTATTCGAAACCCAAAATTTTGACTTCAAAAAACTGACGATTTTGTGGCATTAAGAGTAATGAGTGAAAAAGTGTTAAAAGTTCCGTGTAAAACCTTATTTCCACAATACAAATCAATGTTTCTAGTAGTAATGGTGTCGAATTGGCTATTCGGAACCCAAAATTTTGACTTCAAAAAACTGACGATTTTAAGGCATTAAGAGTAATGAGTGAAAAAGTGTTAAAAGTTCTTGGTAAAACCTTATTTCCACAATACAAATCAATGTTTCTAGTAATAATGGTGTCGAATTGGCTATTCGAAACGCAAAATTTTGACTTCAAAAAACTGACGATTTTGTGGCATTTAGAGTAATGAGTGAAAAAGTGTTAAAAGTTCCGTGTAAAACCTTATTTCCACAATACAAATCAATGTTTCTAGTAGTAATGGTGTAAAAATGGCTATTCGGAACCCAAAATTTTGACTTCAAAAAACTGACGATTTGGGGCATTTAGAGTAATGAGTGAAAAAGTGTTAAAAGTTCTTGGTAAAACCTTATTTCCACAATACAAATCAATGTTTCTAGTAGTAATGGTGTCAAAATGGCTATTCGGAACCCGAAATTTTAACTTCAAAAAACTGACGATTTTGGGGCATTAAGAGTAATGAGTGAAAAAGTGTTAAAAGTTCTTGGTAAAACCTTATTTCCACAATACAAATAAATGTTTCTAGTAGAAATGGTGTCGAATTGGCTATTCGGAACCCAAAATTTTGACTTCAAAAAACTGACGATTTTGTGGCATTTAGAGTAATGAGTGAAAAAGAGTTAAAAGTTCTTGGTAAAACCTTATTTCCACAATACAAATCAATATTTCTAGTAGTAATGGTGTCAAAATGGCTATTCGGAAACCAAAATTTTGACTTCAAAAAACTGACGATTTTGGGGCATTTAGAGTAATGAGTGAAAAAGTGTTAAAAGTTCCGTGTAAAACCTTATTTCCACAATACAAATCAATGTTTCTAGTAGTAATGGTGTCAAAATGGCTATTCGGAACCCAAAATTTTGACTTCAAAAAACTGACGATTTGGGGCATTTAGAGTAATGAGTGAAAAAGTGTTAAAAGTTCTTGGTAAAACCTTATTTCCACAATACAAATCAATGTTTCTAGTAGTAATGGTGTCGAATTGGCTATTCGAAACCCAAAATTTTGACTTCAAAAAACTGACGATTTTGTGGCATTTAGAGTAATGAGTGAAAAAGTGTTAAAAGTTATTGGTAAAACCTTATTTCCACAATACAAATAAATGTTTCTAGTAGTAATGGTGTCGAATTGGCTATTCGGAACCCAAAATTTTGACTTCAAAAAACTGACGATTTTGTGGCATTTAGAGTAATGAGTGAAAAAGTGTTAAAAGTTCTTGGTAAAACCTTATTTCCACAATACAAATCAATATTTCTAGTAGTAATGGTGTCAAAATGGCTATTCGGAACCCAAAATTTTGACTTCAAAAAACTGACGATTTTGGGGCATTAAGAGTAATGAGTGAAAAAGTGTTAAAAGTTCTTGGTAAAACCTTATTTCCACAATACAAATCAATGTTTCTAGTAGTAATGGTGTCGAATTGGCTATTCGGAACCCAAAATTTTGACTTCAAAAAACTGACGATTTTAAGGCATTAAGAGTAATGAGTGAAAAAGTGTTAAAAGTTCTTGGTAAAACCTTATTTCCACAATACAAATCAATGTTTCTAGTAATAATGGTGTCGAATTGGCTATTCGAAACGCAAAATTTTGACTTCAAAAAACTGACGATTTTGTGGCATTTAGAGTAATGAGTGAAAAAGTGTTAAAAGTTCCGTGTAAAACCTTATTTCCACAATACAAATCAATGTTTCTAGTAGTAATGGTGTAAAAATGGCTATTCGGAACCCAAAATTTTGACTTCAAAAAACTGACGATTTGGGGCATTTAGAGTAATGAGTGAAAAAGTGTTAAAAGTTCTTGGTAAAACCTTATTTCCACAATACAAATCAATGTTTCTAGTAGTAATGGTGTCGAATTGGCTATTCGGAACCCAAAATTTTGACTTCAAAAAACTGACGATTTTGGGGCATTTAGAGTAATGAGTGAAAAAGTGTTAAAAGTTCCGTGTAAAACCTTATTTCCACAATACAAATCAATGTTTCTAGTAGTAATGGTGTCAAAATGGCTATTCGGAACCCAAAATTTTGACTTCAAAAAACTGACGATTTTGGGGCATTAAGAGTAATGAGTGAAAAAGTGTTAAAAGTTCTTGGTAAAACCTTATTTCCACAATACAAATAAATGTTTCTAGTAGTAATGGTGTCGAATTGGCTATTCGTAACCCAAAATTTTGACTTCAAAAAACTGACGATTTTGTGGCATTTAGAGTAATGAGTGAAAAAGAGTTAAAAGTTCTTGGTAAAACCTTATTTCCACAATACAAATCAATATTTCTAGTAGTAATGGTGTCAAAATGGCTATTCGGAAACCAAAATTTTGACTTCAAAAAACTGACGATTTTGAGGCATTTAGAGTAATGAGTGAAAAAGTGTTAAAAGTTCCGTGTAAAACCTTATTTCCACAATACAAATCAATGTTTCTAGTAGTAATGGTGTCAAAATGGCTATTCGGAACCCAAAATTTTGACTTCAAAAAACTGACGATTTGGGGCATTTAGAGTAATGAGTGAAAAAGTGTTAAAAGTTCTTGGTAAAACCTTATTTCCACAATACAAATCAATGTTTCTAGTAGTAATGGTGTCGAATTGGCTATTCGGAACCCAAAATTTTGACTTCAAAAAACTGACGATTTTGTGGCATTTAGAGTAATGAGTGAAAAAGTGTTAAAAGTTCTTGGTAAAACCTTATTTCCACAATACAAATCAATATTTCTAGTAGTAATGGTGTCAAAATGGCTATTCGGAACCCAAAATTTTGACTTCAAAAAACTGACGATTTTGGGGCATTTAGAGTAATGAGTGAAAAAGTGTTAAAAGTTCCGTGTAAAACCTTATTTCCACAATACAAATCAATGTTTCTAGTAGTAATGGTGTCAAAATGGCTATTCGGAACCCAAAATTTTGACTTCAAAAAACTGACGATTTGGGGCATTTAGAGTAATGAGTGAAAAAGTGTTAAAAGTTCTTGGTAAAACCTTATTTCCACAATACAAATCAATGTTTCTAGTAGTAATGGTGTCGAATTGGCTATTCGAAACCCAAAATTTTGACTTCAAAAAACTGACGATTTTGTGGCATTTAGAGTAATGAGTGAAAAAGTGTTAAAAGTTATTGGTAAAACCTTATTTCCACAATACAAATAAATGTTTCTAGTAGTAATGGTGTCGAATTGACTATTCGGAACCCAAAATTTTGACTTCAAAAAACTGACGATTTTGGGGCATTAAGAGTAATGAGTGAAAAAGTGTTAAAAGTTCTTGGTAAAACCTTATTTCCACAATACAAATAAATGTTTCTAGTAGTAATGGTGTCGAATTGGCTATTCGGAACCCAAAATTTTGACTTCAAAAAACTGACGATTTTGGGGCATTAAGAGTAATGAGTGAAAAAGTGTTAAAAGTTCTTGGTAAAACCTTATTTCCACAATACAAATCAATGTTTCTAGTAGTAATGGTGTCGAATTGGCTATTCGAAACCCAAAATTTTGACTTCAAAAAACTGACGATTTTGTGGCATTTAGAGTAATGAGTGAAAAAGTGTTAAAAGTTATTGGTAAAACCTTATTTCCACAATACAAATAAATGTTTCTAGTAGTAATGGTGTCGAATTGGCTATTCGGAACCCAAAATTTTGACTTCAAAAAACTGACGATTTTGGGGCATTAATAAGAGTAATGAGTGAAAAAGTGTTAAAAGTTCTTGGTAAAACCTTATTTCCACAATACAAATAATTGTTTCTAGTAGTAATGGTGTCGAATTGGCTATTCGGAACCCAAAATTTTGACTTCAAAAAACTGACGATTTTGTGGCATTTAGAGTAATGAGTGAAAAAGTGTTAAAAGTTCTTGGTAAAACCTTATTTCCACAATACAAATCAATATTTCTAGTAGTAATGGTGTCAAAATGGCTATTCGGAACCGAAAATTTTGACTTCAAAAAACTGACGATTTTGGGGCATTTAGAGTAATGAGTGAAAAAGTGTTAAAAGTTCCGTGTAAAACCTTATTTCCACAATACAAATCAATGTTTCTAGTAGTAATGGTGTCAAAATGGCTATTCGGAACCCAAAATTTTGACTTCAAAAAACTGACGATTTGGGGCATTTAGAGTAATGAGTGAAAAAGTGTTAAAAGTTCTTGGTAAAACCTTATTTCCACAATACAAATCAATGTTTCTAGTAGTAATGGTGTCGAATTGGCTATTCGGAACCTAAAATTTTGACTTCAAAAAACTGACGATTTTAAGGCATTAAGAGTAATGAGTGAAAAAGTGT
The DNA here is from genome assembly GCA_954870475.1 of Euphrasia confusa. Lineage (NCBI taxonomy): Eukaryota > Viridiplantae > Streptophyta > Magnoliopsida > Lamiales > Orobanchaceae > Euphrasia > Euphrasia confusa. The sequence continues at coordinate 26,851,149 of OX940959.1, forward strand.
TAAAAGTTCTTGGTAAAACCTTATTTCCACAATACAAATCAATGTTTCTAGTAGTAATGGTGTCGAATTGGCTATTTGATACGTACCTCGTTGATGGGTTCAGCGGAAGAAGTAGAAATCAATAAACGGATACCTGGGTAGATGGAAATCCCCAAACTTCTGAACCTAATTCGTTGAATTGATTAGATTGAAAACCTAACCCCCAAAACGGAATTGGCGCAACTACTTGGTGATGATGAAGACACACGAACGAAGTATGTATGCTTCGTTGATTCGTCGGTTGATCTCTTTTGGCACAATCGAAAAGAGAACGAAAAAGAGTAGAGAATTAATCTCGCAAAAATATTCAATATCATAAAAGTTGTAATTTAACAATAGGGTTCACAGGCCTATATATAAGCTAACCTAAAAATCAAAGGAAAAGGAAACAAAACATCAAAAATCGTCAAAAGTCGCGACGCTGCCCAGAATCCCGTTTTCTAAATTCCGTGTCGGCCGACAATATGGGATGTCGGCCGACATTCCCCTTGTCGTCCGACATAGAACTATGTCGGCCGACATTTAACCTGCGCCCGCGGGAAATCCTTCGATCGCGGCCTTATTTCCCTGTCCAGCCAACCCCTTTTGTGAAGATGTCGGCCGACAGGCCTTGGTGTCGGCCGACACCAAGCCTTTATCGTGGCTGAACTCCGCGGCGCGCCCTCGGCTCTCGTCTGACCTCCGTTCCAGCTTGTTCTTCATGGTTCCAGCTTGAAACTCCCCACCATCCGTTGGTTCGGCCTCCTCGTACGCAATCAGGTTGATAAGGCTTGGCTTCTCCACATCCCCGATGGGTTTCTTCAATAGCTCTTGCGCCCATACTTCTTGAATCATCGCCATCAAGCTTGCCTTGAACTTCTTGGCTCTCGAGCGCGTCACTGGTCCAGCTGGAACATGCACGGGGTCTTGTATCATGGACGACTCTGGGGCTGCATCATTCCCCTCCTCTTGAAAAGGATTTGTCCTCAAATCCAAGTCGTCACCTGCCCACATTCTCCTTACCTTGCTTGTACTTGATGACGTATGGAAACGTCTCGATAAACTCCATCCACCTAGCATGGCGCTTGTTCAACTTGTTCTGCCCCTTGAGGTGCTTCAACGACTCATGGTCGGTGTGAATGATGAACTCCCGAGGCCAGAGATAGTGCTGCCACGTCTGAAGAGCTCTCACCAGGGCATACAACTCCTTGTCATACGTCGGATAGTTCAACGTAGCTCCATTTAGCTTCTCGCTGAAGTAGGCTATCGGACGTCGTTCTTGCATCAACACTGCACCAATACCAATTCCAGAAGCATCACATTCAATCTCAAAAGATTTAGAAAAGTTAGGAAGAGATAATACCGGGGCGTGTGTCAGCCTGTCCTTCAAATTCTGAAAGGCTTCGTCTTGTGCCTTTCCCCACTTGAACTCCACGTTCTTCTTGATCACGGCAGTTAAAGGTGCCGCCATGCTGCTGAAGTTAGGCACAAACCGTCGATAAAAGCTGGCCAATCCATGGAAGCTCCGCACATCTCCAATGCTCTTTGGCGTTGGACACTCCTTGATAGCTCGTATCTTTTCCTCGTCAACCTGTACACCCTGTGCACTAACAACAAAACCAAGGAAAACGACTCTATCCGTGCTAAAGACGCACTTCTTACGGTTAGCAAATAATTTCTCCTGCCTAAGTGCAATCAAAACCATCCTCAAATGTACTACATGCTCATCATGATTTTTGCTATATACTAAGATGTCATCAAAGTACACAACAACAAATTTCCCAATAAAAGCACGCAAAACATGATTCATAAGGCGCATAAAAGTACTAGGTGCATTAGTAAGTCCAAAAGGCATAACTAACCACTCATATAAGCCAAGTTTTGTTTTGAAAGCAGTTTTCCATTCATCTCCTTCTTTAATCCTAATCTGATGGTACCCACTACGTAAATCAATTTTTGAAAACACGCAGGAACCACATAATTCATCAAGCATATCATCTAGCCTAGGTATGGGATGTCGATACTTTACCGTGATGTTATTGATAGCTCGGCAGTCGCAACACATCCTCATCGATCCATCCTTCTTGGGTACTAAAAGTACAGGTACCGCACAAGGACTTAGGCTCTCCTTCACGTGCCCTTTGGTCAACAACTCGCCAATCTGCTTCTCCAACTCCTTCGTTTCCTCTGGGTTGGTGCGGTAAGCCGGGCGGTTTGGTAGCACAGCTCCAGGCACAAAGTCAATCTGATGCTCTATCCCTCGGATGGGTGGTAAACCAGGTGGAGTATCCTCCGGGAAAACATCATCGAATTCCTGCAAAACAAACTGAATAGAAGGGGGTAGAGGGGGTAGATCGTTAGTAATAACCAGGTTCCCCTTCCACAACAACACGAACAGTTGCCTCTTCTCATTCACCGCTTCCTTCACTTCACTAGCTCGAGCAAGATAGGCTCTATGAATCAAGGCATTCTCCTTTGTGGGTAATGGTTGCTCTTTGGAAGTCGCCCTTGCTGCCTCCTTTTGCAGCTGCACTTGATCCTCGTAAACTTGTTTAGGAGTGAGAGGAACAAGTGATACCTTTTTATTGTTATACTCAAACGAGTACTTGTTGGTGAAGCCGTCGTGTATGGCTCTCCTATCGAACTGCCACGGTCGCCCCAACAAGATGTGACTCGCTTGCATCGGGATGACGTCACACAACACCTCATCCTCATATTTCCCAATACGGAAAGGTACCTTCACTTGCTTGGTCACCTTAATGACGCCGCACTCGTTCAACCACTGCAGACGATATGGCTTCGGATGTTTCACCACCGTCAAACCCAAACGTTGAACCATTGTAGCACTAACCACATTCGTGCAACTCCCTCCGTCAATAATGACACTACACACCTTGTCCTGCACATGACATCTCGTGTGGAAAAGGTTTTCTCGCTGCTCCCTCTCGACGGGCTGTGTCTGGGCACTCAATACTCTCCTGGCGACAAACAGGTTACCCTCGATGGCTAAGATCTCCTCCTCATCCTCGGAATCTGCTGTAGCCGTAGTTGTCGGTTCCTCACCTTCACCATCCGTCACAACCTCTCCGTCGTCTCTCAAGATCATGAGTCGTCTGTTAGGACACTCACTCATAATGTGCCCAAATCCCTGACACTTGAAGCACTTCTTGTCTCTGTTGCGACTATCAGGATTCGATGGTCTGACCTGATTCGCTGAACTTGCACCCTCCGAACGACCCTTAAGGAAGGTCTTCTTCTCATCTCGAGGTGGAATCTCTCTCTTCCATTGGTTCCCAGTAGGTGTAGAACCACTCGGACCTTGGGACGATCTCCAAGAAGACTGAGTCGGCTTTGCACTGCTAAAACTGCCCCTCCTCTTGTGCTGATTCTCAATCTTGATCGCCATGTGAACCATATCCTCTAACTCAACGTACGGTTGCAACTCCACCGCATTACGAATCTCCCAGTTCAGACCAGCCAAGAACCGAGCTATGGTAGCTTCCCGATCCTCTTCAATGTTGGCCCGAATCATTGCCACCTCCATCTCCTTAAAATATTCATCTACGCTCTTCGTCCCCTGTCGTAGATTCTGCAGCTTATTGTATAACTCTCGGTAATAGTGAGAAGGAACAAACCTCTTTCGCATCACCGACTTCATCTCGGCCCATGTTTCAATAGGTTGCTCATAGTTTCTCCTCCTATTGGCAACCAGTTGATCCCACCAAACCAAGGCATAGTCAGAAAATTCAATAGCCGCCAATTTCACCTTCTTGAGCTCGGAATAGTTGTGGCAGTCAAACATCATCTCAACTTTTCTCTCCCATTCGATGTACAACTCCGGATCGTTCTTCCCCATGAACGTGGGAATAGTCATCTTGATGGTGCCCAAGTTGTTGTCCATCTCTTCATCCTCATCGTCTTCGGGGTTGGCGTCCCTGTGTCGCTCATTACGACGATGCTGGTTATCTCGACCGACGTTGCGCCTTGCTAATCTCCGATTCTCTGGGTTCTCTCTACGAGACTTATCCTCCAGTGCAAGTAGTCGGTCATGTACCACAGTCATCTCAGTGTGTAAGAGCCTTTCCATCCGCCTATAGTTCTCATCCAACATGGCCTGGAATTGGGCGTTGTTATTAGATCCCTCAGCTGTCCCCTTATTTTTCGTATCCTCAGACATCCTGCACAGAAAACGTTAGTAATAAAAGCAATAAAATAAAAGAACCTCACCACCTCACAAACACTCGTGTATCACACTCAAGATGGGATTCACTCAGCACTCGTGTTTCACTCAGGTATGGCTTTTTTCACTCTAATGTTCTCACCACTCTGCCTTTTACCACTCGAATTCTCCCTCAATATATCGGACTCCGCGATCTACCAGACGAGATCAGAACCGACAAAATCCCCAAAAACACACAATACGACGTAGAAAGGACAAAAATTCGGAAAATATTGGAACGAAAAATACGATAGCACCAAATTAGCTCAAAACGATGCCGGAAAACTCAGGAATCACTCACAAAAATATGGTCGAAGAAAATTTTTCCCGCCAAAAAAATTTTTTTTTTTTTTTTTTAATTGCTGAGTATTCGACTTAAAATCAGGAACAAGACTCCCAAAAAAAATTTCGTGAAAAACGGACTAGAAATAATTTTTATAGAATTTTTTTTTTTTTTTTTTTTTTTTGTGCTTACGGATGAAAGAGATCCGATTCAGCAGGAAGAAGAAGAAGAACGAAAAGAAAGGATGAACGAGGTAACGAAATCAGAAATTAGAAGCCCTAACCTGGGCTCTGATACCAGATGATACGTACCTCGTTGATGGGTTGAGCGGAAGAAGAAGAAATCAATAAACGGATACCTGGGTAGATGGAAATCCCCAAACTTCTGAACCTAATTCGTTGAATTGATTAGATTGAAAACCTAACCCCCAAAACGGAATTGACGCAGCTACTTGGTGATGATGAAGACACACGAACGAAGTATGTATGCTTCGTTGATTCGTCGGTTGATCTCTTTTGGCACAATCGAAAAGAGAACGAAAAAGAGTAGAGAATTAATCTCGCAAAAATATTCAATATCATAAAAGTTGTAATTTAACAATAGGGTTCAAAGGCCTATATATAGGCTGACCTAAAAACATGAAGAAAAGGAATAAAAACATCAAAATTCGTCAAAAGTCGCGACGCTGCCAAAATCCCGATTTCTAAATTCCGTGTCGGCCGACAATATGGGATGTCGGCCGACATTCCCCCTTGTCGTCCGACATAGAACTATGTCGGCCGACATTTAACCTGCGCCCGCGGGAAATCCTTCGATCGCGGCCTTATTTCCCTGTCCAGCCAACCCTTTTTGTGAAGATGTCGGCCGACAGGCCTTGGTGTCGGCCGACACCAAGCCCTTTTCGTGGCTGAACTCCGCGGCGCGCCCTCGGCTCTCATCTGACCTCCGTTCCAGCTTGTTCTTCATGGTTCCAGCTTGAAACTCCTCACCATCCGTTGGTTCGGCCTCCTCGTACGCAATCAGGTTGATAAGGCTTGGCTTCTCCACATCCCCGATGGGTTTCTTCAATAGCTCTTGCGCCCATACTTCGTGGATCATCGACATCAAGCTTGCCTTGAACTTCTTGGCTCTCGAGCGCGTCACTGGTCCAGCTGGAACATGCACCGGGTCTTGTATCATGGACGACTCTGGGGCTGCATCAAATTGGCTATTCGGAACCCAAAATTTTGACTTCAAAAAACTGACAATTTTGTGGCATTTAGAGTAATGAGTGAAAAAGTGTTAAAAGTTCTTGGTAAAACCTTATTTCCACAATACAAATCAATATTTCTAGTAGTAATGGTGTCAAAATGGCTATTCGGAACCCAAAATTTTGACTTCAAAAAACTGACGATTTTGGGGCATTAAGAGTAATGAGTGAAAAAGTGTTAAAAGTTCTTGGTAAAACCTTATTTCCACAATACAAATAAATGTTTCTAGTAGTAATGGTGTCGAATTGGCTATTCGGAACCCAAAATTTTGACTTCAAAAAACTGACGATTTTGTGGCATTTAGAGTAATGAGTGAAAAAGAGTTAAAAGTTCTTGGTAAAACCTTATTTCCACAATACAAATCAATATTTCTAGTAGTAATGGTGTCAAAATGGCTATTCGGAAACCAAAATTTTGACTTCAAAAAACTGACGATTTTGGGGCATTTAGAGTAATGAGTGAAAAAGAGTTAAAAGTTCTTGGTAAAACCTTATTTCCACAATACAAATCAATATTTCTAGTAGTAATGGTGTCAAAATGGCTATTCGGAAACCAAAATTTTGACTTCAAAAAACTGACGATTTTGGGGCATTTAGAGTAATGAGTGAAAAAGTGTTAAAAGTTCCGTGTAAAACCTTATTTCCACAATACAAATCAATGTTTCTAGTAGTAATGGTGTCAAAATGGCTATTCGGAACCCAAAATTTTGACTTCAAAAAACTGACGATTTGGGGCATTTAGAGTAATGAGTGAAAAAGTGTTAAAAGTTCTTGGTAAAACCTTATTTCCACAATACAAATCAATGTTTCTAGTAGTAATGGTGTCGAATTGGCTATTCGGAACCCAAAATTTTGACTTCAAAAAACTGACGATTTTGGGGCATTAAGAGTAATGAAAGAAAAAGTGTTAAAAGTTCTTGGTAAAACCTTATTTCCACAATACAAATCAATGTTTCTAGTAGTAATGGTGTCGAATTGGCTATTCGAAACCCAAAATTTTGACTTCAAAAAACTGACGATTTTGTGGCATTTAGAGTAATGAGTGAAAAAGTGTTAAAAGTTATTGGTAAAACCTTATTTCCACAATACAAATAAATGTTTCTAGTAGTAATGGTGTCGAATTGGCTATTCGGAACCCAAAATTTTGACTTCAAAAAACTGACGATTTTAAGGCATTAAGAGTAATGAGTGAAAAAGTGTTAAAAGTTCTTGGTAAAACCTTATTTCCACAATACAAATCAATGTTTCTAGTAGTAATGGTGTCGAATTGGCTATTCGAAACGCAAAATTTTGACTTCAAAAAACTGACGATTTTGTGGCATTTAGAGTAATGAGTGAAAAAGTGTTAAAAGTTCCGTGTAAAACCTTATTTCCACAATACAAATCAATGTTTCTTGTAGTAATGGTGTCAAAATGGCTATTCGGAACACAAAATTTTGACTTCAAAAAACTGACGATTTGGGGCATTTAGAGTAATGAGTGAAAAAGTGTTAAAAGTTCTTGGTAAAACCTTATTTCCACAATACAAATCAATGTTTCTAGTAGTAATGGTGTCGAATTGGCTATTCGGAACCCAAAATTTTGACTTCAAAAAACTGACGATTTTTGGCATTTAGAGTAATGAGTGAAAAAGTGTTAAAAGTTCTTGGTAAAACCTTATTTCCACAATACAAATCAATATTTCTAGTAGTAATGGTGTCAAAATGGCTATTCGGAACCCAAAATTTTGACTTCAAAAAACTGACGATTTTGGGGCATTAAGAGTAATGAGTGAAAAAGTGTTAAAAGTTCTTGGTAAAACCTTATTTCCACAATACAAATAAATGTTTCTAGTAGTAATGGTGTCGAATTGGCTATTCGAAACCCAAAATTTTGACTTCAAAAAACTGACGATTTTGTGGCATTTAGAGTAATGAGTGAAAAAGAGTTAAAAGTTCTTGGTAAAACCTTATTTCCACAATACAAATCAATATTTCTAGTAGTAATGGTGTCAAAATGGCTATTCGGAAACCAAAATTTTGACTTCAAAAAACTGACGATTTTGGGGCATTTAGAGTAATGAGTGAAAAAGTGTTAAAAGTTCCGTGTAAAACCTTATTTCCACAATACAAATCAATGTTTCTAGTAGTAATGGTGTCAAAATGGCTATTCGGAACCCAAAATTTTGACTTCAAAAAACTGACGATTTGGGGCATTTAGAGTAATGAGTGAAAAAGTGTTAAAAGTTCTTGGTAAAACCTTATTTCCACAATACAAATCAATGTTTCTAGTAGTAATGGTGTCGAATTGGCTATTCGGAACCCAAAATTTTGACTTCAAAAAACTGACGATTTTGGGGCATTAAGAGTAATGAGTGAAAAAGTGTTAAAAGTTCTTGGTAAAACCTTATTTCCACAATACAAATCAATGTTTCTAGTAGTAATGGTGTCGAATTGGCTATTCGAAACCCAAAATTTTGACTTCAAAAAACTGACGATTTTGTGGCATTTAGAGTAATAAGTGAAAAAGTGTTAAAAGTTATTGGTAAAACCTTATTTCCACAATACAAATCAATGTTTCTAGTAGTAATGGTGTCGAATTGGCTATTCGGAACCCAAAATTTTGACTTCAAAAAACTGACGATTTTGGGGCATTAAGAGTAATGAGTGAAAAAGTGTTAAAAGTTCTTGGTAAAACCTTATTTCCACAATACAAATCAATGTTTCTAGTAGTAATGGTGTCGAATTGGCTATTCGGAACCCAAAATTTTGACTTCAAAAAACTGACGATTTTAAGGCATTAAGAGTATTGAGTGAAAAAGTGTTAAAAGTTCTTGGTAAAACCTTATTTCCACAATACAAATCAATGTTTCTAGTAGTAATGGTGTCGAATTGGCTATTCGAAACGCAAAATTTTGACTTCAAAAAACTGACGATTTTGTGGCATTTAGAGTAATGAGTGAAAAAGTGTTAAAAGTTCCGTGTAAAACCTTATTTCCACAATACAAATCAATGTTTCTAGTAGTAATGGTGTCAAAATGGCTATTCGGAACCCAAAATTTTGACTTCAAAAAACTGACGATTTGGGGCATTTAGAGTAATGAGTGAAAAAGTGTTAAAAGTTCTTGGTAAAACCTTATTTCCACAATACAAATCAATGTTTCTAGTAGTAATGGTGTCGAATTGGCTATTCGGAACCCAAAATTCTGACTTCAAAAAACTGACGATTTTGTGGCATTTAGAGTAATGAGTGAAAAAGTGTTAAAAATTCTTGGTAAAACCTTATTTCCACAATACAAATCAATATTTCTAGTAGTAATGGTGTCAAAATGGCTATTCGGAACCCAAAATTTTGACTTCAAAAAACTGACGATTTTGGGGCATTAAGAGTAATGAGTGAAAAAGTGTTAAAAGTTCTTGGTAAAACCTTATTTCCACAATACAAATAAATGTTTCTAGTAGTAATGGTGTCGAATTGGCTATTCGGAACCCAAAATTTTGACTTCAAAAAACTGACGATTTTGTGGCATTTAGAGTAATGAGTGAAAAAGAGTTAAAAGTTCTTGGTAAAACCTTATTTCCACAATACAAATCAATATTTCTAGTAGTAATGGTGTCAAAATGGCTATTCGGAAACCAAAATTTTGACTTCAAAAAACTGACGATTTTGGGGCATTTAGAGTAATGAGTGAAAAAGTGTTAAAAGTTCCGTGTAAAACCTTATTTCCACAATACAAATCAATGTTTCTAGTAGTAATGGTGTCAAAATGGCTATTCGGAACCCAAAATTTTGACTTCAAAAAACTGACGATTTGGGGCATTTAGAGTAATGAGTGAAAAAGTGTTAAAAGTTCTTGGTAAAACCTTATTTCCACAATACAAATCAATGTTTCTAGTAGTAATGGTGTCGAATTGGCTATTCGGAACCCAAAATTTTGACTTCAAAAAACTGACGATTTTGGGGCATTAAGAGTAATGAGTGAAAAAGTGTTAAAAGTTCTTGGTAAAACCTTATTTCCACAATACAAATCAATGTGTCTAGTAGTAATGGTGTCGAATTGGCAATTCGAAACCCAAAATTTTGACTTCAAAAAACTGACGATTTTGTGGCATTTAGAGTAATGAGTGAAAAAGTGTTAAAAGTTATTGGTAAAACCTTATTTCCACAATACAAATAAATGTTTTTAGTAGTAATGGTGTCGAATTGGCTATTCGGAACCCAAAATTTTGACATCAAAAAACTGACGATTTTGGGGCATTAAGAGTAATGAGTGAAAAAGTGTTAAAAGTTCTTGGTAAAACCTTATTTCCACAATACAAATAAATGTTTCTAGTAGTAATGGTGTCGAATTGGCTATTCGGAACCCAAAATTTTGACTTCAAAAAACTGACGATTTTGTGGCATTTAGAGTAATGAGTGAAAAAGTGTTAAAAGTTCTTGGTAAAACCTTATTTCCACAATACAAATCAATATTTCTAGTAGTAATGGTGTCAAAATGGCTATTCGGAACCCAAAATTTTGACTTCAAAAAACTGACGATTTTGGGGCATTTAGAGTAATGAGTGAAAACGTGTTAAAAGTTCCGTGAAAAACCTTATTTCCACAATACAAATCAATATTTCTAGTAGTAATGGTGTCAAAATGGCTATTCGGAACCCAAAATTTTGACTTCAAAAAACTGACGATTTTGGGGCATTAAGAGTAATGAGTGAAAAAGTGTTAAAAGTTCTTGGTAAAACCTTATTTCCACAATACAAATCAATGTTTCTAGTAGTAATGGTGTCGAATTGGCTATTCGGAACCCAAAATTTTGACTTCAAAAAACTGACGATTTTAAGGCATTAAGAGTAATGAGTGAAAAAGTGTTAAAAGTTCTTGGTAAAACCTTATTTCCACAATACAAATCAATGTTTCTAGTAGTAATGGTGTCGAATTGGCTATTCGAAACGCAAAATTTTGACTTCAAAAAACTGACGATTTTGTGGCATTTAGAGTAATGAGTGAAAAAGTGTTAAAAGTTCCGTGTAAAACCTTATTTCCACAATACAAATCAATGTTCCTAGTAGTAATGGTGTCAAAATGGCTATTCGGAATCCAAAATTTTGACTTCAAAAAACTGACGATTTGGGGCATTTAGAGTAATGAGTGAAAAAGTGTTAAAAGTTCTTGGTAAAACCTTATTTCCACAATACAAATCAATGTTTCTAGTAGTAATGGTGTCGAATTGGCTATTCGGAACCCAAAATTTTGACTTCAAAAAACTGACGATTTTGTGGCATTTAGAGTAATGAGTGAAAAAGTGTTAAAAGTTCTTGGTAAAACCTTATTTCCACAATACAAATCAATATTTCTAGTAGTAATGGTGTCAAAATGGCTATTCGGAACCCAAAATTTTGACTTCAAAAAACTGACGATTTTGGGGCATTAAGAGTAATGAGTGAAAAAGTGTTAAAAGTTCTTGGTAAAACCTTATTTCCACAATACAAATAAATGTTTCTAGTAGTAATGGTGTCGAATTGGCTATTCGGAACCCAAAATTTTGACTTCAAAAAACTGACGATTTTGTGGCATTTAGAGTAATGAGTGAAAAAGAGTTAAAAGTTCTTGGTAAAACCTTATTTCCACAATACAAATCAATATTTCTAGTAGTAATGGTGATACGTACCTCGTTGATGGATTGAGCGGAAGAAGAATAAGAACGATAGAATTGGATACCTGGCGGATGAACCCAAACCTCTGAATCTGAAATCGAGAAATCAATTAAGGACGGAACCCTAACCCCCAACTCGAGATCGATGCAGCAACTCGGAATTCGATGTATGACACACGAACGAAGTATGTATGCTTCGTTGATTCGTCGGTTGATCTCTTTTGGCACAATCGAAAAGAGAACGAAAAAGATGAGAGAATAAAACTCACGAATTAAATTAATATGATCAAAGTTGTGTTCTTAACAAAGGGTTCAAGACCTATATATATATAGGCTGACCTAAAACGCAAAGGAAAAGGAAACAAAACATCAAAAATCGTCAAAAGTCGCGACGCTGCCCAAAATCCCGATTTCTAAATCGCGTGTAGGCCGACAATATGGGGTGTCGGCCGACATTCTCCTTGTCGTCCGACATAGAACTATGTCGGCCGACATTTATCCCGCGCCCGCGGGAAATCCTTCGGTCGCGGCCTGATTTCCCTGTCCATCAAACCCCTTTTCTGAAGACGTCGGCCGACAGGCCTTGGTGTCGGCCGACACCAAGCCTTTTCCGTGGCTGAACTCCGCGGCGCGCCCTCGGCTCTCGTCTGACCTCCGTTCCAGCTTGTTCTTCATGGTTCCAGCTTGAAACTCATCACCTTCGGTTGGTTCGGCCTCCTCGTACGAAATCAGGTTGATAAGGCTTGGCTTCTCCACATCCCCGATGGGTTTCTTCAACAGCTCTTGCGCCCAGACTTCTTGAATCATCGCCATCAAACTTGCCTTGAACTTCCTGGCTCTCGAGCGCGTCACTGGTCCAGCTGGAACATGCACCGGGTCTTGTATCATGGACGACTCTGGGGCTGCATCAAATGGTGTCAAAATGGCTATTCGGAAACCAAAATTTTGACTTCAAAAAACTGACGATTTTGGGGCATTTAGAGTAATGAGTGAAAAAGTGTTAAAAGTTCCGTGTAAAACCTTATTTCCACAATACAAATCAATGTTTCTAGTAGTAATGGTGTCAAAATGGCTATTCGGAACCCAAAATTTTGACTTCAAAAAACTGACGATTTGGGGCATTTAGAGTAATGAGTGAAAAAGTGTTAAAAGTTCTTGGTAAAACCTTATTTCCACAATACAAATCAATGTTTCTAGTAGTAATGGTGTCGAATTGGCTATTCGGAACCCAAAATTTTGACTTCAAAAAACTGACGATTTTGGGGCATTAAGAGTAATGAGTGAAAAAGTGTTAAAAGTTCTTGGTAAAACCTTATTTCCACAATACAAATCAATGTTTCTAGTAGTAATGGTGTCGAATTGGCTATTCGAAACCCAAAATTTTGACTTCAAAAAACTGACGATTTTGTGGCATTTAGAGTAATGAGTGAAAAAGTGTTAAAAGTTATTGGTAAAACCTTATTTCCACAATACAAATAAATGTTTCTAGTAGTAATGGTGTCGAATTGGCTATTCGGAACCCAAAATTTTGACTTCAAAAAACTGACGATTTTGGGGCATTAAGAGTAATGAGTGAAAAAGTGTTAAAAGTTCTTGGTAAAACCTTATTTCCACAATACAAATAAATGTTTCTAGTAGTAATGGTGTCGAATTGGCTATTCGGAACCCAAAATTTTGACTTCAAAAAACTGACGATTTTGTGGCATTTAGAGTAATGAGTGAAAAAGTGTTAAAAGTTCTTGGTAAAACCTTATTTCCACAATACAAATCAATATTTCTAGTAGTAATGGTGTCAAAATGGCTATTCGGAACCCAAAATTTTGACTTCAAAAAACTGACGATTTTGTGGCATTTAGAGTAATGAGTGAAAAAGTGTTAAAAGTTCTTGGTAAAACCTTATTTCCACAATACAAATCAATATTTCTAGTAGTAATGGTGTCAAAATGGCTATTCGGAACCCAAAATTTTGACTTCAAAAAACTGACGATTTTGGGGCATTAAGAGTAATGAGTGAAAAAGTGTTAAAAGTTCTTGGTAAAACCTTATTTCCACAATACAAATAAATGTTTCTAGTAGTAATGGTGTCGAATTGGCTATTCGGAACCCAAAATTTTGACTTCAAAAAACTGACGATTTTGTGGCATTTAGAGTAATGAGTGAAAAAGAGTTAAAAGTTCTTGGTAAAACCTTATTTCCACAATACAAATCAATATTTCTAGTAGTAATGGTGTCAAAATGGCTATTCGGAAACCAAAATTTTGACTTCAAAAAACTGACGATTTTGGGGCATTTAGAGTAATGAGTGAAAAAGTGTTAAAAGTTCCGTGTAAAACCTTATTTCCACAGTACAAATCAATGTTTCTAGTAGTAATGGTGTCAAAATGGCTATTCGGAACACAAAATTTTGACTTCAAAAAACTGACGATTTGGGGCATTTAGAGTAATGAGTGAAAAAGTGTTAAAAGTTCTTGGTAAAACCTTATTTCCACAATACAAATCAATGTTTCTAGTAGTAATGGTGTCGAATTGGCTATTCGGAACCCAAAATTTTGACTTCAAAAAACCGACGATTTTGGGGCATTAAGAGTAATGAGTGAAAAAGTGTTAAAAGTTCTTGGTAAAACCTTATTTCCACAATACAAATCAATGTTTCTAGTAGTAATGGTGTCGAATTGGCTATTCGAAACCCAAAATTTTGACTTCAAAAAACTGACGATTTTGTGGCATTTAGAGTAATGAGTGAAAAAGTGTTAAAAGTTATTGGTAAAACCTTATTTCCACAATACAAATAAATGTTTCTAGTAGTAATGGTGTCGAATTGGCTATTCGGAACCCAAAATTTTGACTTCAAAAAACTGACGATTTTGGGGCATTAAGAGTAATGAGTGAAAAAGTGTTAAAAGTTCTTGGTAAAACCTTATTTCCACAATTCAAATAAATGTTTCTAGTAGTAATGGTGTCGAATTGGCTATTCGGAACCCAAAATTTTGACTTCAAAAAACTGACGATTTTGTGGCATTTAGAGTAATGAGTGAAAAAGTGTTAAAAGTTCTTGGTAAAAGCTTATTTCCACAATACAAATCAATATTTCTAGTAGTAATGGTGTCAAAATGGCTATTCGGAACCCAAAATTTTGACTTCAAAAAACTGACGATTTTGGGGCATTTAGAGTAATGAGTGAAAAAGTGTTAAAAGTTCCGTGTAAAACCTTATTTCCACAATACAAATCAATGTTCCTAGTAGTAATGGTGTCAAAATGGCTATTCGGAATCCAAAATTTTGACTTCAAAAAACTGACGATTTGGGGCATTTAGAGTAATGAGTGAAAAAGTGTTAAAAGTTCTTGGTAAAACCTTATTTCCACAATACAAATCAATGTTTCTAGTAGTAATGGTGTCGAATTGGCTATTCGGAACCCAAAATTTTGACTTCAAAAAACTGACGATTTTGTGGCATTTAGAGTAATGAGTGAAAAAGTGTTAAAAGTTCTTGGTAAAACCTTATTTCCACAATACAAATGAATATTTCTAGTAGTAATGGTGTCAAAATGGCTATTCGGAACCCAAAATTTTGACTTCAAAAAACTGACGATTTTGGGGCATTAAGAGTAATGAGTGAAAAAGTGTTAAAAGTTCTTGGTAAAACCTTATTTCCACAATACAAATAAATGTTTCTAGTAGTAATGGTGTCGAATTGGCTATTCGGAACCCAAAATTTTGACTTCAAAAAACTGACGATTTTGTGGCATTTAGAGTAATGAGTGAAAAAGAGTTAAAAGTTCTTGGTAAAACCTTATTTCCACAATACAAATCAATATTTCTAGTAGTAATGGTGTCAAAATGGCTATTCGGAAACCAAAATTTTGACTTCAAAAAACTGACGATTTTGGGGCATTTAGAGTAATGAGTGAAAAAGTGTTAAAAGTTCCGTGTAAAACCTTATTTCCACAATACAAATCAATGTTTCTAGTAGTAATGGTGTCAAAATGGCTATTCGGAACCCAAAATTTTGACTTCAAAAAACTGACGATTTGGGGCATTTAGAGTAATGAGTGAAAAAGTGTTAAAAGTTCTTGGTAAAACCTTATTTCCACAATACAAATCAATGTTTCTAGTAGTAATGGTGTCGAATTGGCTATTCGGAACCCAAAATTTTGACTTCAAAAAACTGACGATTTTGGGGCATTAAGAGTAATGAGTGAAAAAGTGTTAAAAGTTCTTGGTAAAACCTTATTTCCACAATACAAATCAATGTTTCTAGTAGTAATGGTGTCGAATTGGCTATTCGAAACCCAAAATTTTGACTTCAAAAAACTGACGATTTTGTGGCATTTAGAGTAATGAGTGAAAAAGTGTTAAAAGTTATTGGTAAAACCTTATTTCCACAATACAAATAAATGTTTCTAGTAGTAATGGTGTCGAATTGGCTATTCGGAACCCAAAATTTTGACTTCAAAAAACTGACGATTTTGGGGCATTAAGAGTAATGAGTGAAAAAGTGTTAAAAGTTCTTGGTAAAACCTTATTTCCACAATACAAATAAATGTTTCTAGTAGTAATGGTGTCGAATTGGCTATTCGGAACCCAAAATTTTGACTTCAAAAAACTGACGATTTTGTGGCATTTAGAGTAATGAGTGAAAAAGTGTTAAAAGTTCTTGGTAAAACCTTATTTCCACAATACAAATCAATATTTCTAGTAGTAATGGTGTCAAAATGGCTATTCGGAACCCAAAATTTTGACTTCGAAAAACTGACGATTTTGTGGCATTTAGAGTAATGAGTGAAAAAGTGTTAAAAGTTCTTGGTAAAACCTTATTTCCACAATACAAATCAATATTTCTAGTAGTAATGGTGTCAAAATGGCTATTCGGAACCCAAAATTTTGACTTCAAAAAACTGACGATTTTGGGGCATTAAGAGTAATGAGTGAAAAAGTGTTAAAAGTTCTTGGTAAAACCTTATTTCCACAATACAAATAAATGTTTCTAGTAGTAATGGTGTCGAATTGGCTATTCGGAACCCAAAATTTTGACTTCAAAAAACTGACGATTTTGTGGCATTTAGAGTAATGAGTGAAAAAGAGTTAAAAGTTCTTGGTAAAACCTTATTTCCACAATACAAATCAATATTTCTAGTAGTAATGGTGTCAAAATGGCTATTCGGAAACCAAAATTTTGACTTCAAAAAACTGACGATTTTGGGGCATTTAGAGTAATGAGTGAAAAAGTGTTAAAAGTTCCGTGTAAAACCTTATTTCCACAATACAAATCAATGTTTCTAGTAGTAATGGTGTCAAAATGGCTATTCGGAACCCAAAATTTTGACTTCAAAAAACTGACGATTTGGGGCATTTAGAGTAATGAGTGAAAAAGTGTTAAAAGTTCTTGGTAAAACCTTATTTCCACAATACAAATCAATGTTTCTAGTAGTAATGGTGTCGAATTGGCTATTCGGAACCCAAAATTTTGACTTCAAAAAACCGACGATTTTGGGGCATTAAGAGTAATGAGTGAAAAAGTGTTAAAAGTTCTTGGTAAAACCTTATTTCCACAATACAAATCAATGTTTCTAGTAGTAATGGTGTCGAATTGGCTATTCGAAACCCAAAATTTTGACTTCAAAAAACTGACGATTTTGTGGCATTTAGAGTAATGAGTGAAAAAGTGTTAAAAGTTATTGGTAAAACCTTATTTCCACAATACAAATAAATGTTTCTAGTAGTAATGGTGTCGAATTGGCTATTCGGAACCCAAAATTTTGACTTCAAAAAACTGACGATTTTGGGGCATTAAGAGTAATGAGTGAAAAAGTGTTAAAAGTTCTTGGTAAAACCTTATTTCCACAATTCAAATAAATGTTTCTAGTAGTAATGGTGTCGAATTGGCTATTCGGAACCCAAAATTTTGACTTCAAAAAACTGACGATTTTGTGGCATTTAGAGTAATGAGTGAAAAAGTGTTAAAAGTTCTTGGTAAAACCTTATTTCCACAATACAAATCAATATTTCTAGTAGTAATGGTGTCAAAATGGCTATTCGGAACCCAAAATTTTGACTTCAAAAAACTGACGATTTTGGGGCATTTAGAGTAATGAGTGAAAAAGTGTTAAAAGTTCCGTGTAAAACCTTATTTCCACAATACAAATCAATGTTTCTAGTAGTAATGGTGTCAAAATGGCTATTCGGAACCCAAAATTTTGACTTCAAAAAACTGACGATTTGGGGCATTTAGAGTAATGAGTGAAAAAGTGTTAAGTTCTTGGTAAAACCTTATTTCCACAATACAAATCAATGTTTCTAGTAGTAATGGTGTCGAATTGGCTATTCGGAACCCAAAATTTTGACTTCAAAAAACTGACGATTTTGGGGCATTAAGAGTAATGAGTGAAAAAGTGTTAAAAGTTCTTGGTAAAACCTTATTTCCACAATACAAATCAATGTTTCTAGTAGTAATGGTGTCGAATTGGCTATTCGGAACCCAAAATTTTGACTTCAAAAAACTGACGATTTTGTGGCATTTAGAGTAATGAGTGAAAAAGTGTTAAAAGTTCTTGGTAAAACCTTATTTCCACAATACAAATCAATGTTTCTAGTAGTAATGGTGTCGAATTGGCTATTCGGAACCCAAAATTTTGACTTCAAAAAACTGACGATTTTGGGGCATTAAGAGTAATGAGTGAAAAAGTGTTAAAAGTTCTTGGTAAAACCTTATTTCCACAATACAAATCAATGTTTCTAGTAGTAATGGTGTCGAATTGGCTATTCGGAACCCAAAATTTTGACTTCAAAAAACTGACGATTTTGTGGCATTTAGAGTAATGAGTGAAAAAGTGTTAAAAGTTCTTGGTAAAACCTTATTTCCACAATACAAATCAATATTTCTAGTAGTAATGGTGTCAAAATGGCTATTCGGAACCCAAAATTTTGACTTCAAAAAACTGACGATTTTGGGGCATTAAGAGTCATGAGAGAAAAAGTGTTAAAAGTTCTAGGTAAAACCTTATTTCCACAATACAAATAAATGTTTCTAGTAGTAATGGTGTCGAATTGGCTATTCGGAACCCAAAATTTTGACTTCAAAAAACTGACGATTTGGGGCATTTAGAGTAATGAGTGAAAAAGTGTTAAGTTCTTGGTAAAACCTTATTTCCACAATACAAATCAATGTTTCTAGTAGTAATGGTGTCGAATTGGCTATTCGTAACCCAAAATTTTGACTTCAAAAAACTGACGATTTTGTGGCATTAAGAGTAATGAGTGAAAAAGTGTTAAAAGTTATTGGTAAAACCTTATTTCCACAATACAAATAAATGTTTCTAGTAGTAATGGTGTCGAATTGGCTATTCGGAACCCAAAATTTTGACTTCAAAAAACTGACGATTTTGTGGCATTTAGAGTAATGAGTGAAAAAGTGTTAAAAGTTCTTGGTAAAACCTTATTTCCACAATACAAATCAATATTTCTAGTAGTAATGGTGTCAAAATGGCTATTCGGAACCCAAAATTTTGACTTCAAAAAACTGACGATTTTGTGGCATTTAGAGTAATGAGTGAAAAAGTGTTAAAAGTTCTTGGTAAAACCTTATTTCCACAATACAAATCAATATTTCTAGTAGTAATGGTGTCAAAATGGCTATTCGGAACCCAAAATTTTGACTTCAAAAAACTGACGATTTTGGGGCATTAAGAGTAATGAGTGAAAAAGTGTTAAAAGTTCTTGGTAAAACCTTATTTCCACAATACAAATAAATGTTTCTAGTAGTAATGGTGTCGAATTGGCTATTCGGAACCCAAAATTTTGACTTCAAAAAACTGACGATTTTGTGGCATTTAGAGTAATGAGTGAAAAAGAGTTAAAAGTTCTTGGTAAAACCTTATTTCCACAATACAAATCAATATTTCTAGTAGTAATGGTGTCAAAATGGCTATTCGGAAACCAAAATTTTGACTTCAAAAAACTGACGATTTTGGGGCATTTAGAGTAATGAGTGAAAAAGTGTTAAAAGTTCCGTGTAAAACCTTATTTCCACAATACAAATCAATGTTTCTAGTAGTAATGGTGTCAAAATGGCTATTCGGAACCCAAAATTTTGACTTCAAAAAACTGACGATTTGGGGCATTTAGAGTAATGAGTGAAAAAGTGTTAAAAGTTCTTGGTAAAACCTTATTTCCACAATACAAATCAATGTTTCTAGTAGTAATGGTGTCGAATTGGCTATTCGGAACCCAAAATTTTGACTTCAAAAAACTGACGATTTTGGGGCATTAAGAGTAATGAGTGAAAAAGTGTTAAAAGTTCTTGGTAAAACCTTATTTCCACAATACAAATCAATGTTTCTAGTAGTAATGGTGTCGAATTGGCTATTCGAAACCCAAAATTTTGACTTCAAAAAACTGACGATTTTGTGGCATTTAGAGTAATGAGTGAAAAAGTGTTAAAAGTTATTGGTAAAACCTTATTTCCGCAATACAAATAAATGTTTCTAGTAGTAATGGTGTCGAATTGGCTATTCGGAACCCAAAATTTTGACTTCAAAAAACTGACGATTTTGGGGCATTAAGAGTAATGAGTGAAAAAGTGTTAAAAGTTCTTGGTAAAACCTTATTTCCACAATTCAAATAAATGTTTCTAGTAGTAATGGTGTCGAATTGGCTATTCGGAACCCAAAATTTTGACTTCAAAAAACTGACGATTTTGTGGCATTTAGAGTAATGAGTGAAAAAGTGTTAAAAGTTCTTGGTAAAACCTTATTTCCACAATACAAATCAATATTTCTAGTAGTAATGGTGTCAAAATGGCTATTCGGAACCCAAAATTTTGACTTCAAAAAACTGACGATTTTGGGGCATTTAGAGTAATGAGTGAAAAAGTGTTAAAAGTTCCGTGTAAAACCTTATTTCCACAATACAAATCAATGTTTCTAGTAGTAATGGTGTCAAAATGGCTATTCGGAACCCAAAATTTTGACTTCAAAAAACTGACGATTTGGGGCATTTAGAGTAATGAGTGAAAAAGTGTTAAGTTCTTGGTAAAACCTTATTTCCACAATACAAATCAATGTTTCTAGTAGTAATGGTGTCGAATTGGCTATTCGGAACCCAAAATTTTGACTTCAAAAAACTGACGATTTTGGGGCATTAAGAGTAATGAGTGAAAAAGTGTTAAAAGTTCTTGGTAAAACCTTATTTCCACAATACAAATCAATGTTTCTAGTAGTAATGGTGTCGAATTGGCTATTCGGAACCCAAAATTTTGACTTCAAAAAACTGACGATTTTGTGGCATTTAGAGTAATGAGTGAAAAAGTGTTAAAAGTTCTTGGTAAAACCTTATTTCCACAATACAAATCAATGTTTCTAGTAGTAATGGTGTCGAATTGGCTATTCGGAACCCAAAATTTTGACTTCAAAAAACTGACGATTTTGGGGCATTAAGAGTAATGAGTGAAAAAGTGTTAAAAGTTCTTGGTAAAACCTTATTTCCACAATACAAATCAATGTTTCTAGTAGTAATGGTGTCGAATTGGCTATTCGGAACCCAAAATTTTGACTTCAAAAAACTGACGATTTTGTGGCATTTAGAGTAATGAGTGAAAAAGTGTTAAAAGTTCTTGGTAAAACCTTATTTCCACAATACAAATCAATATTTCTAGTAGTAATGGTGTCAAAATGGCTATTCGGAACCCAAAATTTTGACTTCAAAAAACTGACGATTTTGGGGCATTAAGAGTCATGAGTGAAAAAGTGTTAAAAGTTCTTGGTAAAACCTTATTTCCACAATACAAATAAATGTTTCTAGTAGTAATGGTGTCGAATTGGCTATTCGGAACCCAAAATTTTGACTTCAAAAAACTGACGATTTTGTGGCATTTAGAGTAATGAGTGAAAAAGTGTTAAAAGTTCTTGGTAAAACCTTATTTCCTGATGCAGCCCCAGAGTCGTCCATGATACAAGACCCGGTGCATGTTCCAGCTGGACCAGTGACGCGCTCTGATGCAGCCCCAGAGTCGTCATTGATACAAGACCCGGTGCATGTTCCAGCTGGACCAGTGACGCGTTCGAGAGCTAAGAAGTTCAAGGCAAGCTTGATGGCGATGATCCAAGAAGTATGGGTGCAAGAGCTGTTGAAGAAACCTATTGGTGAAGTGGAGAAGCCGAGCATTGTCAACATGATTGCATACGAGGAGGCCGATCCAACCGATGGAGATGAGTTTCAGGCTGAGATGACAAAGAATGTGCCGGAACGGAGGTCAGACGTGAGCCGAGGACGCGCCGAGGAAGTCAACTACGAGAATGGCTTGGTGTCGGACGACACCAAGACCTGTCGGACGACAGAGGACCAAAGATCGACTTTCTGCGGAACACGAGGTTCAACCAGAGGTGAAATCCGAAGTTCGGGGTCGATGTCGGACGACATCTCTTACCTGTCGGACGACAAAGAGCCGGGGGCGATATTCTGCGGAACCCGAGGATCAACGCGAGGATCGACTCTCACTTCGGGTTAGATGTCGGACGACAGCTATTTCTGTCGGACGACAAGTGATGTCGGACGACAGCCAAATCTGTCGGACGACATGCGTTCAGATTAGGAAATCGCGACGGACGATTTATTATTTCAGCGTTTTTATTCCTTTTCCTTGATTTTTAGGTCAGCCTATATATAGGCCATTGAACCCTATTGTTAAAACACAACTTTGATATTATTGAATTATTTTGTGAGGAATTACTTCTCTCTCTCTTTTCGTTCTCTTTTCGATTGTGCCAAAAGAGATCCACCCGACGAATCAACGAAGCATACACACTTCGTTCGTGTGTCATACATCGAATTCCGAGTTGCTGCATCGATCTCGAGTTGGGGGTTAGGGTTCCGTCCTTAATTGATTTCTCGTCTTCAGATTCAGAGGTTTGGGTTCATCCGCCAGGTATCCAATTTATCGTCTCTTCTTCTTCCGCTCAATTCCATCAACGAGGTACGTATCATCTGGTATCAGAGCCCAGGTTAGGGCTTCTAATTTCTGATTTCGTTACCTCGTTCATCTTTTCTTTTCGTTCTTCTTCTTCTTCCTGCTGAATCGGATCTCTTTAATCCGTAAGCACAAAAAAAAAAAAAAAAAAAAAAAAAAAAAAATTCTATAAAAATTAATTCTAGTCCGATTTTCGTGAAATTTTTTTTGCGAGTCTTGTTCCTGATTTTCCGGCATCGTGTTGAGCCAATTTGGTGCTATCGTATTTTTCGCTTCCATATTGTCCGATTTTGTTCCTTTCTACGTTGTATTGTGTGTTTTTGGGGATTTTGTCGGTTCTGATCTCGTCTGGTAGATCGCGGAGTTCGATACATTGAGGGAGAACTTGAGTGGTAAAAGGCAGAGTGGTGAGATCATTAGAGTGAAAAAAGCCATACCTGAGTGAAACACGAGTGCTGAGTGAATCCCATCTTGAGTGTGATACACGAGCGTTTGTGAGGTGGTGAGGTTTCTTTTACTTTTATTACTTTTACTACTAACGTTTTCTGTGTAGGTATGTCTGGAGAACCGAAAAATAAGGAGATAGCTGAGGGGCCTATTAACAACGACCAATTACAGTACATCTTGGATGTGATAGATAAGCGAATGGCAAAGAACGAGGAGCGACTGACAACGGCAGTTGAGGAGCGTCTGGCAGCGAGCTTCTCTACGGAGATGGACGTGGTACATGACCGACTCATTGCCCTAGAGAACAATCCTCGTCGAGGGAATGTAGAGACTCGGAGAGTCGCAATGCGCAACGTTGGGCGAGATAACCAACATCGTCGTCATGGGCGACACAGAGATGCCAACCCCGAAGATGATGAAGCTGAAGAGATGGACAACAACTTGAGCACCATCAAGATGACTATTCCTACATTCGTGGGGAAGAACGATCCAGAGTTGTACATCGAATGGGAGAGAAAGGTGGAGATGATGTTTGACTGCCACAACTATTCCGAGCTCAAGAAGGTGAAATTGGCGGCTATCGAATTTTCTGACTATGCCTTGGTTTGGTGGGATCAGCTGGTGACCAATAGGAGGAGAAACTATGAGCAACCTATTGACACATGGGCCGAGATGAAGTCGGTAATGCGAAAGAGGTTTGTTCCTTCCCACTATTACCGAGAGTTATACAATAAGCTGCAGAATCTACGATAGGGGACGAAGAGCGTAGATGAATACTTTAAGGAGATGGAGGTGGCAATGATTCGGGCCAACATTGAAGAGGATCGGGAAGCTACCATGGCTCGGTTCTTGGCTGGTCTGAACTGGGAGATTCGTAATGCGGTGGAGTTGCAACCGTACGTTGAGTTAGAGGATATGGTTCACATGGCGATCAAGATTGAGAATCAGCACAAGAGGAGGGGCAGTTTTAGCAGTGCAAAGCCGACTCAGTCGTCTTGGAGATCGTCCCAAGGTCCGAGTGGTTCTACACCTACTGGGAACCAATGGAAGAGAGAGTTTCCGCCTCGAGATGAGAAGAAGACCGTTTTTAAGGGTCGTTCGGAGGGAGGAAGTCCAGCGACTCAGGTCAGACCTTCCAATCCTGATAGTCGCAACCGAGATAAGAAGTGCTTCAAATGTCAGGGATTTGGGCACATTATGAGTGAGTGTCCTAACAGACGACTCATGATCTTGAGAGACGACGGAGAGGTCGTGACTGATGGTGAAGGCGAGGAGCCGACACCCATAGATGCTGTGGATTCCGAGGAGGAGGAGGAGATACTAGCCATCGAGGGTAACTTGTTTGTAGCAAGGAGAGTCTTGAGTGCACATACACAACCCGAGGAGAGGGAGCAGCGGGAGAACCTTTTCCACACGAGATGTCATGTGAAGGATAAGGTATGTAGTGTGATCATTGACAGTGGGAGTTGTACGAACGTGGTTAGTGCAAACATGGTGCAGAGATTGGAGTTACCTGAGGTGAAGCATCCAAAGCCATACCGTCTGCAGTGGTTGAATGATTGCGGTATCATCAGGGTGACCAAGCAAGTGAAGGTACCTTTCCGCATTGGCAAGTACGTGGATGAGGTGCTATGTGACGTCATCCCTATGCAAGCGAGTCACATCTTGTTGGGACGACCGTGGCAGTTCGATAGGAGAGCCATACACGACGGCTTCACCAACAAGTACTCGTTTGAGTATAACGGTAAAAAGGTATCACTTGTTCCTCTCACTCCTAAACAAGTTTACGAGGATCAAGTGCAGCTACAAAAGGAGGCAGACAAGGCATCTACCAAAGAGCAGCAATTACAGACGAAGGAGAATGCCTTGCTTCACAGAGCCTACCTTGCAAGGGCTAGTGATGTGAAAGAAGCAGTGAATGAGAAGAGGCAGATGTTCGTGTTGTTGTGGAAGGGGAGCTTGGTTATTACTAACGATCTACCCCCTCTACCCCCTTCTATTCAATTTGTTTTGCAGGAGTTCGATGATGTTTTCCCGGAGGATACACCACCTGGTTTACCACCCATCCGAGGAATAGAGCATCAGATTGACTTTGTGCCCGGAGCTGTGCTACCAAATCGCCCGGCTTACCGCACCAACCCGGAGGAAACGAAGGAGTTGGAGAAGCAGATTGGCGAGTTGTTGACCAAAGGGCACGTGAAGGAGAGCCTAAGTCCTTGTGCGGTACCTGTCCTTTTAGTACCCAAGAAGGATGGATCGATGAGGATGTGTTGCGACTGCCGAGCTATCAATAACATCACGGTAAAGTATCGACATCCCATACCTAGGCTAGATGATATGCTTGATGAATTATGTGGTTCCTGCGTGTTTTCAAAAATTGATTTACGTAGTGGGTACCATCAGATTAGGATTAAAGAAGGAGATGAATGGAAAACTGCTTTCAAAACAAAACTTGGCTTATATGAGTGGTTAGTTATGCCTTTTGGACTTACTAATGCACCTAGTACTTTTATGCGCCTTATGAATCATGTTTTGCGTGCTTTTATTGGGAAATTTGTTGTTGTGTACTTTGATGACATCTTAGTATATAGCAAAAATCATGATGAGCATGTGGTACATTTGCGGATGGTTTTGATTGCACTTAGGCAGGAGAAATTGTATGCTAACCGTAAGAAGTGCGTTTTTAGCACAGATAGGGTCGTTTTCCTTGGTTTTGTTGTTAGTGCACAGGGTGTACAGGTTGACGAGGAAAAGATACGAGCTATCCAAGAGTGGCCAACACCAAAGAACATTGGAGATGTGCGGAGTTTCCATGGTCTGGCCAGCTTTTATCGACGGTTTGTGCCAAATTTCAGCAGCATGGCGGCACCTTTAACCGCCGTGATCAAGAAGAACGTGGAGTTCAAGTGGGGAAAGGCACAAGACGAAGCCTTTCAGAATTTGAAGGACAAGCTGACACACGCCCCGGTACTATCTCTTCCTAACTTTTCTAAATCTTTTGAGATTGAATGTGATGCTTCTGGAATTGGTATTGGTGCAGTGTTGATGCAAGAACGACGTCCGATAGCCTACTTCAGCGAGAAGCTCAATGGAGCTACTTTGAACTATCCGACGTATGACAAGGAGTTGTATGCCCTGGTGAGAGCTCTTCAGACATGGCAGCATTATCTATGGCCTCGGGAGTTCATCATTCACACCGACCATGAGTCGTTGAAGCACCTCAAGGGGCAGAAAAAGTTGAACAAGCGCCATGCTAGGTGGATGGAGTTTATCGAGACATTTCCATACGTCATCAAGTACAAGCAAGGTAAGGAGAATGTGGTGGATGATGCCCTTTCTCGGAGGTATGCTCTAATTTCGACTTTAGATGCTAAATTACTTGGTTTTGAGCATATTAAAGGTCTGTATGAGCATGATGATGATTTTGGTGAGATTTTTAAAGCATGTGAACAATCTGCTAGTGGAGATTATTTTAGGCATGATGACTTTCTGTTTAGGAAAAATAAACTGTGTGTGCCTAGATGTTCTTTACGTGATTTATTGTTGCTTGAATCTCATGGTGGGGGATTAATGGGACATTTTGGAATTGCTAAGACTTTATCTGTGTTGCATGAGCATTTCTTTTGGCCTCATATGAAACGTGATGTTGAGAGAATATGTGGTCGTTGTCTTACATGTAAACAGGCTAAGTCTAGAGTTAGTGCCCATGGTTTGTATACGCCTTTGCCTATTCCTGCATCACCTTGGATAGATATTTCTATGGATTTTGTGATGGGATTACCTAGGACTAAGCGAGGTAGTGATTC
Organism: Euphrasia confusa; assembly: GCA_954870475.1. Taxonomy (NCBI): domain Eukaryota; kingdom Viridiplantae; phylum Streptophyta; class Magnoliopsida; order Lamiales; family Orobanchaceae; genus Euphrasia; species Euphrasia confusa. The sequence goes on from OX940959.1 coordinate 26,877,762, forward strand.
TATTTTTGTGGTAGTAGATCGTTTCTCTAAGATGGCACATTTTATTCCATGTCATAAAACTGATGATGCATCTCATGTGGCTGGATTATTCTTTAGAGAAATTGTTAGATTGCATGGCATGCCTAGGACTATTGTGTCTGACAGGGATTCTAAGTTTCTGAGCTATTTCTGGAAGACATTGTGGTGTAATCTAGGTACGAAATTACTGTTTTCTACTACTTGTCATCCCCAGACTGATGGTCAAACTGAGGTAGTAAATAGGACTTTGTCTACTTTACTACGTGCTATTATAAAGAAAAACATTAAGTCTTGGGAGGAGTGTTTGCCTCACGTTGAGTTTGCTTATAATAGATGTGTTCATTCTGCTACTAGGTTTTCGCCATTTGAAATTGTGTATGGTTTTAATCCTTTGACACCTTTGGATTTATCGCCTTTACCTGTGCATGAGCATACTGACCTTGATGGCCAGAAAAGGGCTGATTTTGTGAAACAGATACACGAGAAGGCGAGGATGAACATAGAGAGGCGAACCAAGCAATATGCCGAGCAAGCGAACAAGGGACGTCGCAAAGTAGTGTTTGAGCCTGGTGATTGGGTGTGGTTGCATATGCGCAAGGAGAGGTTTCCGTTGCAGCGCCGGTCGAAGTTACTTCCTCGTGGCGATGGACCATTCCAAGTGTTGGAGCGTATCAACGACAACGCCTACAAATTGGATCTCCCAGGTGAGTACAATGTTAGTGCTACTTTCAATGTTACTGACTTGAGTTTGTTCGATGCAGGTGACGACTTGGATTTGAGGACAAATCCTCTTCAAGAGGAGGGGAATGATGCAGCCCCAGAGTCGTCATTGATACAAGACCCGGTGCATGTTCCAGCTGGACCAGTGACGCGTTCGAGAGCTAAGAAGTTCAAGGCAAGCTTGATGGCGATGATCCAAGAAGTATGGGTGCAAGAGCTGTTGAAGAAACCTATTGGTGAAGTGGAGAAGCCGAGCATTGTCAACATGATTGCATACGAGGAGGCCGATCCAACCGATGGAGATGAGTTTCAGGCTGAGATGACAAAGAATGTGCCGGAACGGAGGTCAGACGTGAGCCGAGGACGCGCCGAGGAAGTCAACTACGAGAATGGCTTGGTGTCGGACGACACCAAGACCTGTCGGACGACAGAGGACCAAAGATCGACTTTCTGCGGAACACGAGGCTCAACCAGAGGTGAAATCCGAAGTTCGGGGTCGATGTCGGACGACATCTCTTACCTGTCGGACGACAAAGAGCCGGGGGCGATATTCTGCGGAACCCGAGGATCAACGCGAGGATCGACTCTCACTTCGGGTTAGATGTCGGACGACAGCTATTTCTGTCGGACGACAAGTGATGTCGGACGACAGCCAAATCTGTCGGACGACATGCGTTCAGATTAGGAAATCGCGACGGACGATTTATTATTTCAGCGTTTTTATTCCTTTTCCTTGATTTTTAGGTCAGCCTATATATAGCCATTGAACCCTATTGTTAAAACACAACTTTGATATTATTGAATTATTTTGTGAGGAATTACTTCTCTCTCTCTTTTCGTTCTCTTTTCGATTGTGCCAAAAGAGATCAACCCGACGAATCAACGAAGCATACACACTTCGTTCGTGTGTCATACATCGAATTCCGAGTTGCTGCATCGATCTCGAGTTGGGGGTTAGGGTTCCGTCCTTAATTGATTTCTCGTCTTCAGATTCAGAGGTTTGGGTTCATCCGCCAGGTATCCAATTTATCGTCTCTTCTTCTTCCGCTCAATTCCATCAACGAGGTACGTATCACGCTCGAGAGCCAGGAAGTTCAAGGCAAGCTTGATGGCGATGATTCAAGAAGTCTGGGCGCAAGAGCTGTTGAAGAAACCTATTGGTGAAGTGGAGAAACCGAGCATTATCAACATGATTGCGTACGAGGAGGCCGAACCAACCGAAGGTGATGAGTTTCAAGCTGGAACCATGAAGAACAAGCTGGAACGGAGGTCAGACGAGAGCCGAGGGCGCGCCGCGGAGTTCAGCCACGAAAAAGGCTTGGTGTCGGCCGACACCAAGGCCTGTCGGCGGACGTCTTCAGAAAGGGGGTTGGATGGACAGGGAAATCAGGCCGCGATCGAAGGATTCCCCGCGGGCGCGGGCTAAATGTCGGCCGACAGAGTGTCCTGTCGGACGACAAGGAGAATGTCGGCCGACACCCCATATTGTCGGCCGACACGGAATTCAGAAAATCGGGATTTTCAGCATCGCGACCCTTTTGACGATTTTTGATGTTTTGTTTCCTTTTCCTTTGCGTTTTAGGTCAGCCTATATATATAGGTCTTGAACCCTTTGTTAAGGACACAACTTTGATATTATTGAATTATTTGTGAGGATTATTTCTCTCTCTCTTTTCGTTCTCTTTTCGATTGTGCCAAAAGAGATCAACCCGACGAATCAACGAATCAACACGAGGATCAACCCGCACTTCGGGATACCTGTCGGCCGACACCCTATACCTGTCGGGCGACAGGTAGCTGTCGGGCGACACCCTATACCTGTCGGCCGACAGCCTTCACAAAATTCCAGCAACGGCGAAATTTAGGGTTTTTAATGTTTTTCTTTATTTCTTTTCCTTTTTCCTTTACGTTTTGTTTTGCCTATATAAAGGCCTCCTAGTTTATTGTTTTAAGGACAACCAACCATGAATTAATAAATTAAAAAGTATGTTTTGTGAGTTTTACTAAATCTCTCTCGGGTTCGAATTCTATCCCGATTATCCAAAAGAGTTCAACCGACGAATCAACGAGCCAGTCAAATCTCGTTTGTGTGTCTTCATCATCCCCGAGTTGCTGCATCGATTTCGTGTTGGGGGTTAGGGTTCCGTCCTTAATTGATTTCACGAATTCAGGTTCAGAGGTTTTGGGACTTCCGCCGGTATCTTTCTTTCTTTCTTGTTCTTCGTATTTCTTCTATCTTTCTATCCCCGACGAGGTACGTATCATTTGGTATCAGAGCCCAGGTTTGGGTTTTCATATTTCGATTACGTAACCTCGTTTTTCTTTTTCGTTTCTTTTTCTTTCTTCTTCTTTGATTAAAAAAAAAAAAAATTTATTTTCGAATTTACTGTTCACCTTGAACAGCTACTGTTCATCCGATTCTAATAAAAAAAAAAAAATATTTGGGCATAATTTGTCGTTGGTTTTCGAGGGTTTTCGGACATCGTATAGAGTCATCTACGTTTTCCGTGTTCCTTTGGAGATTTCCGATTTTTCCGCACTTTCTGTGTACTTTCCTTCCGACGAACGTTGTTGTGGTGTCGTGATTCGTGTGGCGTTGAGTTCGATTCTTGAGAGAGAAAACCGAGCGAGAGTGACTTACCATATTGAGTGATACACGAGAGTGGTGAGGAATTTTCTATTGTGTTTCTAACATTTTTTTTGAAGGATAGCTAACATGGATTATACTCAAGCTAAGCTCACCATGGAGAAAGCGACTGCCCGATTCGAAAGGATGCTTAAATCGAAGATGAAGGGGGTGAATGAGCGACTTACCGCCTTAGAGGAGAGAGCTCGTCAGGATGAAGCCTTGAATCGAAGAGGTGGCAACGGGTACCGAGAAGTTCAGAGTGGCTATCACCGAGCCCGTGAGCTTAGTCGGGAGCGTCGTGAAGAGAGGAGGTCCAGGGCTGAGCGTTTGGACGAAGAGAGGAGGGCCAGAGCTGAGCGTTGGGACGCCGAGAGGAGGGCCAGCGCTGAGCGTTGGAGCGAGCTTTGGAGCGATATTAGGCGTCAGATGAGGGAGGAGATACAAGCGGCACTGAAGCCTGGGAAATTAGCGACTGATGACGACGACGAGAAACCAGAACCGGAGGTTTCGGTAGAGTCCGAGGAGGAGACTTCAGTAGAGTCCAAGGAGGAGGCTTCGGTAGAATCCGAGGAGGAGGGTTCGATGGAGTCTGATGAAGAAGCTTCGGTAGAGTCCGAGGAGGAGGTTTCGGTAGAGCTCGAGGAGGAGGTTTCGGTGGAGTCTGGGGTGGATAATATTCTAGCCATTGAGGAGAAACCAACAGTGGATGAGGGGCAGCCGATGTTGGCGATAATATCATTTCTACGCCCTTCTGTTCTTTCTATTTTGCAGGAAATTCATGACGTCTTCCTTGACGACAAATCTCCTGGATTTCCACTACATCGAGGGTGTGAGCTGCAGACTAACGTAGTTCCGAGCTTGTTCGTGAGGGTGGTGTTCGATCCCGGTATCGGCGTGGATTTGAGGACAAATCCTCTTGAAGAGGAGGGGAATGATGCAACCCAAGATCCGGAACGACGAAGAGAGCATCGAAATAGGAGTCGGGACGCGCCGCGAAGTTCGGGGAGAGTTTTGGCTTGGTGTCGGCCGACACCAAGTCCTGTCGGGCGACAGAGGGCCTAAAATCGAGTTTCTGCCGATTCCGAGGATCAACACGAGGATCAACCCGCACTTCGGGATACCTGTCGGCCGACACCCTATACCTGTCGGGCGACAGGTAGCTGTCGGGCGACACCCTATACCTGTCGGGCGACAGGTAGCTGTCGGGCGACACCCTATACCTGTCGGCCGACAGCCTTCACAAAATTCCAGCAACGGCGAAATTTAGGGTTTTTAATGTTTTTCTTTATTTCTTTTCCTTTTTCCTTTACGTTTTGTTTTGCCTATATAAAGGCCTCCTAGTTTATTGTTTTAAGGACAACCAACCATGAATTAATAAATTAAAAAGTATGTTTTGTGAGTTTTACTAAATCTCTCTCGGGTTCGAATTCTATCCCGATTATCCAAAAGAGTTCAACCGAGGAATCAACGAGCCAGTCAAATCTCGTTTGTGTGTCTTCATCATCCCCGAGTTGCTGCATCGATTTCGTGTTGGGGGTTAGGGTTCCGTCCTTAATTGATTTCACGAATTCAGGTTCAGAGGTTTTGGGACTTCCGCCGGTATCTTTCTTTCTTTCTTGTTCTTCGTATTTCTTCTATCTTTCTATCCCCGACGAGGTACGTATCATCTACCCCCTTCTATTCAGTTTGTTTTGCAGGAGTTCGATGATGTTTTCCCGGAGGATACATGATGCAGCCCCAGAGTCGTCCATGATACAAGACCCGGTGCATGTTCCAGCTGGACCAGTGACGCGCTCGAGAGCCAGGAAGTTCAAGGCAAGTTTGATGGCGATGATTCAAGAAGTCTGGGCGCAAGAGCTGTTGAAGAAACCCATCGGGGATGTGGAGAAGCCAAGCCTTATCAACCTGATTTCGTACGAGGAGGCCGAACCAACCGAAGGTGATGAGTTTCAAGCTGGAACCATGAAGAACAAGCTGGAACGGAGGTCAGACGAGAACCGAGGGCGCGCCGCGGAGTTCAGCCACGGAAAAGGCTTGGTGTCGGCCGACACCAAGGCCTGTCGGCCGACACTTTCAGAAAACGACGAGATGGACAGGAAAATCAGGCCGCGCTCGAAGGATTTCCCGCGGGCGCAGGATTTGCCTTGGTGTCGGCCGACACCCTATAATGTCGGCCGACATCTTCACAAATTCAGCGACGACGGCGGATTTTTGATGTTTTAGCGTTTTTAATCGTTTTATTCCTTATTTTCAGCTTTTAGGGTTTCGTTTGCCTATTTAAAGGCTTTTCTATTTCATTATGAAAAACCAATTAAGACTTTGATAATGAATAAAGATTATTTTGTGAGTTTTTATTAAATCTCTCTTGGGTCCGAATTCTACCCAATTATCCAAAGAATTCAACCGACGAATCAACGAAGCGAACCACCCTTCGTTCGTGTGTCTTCCTCATCCCCGAGTTGCTGCGTCGATCACGTGTTGGGGTCTAGGGTTCCGTCCTTAGATTATTTCACGAATCAGATTCAGAGGTTTTGGGACTTCCGCCGGTATCTTTCTATCTTTCTGTTCTTCGTTCATCTCCTATCAATTCTATCCTAACGAGGTTCGTATCATCTGGTATCAGAGCCCAGGTTAGGGCTTCTAAATTCTGATTTCGTTACCTCGTTCATCTTTTCTTTTCGTTCTTCTTCTTCTTCCTGCTGAATCGGATCTCTTTCATCCGTAAGCACAAAAAAAAAAAAAAAAACAAAAAAAAAAAAAAACAAAAAAAAATTCTATAAAAATTATTTCTAGTCCGATTTTCGCGAAAATTTTTTTGCGAGTCTTGTTCCTGATTTTAAGTCGAATACTCAGCCAATAAAAAAAAAAAAAAAAAAAAAAAAAAAAAAAAAAAAAAATTTGGCGGGAAAAATTTTCTTCGTCCAAGTTTTTGTGTGTGATTTCTGAATTTTCCGGCATCGTTTTGAGCCAATTTGGTGCTATCGTATTTTTCGTTCCAATATTTTCCGAATTTTTGTCCTTTCTACGTCGTATTGTGTGTTTTTGGGGATTTTGTCGGTTCTGATCTCGTCTGGTAGATCGCGGAGTTCGATATATTGAGGGAGAATTCGAGTGGTAAAAGGCAGAGTGGTGAGAACATTAGAGTGAAAAAAAGCCATACCTGAGTGAAACACGAGTGCTGAGTGAATTCCATCTTGAGTGTGATACACGAGTGTTCGTGAGGTGGTGAGGTTCTTTTATTTTATTGCTTTTATTACTAACGTTTTCTGTGCAGGATGTCTGAAGATACGAAAAATAAGGGGACAGCTGAGGGATCTAATAACAACGCCCAATTCCAGGCCATGTTGGATGAGAACTATAGGCGGATGGAAAGGCTCTTACAAACTGAGATGAATGTGGTACATGACCGACTCCTTGCCCTAGAGGCGAACGCTCGTCGAGAGAATCCAGAGAATCGGAGAGTCGCAATGCGCAACGTCGGTCGAGATAACCCGAATCGTCATAATGGGCGAAATCGAGATGCCAACCCCGAAG